>OY757544.1:14199287-14235717 GCA_963584105.1 Alviniconcha strummeri
CATTAACTTGCTTGACAAAAACTGATAGCTTTGCTTAATGTTTTGGGGTGGTATAGTCAGCATTCAACTGATATACTTACAAGCTCACTCACTGTTCACAACCGTGACCTTTCAACAACAGAGTCACCATTTGGCAGCTCAATGCCACAAACTGCCTGTCCTCCTTAGCTCACCAGTGAGCGAACATACCAACCGAACCACCTCCTATCTCACGTGCCAGTCGAAGCTTCTTCCAGGCATTGGAAAACAAAGTGCTCACCATGAGATCCAGCCATTGGAGAAGAAAACACTCACCATGAGATCGAGTCGTTGGAGAAGAAAGCGTTCACCATGACATTTAGGCGTTGGAGAAGAAAGCACTTACCACGAGATCCAGTCGTTGGAGATGAAAGCACTCACCATGAGGTCCTCCCTTGTTCTTCTGACGATGGCGGGAGCTCGGAGGAACACGGTGTCCCCGCCCTGTTCTTGAAACTCCGCAAGGGTTCGATTCCACTCCTGGTAGGTGAACCGATCGCGAAACCAGGATGCCGTCACCGGGTACTTAGGCCCGAAAGGGAAGGCGTGTCCGGGTGCGGGGAGAAAGAGTACCCCTATCAGCAGTACTGCTGTCGTCATCTTGAGATGCACTGCTATCACGTAGTAGCTTTTCCTCTCCAAAAATATTTTGCCAATAAAAGAGGTTTAAAAACCACCCACAGCAGTTGTAAGGCGGTTTGTAGGCATGCTGGAATCCCACAACCTACAAAATGTTACATGCGCCTACAGCCAAACCCACCAAGAACAGCACTGACTTTCTCAGATATCTATAAGCGTTCGCGAGCCAGTCTTTGTACACGTAATCCACCTCGACTGGTCTCAAAGGGAATGCTGGAGTGCATTTCACTGTCACGTTGGTCCTCTTTACGCGCCAGGCTGCATGCAGCTGGGTTGGAGGTGTTGTCAGCACCGTGCGTGTGGAGGAAGGGATCAGCCCAGCGTCGGGATGTTTGGACCTTATCGCCTTCATGCCCTGGGGAATGAAGTAAACTGGCCTTGACAGTCAGATAAAACAGCACTGAGCCGTTTAAGGTGTAGAAGTTGACTCTTCAGCTCCGCCAGATTTATCTTTCAGAAGAGGGAAGGGAGGAGGCTTGTACATCATGTGTTTGGCAGCACATTTGAATGGAACAATAAACACTAAAGAAAGAGATGACAATAAATACAGTACATGGAAGATGATGCTGATGCTGAAGGTAATATTATCCAATAACACCAACATGGCAATGTCAGTGTGATAATGTTATCATTTATCATCCAGATAATGATATGAACCCATTAAAGATATATTGGTAAGCAAATCATCAGACATGTATCTATTGTATGGGCCTCTGAATCAGACTGACAAACACAAATCAACTGTTATCTGTGTCCGTCAGTAAAATCGACACAATTTTAGTCAACTATGTTGGCGTCCATAAAAATCGAGTATCAAAATACCATTTTCTTTGCAGACAATGCGAGTAAAATAGCTGGATTGTGATCGCTTTTCGCCGCTAATTCCCTTTATTATTATTTTTTTGCCTTTATATAACCGTCACCATGGTTGACTGGGCGACAAAAAACAGGTATCCATCCCAGTTTTTTAGTTGTTTGTGTGTGTGTGTGTGTGTGTGTGTGTGTGTGTGTGTGTGTGTGTGTGTGTGTGTGTGTGTGTGTGTGTGTGTGTGTGTGTTTTTGGGGGGTGGGTGGGGGGGGGAGGGCTGGATTAAATGTTACACTGTCGAAATGTTACACTATCGAAATGTTACACTGTCAAAAGAGGGGGGTCGTATGTCTTAGCAAGGGAGTTAATTCCTGTATCAGAGAAATAATAGCTAGCTAACCTAAGAGCTGAGGAATCAGACAGGAAACCAAACATCAAACACCCGGCAGATGGTGCCGAGGCTGAGTGCAGTTTGTTTTCCATCTTTGGCGGCACTTGGAGCAAACACTGCAATTGGAGTACATTAGCTACAGCTGTTGGTGAAAGCCAGCAGAACACAAGAAGGAGAAGGGAGAAAATAGGAGGCAGAAGAGGAGGAGGGGGAAGGAATATTATACGCATAATTATTAAAGGAGCTGTTGCTAATTAAGCACGAGGGCCGATCTTGCGATTTGTCTCACGGCGTGCTTGTGAACTGTGTTGGCTAAAGGGAGAGTGTAGGTACACGCTGGGCCTGTCCTTGTGACATCTCTGAGTGTGTAGTCCTTTGGACACTGGGCCTGTCCTTGTGACATCGCTGAGTGTGTAGTCCTTTGGAAACTGGGCCTGTTCTTGTGACGTCGCTGAATGTGTGGTCCTTTGAACACTGGGCATGTCCTCGTGACGTTGCTGCGTGTGTAGTCCCTTGAACACTGGGCCTGTCCATGTCACATCGCTGCAGGAGTGTGTAGTTCCTTGAACACTGGGCCTGTTCTTGTCACACTGCTGCAGGAGAGTGTGGTTCCTTGAACACTGGGCCTGTCCTTGCCACATCGCTGCAGGAGTGTGTAGTTCCTTGAACACTGGGCCTGTTCTTGTCACACTGCTGCAGGAGAGTGTGGTTCCTTGAACACTGGGCCTGTCCTTGTGACGTCGCTGAGTGTGTGGTCCTTCCAACACTGGGCCTGACTTGTGACGTCGCTGAGTGTGTGGTCCTTTTAACACTGGGCCTGTCCTGTCTCCTCGTTTGGTGCTGTGGTTTCGGTATTGCAATCACAGCTATGAAAGCAAGGTGTAGTGAAAAGGACATCGATGAATCTAGATGCATAGAAACACAGCCAGCCAGCCAGCCAGCTTGATAGTCCAACAGACAAACAAGCGCACGCGCGTACACGCTGCACGCACGTAACCCCCGTCCCCACTCCCCCCACCCCCCCCACACACACACACATACACACACACATCGTTTTCATAGCCTGTTACCGCTTACAAAAGACAGAGTTACCGAAAATACATTTATAGTACTTGTGCTTATTTGAGTGTGTGAAATGCTTTAATATCGATGTACACATTTACAGTACTTGTGCTTCTTCTTCTTCTTTGGTTTTTTTGTTTTTGTTTTTGTTTTGTTTTCATCTTGGTTTTTTGTCATGTTGATATTGATTTATGCATTTATAGTACTCTGCTTTTTTGATTGTCAAGTGGATTTTGATGTTGATAATGTACAGCACCGCAATCTCGTAAATTTTTACGGGGTATAGCGCTATATAAGAGTTAATATTATTATTAAATGCGCTCATTGCTTTGTCTCTGTTGCAACTAAACAGCGTACAGCTTGAAGCTGGCTCTACGGATGGGAAACTACATCGGCTGACATAATGCATTCTCAGTAATTCACTGAATTACTTCCCTTCGAGCGTTGACATGCGTCGGTTTTTCGGTAGCTGTGCGGTTTTCTTCATGAACAAAGTCCAGCAAAGAAGGGTTAATTATCAAAGGTTTGACACATGATTACATCACACTTTCGCGCTTGCTTACTTGTTTTTTTATTTTATTCTTTTTTGGTACCACCGCTACTCCCGTTTAGATTTCAAAAGTAAGAAAAGACTTTTTATAGCAGTCCGATTCATGCAGAGCATGACTGAAAAAAATAAGGATATATGTGTGTGTGTGTGTGTGTGTGTGTGTGTGTGTGTGTGTGTGTGTGTGTGTGTGTGTGTGTGTGATTGTGTGTGTGTGTGTGTGTGTGTGTGTGTGTGTGTGTGAGAGAGAGAGAGAGAGAGAGAGAGAGAGAGAGAGAGAGAGAGAGAGAGAGAGACAGAGACAGAGACAGAGACAGAGACAGAGACAGAGACAGAGAGACAGAGAGAGACAGAGAGAGACAGAGACAGAGACAGAGAGACAGAGAGGCAGAGAGGCAGAGAGAGATTGTAGGCATCATTTTACTAAGAACGAAAGTGTATGGTTTGCCTACCTGAGTGAGCGAAAGGGTTGTAATACTACCGTAGGCTATATGTTGCCGTTTTAAATGTCATTTTGTTTCAAGACGATGGCCTGCCGGCCTATTCTCCTCTTTTGTTAAAGCGAAAACAATCCCGGCCAACTTCCGGACACCTTCACTTCATAGGCAACAGATGACTCGTACGAATCTTGAAATGAAGCCGAAATTATGGTGAACGCGTTATTTTTAGTTTTTCGAGCTGTGAAGTCACGACTGCCCCCTCCCCCCCTCCCCCCTTAACCAACGCTGCTCCCTCCCTGCGCATACTGTCTTGGTGTACGTACGCCATTAAAAGACTTTTCTTTTTCTTTGACCCTTTGTTTGTTTTGAGCAGTGACTGTCGATTTTCGCATTGGAATGTTGGTAACCACACACACACGCACACACGCACACACACACACACACACACACACACACACACACACACACACACACACACACACACACACACACACACACGCATACACACACGCACACGCGCGCGCGCGCACACACACACACACACATACACACACACACGGTGAACCGAATAACTGATTCGTGTTGAGCTTTATTAATAAGTACATCATCTCCAAATTATCGACAGCAGGTAAAGTGCTTTAGCATCATTTTTGTCTACCAAAATACACATTTCAATGATACGTACACGTCTTTAGTTTGCTCATGGAACAACTATCTCCCGGACATGAACAGGTTGTGAAGGAACAGAGAGATACTGGTACACGGGAAAACAAGCACAGACAGTGAAACACCAGTGGACAAACAATGCCTTCACGAAAACACAAACTCCAAATGCATCCACTTGAGCGGAGGGCGAGGAGGAGGAGGAGCGTTGCGGACAAACAGGTCGGGTGGATAGGGAGGTGGGGAATATGGCTGGTGAGAGGTGGGCAATGTGGTTGATGAGGGGGGTAGGTGGATGTACACGGTTGATGAGAGGTGGGTAGAGGGGTTGGGCACAAAAACCCAAGGCATGGCAGGGTGATGAAGTGTGATGAGGGTAATTTGGCACATGGCCAGTGAGGGGCAGGCAGAGAGGTGCGTACAGGAGGCCAAAGAATGGCAGAAAGAAAGAATTAGTTGGAGGACTCCGAAATGAAAACTGCATCAAGTTCTTTACAGAAGATTGTCCGAGTCGTCCCAGTGCATCAATAAAAACCTGAAACATGTAATACTAAAACGTATCAACACGGCAGCTTCACTCCCTGACACAATCTCTTTGGCTTCGCTGGGATCACAAAGACAACTCACTCACAGGAAAGAACAGAAGACAAGACATGAGCGCCGCTGTCACCACAGGCATATCTCCAGACATAATTTTGGCTTCTTCTATTCTGAGAACCACAGTTTATAACACAGCTTACTTAAACACGTGGGACACGAAGGCTACCCAAAAGTACGATTACGTCACTTCCTGCACAGACTACCATATGCACGGCAGCAAGGCACCCATGGCAAGTCCAAACAGCTGAATTGAATATCAAGAATTAAGGCGACTAACCTGCAATGTCCACAGGTCTCGAAATATCCGACGACAAAAGAAGCGAACTGCCGAGTATTACAAGCGAAGAGAAGAGCTCGCTTATTGCCTTTTCTCCCCGTGAAGAGGGATCACCAGGTGTAATTGCATTCGGCTTCATTCTTACGGGTCAGGACTGGTCCTGGTACGAAAACAGGTAACCACGATAACGGACAGTCCGGTTGGAAAGAAACCAATGTCACAGGTTACGATGAAAGACGATAGCAAAACGGCCAGATAAAGACAGCCCACACTGGAAACAGATCAGTGCCACGGGCTAATCTGAACGACAAAAACGAAGAACCATGACAACGAGAGCCCAAACTGGAAAGACACCAACGTCATGGGCAAAACGAAACAAATTCTCGAGAAGACGATGAAAGAAAATATTACAAAAAATAAAATAAAAAAATTGACAAGTTTTTATCTTGGATTAAATAATAACAATAATTTTTAAAAAAGAAGCAGTTTAAACACTCTCAAATCGCTCACACTATAACCTGATCTGTAACGGAAGAAAACAAAGCCTAGAGCAAACTTGGCAAAATATTGCTAAGGGGTGGGGTGGGAGTAGAAGTTGGAGCAAGACCTGTTTGTGTATGGAAAATGGCACGGACCTGCTGAGGCAAAACTGGACACAGTGACCAAGACAAACATGTTACTTGCGTGTTCGAGGACATGATACTGAGGTAGACTTCTACGCCCTTGCATTTCTGCTTTCACGCGCATACAACGTCACAATGGTAAGAGGAAGAAGAAACAGAAGCAGTGGAAGCAGTGCGAGCATTGAGGCGCGGAAAGAAAAACTGGTTGTGAGTCTGATTCTTCAAAATGAAAACCCAGCCCTTAAAACGGATTGCCCCTTTCGCAAATACCTTTCGGAGCCGTTTTTAATATGCAAAAAACGTGTCCGGGTGACATATTTCGCATTAACCACATCTGGCCATTCATCTTTCATGTGATATTTGTTGCACCTTTGATCCAGACTGGAAAAAAGATCAGTACAATTTACATTCGTCAAAAACTTTTGCAATGCTGTTAATATCTCCCGTTTTTGTTTGTTTGCCAAAAAGTGCTTTGAAATGAACGCGTGCAACAAAAGGCTATACATAGCAAGACAACCTTCGGGATTCTTTCGGTACACTAGCCGAAGCGTGCAGCAAAGGTCACACTCTCTAGTACATCAAACTGAAGCGAGAGTGCCGTTGAGTCTTGTGCTTACCGAGCTTACGCTCTCCACCACAGTCATTTTAATGGCGGTGGAACAGCAAGTCTAATACAAACTGTGCAAGTGAGTGGGGTGGGGGGGGGGGGGATGGGGGGAAGGAGGAAGTGTGAGGGTGGAGGGGGGTCAGGTTGTAATATCAACGGTGCAAGGAGTACAGTTGGAGCCTAATTAACCAGCTACATATAGGTTCAGAACCACTCAAATACAACCAATCACGTCAACATGCCCACATTGCCTCTTTTCAATTGATTACTCAGACTATTGCCAGTGAACAAGTATCTTCATGACCAGACAAAGCTTTTGTCAGGCCATTTTCATTCCGAACCTTGTTCTGCTGCTCAGGAGCATCCAAAAAGTGTTTGTTTCAAAGTAACTAAGGAATCAACAAACGAAGGGATTTAATAGGGTTCGACTGACGTCATACTCATGACAGGGACACAACAACACAGACCTGAGTCAACTGGCATGCAAGAGATAGACAGCAGATTAAATCCGACATGTGAACGTCTTACAGAGGTCGCTACCGGTGCCCTGATAATGATCTACCCTCATTGTCGGGCACGTCCACACGTCGCCTTCTTCAAATCCTAAATGCCAATCTGGCATCTGGTCAGTGCAAGAGTTATACTAATTATTGCGTACAGTATTGCCAACTAGGGATATCAACAAAAGGACGAGCAGCTGTCAAAGGCAGTGTCACACTGTCATTTATGTATCACGCACAAAAATAACAACAAACAAAACCGTCTCTGTAAGCAGAACGAGAGAATCGAGCCAAACTGCTATAAGACGATATTTAGAACACACACACAAAAAGAATACACACTGATCACCACAGAGCGAACAGATAACATAAGGTTAATATTAACACAAATCCTCGTACTCATCCTCTCTCTCTCTCTCTCTCTCTCTCTCTCTCTCTCTCTCTCTCTCTCTCTCTCTCACATGCTAGCACTCATACACATACTCACTTCCAGACATGTACACACCATTCCGGCATGCCATCATTAATGAACAGTTTTAAGCACATGAAAGGTATCTCAACCAACACAAAGATTTACACCACAGGTAAAACCTTCAGAACTGCAGTAGTCGGCACGGCGCCGACCCGTTCTGTCAGCTGCAAAAGGTCTTGACGACAGTCTCAAGAGAGAAAGTTTGAAACTATCATGATCATTTGAGATACAACTCAGTTTTCTCTTGCCGTAGTCCGTCTAACACACTGGTATCACACTCTCAAAAGCTACCATCTCGCAGTGTCGAACAAAAACTGGTTCACTGTCACAAATGTCCATCGAAACAAGCAACATACGTACACCACATACACCAAATCACAACACACGGACATAATTACATCAGCTAGGGCGTGTCTTTCCAGATTTCGAAAGAAAATTAGTTTGTGATCACACGTGTTAGTTGCCGAAAAGAAAATCCATGATCACCAATTTGACACATTCGATAGGGTTGTGGAGGACGCAGTGACAATACCCCACCCATGTCCAGAACGACAATCTTGAGCGTCAGACGTAGGAGATGTCGGTGAAAGCGTTGGTCATCTCCTGATCAGACAGTCCGCTACCGCTGCCGCTTTCGGAGCGAGCGCGGGACCACCTGGAGTTGTGGTAGCTGAGCTCCTCCGACGAGCTGTAGTCCACGCTCACGCCCTGAGGTCCCAGTCTTCTGGCCGACGAGGCCGAACCCCGAGAGCTGGGCGAGCAGCTGCGCCCCGTGCTGTTGCTTCCGTTGCTGCTGTTGCTGGAGGTGCTCAGACGGCTCCTGTCCTGGAGGCGGCGAAAGGGCGGCGGGTCCTGGTAGGGCGGCGGGGCGGGCCGCGCCCCTGAGGTCGAGGCGGCGGGGAGGCCGGCTCTAGCGGACTCGGTCAGCTGCTGCTCCGGGCCGGGGCCAGTGTCCGAGCAGTAGATCTTTCGCAGGTTCTTCACGCTCCAGCCAAGCTCGCTCCTCGCTCTGCCCCCACCGCCACCAGCAGGGTTGAGCGGAGCGGCCGCTGCACCAGCGCCCGACTCTGAAGTGGCGCCGATGTTGACGCGACCCAAATCGGCCGAGGAAGAGACACCGACACAGCCACGAACAGCGGACGGCGGCGAAGTTTTGGGAGACCCTAGTACCGGTGATTCGGACCTGGCGAGCTTGGCGGCGGAGTTGTCTGCTCTAGACGACACGACCACCGGGTGATCCACCCTTGGAGATTTCACTGCAGAACTGTCTACCCTGGGGGACTGGACGGCGGCGCTGTCTACCCTTGCATACCTGTGCGAGTCCAGGTGGTGCCTGGGGGACTGTGCGCGGGGAGATCTGGAGGCCGGCGAGGTCTTGCCGCTGCGGGGCGAGTCCTCCGGGTGGTAGAAGCAGGAGGCGGTGGGGAAGTAATGGCGCGCGGGGCTGCCCTCAGAACACTCCCTTCCTTCGTAGGCCGCCGCTTCTGACGTCTTTCTCCTAGCCGCCTGGCACACGTCCACGCGTTCACTGTTCACACCACTGTTCACTGACTGTCTGTGCTCACTGTTCGCACAGTCTCTGAGTTCCGGACGACTGCGGGAGCTCCACTGCCCCAGCTTGTTCAGCCGGTCTGCCGAGTCGCTGAGACTTCGGTGCAGCCCGGAGGAGGGGATTTCTAGCATGCTCTTGGGCCTGGAGTCTCTTTTCATGCTAGTTCTTGTTTCACTGAGCTCCGAGCTTCTCTGCTGGCTTTTGGACTCTGTAATACACCGCGAAGTCCTGTGCTGAGTCGCGGACTCGCTAACGGTATCCACGACCCGTTGGCGAAGTCCAGACACAGCGACACTTTCAACGCTTCTCGATGCAGAGCTGTCTAGGCGGGTGTCCTGCTCACCGGGCTGCACAGGCACGGTCTGCTGCTGCTCGTACCGCTGCAGAGACTCCAAGTAAAGCTTCTTGGCGCGCCTCTGGTTCCTCAGAGTCACGTACAGGTCCTCGTTTGAGATTGCAGCGTCCCCACTGGACGCCACACCGTGCGGCTGGTCGCTCTCCGACCTGGCGTGACCCACAACGATGCTGCTGGAGTTGGTGGGAGCGCCCGGGTCGCTGATTTTGCGAGCCGCCGCGTGTATGGGGTGCTTCTGCTCGTAGCGGTCCTGCAGGTACTTCTGCAAGGACTCCTCGTACAGGATCTTGGCCTTCTCGTTGGCCTTGCGCTGGGTCTCCATCATGGGGGCCACGTCCACGGGGACGTCGTGGTCCAGCATGAACTTCCTCTGCAGCGCGGCGGTGTAGGCAGGCGGCTGACTGGGTCGTGCGCTGTCCGCGGCCAGCGTGCTGCCGGAGCCGCCGGACGAGGAAGAGGAAGTGGAGCGTGCGGATGGCGAGCTGGAGAGGGTCACGGACGAGTGGGAGTCCCTGCCCACGCTGCCGCCGGACCCGGAAGAGTAGGAGGAGACGTTGGAGTGGATGGACTCCTCTCGGCGGATGATGGTCAGCTTGGGCTTGACAGCGATGTACTCGGCGTCGTTGATGGCCTCCATGCTGCGCGCGGCATCAAAACCATGGCTGCTGGAGTGGTGCGCCGCGCTGCCGCCCACCTCCGCCGTCTCTCGTTCCGCGCCGCCGGAAGAAGCCAGTCCGCCGCGCTGCACCTGGGCCACGATGTCGCTGTCGTGGCTGGCCCTGACGGGGGCCGGGTCCTTCCCGCTCCGCGGCGACCTCAGACTCTGCAGCAGCACTCGAGGAGGCGGCGACCCCTTGGCCAGGCTCTGCGAGTACTTGGACATCTGCTTGACGGGCAGGCTGACGTGGCCGTGCGCCTGCGCGATCTCCAGAGGGAACGCCCTGCTGGACGCGCTCCGGGGCCTCCTGGCGTCCTCCTCTCCCTCCTCCGGCTCGTCCAGTTTCTCGTCGGAGCTGGAGGAGCACTGAGTGATCTGGATCTGAGGGGAGGCGCGCCGCGTCACGTCCTCTGCCTCGTGCGACTTGCCGGGCCAGGGGGAGGGGGGCGGGGGCTGGAAGGCGTGGTCCTGCCGGGAGGCGGCGGCCGACATAGGCGGGAATCCCTGAAACGAGGTACAAGGCGTTAAAGAGTTGTCGCGTCTAAGATGGCGCCCGGCTTATCTGACCACGGGTCCATCAGTTCGTACCTTTCAGCGACCTGAATCTTTGTTCAAGTGGCTTTAAAAAAAAGGTTAGAACAGAAACAACCACAGGCAGGAAGAGGGACTCACAAAGGAAATGAACAAGAATAATAATCAACTTAGCAAAACCCGCAACACACACACACGCACGCACACACACACACACACACACACACACACACACACACACACACACACACACACACACACACACAAATAGACGCACACACACACAAACACGCACACACACGCACACACACACACACACACCACACACACACACACACGCACACGCACACGCACACACACACACACACACACACACACACCTGGTTCTCCAGTTCATAGACAGGGGAGGCGGGCGGGGACACGAGGTAGCGGACGTTCTGCACAGAGTGAAGCTGCGAGCTGCAGTAGCTGGCGCTGAGCGCTGCCTGGCCGCCGATCATCAGCTGGTCCTGGATGGGAAGGTTGACGCTCATCGTCAAACGCTGGGGATCAGAGGGCTCCAGATCGCCCAGTGGCAGCCAGGGCGGCAGCCGGTCCGTGTGGTCGTCATCGGGAGTCTGAGGCGCTGAATTGACAGAGTTGTCTCGGGACCCCGCCCCGTAGGACGAGTCGGAGAGGACGCTGTCGCGTGAACTGAACGAGTATTTGGACTGGGGCGACTGGGGCGGGGTGCTGTCCACCCCGGACGACTGCCTGGGTACGCCCCCGTTGCTCTCCGAGAACTTCCTGGGAAGCGTCTCATCGTCGAGGATGAGGTGGGCGCCGCTGGCGGACTTGTGGAGCATACCGATGTCCATGGACTTGCGGTACCCCTGCAGCTCCTCGCGGTCCATGCCCTGCTGCTCCAAGTCCGCCGACACGCGGGTGGAGAAGGACGGGTGGGTCAGGAGCGGGCGGTAAGTGTCCGTCCTGGCACCGCCGGCAGCGCCGTCCAGCAGACGGGAGGAGGACATACTGCTGTGGAGGATGTGGCGCTTGTCTCGGCCCCGGAGTCCGCCTCCAGAGTCCA
Source organism: Alviniconcha strummeri (assembly GCA_963584105.1). Lineage (NCBI taxonomy): Eukaryota > Metazoa > Mollusca > Gastropoda > Provannidae > Alviniconcha > Alviniconcha strummeri. The sequence continues at coordinate 14,211,100 of OY757544.1, forward strand.
TGCGGCTGGCGTGGTCCGCGTCCCCCGCGTTCCGCTTGCCTCGCTTTCGTGGCGGCGGCACGGGGTTCGCGGGGGCGTCCAGGTGGTAGGAGTCCAGCTCGTAGTCCTCCCGGTCCATGTAGTGCGAGGCGCTGCGCAGGTAGTTCTTGCCGCTGCGGGGATCGCTGTGGTCGGCGCTGTCGTCGTCGTAGAGCTGCGTGTCGCTGAGCGTCAGGCCCGAGTCCCGTGAGAGGTTGGAGGGCGACAGGGGGGACTTGACCAGATTGGGGCTAGACTCGCCCCCCTCCCCCTCCCCCGTGTACAGCTCGCCCAGGCTGTCGTGTACCAGGCTGTCGATGGAGGAGTCGTCCCGCCGCAGCCCGTCTGTGGACACACACAACGAGGTCAGCAACAGCCCTTGCTACGTACTCTCACCACAGTGACGTATGAACGTGTTTGCATGTCGTCAAAGACAAGCCAGTACCCGTCCGTAAAACTAGCCGTCACCCCCTTCCCCCAAAAACAGAGATTGCATTGTTTACTTTTATATTATTATTTAGTAACTTTTCAGCGGGGAATATCCTGGCTTCAAAACATAATGTACGCAATGAGTAAACAGCTAGTTCTTGAGGTGGCAGGTTGTCGATTTTGGACAAACAGCAGTCTTAGGAACTTGGTCAACAACAACAAAAACACTATTTACTAGCGTCCATTGTTGTCATAGTTTCCATTAAAAGCGCGCGTGCGCGCATGTGTGTGTGTGCGTGCGTGCGTGCGTGCGTGCGTGCGTGCGTGTGTGTGTGTGTGACACTTACTGCCCGTGTCCTGCATGCTGAGCACACTGTGCATACTGTCCGAGTCGGTGCCCGAGTCCTGCCTGGACTTAAACTGCCCAGGGTCCCCAAGCAGCCGCAGGACATCTGGCCCGAAGAGTTCCACGCAGCGGTCAATCATGAATTCCACGGCGGGCGCCCCGCTGGACAGGTCGATGTGGTCCTTGTGCCAGAGCAGGGAGGGCGAGATGCAGAGCGAGAGGTTGTAGGACGTCATCTTGTTGCTGTCCGACAGACGCTGGATGTGGTGCAGCACGCACAGGATACGCTTGAGGAGGGCCAGGTTGCAGGCCGGCATTCGGGACAGCAGGCTGAAACACACCGCCACCACACCAGGGTCAGTGCACGTGGGAAGACTCAGCCTCTGTTGCACTTCTTTTGGCGTAGGGGAAAGGGGTCTGGATTTATCGTACCTCCCCCCCTCCTCCTGCTCCGGCAAAACAACAGTGAACAGTGAACAGTAAACAGAGTGTGTGTGTGTGTGTGTGTGTGTGTGTGTGAGAGAGAGAGAGAGAGAGAGAGAGAGAGAGAGAGAGAGAGAGAGAGAGAGAGAGAGAGAGAGAGAGAGAGAGAGAGAGAGAGAGAGAGAGCCTTCAAATCAAAATTCAGCTATATACTGACCCCGGATCTCTAAGAATGCCCCCCAAAAGGAACTTAGCAAAAAGGCGGGGAAGCGCTGGTCACGCACACAGTGTCCATGCAGACAGTAGTCAAACAGAACACTGAAGTCGTGTGTCATTTATTTACCTCCTCTGTTCAGTGGGTGGGGAGGATAAGTTTGTTTGCAGCGTGACTGAGCACCTGTTTAAGGTGTGCATACTTCAGTGTGCACGCCACAACGCCACGGCCCACTGTTCACGCGCTTCCTTGAAAGCTAAACACGGAAAGGAAGGCGGACAAACCGCCTCCACGTATGTGACATTTGTTGGTGTCAAAATACCGCCCGCTGGAAGATCAAACACACCTGCCCAATATGCCATAATGACGCTAACATGCATGCCGACCATGCTACGGTCATGCTTGCTTAGTCTGCAAGCTGAAAGCGGCACAGAGAACAAGGGTTGACCAGCACGCGCTCAAACACTCTGCTCAGCCAAGGTCAGCCATCTTAACGACCACCAGATCCCTGACCACACACCCTAGGGGCGAGCGCTGCAGTTGACTTTTGACTCTTAACGTCCCGCCAGTCAGCTTACTGACGGCAAACAGGGCCCAGGCACGCTCCTCCAGCTCTCGTCTTCCCGGCAAAGGCCTCGCTCTCAACTCCCCAAAGCCTCGTTCTCAACTCTCCAAAAGCCGCCTTATCAACTCCCCAAAGCCGTGGTTTTCTCTGCCTGCAGCCTGCCAGTATGACTGTCAACAACAGGTAAGCGTGTAGTCAGACAAAGCTAACACGGCGGTTCGGCAGACTGTCCACAGTGGAACTAAGGGTACAACAAGAGAACGCCCGCATGTCATTCTCCACACAACTTACTGCATGACATGAACCTCTGTTTTTAGTCGGCGGGTGAGGGGGACTGGAAGAGCTGGACGTCTCCCCCTCCCACTCTACACTGAAGAACGCTGCTGCCAATGGAGTAATACCATCTTATCATTGTTTTCTATGAATATCGTTCTAATGTATTTCTAGTTCAACGGTGCTCCTCGGCCAGCATCGGACCGACAGGGACTCAACGACACGCTGACGGTCAGACAATCGATGTACAGAACCTAACCAGCGCTTCAGCCAGCCACAGAGAACACATCGACACACATCATTCCTGCGGGACCCAATAACATCACTTCTGTAAAACCTAATATCACTCCTGTAAGACCTAACATCATCACTCCTGCTGGACCTAATAACATCACTCCTGTAAGACCCAACATCACTCCTGCAAGACCGAATAACATCACTCCTGTAATTCCTAAGATCATCATTCCTGTAAGACCTAACAACAGGCCTGCATTGCAACAGAGAGGCTCTGCGCTAGAGACTAACATAACTTAAATCGGTCCCATGGAGGTTTTGTTACTTGACCGGCAGTCAGCAGCAAAGATCCTACCACGAGAAAGACAAACTACCGATTGGTTCCTTGTTTATGACAAAATGTCATTTTATGTTTGATGGTGAAATTAAATGAAACAGAAAGAAAGAAAAGAAAAGAAAAAAAAAAGGAAAAGGAGAAGAAAAGAAAAAAGAAGAAAAAAGGAGAGAGAAAAGAAAAAAGAAAAAAAAAAAAAAAAAAAAAAAAAGGAGAGAAAAAGAAAAGAAAAAAGGGGGGGACATAATTCCTGACAGGAGGAAATCTTTTACAATATATCAGCACAACATTTAGGCCCACTGCAAGGCCAACCCCAGACCAGCAAGCACTGTATTGGTCCTACAAGGGACCACAGCACATCAACATAACTTGTACCGGCACCGGTGAGGATTTGCACCAGTCCAGCAAAACCTGTACCGCCTCCATCAGAACCCTGCGGGTATCGGTACTGCTGAGGTGCCCCACCACACAGGCAAAACCCGGTATATCGGTACTACTGAAGACCCGCACCACACCGGCAAAACCCGGTGTATCGGTACTCCTGAGGAGCCCCACCACACCGGCAAAACCCGGTGTGTCGGTACTGCTGAGGAGCCCCACCACACCGGCAAAAACCGGTGTTGACCCTGCAGAGGACCCCTTGGGTGTCGCCTAAGTGTCGGGCTCGTGGCCTTAGCGTCGGAGCGCGTGTTGACGGTGCAGGGTTGAGGTCAAAGATTCCTATGTCCAAAGAGAAAATCCTGTTCAGTTTGTCCGGCCCAAGTGGACAGCGGTGGTTGCTTTCCCGGCCCATTACGGCGTTTGCTCGACACTTTAGCGCTGACCTTGGGGCCGGGCCAGCACAGGGCGGGGTTGGTGAACGGAGGCCATCATGGACCCATTTATAACCCCTCTGCATTTTTTTGCAACAGCAAACCTCCTTAAAGGAGTTAGGAGAAGAAGGGAAAAAAGAAGAAGAAAAAATAGCGGTGTGGAGGAGTTAGGCCAAAAAGCCATCGTTTTCTTCTTCTTTTTTTTATATAAATTTTTACATGGACCAAATTGGCCGGGAAACAAGTGACATGTTGAACACGAGACTACATGGCATAAAATAGTCTGAAAGACTTCAAAATCCCTTTTTTAACATACCAGAATAGAGTTTAAAGGCTGTCGTTAATTCTTCATTAATCTATTGTGGGAAATTCGGGCCGCCTTGCCCGGTCGCCGCAAGAACAGTGCTATCCATTTCTGCCGGTGTGTACAGTATTTTCCTTTGTCAAAAGAATGGTATGCATATGGCTGTCAGTGTCTGGGAATTTGAACAGATGTCGATGCATGCGGGGGCTGCTTTAACAACTAAGCCACATCCGCCCGCCTCCCCTCTCCCTCTCCTCCCCCCCCCCCCCCACACACACACACACTTAAATCCCTTTTGTTTTAGTTGAGAAAGAGAGAGAGAGAGAGAGAGAGAGAGAGAGAGAGAGAGAGAGAGAGAGAGAGAGAGAGAGAGAGAGAGAGAGAGAGAGAGAGAGAGAGAGAGAGAGAGAGAGATGACAGTGGTGACGACGACGCTAATGTTGGACCGGCAAAACCAAAGGTGAAGAACTACTCACTGTCTGACATGCGCCATTTTTTCCTCCCCATCCTCCAGCCTGGACACCTTGACCCAGTCGTCGTACAGCTCCTCCATCAGCAGCGAGTCCGGCAGGCTCCTCAGGTACTCCTGCACGTCGCACACCACCGTTACACACTCCTCTCTCACGTCAACGTCACGGGATCAGCAAGAGGACACTCGTGTGACAATCTCATCAACAGGGAGAGCTCAGGAAGTAAACACGAGAAGGGGGAGGAGGACGACGATGAGGATTATGAGGATAACATCGATCGACAAGAGCGACGACGAAGATGATAGTTACATAAAAAGAGGCGGAAGAATGAGTTAGGTGTTTGAGTTAAACGTCCAGTCAAGCGCACAGTCAACCCAGGACGAACAAACTGTGCAAATATAAATCACATTTTCGAACATTTGTAGAGCCGGGCGAAAAACGAAGCACCAAATCACAAGTAAACAGCTTGCTCACAACTCTGTACATATTACAATCCAAATAACTATTCGCTTGGAAGACAACTCAGAATTAACCAACCACAACTAACCAACCAACCAACCAGTCCATCAATCAATCATTCAAGACCCACCTTCAGTACAGATCCCACCACAAAGGCCTGTCCTTCGTCCATGGCCTCTCCCTGGTCGATCCTCTCTCTCAGCTCCCGGCACTGGCGTGCGTTGGCCGACTTCCGCAAAATGCCCGTCGTGTGAGGGCCTTCCCGGAATAACACCGTCAGAAGATCCTGGCACAGGAAGCACAGAAAGGAGACGTTAAAAGCTGAAGATAAAGGGAGGCGAAACTCAGACAGGAAACACCAGGACAGAAGATGATGGCAGGAGAAACCGACAGAAAACGCTATTCAGCTGAATACACAAGCAGACACACACACGCGCGGGCGCGCGCGCGTCATCTTCCCATCCCACGCGGACACACGACGCACACAAAGCTGGAAACAGAGAGAGAGAGAGAGAGAGAGAGAGAGAGAGAGAGAGAGAGAGAGAGAGAGAGAGAGAGAGAGAGAGAGAGAGAGACTTACCACCACAGGTTTGGGCGGGTTGTTGTCGCTGTCGCAGACGTTGGGCAACGGGTGCCCGAAAAGTTTGCCAGGGGGCGTGGCTGTATTGTTGTTGGTCTTGTCGTCCCGACGACGATCGCTGACCCCGTCGCGACCGCCTCGCCTGAAGATGTGCAGCAAGGGAGACGCCTTCTTGGCCTTTTTCATCGACTTGTGCGAAGCCTCATCTGCAAACAGCGCAGGGTCACAGTCAAACCTCAACAGCAACTGGCCAGTCTTCACGGTGATTCCCCGAATGCCCCTTCAGCTGTCGCGGTCGTGTGAACGGTCAGTGCATAACTTCAAACCAGTATCATATCTGCCGTGTGGAACACACTACAGTTGTTGGCCTCTGCTTTTGCCGAGTATAAAGTAACCCAGATTCTTAGCACAGAAATAAACGTACACGCGCACACACCCACACCTACACAAATACACACAACAAACAAAGGACCGCCCCCCCCCCCCCCCCAAAAAAAAAGGCAATCTCGAACACTCTTTCGCTTTTCTATACAAGGGAGATGTATATACAAATTATATTCTTATTGTTACAATGCCACTTCTTCTTTTCCCATCTCACTCTCTGTGGAATGTGTATGATATACATGTATGATCTCTCTCTCTCTCTGGTCTGTTAGTTGTAATACCTTACAAAACACACCTCTCGAGAAGGGACAGTAGTTTATCACTGCCGTATCTGTCTTTGAACAGATCTACAGCACAAGGCTCGCATTTCAAGCAGCACCGAGTGTCTTGCCCAGTCACCCCACAGAAACAACATTTAAAGGGGATTTGATCACATGCACATGGATTAAGCGTTGTTACAGCCCATCTCCTCAGCTGCATAACGTCCGCTTTACTAATCCACACACAAAGACTATTTGAGGACAGCGCGAGCTGTGCAATTATTCATGCACACATCACGAACACGTGAACAATAGCCCTTGCCACAAACGAAAGGTAAACTAAAAAATATAAAGATTCTACAACTCGATTGTTCGGCCTTCGTTTGAAAGCCGCACCCTGCCGAGTCAGAGCAGGACACTGAGCTGTGCGCGTGATGACAGGAATTAGCCCCGCCCTCCTAGAGTCTGTGGCGAAAGGCAGTGGGCGCTGGGTGGGTCAGTGCATGGTCCAGCTGGCCGTAAGACTGGCCGTTGTCTCGTCGTCGCCAACGCCCACCACACACTAATTGCACGACTGCTAAGTCGTTCTGTGTTCTCCGGCCTTTTGGTTTTTCTTGACGGCTTTCAAAAACTATAGCTTCGTTTGGGCCTGATTCTTTTTGATGTAGTTTCCAGCCCCTCAAGCGATGAAATGGTTATTAAAAATAGTGGAATAAATACTCTCTTCGATGAAGGGTCATCCCTTTCATCGTATTTGTTTTAGTACTCATCATCGTGTGATTATTGCACAATATACAAAAATCACACCGAGTAAAATTAATATCGACACCACTCAAAAGTGTGGGCCAAGGATGGGAGTTACACGCATAGCCGATGTTTCGTTGGCAACCTATACCTTACTATCACAATTACGTTACGCGTGCATCGGCTGTTTCCTTGGCAACATCTATACTATGGCACGTATGTTACACGTGCGCTGTCCCGTTGGCAGCATCTACCTTACAACGACATTTATGTTCCACGTGCGCTGTCCTGTTGGCAACATCTACCTTACAACGACATTTATGTTCCACGTGCGCTGTCCCGTTGGCAACATCAACATTACAACGACATTTATGCTCCACGTGCGCTACTTCTTTGGCAACCTCTCACCCAATCACACTGACACTCTCTCAATCAAAGGGAGAGAATCCAGCGCGCCTTGAATTCCACGACAAACAGTTGGCCCCAAAATGGACTTGGAAACAACTCTCCCTTTCCCTCTCTCTCTCCCACCAGTTCTCTCCCACTCCCCCTCTCAAACACGCAATTGAAAGTTTTTGTTTTTTGTTTGTTTGTTTTGTTTGTTTTTCAAGCCAAGGTCAATAAACGACAAAAACGTCGAAGCCTCTACGTCTCTTTGAAACGTGCGGTTTGTATTAAAACACTAATCGCAGAAAAAGTTCTTTCTCCATTTTCACACACACGCACACATCGTATGTTTTCTTCTCTTCCTTCACTTCCACACCAATTTGTCACTAACACTTTGGAATCCTTTGACCATCCTAAAGTTCCATATTCCTAATACAGGCATCCAGTCAAACAATTATTACATCTGTACGACCTGCATATTGTGCTGCGTGCTGAAGGTCCGAACACAAGCAGCCAGGCCGAGAGTAAGACAAGCATTATGTGTCGCACACTAAATATGATTCAGACTAGCACTATGCGCCGCATACTAGAAATGATACAGACAAGCCTTGGCAATATCCACTTTAGCCCAGTCGGTTCGCTGTCCTCAACGGATGCGTGTGTTTGTGTGTATACACTGGCATAATACGGAATGAACCCATATGTGGATATGTCAGCGTAGTGCATACTTCATTCCGTACACACACACACACACGCACGCACGCACGCACGCACGCACGCACGCACGCACGCACGCACGCACGCACACATTCTCATACCATTTGACGACCGCCAACCGACGGGGCTAAAAGCAGACATTGCCCAAGCCTTATGTCCTGCAGACAACGTTCTTCAACCACAAGTGCTTAGGAAGGAGCGCCCCTGTGGATCCGACATAACGACTCCAAACGAATCCCAGACACATGCGGCAGACGTATTTGTATCTTTCTTTGAACCCCGCGACAAAAAGCCGACACTGAGATAAAAGTAACGTGCCTGAATACTTCTGTTCTCTCGTAATGTCATCGCAAACCATGTCAAAATATCAAGGATCAACGAAAGGTTTTACACATAACACATAGGCAGAACAACAAAACCGGGTTAAGGGACATATCGTGGCATAATAATAATATGTGGACTGTTTCGGAATCAGACCATTGGAGAATATCGACTGCGAGCGGAAGAAGAAGAAGACTGCACAGAGAGAGAGAGAGAGAGAGAGAGAGAGAGAGAGAGAGAGAGAGAGAGAGAGAGAGAGAGAAGAGAGAGAGAGAAAGAGAGAAAGAAAGAAAAAAACGGACAAACAGACAGACAGACAGAGTAAAAAGCGAAGTAAACATGAAGCCAAGAGAATTCCGCAGATAAGAAGAAGGCCTGTGGTGAAAGTGGAAAGGGGGACCGAGGAAAGGGGGGTAGGGGGGATGGGGAGGAGGGTAGACGGGGGAGAGGGGGGGGGGAGTGCGGGAGGGCATGGAAAAGGCCAGAAAAGCACAGCGAAGGTAAGACATTTTTTGCGACGTTCCCACTGAAACAAGAAAGTGCTGGCCCCAGGATCTGACCCCCCCCCCCCCCCCCTCCGCCCCCTTGCCCGCTGCCTTGCATGTGGGAGTTGCACACGCCCTTCCCCAGGGCCAAGGGTGGGAGGGCAGGGCGGGGGTGAGGGAGGTAAGCACGACGTGCCAAAAGCCTCGAGTGGTTTGGGACGAAAGCCCAGAGGTTGAGGTTAAGCAGGCGGGTAAACAGGCAGCACATTAAACTTGGACACAAGTGGTCAGGGCTGTGACTAAACCACTCCTGCCTGGCCCCCGGGCAGCACAACTGAAGGCCGGGGGCACGTCTATAGATGTTACAAACACAAACTTAACGCAGTCTCCGAATGTCGGCATGTACATTTTTTTTAGACAAACTCACGACAATAACACGCCCTAAATTAACAAAACAAACTGGAATCCGAATGAAACTAACCAAGCTGGGATGAGTGTACATGTGTGCAATGGCCGAAAACTGACAGTAATTTTCTGTTGAATGCAGTCCTTTTAGACCTTGTTTGAGTCACCCATATAGTCTGTGTTTATTTATGCCTCAAAGGCAAGGGAAATAGAAGATCCACGCTTTTGAAAGTAAAATGGTGCAAGCTGGAAGCATCGGGTGAGAAAAGTGACCACAAAGGTAGAAGACCTCGTTTACGAGGGAGAAAAAAAGAAAAGAAAAAAAGAACAAAGACAAACAAACAAACAGCAATAACAAAAGTACGAGGAAGGCCATATTAGTAGAAAGCAACCGGAAACGGACAGGCGATATTCTTAATCCAGTAAAGGTAAATACGGCAGCACGTGGAAATCGTTGATGCTTACTACCCCGCGTCAAAGAGCAGTTTACATGCACTGCTCTGCGCCGCCCTCCATTATTTTGTCAGGAATAAACGTCTTCAGCAGTAAGGTATCAGACCCGCTGCGTTGTGAGGATTTGAGTTTATGTATTTTACAGTGTGTGCTTTGAAAATTATGAGGCTTTTCTCACGTGTTGCGTGATGCACATTGTGGGCCGGAAATCATATCAATAGTGTGAGCGACCGTTAAAAGATGACGCATTTAGACTGAATGTAAAACGCTTGGCACCAACACGCGTTGGGATTCAGTAGGGTCTTGCTATTGTTTCCACTTTGTCCGGCGACAGACGGTGGTTGTAAATTTTCTGTTCGTTGTATTCAAACTAAGCCCACGGCTCAGATCGTAAGAAGATGCTGGATGATAATCTCGCCACCACAAGTGTCTTTGTACTTGAATAAAGGAACGGTGATATGAAATGTGTCCGGAGTCAAACTACGGAAAGGTCAAGCCGCTACAAATGCATCCCCGACACCGTGTTGATTTTGTATCAGATGAACTCACCCTGACTGTGATGCTTGGGCGACTTCTTCTGCTTGAGGATGAACTCGCACTTGAAGGCGGAGGGCGGCTCGTCGCCCAGGACGGAGCTCAGCTCGGCCAGCGTCATGTTCTCCTCCGCTCCGCGACTCCGGGCGATCTCCCGCAGGTGACTCACTTTGATGGAGAAGGGAGTTTCATGGCCTGCAATCAAACACACGTACCACTGATTAGAACAAGAACTGCACTGGTTCCTCTGAAGGAGGACGGAGGGAAAATAAGCAGTGGCAAAGTCCATGGCATTCTCAAGGTGCTTGTCACGCATCTAGGTGTTGTCTGACACAGCCATACACATCTGCAAGTGGCACGATGCGGGCAGTTTCGTTTTGGCTTTTGGGAGTGGCTTGTGCTTGTGGCTACGGAGAGTGGCTTGTGCTTGTGGCTACGGAGAATGGCTTGTGCTTGTGGCTACGGAGAGTGGCTTGTGCTTGTGGCTACGGAGAGTGGCTTGTGCTTGTGGCTGTCTTGTCAACACGTACGAGCTTTTTTTTTTTTTTTTTCGTAAACTCTCATCCCCCAGACGGCTTGTGGTCTGTGACTTCAACTTCAGCTTAACGCTTCAACTGACATACGAGCCTTAAACCATGATGATGTCATAACCGCGACTAAAAGATTATTATATACAAATCTTAAACTCGACAAGCGTCTCTATCGATCAGTTTGATTCGGTTTGCACTAAAGGCACAAGGCCGGGCTGAACCCTAACACACAGCCAGGAGGGAGGCGGACTGGACCCATCAACACCCCCACATCCTTCACGGTGGCTGACACCCACCATTAACTCCTCGGAGGTGACCGCTCCCGATGGAAGAGACAAGCGGCCGCTGCTGACAGACTGACCATGAGGCCAAGGCCAGCCGTTGGACAGCCCATGACTCCGTGCGGTCACAGTCAGCATGGACGTAGACATACCTACATTGTCCTAACCTCACAAGAGGAGTGGCAGAATGGGGAAAGCATTGCGTGGGAGATGTGGGCTGAAAGTGACAGGGAGGGAATTATCTAGGAGATGAGACCACAGTTGTCGTAATGAGGCTGGAGTTAACCGTGTCGCAGAATTCTCATGGGTCAAATCTATCTTGCATCAGCCACGGCTGAAACACGCAGAGGAGCTTCAGGCAAAAGTTCACACACCACACCGCACATACAGGTAACCCTGCATGCATCCACACAAAAATACCATCCAACCACACACACACACACACACACACACACACACACACACACACACACACACACACACACACACACACACACACACACATCGAAAGAAAGACAGAATGGACAGCATCAAAAGAACAACACAACGTATAACCCAATGTGAATTCTAACATCCTTGTGAGAAAGGGACCAACATGCTGTGTCATTGCTATATTAACTACATTAATGTTACTTTGTCCCTTTGACAATCGCCCTGAAATAACCATCATGGTTGACAGGGCGTTAAAAAGCAAGTTCCTTCGCTTTGAATTTTACATCAGCTCGTAATTCCTCCCCCCCCCCCCCCCCCCACCTCCGTGCAACAACAAAATCAAACCACCCAAGCCACGTTTTCACTGAACTTCATCTGGGTCCTCTTGAACAATGGACCTCTGTTCTGGGTCAGACAATGACGAGTGATCCGGATTTACAGTAAATATGTCCCTCTGTTTTTCCTTTCCCGCCCCCTTTTTTTAAATCTGTTTTTTGTTGGTGTTTGTTTTGTTTCGGGTTGCATGTTCCGTCTCTTGTTACAACGTTCCTACGGCAAACCTGCCGGGTGGAAAACCCACGTTCATGACAGAGACAGACAGGGAAAGTTAGAGTGATACTCATGAAATAAGACAGGATTTCCTCCGTAAGTCCCTTGGGTCTTTTGAATCAACAACAAAACTTCCCTGTAAAGGTACTCAGATAAGTTAATAATTAACATAAACATTCGTAAACACAACAACAGTTAAACCAAATCAAACGACAAAACCTCGCACCACAACACAACACGACAAGAACGATACTGTGTGCTGCAGTGTTAGAAAAAGACGAGGCAAGGTATCACTGCTGAATGACAAATGAAGAAGTCCAAGTGTCAGTCCACAGTACTTACTCTCCTCTCCCATCCTTTGTTCTTCACCACTGACGTCGTACGTTTGACTCCGACACGGACACAGTCCACCCAGTTTGTGCAAAAAACACATCGTCCGCACGCTCGAGACTTTTGCCGTGAGGTCAGTGTACACCTCGATGAGGACAAGTTCGGATGACGTCACTCCAGCTCTAGTTTCCTCATGACTATTCTCCCTTTATATTTCTTCCACGCATTGCTCTGTGCCGTTTCCTTGTTCCGGCAGCATATCATGAAAGGCTGGGTGCAGGTGGAACTATCAGTCGACCAACAGGAGAACCCAACAGCCTATCTTCGTGCTCCTCTTTCAAGACCAAGAAACATAATAGCTGTTTTATTTAGAATCGAAGGGGGGGGGGGGGGGGGGGGGGGGGAAGAAAAAAAGTCTAACACATCCACTGCATTGCTATTACTACGAGTCAAACGCCCTTGTTGTGCTTAGTTTCAGCTGGCATCGTCACTCTGTCGATGTGTGATTGTTTCAACCAAGAAATATACATTTACCGTTGTATAAGTGAACTGGATGTAACGGTTTTGTGACAGGCTTGCTTTGCTGTTTAACCACCGCTGGCATGTTCTGAAGAAGGTATACGACTGACGCCAAAATTAACTGGCGTACCAACAACACAAAAAGCAAAGTGAATTTGCATTGAAATCAACCGACGTACAAATCAACTAATACACTGTTGGGAAAGGCTGATACACTGAATGCGTGCTCTCTAAAACGTCCGCAGCACACGAGGTGTGTTACTATTATCGCCAAACGCCCACTTTGCAGAACATGCACTACCTACTGAAATTCTACACCTTAAATCAGCAAGCCAATGCATCCACTTCGCTTTGCCTTATCAGCGATTGACTGTGTATTAGTTGGACACATACACACATCTCATCCACTCACATCATCGATATTTTTCCACAGCACTATCACAGCCTCAGCTTGTCAAGTGCGGGTCAAAGGAACAGATCAGTGATATGATATGACAAAACAAACACACAATATACTCACAGACTGCCGTATGCTTTCGCTAAAGAGTGTGTTTTAACTGACACATAAAGCTGTAGTTATGCGTGTATACATGTGTCACTCATACTCATAACTGACGGCTGATGGTGAGGATTTCTGCTCGCCAAAGGAAGAAACGGGACACGAGGAAAGAGGCGGCGAAACACAACTTAATTACTGCTGAACGAATGCTCGTCCTCTTTGTTTTGAGTGCAGTGGAGTCACTGCATGTCGATGCTGCCGAATATCGTACAACAATGAACACACCGTATCAATCCCGCCGCCAAGCAGGGCAGACCAAAATCACCACAGCTAACCGACGTAGAAAGTGTTACTGTCTTTTAGCATCGTTAGACGTACTGTCTTTCAACATCGTTTGAAGACAAAGTTAGAAACCACCGTCAGCGTCAGCACTGGCTCCCCACCGCCCACCCCTAGTCCACTTGTTGACATTGTCAGGATAATCCAATATCGGTGACACAGTCAGCAACCAGGCTGCGTCCTCTTGCTGGGGATGTTGCGACTCACTCCCTGAATCATTGCTGCTATCTAGTCGGGCTATCTGATCGCCGTGCACACGACGAGAGTCCATGAAGCTAATCTAGTGGAGAAATAAAAACACTGACTAAAAACCAGTTATCAACAAATCCGTCCATATGCACTGACATAACAACAATCACTCCGAAAGCACAAAAGAAAAGTCTCTGTCCCTGTTGTGTGTTTTGATAATGTCGAGGAATGAAACCATGGCAGAAGCCAACAGACAACCCAATTACAGACTCGATCAGCCCAATCTCAGAACCAGATGACACTCTATCGCTAGTTAGCGTTATCTAGGCCTGACACGGTGGCAAGATAACCGAGAGCGAGCAAGATAAAGGCAGAGTGACGCCGTCACTACTTTCAGACAGTATACACGGGACTGCTGAGAAAGACACACGGCAGGACACGCTATCACCAGGCGGCGCGCCAGCCAGGTCACCGTGGTGCCCGCAGAGTTCTTCACTAAGGCCATCGCTAACTAGGACCACCACCCGACTCAATCCCGAGCTAGCAACGCCCACAATTCTCTATGGTGATCAAAGGTTCAACACAATCCTCGGTGCTTACAAAACAACGAGCACAGAAAGTCCGCAAGAAGTCCAGCTACATGGGACAGACAGAGACGGCTTCAGCTCAACGCGTTTCCTGTCGATCAGGGTGGTAAACGCTCTTTTGGTGCTCCTTTATAATCATGGACACACACTGCAACCGATCAGTTTGGAAGCTGCACACAAATTTAATGAACGAGAGCAAATGAACGCTGGCTTCGTTTTTGAATACCACATGTGGTGGGAAGATTATCACTGGGATGCGGTTAGAAATCGCTGACAAGCGAACGCAAGGCTTACCCCTGTTCCTAGTTGTCTGCCTTAGGGATGTATTATTTGATTAACAAAATTACCATAACTAGGAATTTCAGTCCAAAAAAAAAAAAAAAAAAAAAAAAATGCAGCTGATTCGCTTCGCTTTGTTTCCGAAACGTTGCCACACACTTCACGGATGCTTGTTGCATAGTGTTCCGCTATTGTTTTTCCTTTCTTCGCGGGCCGAGTTCCTCGTACAAACGAAAGTAACATCCTCTAGTGACGACGCATCACAGGGTTTTTCCCCCGACAACGTGAAAACTGGGGCGTACGTGCCTTAAAGATGCAGGGCAAGGAGCCTCGCCACTGCATCCCCCCCTTCACTGTCATCATCTTCCCCATAAAACACGACCGCCCGTGCACGGCCACTAAGCGGTACTCTGCCTCAAAACACAACCTGCCCTCTGCTCGTGAGTCCGCAGACCTCGTCCCTCATCGTGGCCAAAGGTCCAAAAGGGAAGTGGCGAGCTCTGGTCGTGGACTGTCCCGAAAAGTTCACTCTCTCAGCCTTCGTCGTTGAGAAGGGGCAACAAGGCCCGGCAACAGGGGATGACCTATTTGGTCGCTTCAGTAGATACATCGTACGGACAGCTGACATACCTCCCTTTAAACGGGGACCATATTTCACAGTTCCCCGTGCCTCACTTACTACAACCTGGGGTGCATGGTGGTGTCACAGTGGTTAAAGCATTTAGTTTATATATCCGGATCCCCCCCCACCCCCACCCCCAAACCTTCTTGTTAAGAAAATGCAACGGAAATACAAATTGGTAAACTGTAATATACTTGGTGTGAATGATGAAGCAACTCGTCCCTTGTCTGAAAGTATCGTACACACCATGCAAAGTACCACCTATATACATACCATAAACAGTACCAACCACACAGAAACTGTACAAATCTACCACATGCATTTATACAGAAGAAATCACTTATATGTGTACATTTCAACCGCACAAGGTAGCCTCAGGAACAATGTATACAGAAGGTACCACCCGTATTTATATATACAGACGGTACCATTGGCACGTACATGTCTGAAGGCTTTATCTACATGTGCACCACAAAAAGCATAATCGACATCACCACACTGCTAGGAATGTCTTCGCTTCTGTTGACGTGGAGACCAAATGTGCCTGGTTCGCTCATGTGCACTGATGCGTGATTAGCCCCGGTAGTTTAACCGTGCCGGAGTTTCGGACACTGCACTCAGCTGTATAAGGCTCCAGCGCCCACCTCAGGTAGCGGAGGGGCAGCATGAACCAAGAGCAACTTTCAGAACTTCTGTCCAGTAAAGCATTACAGGGTTGGAATATCGGTTTAAGTGAACGACGCTGCTTACACAAGTTTGCAGCAGAGGACCGATCTCTAACTGCACGGTGGGAAGGTGGGGGGTGAAGGTAAAAGGTTCTTCTTGCAAGTGAGCCAGTGGTACAGCGAGTCGGTAGGATCGGTGCTTCATCAAACACACACACGGCGCACCTGGTAACTCCGTCACTGTACTTAAATCGTATCATCGCTGCTCTGGAATGGTTCGTCTAACATTTTCATAATAAGATATTCTGATCCACTGGGTTTTTATACCGGGTTCTTTCTGCACGAGTTAACAACTCCCGAGAGGTCTAAGGAACGATCAAACCATAACAATTTATATGTAACAAAGCCAGACAGTGTCTTAGTGGTGAGCTGGAATGGGGATTGGGCACCTACCTGTTTAGTAACATATTACTTCAATGCACAACCTTCACGGTAAATTGCTACAAAGCTACAAACTTGGCAACCTTCCAAGCAAGGCAGCACTATCAGTAGCATAGTTATCAGTGAGAACAAAAGCTAAACGCGGACCAAAAAAAAGGAAGAAAAAAAAAGGAAAAGAACAATCATTTGTCTGTACGCTAAATCAATCGACTGCAACCCAGTCAATGACCTTTTTCACCTCCTTCAGAGGTAGTCCGACAACAGCGATACACGTGATTACGTACAGTCAGATGACTTGTGATCACTGTCAAGTGATACGGGCCTACTTACTACCAGATAAAGTCGAACGCTGCTGACACTGATGATGTAAACCAGCCCACTGTTGTTTTTAGTTTTACAGTAGACCTAATAAGACCTCAGCCTTCAAAGCAAATCATCCCAAAACCTTCAACGGAGAGTCTGCCAATGATCGGCAACACGCTTCATAATACTATCTAGGTTAGACCAGTATATTCTCATGACAGTGCACTAGCACAGTAATATATAACACAGTTTGCAAGGCTCTCAAGGCTAAAACCATTTATCATCTGTAACTCTAATTCGTATGCGATCACAATACATAAACGGATCTGTTAAATGGACGGTACAAAACAAGTTGCACACACTGGGGGTAGTCCCTTATATTCGTCAGCTCTAGCTGCGGTTATCTGGCCCACTGAGCACACAGTACCGACAGCGATGGTAGTCGTCCATTTGCACACAAATCTGTCGTTGAATTAGATGTTACCGATACCATAAACTCACACACAAGTGTAAATGGCCGTATCAAATACTTCCTTGGGTATGTAATTTAAAATGTAATTAAAGACAAAAACATTTGTGTGTATGTGTGTGTGTGTGTCTGTGCGTGATGTGTGTGTGTGTGTGTGCGTGCGTGCGTGCGTGCGTGCGTGCGTGCGTGCGTGCGTGTTGCCTTGTGGTGTGTGTGTGTGTGTGTATGTCTGTCTGGGTGTGTGTGTGTGTGTGTGTGTGTGTGTGTGTGTGCGCGCGTGCGTGCGTGCGTGCGTGCGTGAAAAGTATTCTATAATCATGGCACCTAAGACTAGGCAGTGTCTGCAGACAAAACATCATCCATCACTTGGCTTGTCTGTCATTATCTTGTCAGTTAATCCATCTGCTTCCAGGCCTTGTAACACACTCCCGTCGCGAGCCAACCGGAGATAAGCCGAGCCGCTACACGAACATTCATCTAATCCTTCTGTCTACTCGTACATGGCTTCAGTCACCTGGACCCCTGGACCATCAACCATCGCTTCGCTGTCAGTTTCTGTAACGCCCGCTTGTCTCCCGCCAACTACTGATGGGGGCCCAAATTCCGGAGGTAGGGGAGGGGGGGAGTAAGGGGGGGGGGACCGACATGCATGACTGACTGTTCGTCAAGTCCCCAGACCCTGTGCAGTGCATAACTTGGGATTGTACTTCTCAAGGCCAGGGACGGCGGTGTATTAAGTGCTACCCTTCGGCACAGGGAGGAACATTACAGTGCCACTGGCTGTGTGTGTGCGTGTGTGTGTGTGTGTGCGTGCGTGCGCGTGTGCGCGTGTGCGTGTGCGTGCGTGCGTGCGTGCGTGCGTGCGTGCGTGCGTGCGTGCGTGCGTGCGTGCGTGCGTGCGTGTGTGTGTGTGTGTGTGTGTGTGTGTGTGTGTGTGTGCATGTGACGCCAAAGGCGGATCACAGACAGCCAATGACTGGTTATGAAAACAGACAGTTATTGATAGTATTCCACAAGTCATAAAAACAGTTACTGACAGCTTTCGATTAGCTATAAAAAAGACAGTTACTTATAGCATTCTACTAGATATAAAAACAGTTACTGATAACATTCTACTAGTTATAAAAACAGTTGCCGATAGCAAGCAGAAAACATTCAGCTATAAAAATACGTACTATAAAAATAAATACTACTAGTTATAAAAACAGTTGCTCACAAAATTCTGCTAATTAAAAACAACAACAAAAACTTTTGGTTAAGTGCTACAGTTATCAAGCTCTCGTTTTTTCAAAACAGAAACGAAACAATGGTTTTATTTTCCACAATAATAATCAAATTCACAAATTTACGGCTGTTTCTGTTGATAACCAATAACGTCCAGCAGTCGATTAATGTGTCCCTTAAGTAATAAACTGCTTCACGCGAGTACTGTAGATTTGCATGCTTCATTTACAAATCACAGTAAGGATTTATGCCTTCCGGCTCATTCATCTTCATTTGTCTCCGCATCTCCTTCACAGATAAAGTGATGTGTGTCACATGCAGTGAACCAGATTCCTGTGCTTTGATCCGACTATTCCTTTTAGTGCCGATATCTTGGAAAAAGCTGAGGATGTTTTCACACTGACAATGGGTTGTAGCCGAGCTTTTAGCGAAATGTGAATTTTGTTAAGTACGATGATTGCCAAGTAGTCAGACTTTTGTTCACTTTGAGATTTTTCTTGGGGATGTGTTTGGTTGTTTTTAACTGCGCTTCACTCAGCTACAGATGATTTGGTGTCCTATAGCAAATGACTTGACTTCACCTACACACAGGTTGTCTTCTAGTCCTGCATGGACATCGTGCTGAATGTCCAGTTCTTCGGGTGGGGGCGGGAAGCTGGTCACTCTCATAGATAATCTACATTGTACCATGACAGGTAAGTCCTAAAGCATAAACATCACACATACCCGGGTTGGACCGGGTAGCGGGTAGCGCTGTTCTGCGGCGGCTAATAAGCTCAGGGTCCAGGTAAGCTGGCCAGAAGCTGGCACACTGGATTCATATGTATTTATATACATGCCTGTGCTGGTCACTTTTTTTTCTTCTTTTTTTTTCTTTTTTTCTCTCTCACGCAAGCCGAAAGAAAGATACAGGCCCATTATTATAAGTAAAGACTCACCGATGAGAGGGTAGGGTGATCCTTCTTTTCCATACCACACCCACAGTTTGTAGTCCTTGCTGTCTGAGTCCTGCAACACAAACAAACATCAACTTTAACCGGGCGTTCAACAACACGTGTTTCCCACTACAGCTTCGTACTCATTGACTATGATGAGTAAGTAGAAAAGAATTGTGACCTTCTTGAGTTTTCCAGTTTCACATTATCCACTGATCACAGGGGCAGAAACTGACACTTTTCTTCAACACCTTCGTCTGCAGCTCACGAATCCTTCCCTGGAGAAAACGCAGAGAGAGTGCGAGAGAGAGGGGGGGGGGGGGGGGTCGAGGGGGATGGAGAGAGAGGGGGGATACAGAGCAAGAAGAACAGCGACAGAGAGAGAGGGGCGGGGGCGAGGGTGATGGAGAGGAGGGGGGGGGGGATACAGAGCGAAAAGGAAAGAGAGAGAGAGAGAGGGGGCGAGGGGGATGGAGAGAGAGGGGGGATATAGAGCGAGAAGAACAGAGAGAGAGAGAGAGGGGCGGGGGCAAGGGTGATGGAGAGGGGGGGGGGGATACAGAGCAAAAAGGAAAGAGAGAGAGAGGGGGGGCGAGGGGGGTGGAGAGAGAGAGAGGGGATATAGAGCGAGAAGAACAGAGAGAGAGAGAGGGGGGCGGGGGCAAGGGTGATGGAGGGGGGGGGATACAGAGCGAAAAGGAAAGAGAGAGAGAGGGGGGCGAGGGGGATGGAGAGAGAGAGGGGATATAGAGCGAGAAGAACAGAGAGAGAGAGGCGGGAGCAAGGGGGATGGAGGGGGGGGGGATACAGAGCGAGAAGAACAGGGGTGGGGGGCGAGGGGGGTGGAGAGAGAGGTGGGATACAGAGCGAGAAGAACAGGGGTGGGGGGCGAGGGGGATGGAGAGAGAGGGGGGATACAGAGCGAGAAGAACACAGAGAGAGGGGCGGGGGCGAGGGGGATGGAGAGAGAGGGAGAGCGAGAAGAAAAGACACACAGAGAGAGTGAGTGAGAGAGAGTGAGTGAGAGAGAGAGAGAGAGAGAGAGAGAGGAGAGAGAGAGAGAGAGAGAGAGAGAGAGAGAGAGAGAGAGAGAGAGAGAGAGAGAGATCAGTAGTCAGTTATCTGTTGGAATTTAATGTCCCGTCAACCGCAGAGGGTCACCTCAGGACGATGAGTGATCAGCAATAAAATATCGGTAGAAGACGAAGGTGACCATTACAGTGACGCAGTACGAATAGCTGGGGGGTTCACACGCCTTCCCATACATCCGCCTTGAGACGGTGACAGGGCAATGACGCGCAATAAAAACACTTTCTGCAGAATACAGTCACAGTTCAAAGATCCTGTTCCTTTAAATTCAGTCTACACATCAGTCCTAAAAGCCGAAGATAAAAACATTTCAGCCAAACAAACAACCGAACAAAATAAGAAAACAAACCTCATCGGAAAAAAGCCACTCGCCTCACAACAGCGACAAGCGCCTGAGAGGGAAGTTTACAGTGAACAATTCGATTCCGAAAGAATTGTACCATTTTTGTCACCAAATGACCATTTCTAATAGCAGAGAAAAATACAAACCGGCCAGTCAGAAAGCGAGAAAGTCGGACTTACAAAGCCTTTACCTCTAAGCCTGCGGGAATCCGAGTACTGTCACACCAGTCTACATCCGACTGGGGCCTTTCCTCACCCCCCGATAACAGTTAAAAGCTGTAGTCGTTAGTGCTTCCTACTGACCCGCACTGACCTGAACGCAACCAGTCTCAACCGGGCGACCCCCGCTGTTTTCTTCACGTGCGAAGAAGTAACACAGGTTTGAGAATGACGCCGTTATCTTACTCTGTCTTAGGAAGGTTGGGATTGTCTGTTAGTCCCAGATAGATAGACAGATAATTGGTTTCTAACGCCCAGTCAGCTATAACGGTTATATTAGGGCGAAACACACACAGAGCAGTCTGAGGCACTAAAAGGAGGACACAATGACGGTTCGTTACCGACACTCCAGAAGTGGCGAGTTCAGTTCAAAAGACCTGCTGAAGGTCGGCGTCACGCCGCACGGGAGACCGAGCGCCACGCCTGGAGCCGCGCGGAAGGACTATCATCACTATGCACTGTACTGTTTCTGTCCCAGCAACTTTTGGGACCGTCCTTTCCGCTTTGTCGGGTAACGCTTTGTCCACGCAACTGAAACACACACCTTCATTCCACTGACGCTATTAAAGTCGATGACGCTATTAATATCGATAATCTACAAACCCAAAACACGAGGCATCCAGAGGGCAAGGAAGGTAATGTCCGTCTGTTCCATCATTCCCCATCATTTCACATATCACCTGTATGATATGTGTCCGTCTGTTCCACCATTCCCAAACAATTCCACATATCACCTAGAACAGAAACTGTGAATCCACCATGTGATTTCCACAGGAAACACTAACAGCTCATTCGCACGTGATCACCTTTCAGTACCTCAGTCATGGAATGTCTCATCCGTGCTTCCTCCATGGCGCCTACGTGACAGCGTCGCCTCCATAGCCAGCACTACTCACGACTGTAGCACACTGATCTCTCCAACGCCAAGCGGCCACTTACTACCCACACAAAGCAGGTCGTCGCGTCATCAGCTTTGCCAAATCCGCCACAGATCTGGGTCTGGATTAGCCAACCGAGAATTGTGAGAAATGGGGGCGGGTGTATGTGTGTGTGTGTGTGTGTGTGTGTGTGTGTGTGTGTGTGTGTGTGTGTGTGTGTGTGTGTGTGTGTGTGTGTGTGTGTGTGAGAGAGACAGTGTGTGCGCGCGCGCGCGTACGTGCGTGCGTGTGTGTGCGTGTTGTAGGTGTGTGAGTGTGTGTTTGTGTGTGTGTGTGTGTGTGTGTGTGTGTGTGTGTGTGTGTGTGTGTGTTGTGTGTGTGTGTGTGTGTGTGTGTGTGTGTGTGTGTGTGTGTGTGTGTGTGTGTGTGTATATTATCTGAAACAGAACGATACCCACAGCGCCAGCGCGGAATCAACAAACAAGGGAGTTAATTAGCGCTCGAAAGACGTCGCACATAAACACAACAAAGACCTGAGTCGCTTGCGGCAACTCTCACATGGCATGCGAGTAAATACAAGAGATAATGAACTCCACCAGAGGTACATCAGTGACAGACTTATTTGTGATCTGATGAGTTGTGCAGTTCTGATCTGACATGGCCTTTGCGGTTTACGGTTGTAAAATATCAAATACCTCACTCGTGCATTTTGGAATAAATAAAATCTGTGCATGTGTGAGACTTACGTGCGTTACTGAAAAACTAGCAAAGAAGGTACAGATACATGTTTCATCCCCCCACCCCCCCCCCACTTTTTTTAAAAACTGCTTTTAGCTATTTTTATCTGAACTGACTTACACAAAATGTCACCCGCAATCAGATTATCTCCCTTAGAGCCATTACGATTTTTGTTTGTTTTCTGTGTGTAAAACTGTCGTAAGCACCGCCTGGAACAATGACTGCACATGTTTTGTGTAACAAGGCATTTACACCGGATGACCAGGTAACAAAGCTACATGACATCTGTGGAAGAGGGAGGGGGAGGAGGGGGGGGGGGATATAAACCGACAACGGCTGGTCCTGTTCACTATCTATGGACTCAAACACGATTACCATAAACACACACAGGCACGGATTTTGAAGAGAGCGCGTGAAGCGAAAAACGGAATGACAGGACGTAGACCAGCGTTTCTCTCCTTGCCTATAAACACAACCACTTTATCAGCACGCAGTGTACCAACCACCCCATGTCGCCCCCAACCACCATTCCACCCGGCTGCCTGTCTAGTAATTGACGCAGAATTCGATGGATCATGACAAGACAAGTGCAGGCAAACGTGAACCCGGCTAACGGAATGCAACAGTCTATTAAAATGTTGCGGAAGAATGCTTTTCGTGGCTCAAAAGAAGACGAAGTTTGTTATTTAGTGACAGTGGGCGCAAACGGACATGCGCGCGCGCACGCACACACACCCTCCACACACACACCACATAACCACAGCTCCTCAGTGTGCTTCTCAGATTCACACACACACACACACACACACACACACACACACACACACACACACACACACACACAGAGCAGTGCCCACAGAGACAGCACATCAAAGCCCCGCACCTCGTGTAAGGCGGGGCCCGCTGGCCGCCGACTAAGCGTTGTGGTGGTGGGGCAGTGCTTTGCTTAAGACGCACACTGGGTAATAGCGTCATGAAGTGACGGCTGTGTGTCAGTGGGGTGACTCTCCAACCAGTCCCCAATCCCCCACGAATGCTGGACCACACGCAGCACCCGAGCCAGCAACACAGCCTGTCTCGGCCAACTGGATAAAACTGTCGTAAAAAACGTGCAGCCCGACACATCGCTTTTTAAGAAGAAAGGGAGAAGAAATAACCAGGTTGAACAGAAACATGACGTGAAAGGAAGTATAGTAAGATACAATTACTTACACAGGTAGTAAAACAACAAATTCGACCAAAATATTGTTTTGGAAATTAAGCCACTGTTTATATCGAGTCTCCTCCCCTCCCTGTCTGTTTTCCCACTCTCCCTCTTCAATCGAAATCACCACTACCGCCCTCCGTCATTTTCGTGTTTGTTTTTCTCCATCTCCAATTTTATGCAATGCCATTTAGAATGTCATGGCACTACAGAGGTAAACACTTTCCATGGTATCATTCCCAAAGAGAAAGAGAGAGGCCATCACCAAGAAAAGGAAAAGAAATTTGTTTTATCGCCCTGTCAGCCATTATGGTTATATCTGGGCGAATAACAAAAAACAAACAAAAAAACAACAACAACAAAAACAACCCAACAACAACAAAACAAACCAAAAAAAACAAACAAACAAAAAACAACTACAACACAACAAAAACCCACAAAAAACACACCAAAAAACAACATACAAATGAACAAAATCAAAACCTAAAGACTGTAAATGTCTAAACGAGAACAGCTTGTAGTCTTTGCTCCCCGAACCGGCATGAGTAAAAGGCAAAGGGCACACTTACTCGGCCAAACATCCAGGAGAAGAGCAGCTATGATCGGCAGTGAAGGCCGAAAGCTTAACGCAAACCACAACACCGCAGCCCCTAACTTACGACGGACGAACACACGTGCTCAGCGAAACTGATCTTCCGCCGCTCCGAGGCCTCACCTTAATGTGGGAGGACATACTTGAGCCGGCATACAGGAGGGCAGGTGAGACGAAACCCGGAAGGAGTGGTGGTGGCGTGGCGGTGGTGG
>OY757544.1:14235917-14335792 GCA_963584105.1 Alviniconcha strummeri
GGGAATGTGCAGTTGTGTGAGGCAGTCCTGGAGAACGTCCCTAGCTTGCTGTGTTATGCCCACGTTCACCTCACAGTTCTGGGACTGCAGGACACACAAAAGACACAGTTCAAAACCGAACACCGACGTCCACAATGCACAACGGTCAGGGGAGGACTAGAAGAAACCTGTGCATTGCAATGTAACTGCAAAATTCAGTGGCTAGCACCTTCAAAGCCCTCAGTGCCATCGAAGCGCTTTGAATTTATATGACAGTTTCTGGCACTTAAATAACAGCACCAACAAGCAAATGTCGCAGTGATGCAAACATCGATGAATAAGAACTTGCAATAAAACAAATCACAAACACAACCAAATGTCCTTTTTAAGGATTAATAAAGTATTGCTGTATTGTACAGACTCTCCTCCTCTCTGTCTCTGTCTGTCCTTTCTGTCTGTCTGTCTGTCCTGTCTCTGTCTCTGTCTCTCTGTCTCTGTGTCTCTCTCTCTCGCTCTCTCTCTCTCTCTCTCTCTCTCTCTCTCTCTCTCTCTCTCTCTCTCTCTCTCTCTCTCTCTCTCTCACACACACACACACACACACACACACACACACACACACACACATAGAGTTTGCAAGTCAGGACATTTGGAATAAGTGAAAAGCGGACTATGATGTTTGATTTGCACGTAGTTCTCGAGTGTCGCAGCTTCAAATGAAACGCGCCCCCCTCCCTTCTTCCCGTGCCTGAACAGTTTCACCTGCATCAAGGAGAAAAACGAAAAACTGAGCTCACCTCTTTACGCGGTTTGTTCCTTGCCCCAGTCACCCCACCGCTTTTTTTTTTTTTTTTTTGAGCAAAGCGATCGTTCTGTTTTTCTCCTCAGATAGCAGTGCCACTTCAAACGTAAAGTCCCCAGACACCAGGGGAGAGAACACGACAGCGGTGAGATCGTTTCTTTCACACAGTTTGTTCCCTTGCCCCAGTTCGCGGCGCGCGCGCGCGCCGTGTGTGTGTGTGCTTCTGTTTTTTCTTCTTTTCTGAAAACCAAATTTTTCTATTTAAAATTTCTTGGTATTATCCCTCTCAAGCCAATCGTTTTGATTGTGTCGGTGGGTTTGTTTCTGTATTATTTTTGCGAGTTTATGTTTAACCGTCTTTGTGGACACCGAGTACATTTTTCTCAGGCAACTTCGCACAGCATGTCAACGGGCAACAGCGTGTCAACAGGCAACATCGTGTCAACAGGCTATAGTTTTGGCGATGTCAGCGCAAAAATAGAAAGCATCGAGGAAGGTGTTCAGAAGCCAAGCGACGACAATAGCCGCCAGTTGTGAAAACAAGGCGCCCTGTTTACACCTGTCAGTGGACGCAGATCAAAATGCCAACTGCTGGTCAAATGCAACACGTGTTGACCGAGCCCCCCCCCCCCCCCCCATCCCCCTCCCCTCCCCCCATCACCTCCCTCTGTACTTGGACTCTGTGAACTTGACGGCATTGCAGAAGGCAGCACGCACACAATTGTGTTTCATCCACACTCCACTATACCTGTGCATTAAATGTTTATGCATTATTCCCGATCAGGAGAATTAAAAGAAAGAAAGAAAAAGAAAATGAAGAAGAAGAAGAAGAAGAAAGAAAAAAAGAAAAAAAAGAGAGACTGAAGTAAGGGCCGCTTTCCAAGAAAGCGAGCGGCATCAGAGCAGCGCTACCCAATCTGCAAGACGTTTTGAACGCCAATATAAACTCAATATGGCATCAAACAGCAGATTCAAGTTCTTGATAGTTTTGTGTTGTGGTGTTTGCGCTGAGAGACTGCAAGTACCGAGTATCATTATAACTTCATTTGCGAGACACTTTCCAATGGTTCAAGTCGCAGATTTCAATGAGAAATAATTCTTCTATAGCAAGACAAACAATGGAGTTAAACGACACAATCGAAACATAACTGTAGCTTGTACAATGAGTAGAAAATCCGGCTTCTGAGAGCTACAGGCTTTTCTGGGAGGACTGTAGGACTGTATCCTGGCTGACTGACTAAACTTTATTTCACAAGGGTAAGTGATTCGATTTTTGACATCCTTCTCTCGCCATGAAGGACCAATGAGATTGGCTGAGAGAGAGAGAGAGAGAGAGAGAGAGAGAGAGAGAGAGAGAGAGAGAGAGAGAGAGAGAGAGAGATAGAGAGAGAGAGAGAGAGAGAGAGAGAGAGAGAGAGAGAGAGAGAGAGAGAGAGAGAGAGAGAGAGAGAGAGAGAGATCAGACAGAAAAAATGAGTGTAACTAACCTTGTCTTCGTCCCGGAGCACCACCTTCAGGGCTAGTTCACTGAGTTCCTGAGCCATTCGCTGCTTCTCCTCTTGCACGTGCCTGGAGCAGAGTACGTAAGTAAGTAAACATGGTGCTTAACGTCCACAGAAACCGTAAGGCTTATTAGGGACGGGGAGAAGGGGGGAAAGGGGGTACGGAGGTGGGGGAAGAGGGATATCATATACCTATCGCTACACTGTCACCACCAGAATGATTCCTGCATTAAGATGGGCAGCGACGAGAGCCATTTTAATGTTTCAGTAGGAAGTGATGGACAAAGTCACAAGACAGTGTCCACAAACCACAGCTTTTAAAGAGAAAGGAGAGCCGAAGCGGTATCGAACCGAGGTCCTTCCGCTTACCAGCCTAACGCCTTACCGCTAGGCCAAACCGGCTCACAGTGAAGCAGAGTAAACCACACCCCGCCTTTGAGCGCAAACCACAGCTGACGTGTCACTGAGCGTGACGAAGGGCTCTGCACACCTCTCAACACCTCAGGTCTAACCTACTGGGTACAATGCAATACATACCGGAACAATCCAGGTGCCAACGCACAGAGTTGGCGTGAGTGACTGAGTGAAAGAGTGCACGAGGAAGTGAATGAGGGAGCTGAGCATGGATGCGCTAGACTGACGTACGTGTACTAGATGACGAGTAAAATACGCACACAGGCAAACAACAGGTATTATACTTAACACAAAAACTAGCTTACCATGTACAGCTTTCATTCTAACATTTTGTTTTTAACCGTATGTGCTAAAAATTGAGAAGAAGAATTTTTACTGAGCTGTCCGAATACTGAGAAAATTCCAAAGTGAGATCATTAATTGTCACAGATGGTTGCCTCCGCTGCTTCTGTCAGCACGGCGCGATTTTCTGGTTTGGTTCCGTGTGCGGCCACCACGTGTGTGGACCACGGCTTGACAAGTCGCACAGGAGTGATTAGTCAGGTGCCTTATCTGATGTATGGGGATACATCAGATAAGGCACCTGACTAATCACTTCTGTGCGACTTGTATTCGGACAATAACTGAACGAAATTTCTTCTGCTCAAAGTTTGTCACATACGATGGTACAAATTTTAGAATGAAAGCTGTACCTGGTAGGTTACTTTTTGTGTCGGGTATATCTACTGATACTGCTGACACAGCAGATGGGGTTTAACGTTGAAGCGTTCGTCCCACGTCAATGCAAAACCCCTACCGATCCACCCAACCCACCCACTCAACCCATCCCCTTAACCCATCCACTCAACCAATCCACCAAACCCATCCACTCACCCCGTCTGCCCGATCCATCCACTCAACCCATCCGCTCAACCCATCCACTCAAACCTACCTACTCAACCCATCCACCCAATCCATCCACTCAACCCATCCACTCAACCTACCCACTCAACCCCATCCACTCAACCCATCCAGTCAACCAATCCATTCAACCATTCAACCATCCAACCAACCACGGTACCCAGCCCAGCATGGGTTTCATCCCCCCCCCCCCCCCGCTCCCCCCTTGCTGCTGGGCGCTGCACTCACTCTGACAGCTTGGCCATCCACTTGTCTTTGGTGGCGGCGTCTTTGAAGGTGGCCGCCACGTTGCAGGTGGGCCACCCGATGACGAAGGAGCGGTCAAGGGGCCGGGTCAGCTCCGTCACCTCGTCCACGCACGTGGACAGCCACACGTCACACAGCGGCACGCGGAACTTCAGCTTGAACGTCGTGGAATTCCTGCACAAAGAGCGGCACTCAGGACTCTTCGGGTTCTCTCACACAGGGATGTCTGTACAGCGCACATTGCTTGTAAATATTAAGTCACAGGAAACATAACACACGCACCCTCACCCTCCCTCCACACACACACACACACACACACACACACACACACACACACACACACACACACACACACACACACACACACACACACACACACACACACACACAGAGGCTGGGGTGGGAAGTAGAGCTCACTACTAGAAAAAGAGAACTGAAGCAGTTCCCGGATTGTTTGGCGTTTTGTTGCACTTTGTATGCATATCTTACATCATTGATGTGTTATCACCGTTTAGCAATGTGTAGTTTTTGTCCAAACCCTATCTATGCGCGTTACAGTTCACTTAATCACTTATTCACATATATTTGTAATACCTCAGTTAATCACTTGCTTGTTTTTTTCTACACTTCGACCTAAATAAATCTGGAAAAGCTGTTATTTTCAAAAGCTTTAGTTGCTAATTAAACAAGCAAAAACTTTGAACAGTGATAGCGGTGAAGAGAATACTGACTTTTGTTTGGCCACCAGCAGGAGGTCGCTGAAGAGAAAGAGGTAGCGGTCCTGAGTCTGCATGCCCTGCAACCAGTCAGACAGTGGACATCACACGTCTGGAGCAACACGACGCTTCATTTCCTACTACGCATCGTTTTCAGGCAAACACACAACATTACGGTCTGGCACCATCACGCTCCACATTTGTACCACATGCTATGTTCTACTACTACTGACCTGCAACCAGTCAGACAGTGAACATCACACGTAACGTTTTCAGGCAAACAGTTAACAACATAATAGTCTGGCACCACAACACTCCTTATTTGTACCACGCGTAATGTTTTACTGCAACTGCCGCCAGTCGAGGAACCTCGATTTTCAAAACCGTGCACAGATTCACTCTCTCCCTTTACACAGCCAGGAAATAGAAACCTTGGTGCTGTCAAGCTGGTCATTTCGGTCTCTTGTTGGCAGTCCAAACTTGCTGTTTGGTCTCCGCATTACCAACACAAAACTAACCAATGTACCAAGAGAAAATCTCAAAGATCAAAAAAGAATCTCAACCTGTTTACAAGGCTGGGCCACAGAAGTACATGTTGGTGTTGGCGACCAACCCCACATCAAAGCGAGACAGAGGGCAACACCCATGAACTCATCACTACACCTACATCACAGCTTTGGCACTCGCTCAGACTAAAATAGGCTTTGGCGTCATACAGATACAATTCAGTCGCCAATGACAGAAATTTTCTCTCTTCAGTCATAGCTAACTAGAAAAGGTTTCCAGAAAGAAAAAAAAGAAGAGGAAACTTTGAACACAATGGGGTATTTCAGTTTCTTTATATTTTATTTGCCCGGTTAAAAACAAAGTTTGATAAATTAAACAGGTGGATGGCTATTGCCGAGTGATTTCCGCCTCTTCCTGTGATCAGGCAGGTACTTCTACACCCGCTGCAAGGACTCGCTATTGTTTTTAGTCATAGAACCTGTATGTGGGTCAGCGCGCGCGTGTTTTTGTGAGTGTAGGCGGGAGAGGGTGGGGATGCTGAGGTGAGTTTTGGTCTCTTTTCTTCTTCTTTTTTCTTCTTCTTATTTTTACGTAATTTTCTTACACATCCAGCACGAAACAATGACCTGATGGTCCTGACTGTGCAAATGCTGAATACAGCCTCACTGCAATGGTACTATTCAGTTTTCATCTAAATCCTAAGTCATACTCGCAGCATGCACACAACGAGTATTTAAAACAAATGTACTGCTTGTTTTATGTTCAGCTTGAACACGTGCGCCAACTGATTGTCACGAATGCCTATATGAATGACTGCATGAAACAGCATGACCCTACTCCATGTGCATTCTGACTGAAAACCAAACTCCAAGCACATCTTTCCTCTTGGCGGAATGTGCCGGAAAGCGAGGTTTGAGGTGTGACTGAACACATGGCAACGAGGACATGCCGAATTAAAGTGAACTGAACCAGGTTTACTGCCAGCACTCAGACTCCAGGCAGCGACTAGCGGTCTGCCCCCGGGCCTTCCGTTAGGATGGGCAGGCCAGTAGCGGCTGCTTGGAATGTGTGTGGCAGGCCTGTGACTGTGCACTGACCATGGCGAACTGTGTGGGTCCCTCCATGACGTACAGCCGGGAGGCGTCGGCCGCCTGCTTGATGGCGCTGAATGAGTCGTGCTCCTTGCGCCCCATGTTGTTCTGAGACCTGCAACACAACACCCACCACATGAACCAGTCGTTGTTCTGAGACCTGTAACAGACCACTGTCCACATGAACCATGTTGTTCTGAGATCTGTAACAGACCACTGTCCACATGAACCATGTTGTTCTGAGACCTGCAACACACCACACACCACATGAACCGGTCGTTGTTCTGAGACGTGCAACACAACACCCACCACATGAACCAGTCATTGTTCTGAGACCTGCAACAGACCACTGTCCACATGAACCAGTCGTTGTTCTGAGACCTGTGGTTCAACAGACCACCCACCACATGAACCAGTCACTGTTCTGAGACCTGCAACAGTCCACTGACCACATGAACCAGTCGTTGTTCTGAGACCTGCAACAAACCACTGACCGCATGAACCAGTCGTTGTTCTGAGACCACCTACTACATGAACCAGTCGTTGTTCTGAGACCTGCAACGGACCACCCATCACACGAACCAGACCTGCACGAACTGGAGACCAGAATGGTGCGTTTTTTAATTATATTTTTATAATACTTTATGTAGAATGTTCTGGTAGGACTATGCTCTACATGTGTATAGAATATCATATTTAGGTTAATATGTATCATGTGAGCGCTCAGGGCGTTGACGAGCGCATGATAAATGTACATTATTATTATTAAGGGTATCTTGTATTAGTGCATCACAACGCATTAGCATTACTTACGTTATTTAAACGCGTCCTTCCAAAGTGCACAGTAAACAGATGAACGGGTCGTCGTTACAACACACACACACACACACACACACACACACACACACACACACACACACACACACACACACACACACACACACACACACACACACGCACTCACACTCACACATGTAAGCGGCCAAGCTGCCATAAAACTCAGCTGGCATTGTCAAGAAGCCATGAACTATTCAGGTTAAGGCTCCTGTCAAGTGCCCTCGCCCCCCAAAACGACACTTTGATCCAACACACGTACCACTCGCCCGACAAACACAATGACAAGACCCCAACCCTATCTAGACAAAATACAATGCAGACACTTTATGACACAACCTTGACAAACCAAGAGGTGATTAAGACTCAGGTGTTATCATTATGTAGACCATACACTCTGCATACATTATGTCTGCGACCTAAACCAGTCGAAACTTCGCGGGGGAACACAACGATTCATAGCCTCCAATAAACACGTGCACATTATGACTCAGGTTAGAGAGGTATGACAGCTATGACTAATCATATGTCTACAGTTCTCCAAAAACAAAACAAGCAAAACAATTTCACAAGCAAACAAATTAAAACAAACAAACAAGCAAACAAATTAAAACAATCAAGCAAGCAAACAAACAAACAAACACACACCAACACGAACACAAACCATGTTTCAACCCCAAACCAAAGCAAACAAACAAAACGCCACGTTCTCCTCTGTGTTTGTTAGACTGAGCAAGAGTCTCGTTGGACACAAATAATGTCTACCTTTGATGTGAAAACAGAGATATTCATTAACCACCATCTCCAGAGCTTACTTCTTCACTGTTCATCACTAACCGTGAAAGCTGCCAGCTAGCAAAGATAAACAAAAATAATATAAAAGTACCCAAAAAAATTTAAAAATAAGAATTAAAAAAAATGTGCAGTTTGAACATGCCAACCAGCAGACTCAAGTTTCATGCTGGCCTTACTCCACAAAAATAATTATTGTCCCATTCCCTAGAGGAACATTCCTACGAGGTCTTTGGATTTAAAACACGCAGTGTGTGATATTGTTTACTGTTTGTGTGGTATATCTTTAGCCACGAATTTAATTTCTCTGACAAAGTAATCTTGACTCTATGGCTATGCTGTCGATAAGAAATCTCTTTGAACATGACATGCTTTCTGCCTGCCTTCGCCTTGCTGTACCCGTCATGGCTGACTGGTCGTAAAAAAACACATTCTTCCCCCTTCTGCTTGCCTGCTTCCAGTCATAGCCGGTGAGTGACCGGCAGTCAACACAGTAGGTGCGCCATGTGGTGAAGAGTCAGGCAAGTAGGCCTGAACCCCAGGGAGGGGTTAATGTCACTGTTGTGGAGTCTGTTCCAGTACGTATCACCCAATGTGTGAAGAGTCAGGCAAGTAGGCCTGAACCCCAGGGAGGGGTTAATGTCACTGTTGTGGAGTCTGTTCCAGTACGTATCACCCAAATGTCACTCATTAAAGAATCACATAGGCCTACAGACAAAATACATAAACAGGTATACAAAGAAACAAAAACCAAAGCGTTATAATTAGACACGGTTCAGTCTTCGGACCGGACGCCGACTGCATGTGCTCCTGGCCGGGGCAGGCAACAATTAAAGCTCCAGCGTGGAACACAGAGTGTTTGAAGGGTACATACCCGGTACATGCGGGGTAAGCCAGCATCCCACCCGACATTCCAAGCAGCCATTGCTAGCCCGTCCACCCACCTCCCTCCCGTCACAGGACGGCATGCACTCGTTCTTTTACCCCCATCATTCCCCCCCTTTCGATGATGATGATGAGTTGATGCTTAATGTCCTCAGATGTCATTTGACATATTAGGGACAAGTTGTGACCAATGCCGAAGCACGGTTCAATAAAATCCACATACGTAAGGTGTATGCGTGTTTAGCTGTAACCTGACACCTGCACTTTTGGCAGAATGACCGGGATTTTTTACGTGCTACTGTGGTAACACGGGGGTCGAACGGATACCGAAATAAGAGTCAGCACAGAAAGTCGACCCTGGAGAAGAAAATTCTCCCGCCGTTCCAGCAGGGATTCGAACCCGCGACCTTTCAATCATGAGTCCGGCGCTCTAACCACTGAGCTATCCCCGCCCCCCTTTCGGCATTCACTCAGCCTTTTAAACCCCCCCCCCCCAACCTCTCCCCTCCTCCAAGCAAGCAAGCATTGCAAAGATACGAAGTGGTTGCGGGCGTTGTGACTGACCAGATAGCGGAGCTGGACCTGGACTTGCTAGCAGTGAGGGAGCGGAAGACCACGGCACTGGGGGCGGAGCGACGCCGCAACGACAAACCCCGCGACTTGGGCTGCAATACACAAACACACAGCATAGTCAGTCAGGCATGTCAACACACAAACACACAGTATAGTCAGTCAGGCATGTCAACACACAAACTCACAGCATAGTCAGTCAGGCATGTCAACACACAAACACACAGCATAGTCAGTCAGGCATGTCAACACACAAACACACAGCATAGTCAGTCAGGCATGTCCACACACAAACACACAGCATAGTCAGTCAAGCATGTCAACACACAAACACACAGCATAGTCAGTCAAACATGTCAATACACAAACACACAGCATAGTCAGTCAGGCATGCCAACACACAAACACACAGCATAGTCAGTCAGGCATGTCAACACACACAAACACACAGCACCGTCAGGCAGGCATGTCAACACACATAAACACACAGCACCGTCAGGCAGGCATGTCAACACACATAAACACACAGCATAGTCACAGCTGATGATCAGTATGTCAACACACACAAACACACAGCACCGTCAGGCAGGCATGTCAACACACACAAACAGCATAGCATGGGGTTAGTTAGAGCTGATGGGAAGCATGTCAACATAACGGGTGTAACACACGCAAACAGCATAGAGTTAGATTAAAAAGAACACTATTTATTGGGGCAAAACACAACATGTGAATCTTCGGGGTAATCCAGTATCTCTTCGGAGAGAACTCGGCGTTAAACCAGTCTAATCTAAACCCTACAACTGGGCGTTAAATAAGTCTAGCCTAAACCCTGCAACTGGGCGTTAAATAAGTCTAGCCTAAACCCTGCAACTGGGCGTTAAACATGTCTAACCTAAACCCTACAACTGGGCGTTAAACATGTCTAACCTAAACCCTCACTAAGCGGGGCACGACTTTTGCCCAGACTCCATCACTCCTGACGCGCTGGGCCGCTATAGCAATGGTTCTGGACTAGACCATTAAGACCCAGGAATGAAACAAGATTGGACCATTAAGACCCAGGAATGAAACAAGACTGGACCATTAAGACCCAGACTGGACCATTAAGACCCACGAAAGAAACAAGACTGGACCATTAAGACCCCCAATAAAGAAACAAGACTTGACCATTAAGACCCCCAAGAAAGAAACAAGACTGGACCATTAAGTCCCCCAAGAAAGAAACAAGACTGGACCATTAAGACCTAAGAAAGACAGAAGACTGGACCATTAAGACCCAAGAAAGAAACAAGGCTGGACCGTTAAGACCCAAGAAAGAAATAAGACTGGACCATTAAGACCCAAGAAAGAAACAAGACTGGACCATTAAGACCCAAGAAAGAAACAAGAAGCACTGCAAGCTTGAACGTCACGCAGCAACCGAAGACCCTTAGCTTCCATTGGGTTCAAAAACCAAACCTGAAAAGGTCTAACGGAATGCACGATAGCGATTTACGCGACACTGAATGTCAAAGGATGTAGTGGATTGTCAATGCGACCGTCAGAGTAAACACAGTCAAGGGGTTTGTAAAATTCAATAAACCCCGGACCAGACAAAGCATGCAAACACGATCAAATAATCTGAATGCAAGGTGTGCACGACCTAAAGCTGATTGAAACAAGTAGCAGTTTGAAACTCGACACTCTGTCACGTAGGCAGCTTGTGATGTGGGTATGGCGGGCCCAGGATCAAGTGAAAGGACAACCCTCTCCACACACCGCCACACTACAGACAAACAAAGCCGCACGCTTGTCAAATAACACAAATCTCACAAAGTAGCTATTGTCTTCGCCATTATAGTACCAACTCTTTCATTCTGATATTAATAAATATCGTGCGTTATCACAATGATGGGTATTAATCAACATCCCATCACCAGAGGGTCACACTTTTTAAATCTTTTTTTCTGTTTCTTTTTTTCTCCTCTTTTGTCCTAACAACACTAATCGCCCCTCCAAGCATCTCCAAGAAGTGTGGTCAGCATTTAAAAGCTTAAGCAAATAAAGAATCTGACATGTTACGATTAAATCCAGCAGTGACAGCAAAATTAACGGCGTTAAAACAGACCGCTGGATCATGTGACGCGTATCAGTTCTATCCTGTCAGTAGTTCTTGTTGTGGTATTGGCATGCCGATCAGTAGTTCTTGTTGACATAGTGTTCGCATGCCTTCGCGTGTGACTAACGGCTATGTCATCTTCATTTGTATGCACATCTCAGTGCGCCGTGGGTCTGCTTAGACAGTGAATCTCCACTTATTGGTGTTCATTACAGTTATCATTATTATTTTCAAGAATACGTACAGCACATGCAAACGTCTTATAAATCAGCTGAATTAAACGAGTCTACCAAAATGATGACATTCGAAGACACAAGTGTCTAACTGAAAAAAGAAGAGAAAACAATCTCAGAATCTCAAACTACGTTATTGCAGCAGTCGATCCGTGCAGATTACAGACAAAACACTCACATGCGCAAGAGAACACTTGTGTAGAATGACAAACACCCCTCTGAATCAACAGAAGAGAATAAAAGAGACGCGTAGGCCTCCTTGTTTGGTTTAAAGGGGCAGTCACACAACTCTGTGTGCTTTCCTTTGTTTTATCCCACAATCTTCTATAAAGTAGCAACATGCTTGGAGGCGAGTAAACGAGTGGTCAGTACCAACACTGTATATTTCAACTACAGAAAGTCCTTCTGAGCCCGTGACTAGTGAAGAGCGAAAAAAGTCCTGAGGTCAGTATCAAGCCGAACCGACAGAGGCATACAGATCTAGAACAAGTTTGAATACCAGCGTTCTGAAAACTGAGAGAGAGAGAGAGAGAGAGAGAGAGAGAGAGAGAGAGAGAGAGAGAGAGAGAGAGAGAGAGAGAGAGAGAGAGAGAGAGAGAGAGAGAGAGTCTTTTGTGTATTCTGTTCGACAGAGGTAACGGCTATGATCACCCCTTTTACTGAGTTCTATCATGCCTTGTACACCAGAGTGTAACTGCTGTATTAAGTCCCAGCGAATGGCTGCCTGTCCATGCTGCCGAGTTCCAAGGGCACATGCCCCTGTAACGTGCCGAGAAGGCTGCGCGCAAGACTGATGACGCAGGCTGTTTGTGATGACGGCGATTAGAAGGTTTCCCCACTCGCACAGGTCCCTGTGGTTTACTGATCCTCCGCCGATACACCAGCATCCCCGGCATCCCCGCATCCGCCACAGCCAGCCCGGAGCCGGCATCTTGAGCCACTCAAAGGTCTCTGCGTGCTGGGCTGCTGGGCCTGCCGCTGATCACAAAGATTGTTCACACCTTCAAACTTCGATTCGCCTTTGTTCTCCGCACATACTCAGCATGCAGTCACACTCACTGTCCAAGGAGACTCGCTGAGCTGAGAAAAGCGACTCAGGTGGAGATGCTTCTAAGCTATGATCTTTGGATATGTTTCAGACGTCACACCGCCTCTACACTGTGATGTAATAAACATTATCAAAGAAAGTCAGCTAGATCTTTGCCGTTTCTGTAGTGTGCTTATCACACAGTATGGTGCAGGTCATGGGTAAAGCAAACAAACAGGCAATTACAGAAATCAGCTCGGGTGTGAAACGAGAACGTTATGTTCTTCAGCCTTGCATTTAGTGGCATAAACAAAGTGGAGAATGTGGAGAATGAACACAACGCTAACAAAGTTGTTTTTGTATCAGCAAAGTAATCTGCGACGCGTCAAGGCCGGCAGAAACTCACTTCCGGTCTCCACGCCGCTCGCTGTCAGTAATCCGGACAGCGGAGTTCAGCAAGTGGGGAACATCGCACCAGGGCAACAATCCTGACTCCTTTATAGCACGCGTTTGACAACTGCCAGCCAACACCTCGTCGTCGTCCCGACCGGCCAGCGACACACGAGTCCATCAATCAGAGAATGCAGGGACAGTGGCGTGGACAACTTGCTCAGCTTAAAAATACCCCCGTCAGCACGCAGCCCCACCCCTAGCGAGCGTCTGCTGTCGCCATCAGGGAAATGACGACCCACAGTCGATCTGCCGGCCACCAT
Source organism: Alviniconcha strummeri (assembly GCA_963584105.1). NCBI lineage: Eukaryota > Metazoa > Mollusca > Gastropoda > Provannidae > Alviniconcha > Alviniconcha strummeri. The sequence goes on from OY757544.1 coordinate 14,249,227, forward strand.
GGACGTGCTTTGGACACAGGTGTAGATCACGGCACCGTATGCAAAGGACAGTCTGTGTGCAGAACATCTGACCCCACTGCTCTCTTTCTCTCGGCGGTGCATGATTCAGCACGTTGAGTGCACTGCAGTCGCGTAGCGTGAGCACGTCCTACGAACGAAGCTCGGGATTGCCGGACAAAGCAACAGTGGGAACAAAGGTACGGGGGTTGGGGGGGGGGGGGATTCAACACTGGCACGAGCGTCATTATAATGCAGGACAGGCAAACAGCCAGGCAGGAAGTGGAAGACGCTCTGACGAAGGAACTGATGGAAAGACTGACGAACAAAGCGGATAAATAAGATTGATTAGATTAGTAAAGAATGGACTGGACTAGTTTAAATACGGGGAGAGAGAGAAAGAGAGAGACGGGGGGGGGGGGGGGGGGGGGGGGGGGGGGGGAAGACGTACCCGTTAATTTCCTCTTTCCATGAATTTAGCATACATACATGTGTTAGCAGAATCAGGCAAAGAATTTACACTCCTAAACAAAGGCAAGACAAGAAAAAAGAAGTAGAAGGGAAAAAAAATCCATTTACTTTTCAGTATCTTTTCACGTCGCTCTCCTCTCTCTCCTTGCATACCCGCTCCCATCCCCCCACCCCACCCGCAGCCCCCTTAAAATAGTAAAAACTCTGGTGCAACTGCACTACACGGCCGAAATCTTCAGTTTCAGTTCAGAACCAGACTGTCCTGTAGTATACTGTTCTGAACACTGTTTCAGCGAGGGAAAACAGCCCATTTTTTGGCACACCCACCTTGCTGTTATAGTCCCGGCCATAACGCTTAAAACTGTCCACCGGGTGGACCAAATTAAACTGAGTCCAAAGCAGAATGAAAACAGTCAGTTGGACACGCGGTCTTATTGCCTTCATTTTTCACTGTCCCGTCAAACAAACAATGGTCAGTAACCGGATTTTAAGTTCCCGTCAACCGCACAGGGTCACCCGAAACACAAAAAGCATCCCAGCCATGCGGAAGTTATTCGACAGTAGCGTACACAATACAGGTTAGCCCACTTTGTATTTAACCCCCTGTCAAACGTGAAACAGGGTTCCGTGCTCAGGGCGGAACACAGTTCACTCAGCCTTAGGCAACAGTCTAATCCTCTGTCGGGTAACAAAACTGAATGCACGAGGAAGCCAGAAATCAGAAAGCCGGAATTCCTGGCAGTGGAAGAAGCACACAAAGCTACACTCTGTAGCTTATCTATTCCAGGCTAAGCGAAGGGATTTTTGACAACTCTGGATTTCTGCATTGAGAAGCGTGTGTAGTACCCCATCTCAGGGAGTGCAGCATACTGAGCTGTCGCCAGAGTAGATGCAACGCTGGCTCACGAAATGACAAAAACATTTCGCAGATAAACTTGGCCCTAAAGAAGTGGAGAGAATTCCGTGCATACAGAGATCCAACATAATTCATTTGTGTGACCTTCTTCAGCATTTGTTGAAACATACCAATTGAAGAAGCACGCCCCACGATCAAGGACTGCAGCGCTGTGAAAGCCTGTGTGTAATCATTTCGTAGTTTAGTTGCTGGGACTTGCCCCGAATAACGAACGTTGACATTGGCCTGTAGATACCACCGAGGTCGACGCGTCAGTTAGCTGTACCCGTAATAGTACTGTCAAAACAAAGCGTCAAAAAAAAGAAGAAAAAAAAGAAGCTGATTTGGGGGACAAAATTCGAAAATCCCCGTCTGTCAAGACTCTGTGCACCCAACCAGATGTTAGATTACACTGCACCATTTTCGATAGCATAGCATAAATGCACAAGCAAAGTCTAAACAACAGGTGTCAACAGGAACGAAAGCAACACAACCAGAGCCGTCTGACGAAAGAACGTGACAATACCAGAGCAGCGTTGTGACATATGTTACTCATCACCGTGAGTGAGGCTAGCGCCACAGAACCCAGAAACCAACAACGTGGCAGGCACAATAAACACAGATATCCACACAAACTCGCCATCCCCACCCTCTCCCTCCTGTCTGTCCTACCATCGGCCGTTCCAACTTCAGAGGCCTTGCTCCCAAGCCGCTCGTCCCAACATCCCCACGCCCAGCCCCATCAAAGATGTATCACTTACCTCAGACCCAACCAAACGCATGTCCAGATTTATCAAGACGTTCTTTATGAATGTCACAATAAAACATGCAAAGAACCCCAAACCGGTGGCCCATTTGCAGCACTGTCCACAAACGCGCACATGTTGGGCTTAAGTCTAGTGGAGTCCACAACGGCCCTCTCGAGCAAAGGCAAGAGCGAGATACAAACGTTTGGGTCTCACTGAGATGCCGCGTTTATGCTGAATGTCCAAGCCCAGCACAGACTGTTGCACGGTCCCGATTTTCTGCTCGGCAGCTGCACAAAGAGGCAGTGTTTCCGTAGTTCCAGCTCAGTGCTTGTCCGTGATCACGACGAGGACTGGCGCGTAATGGTGTGCAGCGACGCCTGTGTAACCCAGTGACTGACACATGTGGACACAGCGCTCCCCATCCCACCCCAGCTACAGCGCGTCACACACACACACACACACACACACACACACACACACACACACACACACACACACACACACACACACACACACACACACACACACTCACACACACACGTCGCCATGTTGTCTAATGGTCAGGTCTTCCCAATCACAGCAAACAGACACCGTATAATTATAAGGTAGACTGTGTATATCTCCCTCTCCCCCCACCTCCATACCCCCTTCTCCCCGCCCCTAATAAGCCTTATGGTTTCTGTGGACGTTAAACATCATGTTTACTTATATATATATATAATGTGACCGTACTAAAACAAATCACTAAAAGATATTTTTGCCGAGAGAGAGAGAGTCTCAACTGTCAAGCCCTGCGAGATGCAAGTGAGCCAGGAACCTGCAGAGTGGCCAGAATTCAGACGCGCCAACAGCTGGCAGCCCGTGGCGGTGAGCAGGACACGGGCACTGGACTAGGCCTGGCACGGCTTTGAGGTCAGCACAGCCAGAACTAAACACTTGGCCACGTAACACCTACCACTGGGGTACGTGGCCAGCTATTTCAGTCATGTGACCACTTCTGAAGAAATAGACACCGAAATGATCAGGGAGCAAGGAGACTCGACGCGCGGGTTTCCAAACCAGGTAAGTTGAGCAGCAAACACGCGCGCGCACGCACGCACGCACGCACGCACGCACGCACGCACGCACGCACGCACGCACGCACGCACACACACACACACACACACACACACACACACACACACACACACACACACACACACCATCTATTACGTACTGACTAGCTGCAACTTTGGACTAATCGCTTTCACTGTACCAACGTTATCGCGCATCTGGGGTTTCAGAGCGAACCCCGCCCCCTTCCTGATAGCACACAGACAATACCGTCCACGTACATGACAAAAGTACACAGAAGCCCAAACCTCCGAAGTCTCCCTCCGCCCCAAACCTACAGAGACAATAGATAAACAAACAAACAAACAAACTGATTAACCTAGCCGTTCGTTAACCCATCACTGGCCACGAAATTCTGGTTCAATATATATATACGTATTATGTTGTAATTTCGTATCCAGTCCAAAGGAAACTGCTACGTCATTCATAGACAATAAAGATACTGTATTGTATATATATGAATGATAGGTGTCCAGCTGCCGTTCTCTCTGAAGGCCGATGTTGAAATCAGCTAGCGTGTCTTGCTGTGTCGGCCACCCCTTAAAGAACCTGATCCGTGACCGAGGACATTTTGTTCCCTTCAAATAACACTGCAACCCGCATTTATTCTCTCGCCCTACGCAAGCACTACTTACGGTTAAACTACCCTTTTACAGCGTACGTTTTGATCTGTTGTTGTTGTCGGTGTGCACGTTATATTCAAGCTAATTTTCCATCTTCTTCTTACCTCTGATCTACCTTTACTCTTTATGTACCGTCTTCATTTCATGGTCACGGGACGTGAACAAAATATAAAACAGCTGTTGTCCCTCACCACCCTTGTCCATAGACGACGTGACAATCTGTTGTTTGACCGTTAAGATTCACTCACACACACACACACACACACACACACACACACACACACACACACACACACACACACACACACACACACACACACACACACACACACACACCAGTTCAAAATGACAAAGACTGAAGACGGGCGATTCGGACAACGTGAGGTTGTCATCAGATACTACACACGATAAACGGGCGTTCGCAGTCACCAACCCATTTCTGGAGACTGGACCACGTGAGGTTGTCATCAGATACTACACACGACAAACGGGCGTTCGCAGTCACCAACCCATTTCTGGAGACTGGACCACTGTCCGACTGCGTACACTTCAATACAGCCAAGCAACTGACGCTTCAACGATAAAAGCAATGATGGTTCGATAATATGTCCCACCGAATTTGAACAACCGATTTCTTACATTGCGCCAAACAGTCGGTGTGGACGTCATAACCTAAACGCCTTCCCGTGATGAAGGCAAACCTCTCCACGACTTCAGCTGCCTCAGTTCACACGGTGCTGGGAATGCTATCCGCCATGCCACCATACGTATGGTCCACTAATCATCTAATGAATCACATCAAAATACAACGAACCCTGCAATTACAACTGTCATAGCTGCTGCTTTCCACGCCATGTAAATTCCTTTTGTAACAGGTCAGTATTTAAGCAATCCCCATTCGATTTGTTAGATATCACATAGGCCTACTAATGCGGAGAACGAATGTCTGATCGTATAAACGTGCGCGTGGTATGATTAAGTAAAGCACCATCAGATGAGTACACTCAGAAATGGTTCCACCAAAGCTACCGATTATATTGCGAAGTATGTGATTTGATGCAACGGACGGACAGACAGACAGACAGACAGACAGACAGACAGACAGACAGACACACACACACACACACACACACACACACACACACACACACACACACACACACGCACATCTGTCTGTGCGGGCGGAAGGACGAACAGACAGACATATACAACACACACGCACGCACGCACACCACAGATCAATTGCTTACACAGGCGATCACTATGGAAACAGCCCAGTGAATGGCCTCATGCTCATTGCAGACAGAGGAGATGTCTTACAGAGACGACAGCTTATTCCTTCTATTAGCCCCTGTTCGTTTGCATGTCATGCACAACACACACTCAGGCCATAACACTCTTGACAAGCTCCGTACTATACAGACTCGCTCCCATCCTCGTGTTCGGCTCTGCACTGTTTCCTAGGGCACACTGCCGCGTTCTCAACATGACGACACAGAAAAAGGAAATATTACCTACTGTTATCTTTTCATGTGCCACGCGAAGACTTCAAAATTGTCAGCCGCAAAAAAACACTAGCAGACATACCAACGACGATCTCGTGCTCAGCGTGTAGTGATGTGGCCGATGTATTCTCCAAGCACAGGCTGATGGCCTATCGTGTCTAAGCACCCTCAGATACGACACTGTCGTCACCATTAGCGTGCATAGTAACAGTTTCGCCATTATACTGCTAAACACAGCTTAGACCGAAAAAGTTACTAACGCACAGAAGTAACACACTGGATAGAGAGATAATTGATTTTTAAAGCTCATATCAGGCGATTGACGCAATGGAGAACTGCTATACGTACATACACACACAACATACACACAACGTACGCACATCTTGGTGGCCGTCCATGAGAAGCAGACTCCTCTTTGGGAAAACTGACGAGACTAAAGAGCAGACCTACAGTTATACTGAGGTGAAAGTAACACCACCAGTGACACGTTTACCACACACCATTTGTCAAACACTACAGACACGAGCACAGCAATTTGTCACATCCACATGTAGACCGGTCCTCCCCTGACGTTGTGAACTGCACAAAATTGAAGATGCGAACCAGATGACATTGAGCAGCAGCATGGAGCGAGATATGATCGATTATTGTTGGGGCTGTCTTGATGGATTGCCGATGTCTACCCCCGTGCTGACAGTCACCTATACAATATGAATAGCCAGCACTGTGCGCCTTTCCGACGGTCGCTAGCGGCTGCAGCTCTGTGCTACACCAAAGCGGAGTCCGTCCTACGACACGTGCATCGCACCCTGGACGTACAAAGACTCAGGTCTTGGCCAAGGGCTGCAGTTAGTGCAGCTTTATTACCAACGGCTGACGGAAATATAGTAAAGTGAACAATAAAGTGAACAAAGAATATGCCTACTACGACTACGAAAATCTCATAAGAAAAGCAATAATGGTGATCAGAGGGACATCTAAAGAACACCAACAAAGAAGCTGGCCGTCGTGCTTTATTGTGTGTGGTCAGTTGACACCGGCATCCACGCTTCCCCTCTCCCCCCCCCCTTCCCCACAGTGAGTGACCCGAGGTGAGCTGATTTGCGACAGAGCAGCTGTGGGCCCAGTGGGACTGCAAAGAGAACCAAGCTGGTTGTTTGCCAGCAGATCAATGCTAATCGATTAACCGATGACCGAAAAATCCCACCTTCAGGTCCGTCTGTACTGGATGATTACCACTGCTCTTTGTTTGACTACTTGCACAGAATCAACAACCGGAGCTAAACTGCACTGGAAAAAATCCTTCATTTCTATGTAGGGGGGCGGTGTGGGGAGTGAGGGAAGCAGGTTGGAAGCATGAATGAAGAGTCACAAGTCAGAGGTTGCTATAACATAACTTTTCTGCACACCAACCAGGAAACTGTAGGCTCTCCCCTGAGATGAACACATGAACACGGGCCGCAACAGCAAACAAACAACCTGCCTCTGCAGGGACACTGGGGGAAAAGGGACGCGGCAGATGAAGTGATGCTTAATGTCCTCAGATGTCAATTGACATATTAGGGACAAGTTGTGACCAATGCCGAAACATGGTTCAATATATCTTTACGTCCACGGAAACCACAAGACTCGTTAGGACGGACAGCCCAGGACGGCCACCTCGACTCTCACACAGCTCCTGAACTATGAGGACGCGGCGGGCCCAGCGCACAAGTTTTAACACTTTAGATAATTGGGGCCATAAAACTGCCACACAGTCAAAAAGGATAAAGGACAGGAAAGAAAAGATTAAAAGGGCATGGCCAGGAACATGTATACAATACACTCGGTTACATCTATATATAGCATCACTGCCACAAAGGGAACCCCAAGTAAATAATTATGCAACCTCCAACTAAAAACGTAGAAAATGTGTAAATATTTCCATTTGCAGGCCTCGTTGTTCCTTCTCGTGGTGCAGCAACAGACTGGTTTGCTCTTCACCAGTGAGAAGCCGCAAACAGGCTGGTTCATGACATAATGCACACTTCCGCCACACATGCCTGTCTGGTTAATGACGCCACAGACACAAAACGGCAGTGCTCCGGCGAGTTATCGCGATTTTCTGACCTCGATTTTTAACAAATCAGACCATAACAGACTAAAACACTGCTGTGATTCTCTCTCTTCTTCCCCCCCCCCCCTCCCACCTCCATTCCTATCACTGCGCCAATGATGTGTGTGTGTTTCCGCTAACAGCCCCCTTTTAAAATCATGATGCTGCAGTTACAAGGAAGACTTCTTCACGAGGGACTTCACGGATCACAAGACAGCAGTGTTGTACCGGAAGCCACATTGTGTCAGTGGCGTCAATGGCTGCGCAAACTACGCCCCCGCTACAGAGCAGCCTACAAGTGTTATTTTGTCACCAGGTAACAATGTACGAATTTTTTTAATTTCATGGCCGCAATACTAGAAATAAAAACCTCCTTCTTTCAGATTACAGTCCAAGATCTGATATCACGACCATGCCGCCACAAATAAACTACCACAAATAAACTAGTTCTTTATGTTACTTTGTCGGTAAGGCTCAGCTAACCGCAAAGGTCATGTTGGAACAAAGAACACTTGGTCAAGTCACAGGTCAAGGTATGATTCACTGTTCAGAGGAGAGAGGCTTCTGGCTGGAAGAGCATTCGGAAAAATGAAGTATAACGGACCAGGAAGGCAGAAATTACAAGGGAGCGTTCCTGTCAGCAGGGAAAGTACGTAAATCTATGTTCTGACCTCCCGCTCAAACGGGAAACCCGCACATTTGATAGGTCTCTAAATTATCAGCAAAGGAGACCTTCACTTCCGCAGTAGGGAGACCAGCAGAAAGTGGCATCATTATGTTGGAGGACGGTACCGGTGACTGTGACAAGCCCGCTAACCACGCCAGCCACTGGAGCCGCTGGGGGCCCGACCCAGTCGACAGCACGTGGAACTGCACTCCTCCACTGTACGGGTCTACCGGGTCAGTGGACAACAAAGTGAATGGGGCTTAACCTTCAATGGCAATGCGAGAACGATTTGTAAACGTGACAAACACCGACACTGAAAAGCACAGGCCGATAAAAGCCTTCCACTATGAGCTGGTGTTCTGCAGTTACTCCTGTTTGTCATGAAACGGCAGGCAGACGAACTCCTGGCTGGCACGAACGAGGAAAAGAATGACCGCTCCCTCAATGAAGAGACGGGCCTCAGAATGGGCGCTTAACTAGAGCAGAAAGCAAAGACCCACAGGGACCTTTTTCCGCGTTCCGGCACAGTCCAGTGTCCGGTTAGCTCTCGGGGACTACTGTACAAGCTCTTCAGTGGCACAAAGCCGTCAGCGTAGGAACCCCGGGTTGGTCGTTCCTACTGGTAAGCCGCGATCAAATCCAACAAAGTACAATCCACATCGCAACACTTGAATCCAATGAAAAGCGTTAGCGCGTTTTTCAGTCGCGCACAACATGTATCCATTTTCAAAACAGTAAATGCACGAATAACTATTAACACACACACACACACACACACACACACACACACACACACACACACACACACACACACACACACACACACACACACACACACACATCACAAATAACTGCGCTGCAGTCCCTTTCTCAAAGCCAAAAACAACAGTTAAAGGTGATAAATTAAAATATTGTACCTATCTAGTTGCGGTTTGTTGAATGCCTGGAGATGCAAGCACTGAATAACCGCAACGGCAGAAGTGTAATATTTTCATTGATCACCGTTTGTTGTTTTGTGGCCTCCAGAAGGGGCCTACCCCCAAAATCCGCACGTCTTCTACTGTCTCATTAACTGAACGTTCGTTTAACCTTTTTCATGTTTGCACGTATAAGTTAAAAAGCATAAGTAAATAAGCAGAATAGAAAAACAGACAGGGAGAGAACTATACCAGAAAGATACACACTGATTCTCTGCCTTCGGATTACTGATACGACATAGACACGATTTCTCTCAAGCCGCACTCAGATAAATCAAGTGAAACGTCAGCGAGAGATGAGTGTGACAAGACTACGTCTAGACAAATACAAGAACACTAAAAGGGAGCGGTAAACGGATGAACGTTTTCACACAACAAGCAAACTGCTGATGCACACAAAGAACATTGGTCAGATGGCTACCAGGTCATGCGGAGATAAGCTCCTGTGACACTGCTCCAGTCACCAGTAGAAACTCAGCTCCGACACTCCCCACTGTACCACGGTCCGACCCCGAGTGGCCTGGAAACAGCCCCAACACTCCCCACTCTACCACGGTCCGACCTCAGACCGTGTGGTCGGGGAACAGCCCCGACACTCCCCACTCTACCACGGTCCGACCTCAGACCGTGTGGTCGGGGAACAGCTCCGACACTCCCCACTCTACCACGGTCCGACCTCAGACCGTGTGGTCGGGGAACAGCTCCGACACTCCCCACTCTACCACGGTCCAACCTCAGACCTTGTGGTCGGGGAACAGCTCCGACACTCCCCACTCTACCACGGTCCGACCTCAGACCGTGTGGTCGGGGAATAGCTCCGACACTCTCCACTCTACCACGGTCCGACCCCGTGAGGCCGGGGAAAGGCCCCGAGGGAGAAGCTCTGTGGAGATCGTGTGGTTCTCAGCCGGACACTATCAGACTGTGCGGACCGCTGGTGACAAAGAGAACTGAGCCGATATCCCATCAACCTCAAGTCAGTCAACACAGGCCAGCGTCAGTCATTCAGAAACTTCATCCAAATAAGAGAAATAAAGCATAGGTCATTTATTCCAGCGTCAGGAAGAAGAAGAGAAGAAACAAAAAGAAAAAGAAAAAAGAAGACTAAGGCGAACAAAATTAAAGCAATAATATCAACAGTTACATGGGACTACACGATGCCCACATGTTCGGTAGAACAGCGTGTGACGAGCAAAAACGGGAGTTGTTTCAGCTCACACGAAAACAATGATAAATGTAAATCAGCTTCTCTGTGGGCTTGTGAGAATAGCTCATGATCACGACACGAGGCTCTCTCCCCCACCCCCAAAAAGAGCAGTTTTGTGCCCTCTCACTGGAAAGCGGCGTCCATAGTTTCAACCGTCGCGTGACCTGACGGACAAACACGAACAAGCTGGACCCGACTCAGAACCAGGCCGTTATCGTAAAACGCTGAGATGTGAGATACAGCCTACTCGGGTCCCACAGAAACTGCTAAAACTCCGCAAAGAACGCTCACCTTTCTAATGACACAAAAAATACAACGACCAACCTTTCCAGCTGAGCATGGCAAACGAAGAACAAGAGTCACTGAGGCTGCTACATCCAAAGACACAAACAAGGGCACTTGGCCGGTGACTTTATCCGTAGGACATGTCGCACAACAATGCAGCGTGCAGCCAGGTCTGAGCGATAGAGCGGTGTGTGACGAAGTGCCGTGTGTACACACACACCAACCGTCATTCATAACCACCAGGTACTGCCCCACAAACACGGAGCGAGGCCCGGCCTTGTAACCACAGGCGCGGGAGACAGTCATTTGTGATCACATCGATAGCGGCTGCACCTGCTACGTTACTGCTTAACTGCTTGACACTTGTGTGGAACCCTGACTGACTAGTGGGTATGAAATGTCCAGTCCCACCCCGCTCTCAGGGCAACACTTGATCTGTCGGCGACAACTGATCACCTGGGGAGAGTTTCACTGCACCAGAATGGCGACCGTAATGCGGCTGGCCACAAAGCCGCTGTGACCGAGTTTGCTGAGAACTTCCCGTCGCAAAGTCAAGCACAAGGGCAAAACCAAGATTTCATCCGCGGCCAAAATCTGATCAAATTTCCAGTATAGCCAGTCTGACAGTTGTGTAAGGACTGCACTATGCTGGTACGGTTGTGGTTATGCTGCGACAAGAAACTGATAAGGTAGCATGTGATTGCAAGCGCCAGTGGGTTGAGCTTGTCCTGCTGGACAGCTTTTAGGCTGGCCAGACCACTCTCAGTTCACCTGTTGATCTCTGATCTCCTGCAGCTCTGCTTACACGTTTACTTACAAGGCTTCTCAGCTATCATCCCAGTGGAAAAGGCTTCTTGGTTTTACTTACTGAATTGACCTCATGTGTATGCCAGTGTGTGTTGTCTTGTGTTGCGTTGTGTTGTGTGTGACTCTCTGTGTGTGTGTGTGTGTGTGTGTGTGTGTGTGTGTGTGTGTGTGTGTGTGTGTGCCTGGGTGTGTGTGTGTGTGTGTGTGTGTGTGTGTGTGTGAGAGAGAGAGAGAGAGAGAGAGAGAGAGAGAGAGAGAGAGAGAGAGAGAGAGAGAGAGAGAGAGAGAGAGAGAGAGAATTAGCGCAGAGAGAGAGAGTATCAGCAGAGAGAGAGAGAGAGAGCGAGAGAGAGAGAGCGAGAGAGAGAGCGAGAGAGAGAGAGAGAGAGAGAGAGAGAGAGAGAGAGAGAGAGAGAGAGAGAGAGAGAGAGAGAGATTGCTTAATGGGGTGAGCATGCGGACAGGTAAGTGAAGGCGCCTACCGACACGCCTGATTTACACCACCCTTCCCGACATGGCTGTGAAACCCAGATCACACATATGTCCACAGCGGTGACAAGTGGCCACCCCACTACCTGTCCCACAGAGCCAACATTCACACCTGTCTCCCATATAATACCATCACACCTGTATCACTCAGCGGCCTACCCTCACAACTGCCTCACACCTTCTACTTTCACAGTTGTCCCACACAGCCCACCACCACACCAGCCCCACACTGCTTTTATCATACACTCCATTTTTACACCGTCTCATGTCCCAAACAGCCAATCCTCACACCTGTCCAACACACCCCTAGCCTCACGTCCGTCCTGCACAGCTTAGTGTCGTCACAACTTATCATCCTACACATTTAGTCTTACACCTGTCCAACACAACCTAGCCTCACGCCTGTCCTACACATGGCTTTGGCTCACAACATGTTCTACACATTTACTCTTACACCTGTCCAGTACAGTTTGGCCTCACACCTAGCTGTCTCAATTCAGCGGCCACAGTCGTCTGGCCTTGTGCACCACAGTGACGTCGCCGTAAGCCGGTTCAACACACTCAGCAATAAAATCATGCATGCACTAATAAAATCATGTATGCGCAATCCAGATGAGGCACCAGCTGCAGCCATCTGCTCCGGCCCCGCATCACGAGAGATGCTACACGGAATGCCGCTTGTTCCAATGACTCGTACTGCGGTTCTAGTTTTAGTGGGCGGCAATGTTTGTTTGTCCATACTTAACAGTCACGCATGCCTCTTGCGACCAACTCCGACCCTTCTGTCTTTGAGGGAGAAGTTTGAAGGCAACACGCAAAGCATGAATTCTGACCGACTCGCTTCACCTGACGCCGATCCGCAGATCGGACCTGAACTATCATTCTGCTTCCAACACTTGGTGCGGAGCGACCTTGGCCTCTCTCTTTTCAATATCTTGTTAAAGAAACCAGCCTTCGCGGGCTAGACTTATCGTGTGCTCGGTTTCATATGGTGACACCTTTGGCCACCATCACTAACACTTGTTTCACGAGCTCATGGCCGCGTTGTGCGATCTTCATTTTAACGTCAGCGACCAAAATGTCTTTGGCGTCACGGATCGACCACCAGGAAGCTCTCAGTCTCAGTTTTGCGAACAAGCCACGGAAGCATATATTCTGAACTCAATTCCAACAACTGACATACCCGTCCTGCATGAAATATACCTTGGGATTACACATGATGCACTAGTTAGCAAGTGCCGCAGCCAACCCCCCCCCCCCCCCCCACACACACATACACACGCACACATACACACACACACTCTCTCTCTCACACACACCCACCCAGGCACGCACACACACACACACACACACACACACACACACACACACACACACACACACACACACACACACACACACGCTCACACACAAACAAACAAAACACTTAATCAGAATACATTATTACTGACGTCAAGACTCCTCCAAGACTTTGGAACACGTCTTCGTTTCTGCCCTCTTTTTTTTTTGGTGAGGCTAACCTGTGCAGAATCTGCTAGTGTTTGGACCTGGGCAGCACACCCAATTTTCCTGGCCCGTTCCTAGCCGCCAAAGAGCAGAGCCAAGACGCAGTGCGGGCAACACCAAAGGCGGGCGGCACTCCAGACACGGTGCCTGTGTTTAGACCGCGAACTCGCAGACCACCTGCCACTCTCCCCTCTCCTCCTCACCCCCCCCCCCTCCACCTGCCCCGTCCTCCTCCTCCCTCCGCCTGCCGTTCCCGCTGTAGGTCAGACTATGTCATGTGAGAACAATGAAATAACACAACACGACATAAACACTTCTCGCCAAGTCTGTTGAGGGCTGGAGAACAATAAATACAATAAATTCCAATCAGTCGACCAGTCCAACGTTTGCTCTGAGACGGCATGCTTCTAAAGCACGCACTATGTAAGGCTTCAGTCATTCCGGCATAGTCGCATAACGAAGACTAGAATGAACAGCAGGTCTGTCGGAAGCAGAGAATAGCTACACAGTCGCCATCGTGAAGCGCCTAGGCTTCACCCAGAGAACACCGTGCTAGGCGCTCGGCGGCAAGTGTCACGAGTTCATAAAAAAGCAAGTACGCAAGTATCAATTCTTGAAGGGACAGTAATTTATTTCTAAGTGACAGTCAAAATGAAGAGGTTCTGTCACATGTCTCAGTCAACTCGGTGACATTTAGAACGGGGAAGACATACATCGCAGACACACATACTTAAGCTACTCAGACACGCTGGAACGCAATTTGGTTGTTGCTGGTGCCAATGGTCGCAATGGGGTGTGAAGGTGGTTTTCAGGTGAACAAAAAACAAAACACACCAAAAAAAAAACTAAACTGAAACAGCTTCAAAAAATCAACATGACGGTAAACGTGGAGGATGGTTACTATGACAGGCATCCTTGTTACAATCGCTGTCTGGGCTTATCGCCTTGATCAGGTCATTGTTTTCCGCGTTACACAGCTGCATGTATGGTCCGAGGGGGAAGCGCGAGAGAAACAGGAGGTCCTGTCCGCCAAGAGGACCCCACTTTCTTCTGCCCCTCTCTCTGGCTCTTGCCTGTATCACCGTGACCCGGCCACAGTGGCTCAGTGACGATGATCACCTACACTACCAAACGGCTCGCAAACCCGAAGACAGTTGGGAGGGGGAGAGGCGTGGAGACCCCTTCAGTGTTGGCCGCGGTGGGACTGGAGGAGGTGGATCTTCAGGCATGTGTGTGTGTGTGTGTGTGTGTGTGTGTGTGTGTGTGTGTGTGTGTGTGTGTGTGTGTGTGTGTGTGTGTGTGTGCGTGTAAGGGAGAAAGTAGAAAGAGGGTCATGTGACTGTGTGGTGGTGATACGGTTTAGTCAAAATCATCTCCTTTTTGCAAAGGAAGTCTGTTTTTGTCTCCTCTTCCTCCTCCTTCTTCTTCTTCTCCAAGCACATCTGAGCTTCTGTAACGCTCGACAGCACAAACTGATCACTTCAGTGACTGTCCAAAGAACACACACTGCAGCACAGCAATCCTAATCGTGAAGGATTTGGACACCCAGGACGTGACAGCAATTACTCCTAACCTCCTGCTCCACAGCGGTTGAAAACGGTCCGAGATAAAGATCTAGGCACTAATATGCATGAACCTCAATTTTGATGCACTTAAAACATCCCAATGAATAACGTGAAAGACTCCACTGCACGCCACCTTCCCGGACAAACGAACTGAGCCGTGACTGATCATGTTGCAGAAAGTTCAAACATCAGTGCACTTTAGAGAAGGACTAAAGTGCAGGTGTAACCGCACTGAGCTCGCGGCGGAGGGGGGGGGGGGGGGAAGGAAGCATAAGAAGGTAAATCATACACACTTAAAGGAGACAACAGTGAAGAAATCTTCTCCACCGCAACACGCAAACAAAACCTGTCGAGCAAATGTAGCCTGATACAAAATTTCACGTCATAAATAAGAAGATAAACTGAGACCGAGGAGGGTGTGAAAGGCTGTTCATCAGGACGGGGCAATTAAAACAAGCGGAGCACAACGAACTAGAAGATCGCATCTTCCAACAATGACCAGAAAGGCATTTCTTTGATGCACATGCACGGTCATAAAAGAATGTCACCACCATTTCACATTTATGTACATGTCGTGAAAGTATATTCTGCCCGTTCTCACATTTAGAGCTTTTAACAGTTTTGGAGGCCCGTATGCCAAAAGGATATATAACGCTCAAAACCATGAAGCTAAAATCTATGGAACAAATAAACAAAACAAACATCCCTATGCCAATGTAATTTAGCCAAGTAAGCCGACAACTAATAGCCGAGCAAGCAACCGGTCGTAGATCTAATCCCGGTTAATATTACTGCACTTGCATACAACACACCTCAAGAAGAATAAAGAAAACAGAATTATTTAAGTAGTAAGGAGCCATACTGAGAGCCGTGTGTCACGCCACAATTCCACACCTTCGATTGCAGGAGAGACAGAAATGGTGGACAGGAATCCTGACCTACCTGAACTTTGTCCTTGTCCCGCAGCTGAAGGTCATCGTAAGGGAAGCGATCCTGTATTGTCTCCATCCTTTGATCATTCTCTGCCTCGCGTACTTCCTCTTCACGGTCCTTCACCATCTGAAACGCCATCAAAAAACACGTCACCGTTACTGAGGTCACCTCTGTCTCATGCACGTCCTCGTCCCGGTCCTTCACCAGCTGAAACGTCACAAAAACACGTCAGTGTTCCTGACGTCATCTCTGTCTCATGCACCTCCTCGCCATAGTCCTTCACCAACTGAAATGTCGTGAAAATACGTCACCCTTTCTGAAGTCATCTCTGTCTCATGCATTTCCTCGTCAATTCAATTCAATAAAAAAAGAGAAAACAAAAACAAACAAAAAACTGTAATTATCCCACAAGTGGCAAATTTTGTGGTGGTCAGGGTCCGTCAACTACACGCCATCAAAATGTTTTTAATATGACATAATTCCCTGACTCCCTCGCCTTTTCTTCGCGGTTACTGTCTGGTCATAAAAAAATTAATGCGTACTGGTTACGAAGCCACTGCGTCTCAGTCTTGGAAGAGATGCCGTACTGTTCAGTTTCGGCGTCTTCTGTCTATTGGGCGGTTCAGGCGGGGTTGTTAACTCCCTTGACTTTTGCCCGGCATCGCTTAAGTCCCTTGGCTGCTTTTACTTCCGGTGCGTACTTTCTTCACAATGGAAGGCAGTAACAGTGAATTTGCGAAGTTTACACAGCCAACTTTAAAGATATTTTTGGAGGCCCGTAGTCAGAATGTGTCTGTCAACAAGCAATAACTTGTTGCTCGTGCTATAGGATGCCCCAAAACGCATTTCCCCCCATGAAATCGCGATCTTCTGGTCAGCCAAAAAACGATGCAAAGACACTTTTTTTCCCCACCCTCCATCCCCTTTCCCCGGTAATTTTTGCAACTGCAACATTTGTACTGCTTCGCAATTCTAAGTTCAACTTCAATTGTTATACACAGCGTGAAGCAACGCTTACTCAGAAATCGGCCCGGAAGTGACGCCGCTGCGACCTCTCGAGACTTCTTGCGCGAAAGATTACTAAGGGCATTCACTCGTGCAAACCAGCTTCACTGAACCGCCCCATGCACACCGATGTTTGTTTTTTCTTTATCGTGCAAGCATGGTTATTTTCCGCTTTCTACCGCGAAAACTTAATCAATGAAAACTGGCCGAAAAGGCTTGAACACGTATAAGCATTTTCATACACTCTGGTCAGATCAGTGGCATTTTGAATAAAAGACATTCCCATCTCTGGACGCCAAATCTTGCAGTGAAAACGTTCCAGCCGTTGGCAGACTTCGTTCTGTTTCACGACAGAGAAGCTTTTTTAAGCTTTATTTTCATGCTGATCGACACTAGCAAACACCAGCAACACTGGAATTTTAAATCTTGTGAGCTGGAAAATCTGTTTGAATACATTTGCATGCATCAGCCATTCCCGTCCGAGTTTGCATGAGCGTTTGCTCAGGATTAGCGAGACGTGGCTGGTGCAAGAGAAGTCACGTATCAACACATGCAATCGATTGTCTGAAGAGGAGCCCACTGAACGAGACAGGACGGCGATACAAACTGTGCTTCTGTGTTGCTGGTGACAAGGCACAACGCTTCACCGAAAATAAGATGGGGGGGAGGGGGGGGGGGGGGGGGGGGGGGGGCGGGGGGGGGGTGCGTGG
Organism: Alviniconcha strummeri; assembly: GCA_963584105.1. NCBI lineage: Eukaryota > Metazoa > Mollusca > Gastropoda > Provannidae > Alviniconcha > Alviniconcha strummeri. Next base: position 14,266,826 of record OY757544.1, read on the forward strand.
AGTAAGAGAGACTAGCAGAGGAACAAATTAGAAGGAACAAGAAGGAAAAAGGACAAGCCACAAACCACAAGACAGAATATCACATAGCGCACACCTACAACACATCTGTGGGTGTAATCTTCCGCGTGGCGTGGTGAATTTATTGACTGATTTACACTAATGAGCTATAACATCATAATGAAAAGAAAAAAGAGGGAGTGGCGGGGACAGAATAAAATCATACTGATCTCTCAAAGTCTTGCTCAGGTTTTGTCCACCTAAACAACGAGAAGGAGGAGGTGGGGTTGGAGTAGGGAAAGTAGTGCGGGTACACGGGGGGGGGGGGGGGGGGGGTGGGGGGGGGAGGGGGGGGGGGACGGGGGGGGTAGTGGACCCAAAGAGAGGAGGGAGACGTGCTCACTCCAACAAGAACCAAGGTGCGTTTTAGGACACTATCGAGTCAAATCTGTACTGTCTCCGTTGGTTCAAACAGAAAATGAAAAGCATCGTTCCAAGATTGATTTATTCAGTATATCATTCCTGCTGCCAGGAACTGCATCTATTCAGATGCAAAACAAAAATCCATTCAACAACAGAGAAGAAAAGTGCGCTGCAGAAAAGAAAAGGATCGTATGTCATCAGATGCCTTTCATCTAATACCGCACACAAGCCGATTTACTAATGCATTTTCAGGTGCCGAGGAGCTTGCGTTGAGAGAAAAGGAATTAACTAGCTTGCATAACCGTCTGGCCACAAATGAGACGAAACACACACTACCCTTTTCAGTAATCTTTACGATCTCACGAACGATGTAAACTGATCAGTGTGTTTATTTTATATCGTTTATTTCATATCGTATACTTAACCGGGTTTCAAGTATTTCGATGCAAGTCGATGCAAGTCAATCAGCTTGAAACACTTTGCAACAACTTTAAAACTTTGTTTACACAATCTGACACAGAAAGAGGCCCAGAGCGCCTATGCAGAATCAACAAACAAGGAGGTTAATTACATCTCAAAAGGCGTCACATATAAACACAACAAAAAGACCTGAGTCGCCTACGGTAACTCTCGCCTAACTAAGTGAATCTTGAGAGAGAGAGAGAGAGAGAGAGAGAGAGAGAGAGAGAGAGAGAGAGAGAGAGAGAGAGAGAGAGAGAGAGAGAGAGAGAGAGAGCTTCACCTCATGTATTATTTGCAAACCGGAGATGGCAACTTGGTCAAGTTTTTTTTTTTTTTTTTTTTTTTTTTAAAGTTACTCACTCCCTCCACCCCACATCAACCAGCAACGGGAATATCAGTGACTGACAAAAGAGGCAACACAACGACATAGTTCACAGAACTACCTCGTCAAAACAGTATCTCTCTACCCGTTCATTTCGGCCCTGATGCAGTGCAACAAAAGAAAAGCAATAAATCCCATATCAGAAATGTTTGCCCTCAACAGGATACGATTTTTAATAACGTCTCTGCTCTCAGTGAGGCTTTGCAGGAGCAAAAATCTGAACTGAGCTCTGGCAGGTACTGATGCCCCCAACAGGTTCTTTATGAAGGGAGTAAACCTTTCTTCTCTATTTTTTCCTACCCATTTCTTCTTCTTCTGCTTTAAGATCTTCCAGACCCAAATGTAATGCTTCAACACACAATTAATTTCTGTGCTGTTTTCTAGATTTCTATCTAGAACTAGCTCTTGCGCTGCAGCCGACAAAAATCAGTCTTAAATCTTCCATCTTGGAGCCGTCGGTCCCGAACAAAGCGCGACAGACTTGTGGCTTTCTCTTCAAACGGCCCCCTGCTGAGAAACGTTTAGCTGAGCCAACAGAAAAAAGACAAACAGGCGTGTGAATGGGGCTTAAACTTGACCCCTGACTGCTAGACGCATTACTGCAATCAAGGAATGGCTGCCATCTCCAACCTATGTTTGCGGACGGGTGTGGTGATCTTATTCTGATAGTCGGACAACTACGTATTGGGTACATATGCACACTGACATGCCGCCTACGCCTCAGCTGAATTACAAGGCCGTTACACAGATGAGTTGATGCTTAATGTCCTCAGATGTCATTTGACATATTAGGGACAAGTTGTGACCAATGCCGAAGCACGGTTCAATAAAATCCACATACGTAAGGTGTATGCGTGTTTAGCTGTAACCTGCCACCTGCACTTTTGGCAGAATGACCGGGATTTTTTACGTGCTACTGTGGTAACACGGGGGTGGAACGGATACCGAAATAAGAGTCAGCACAGAAAGTCGACCCTGGAGAAGAAAATTCTCCCGCCGTTTCAGCAGGGATTCGAACCCGCGACCTTTCAATCACGAGTCCGGTGCTCTAACCACTGAGCTATCCCCGCCCCCGCCGTTACACAGTTGTAGGTCGTGGATTTTATGCGTACCGATACGGCGCAAGGAACTAGTTAATGATCACGTGTCCCAGTGATTACTCACGTTCTTAAAGGACAAGTCCAAGGTTAGGGGTGATTTTCGACACGATTTCCCCTCCCCCCATATGCCTACTACGTCACTCCGGGGAGTCGCTGCAAAATGGCCAACTCGAGCTCCGAAGACGAAACTGATTCTTTGCCCGAGAGACCCACAAGGATACAGCCGTATCAGTTTGAGCCTGTCAGGCAGGATTTTGAAAGAGTACCGGAACATCGTGTCAGCTTCGACATGCGGTATTCCATGGGGTTTGCGAAATCGCACTCACTGAAGTGCTCGCTACACAAATGGGCATGATGCGGCGCAGCAAGAAAGTCAGCTCGTTTGAATTGTATAAATTTAATCCACTTTCGCCTCACTGCGGGTCGATTGCGCGGGAGCTCGTGCATTGTTATATCTGGGGTCATCTGCGAATTGTTACAGTTCGTGGCAACACAGTAGGCCGGCATAGGTAACTTTTTGTCGACCACACGCATACAAAGTTTACTGAAGAATCTAACATGGCAACCGCACTGACTCCCCAGACTGACGTCACATCCGCGGAAGCATACAGAAAATAAAATCGATTAAAAACCCAATTAAACATTTTTATCTATTTTTTATTTCATTATATCTGAAACTAGTGACTCATTTGTCAATCATTTCGATGGTCATTTTGCATACTTAAAAACCTTGGACTTTTACTTTAAGAGACTGGGGGGAAAGGGGAGAGAGAAGAGGGGATGGAGGGGGGGGGGGAAAGAGAGAGAGATATCAGGCCCTTTAGTTGTAGGAATGATGGCTCTCGTCAATCCTGTCACTGTGTTAGCAACAAAGGCAGAAATTGTTGCAGCAGAAACAGCAGCAGCCAAAGTAACAACAGCAGTGGTTGCAGTAGGTCTCGCAGGACAGGCATTCATTGTTTGCCAAAGGATCGTGTAGCCGTCGTGAGACAGTCATCAAATTATCTGGCACCTTCAATATCAATATCAAAATGGCAGCGTAAACTGAGAATATGAAGACAACTCAAAAAACAAACAACAACAAAAACTAAAAACTTACATTTTTGACTCTATTGGCGGCTTTGGTGAGGTCCTCAAAATCTGGGTGACTGCTGTCTGTTTCATCCAGGAGCTCATTGAGGTACTTGTCATACTCGGGGATACGCTTAATCTGCAACATCAAAATAAACACTATATTAATACGCAGCTGATTCTTAAGGGTAAGACGGCCTTGTTATTACCAACAAGACCACACATGCTAGTCTACATTTGAGAATGTCCACAACTTAGTACTTTGTCACAGAACACACACGCAAAGCAACCTTTCATAATAACACCAGGAATAGCAAGCCTAGTTCCACGATAAACCTATAGCAATAAATAAACAAAACAACCCAACCATCCACCAAACGCGTTCACTACTTGGACAGTGGCCACAGTCACAAAATCGGGTTTTATTTCAGCAACCACAGAACAAACATAACTGAGCACACATGTTTTGTCCAAAGCTCGAGAGAAGGGAAGGTGCGGTCAAGCGGTTAGTCTTTGAAGTTGACTTCTGTGTACCGTTCTGATGATTGGCATATTTAAATTTGATCGGGTCAAACGAAGACTAAACTCGCAGATGAGAAACTGACTCCGCTTCTGCTGACATCGACAGCCAAGCTGACCTGGCCGTCTACGTGTTGCCATGTTCATGGACAGGTCAGTCCTTGAACTGGAACTGCTACTGACCGATAGACTGTGATAAAACACACACACGCACACACACACACACACACACACACACACACACACACACACACACACACACACACACACACACACACACACGCACATACACGCTCTCTCTCTCCCTCTCTCTCTCTCCCTCCCTCACAAATTGGACATGTGCGAGCAAACGGAAAGCAAGAGGTGATCGCGACCTAAACCGTAGTTGAAATTTCAGACTCTTGACACCCCAACATTAATCACATTATAGTGGTAAATAATATTGGTTGTCTTTAACTTCGTGGCGTTGTCAGCGTTATGCAGTTTCTACACGCCTACATTTGCATGTTCGTGTTCACGGCAATGACAGTAATCATTACCATCAAGACCAACACGCAGATATGGGCGGACAGAAACAGCCTAACACTGACCTAACACGCATGGTCTATCATTTGAAGACATTTAAAGAACATGCACCCGAAATGATCTATTGGGTTCATGCCGCTGACAGCGATTATACGAAAATGTCGCCCCCATCCCCCACCCCACCCCCACACACCTTCGTTCCCGCCAAGTAAACAGTAGCCGGCTATGTAGGTAGGCCTAATATAGACACTTCACCTTATCCTCTTAGACACACACACACACACACACACACACACACACACACACACACACACACACACACACACACACACACACAGTGTCCCACTCAAGCAGAGTTGCATCATGCTTTGGGTTATAATGTGACCACATATAGTGTCCTATTTTTAGTCCCTATTATTATTATTTTGGAACTATCATTAAGCGGCATACGCCGCACAGCCTCTACAACCCCGTGTCTGTGGTGCGAATAAGCGCCCTCAATATCAGTCAGGGGTGTGTTTAAAGCTCCACAGCGGTTGTATCAAATCAGTCATTGAAAAACAGGCAGAGATTAGGGAGAAAGGGGGCAGGAAAAACAGGCAGAGATTAGAGAGAAAGGGGCAGGAAAAACGGCGACAAACGCAGGCGACGCTGAGCGGCGGCTAACTGCCCAACAGACAAGAGGCCGGTGTCGGAGGGGTGGGGGGTGGGAGTTGGGGGTGATGTACACTCCTCCAACATGCACGACATTTTACCCGTCTCCTCTTACCGGGTGGGAGGGGGGAGTCAAACTTAATGGGAAAGATATACCGAGTGACCTCGCCCTGACGATCTGAATGGTTCAACTTCATCTAAGTTCAGGGGGTGGGGAGCGAGTGGACACAGGGCAGTCATCTGCCTAAATTACAGAGGATTGGGGGGACGGGCGGAGCGAACGGACACAGGACAGTCATCTGCCTAAATTACAGGGAAAGTCGTTGACAGTGAATAGAAGAAAAAGGAAAAGATGAATGAATGGGTGACCGCTGTTCATGGACCCGTACCACACTCCAACGTTCAACAGAAAAACGTAGAAGCATTAGCGTACACACATAAAGTCCACTGCGACCTTTATGGGTAACCAAGGAGGAAAAGGTGGACACTGGCAATGATTTGAAGAAAGGAATGAAGTGAGTCGGGCACAGAGTATGGGCGAGGTCGGATTCGGTCGCTCTTTCGCCGGCACTACAGCACTTCGACAGTATCCACAGACGTCTCCCAATCAACTCTACAGTACACCCATTGCCCTGAGGACCCCCCCCCCCCTCCCCCCATCCTCCAGAGAAAAAAAAAAAGAAAAAAAGAAGAAAAAAAATGCACCGTGATCTCCCTCTGACTCGAACAGTATCAGTTTTCTGATGCTGGCTTGGTTACCTTTTTTTTTCCTTTGCTAATAACGCAAGTCCATTTTATTATTTGGGAGAGCTGCCGTTTATGCCTGCCTAAAAACTTGATCTCGGAAGTTTGCCCCAGTAAGTTCAGTTTCACTTGTTCGATCGATATGAAAGCGACCAGGACTGTATTGTGTCTCTATGAGGTGGAGAGATGACAGCAGACATTCAGGGAGGTTTGCGCCTGACGAATGGAAAAGGGAGAAAGGTGGGGGAGAGAGACCAAACCTCTTACAAACAGACGTGTTCCTTAATTGAGTCGATTGCTGCTATTTGAAAAGACGCCAACATCTGAAAGCCGAAGAAGCGAAACTGTGAACAAGGAACAAATTCCTCTTGTTGACCAAGATGGACTGCTAGTGCGTCTGCCCCCGACCTCCTACTCCCCTCTACTCTTTCTCTCCCCCACCCCCCACCCCCTCAACCTGCATACACACCCCAATAACCCAGATTCGTCGGGACATAGTTTGCCGCTGACCAAAAGCGGGCTACCTGAGAACCGAACTGGCTGCTGACTGTCCACTTTGGGCAGGAGCGCGAGGTGACGGTTTCAGATTCCTGTTTAATATGGCCCAAGGCGCGAGGCAACAGAAGGGCGGGTTGACTGTTTGAGGGAAGATTGGAGCGAAAGTCCGCCTGGACCCGAGAAGCGGGATGGCTGAGATAACTTTCCGCACGGTCCCCTGTGCACCGCAAAACCGTCATACAGCTGCCAGTTGCGTCAAGGAGTGGAGGGAGACCCCCCCCCCCCCCCCCGCGTCACGTCACTTACATAACTCTGAATCTGGATGACGACAAATGCTGCCTCCTCCCCCCCCCCCCTCCCCCCGAATCCACACACACACTCGCGCGCGCGCCTCTTACTTACACATCTCTTTGGACGACGAATAAACAACAAACCAAACGGCAGAAGCCTTCAAGAACAATCAAGCTTATATAAAAAATAAAAAATAAAAATAAAAAATCTCCAGTCTTCTGTTGCGACAAAATGTCTAGGCGAGGCCTGCATAGGCAAACAGGATCCCGTTTCAAATCACAGCAGAGGCGTAGCACCACAAGGGACCATGTTGAAAGACAGATCTGCAAATCATCTTAACACCCAAAACCTGACAAAACTGGATCAGAGTTTACTTCTTCTGCTTGGCGTTCAACGATCCGAGTCATGTCAGCACACGAGGAAGTTCAGTCCGCGTTCACAACACTATGGTGAGGAAGAGCCAAGCACCGCTCCCCACCCCACTCCCCGCGCCCCTGGTTCAAATGAGCCCGCTGTCTGGCTGGGCCGAGTGCGCCAATATTAGTGTCATCAACATCTTGCAGCGTCTTCTGTGTGCGCGCTGTGCCCCTTGTCCCGCTGGCCAGGGCAGAGAGCGGGAGCGAGTCAATGTTTTCTTTTGTGTGCACATGCATAATCAGTGTTGTCTTCTTCCTGTTCTGGTCCATTCTGCTGTTAGAACAGACTCACAGCAATGCACTCGATAGCCCACTACAATCAGTCGTTTTTTTTACAGGTCAGCGTATAGCTGTCTCTGCAAAAATGCTTTCGTGCATCAATTTTAGGTTAATGAAAAGAACGAAACGAGCACGCGTGCAGAACAAGTGAATAAAACATTCTCCTCTCAAAATTTCGCTTGAGACCTTGAACATGGACAGCCGAAATGGGTAGGAGCATGTAAACATGGAAAGATGTCATCGGCATGCTGGGTTTGAAGAATCTAGTTTAAGTAGCAGCCGAAGATGCCAACACAAAGGTTTTTGTTAAGGCAGGATAAGCGTCCTTAATGTCCGTTCTTTTACAAAGCATTATGTTCATGATAATTTCTAACAACAACACAAAGTTTAAATAAGAACATGTCAAGAATCACAACTTTCAGTTTCACCTTTCCGCCACAGTAACCTTCAACTTCGATCAAGGTAATCGATACCGGCACGAAAATGTGGCCTCAGTGTAACAAAGAAGCATGCAACCTTTTAATAATCTTACGTAAACAGTGTTAATAAAAAAAGACAAATTTGCTTGAGATTTTTTTCTGTCATCTTTGAAATCGCCCCTCTTCAAGTTTTTCTATCTCTCTCTGTTGTTGTTGTTGTTGTATGCGCGCATACGAGTGTTTTGATGGTGTTTGGTTCTTTGCTTTGTAATGGGCTAAATGGAGAAACAACACATGAAAGACTACATTATTCTTATTATAAATGGTCAGTATGTGTAACGACCATAATTTTGAAAATGGAATCAGACAGGATCACCCTACCTGTGTTTAACCCTCTTTTTTTCAACCCGTAGTGTCACTGAGAGCAAATCAATGAAACCGGGATGAGAATGTACAGGTCGCTGAAAGTTACTGTCTTGCAAAGTTCAAGCTCTGCTTGATGAAGCTTTTTCCTCAGACTTAAATAAGCTGGCGCTATATTCCAGATTTTGCGATGTCCGATCGCAACGCTACCTTTGCAGGTGTCAGTATTTACGGAAAGGCGAGGGTGGTGGACAGACAAATTATTGATAGCTTTTATGTAGCGCTGTTCCCTGCTCTCGGGCAGACTCACTGCATTCTTGTCGCATGTCATTCCGAATGTGACTTTCTATAGCGCCTGTTAAATATCCACCGAAGTGGTGTACCTTTATTTTCTGTCAGATAAAAAGGACCGAATAAAAATCACTGCATAATACGAAGTCTGTGCAAGGTTTCACACAATTGTTTAATAGTCATCAAAGAATACCTTCAAATAGTTTGTATGAGTTTCAATACTGTAACGTGGTGCACACATCTGAAAAAGTACCTTTGTGGCCCACTCAACACACGAAGTTTCGACATGCTCCCCAAAAAGCCTGCAATGGCATAGAACAAATCAGACAAGCTATCACGTGTCACACTTCATACAACGTTTACAACGGCCCCAGTCTAACGTGATAATAATAATCATAACGTAGGCGCCGTCAAATGTAAGAGGGCAGAACTAATGACGTCATGCTCTGAGAGCACTTGCCGGGGTCGTTGTGAAGTATAGTTCACTAGTGAACCTGCTTCATTCACCGCCAAGCCATCTCTCCCTCCCCCCCTCTGTCTCTGTCTGTCTGTCTGTCTGTCTGTCTCTCGCGCGCGCACTCACACACACACACACAGAGACGCACACACACACGCACGCACGCTCGCACGCACGCACGCACGCACACACACGCACGCACGCACGCACGCACGCACGCACGCACACACACACACACAAACACACACACACACACACACACACACACACACACACACACACACACACACACACACACATCCCCTATGCCATCCGTGCCTCCGGTATGATAATCCCATTGCCTTCACCAATCAAATATGCAGTCTCTTCTGTAACCATGCTGTATGCTTTGGCCAACACAGCAACGAGCTGTAATATTTTGGAGCGGCGATTTCTTGGCTTGCAGCACGAGCAAACAATCCACTGCCAATAATATCGAAGTAATCAAAGGTCAGCCGGCAGGAACACGTGCAAAGAAGCCATCCAAAGAAACTATTATGCCGTTTACAAACTCAGATAAAAACACACAATCGGTAAAGCTGAATGCTAAATAAAATAATATAATAAAATAAAAGGAACAAACAAACAACAACAACAAGCACAAGAAAACAAACAAACAACAACAAAAGTGACAACTAAAAAACACATAACACAACGAAAGGCAAACTTGCAGCAAATCAGCCTTTTACAACCGACAAACGAATAAAGACGCAGTTATGTAATTAAAAAACAACACTGTTTAAAAAGTCAGATTACTTTTGTTTCCCGTAGGTATTATTTTTTTATTTTTTTTCTCTCACAAAGTGACATCTTTATCATATGCTTTAAAAAAAAAATTGAAAATTTAGTCGCCTCAGAAAATGATTCCTGCTCTATTTGGAAGGCCATTAACACTTTAACAAACAAAGATGCATCAAAACCGCAAGTCATCTTGCAAATATATCTGATACAGTCATTACCAACGATGAATCAAAGTTTTTGCGAATAAAGAATACCAAATTCTACTTTAACCCACCAGTTACAATATATGAAGCGTACAATCTTGCCAAGACGAACATCCTCGCTTACCACTATGGCGTGATCAAGACAATGGGGAGATAGGTTTACTCATCCCTCTCGTTATTTTCATGTAAATAACTGTTCTGTCGGCTCGTCCTTCGTAAAAGTCGGATTTGCCGACAATTAGCACATTACTGTGTCTTTTTCTCTTGAGAAAAAAGCATCTTTGGCAGTTTTCTGAACGACAGCTGTCTCCTCTGTGTTTCGGGTGGTTTGGTGACATGTCAAATGAAAGCAAACACTCATCTGCATATAAATAGAAATCACGTAACAGTCCTTTCAAACCATCTGAGACAGAACTTGACAGCAGCAGAACTATCAGAACAGAATTTGTCGTGAAACAGGATTCATTGTAGCTGGTTGTTGTTGCTGTTGTTGTTGTTTGTTTGTCTGTTTCTTGGTTGTTGTTGCTTTTTAGTGTTCAGGTTTCACCGTTTCTGTGTTTTCATCTGAGTTTTGTAAATCGATCCCAACACATGAAAAACGCATTTTCTTCTTTCTTGTCCAAAAGAACTTGATTCACCCCTCAAGCAAAAATAAATCGCCCCTGCAATTCACCCATTTGAGTCCTTGAATGCCTTATTTTTGGCGTAGTCTGAGGCAACTTGGCAAGTGGAGTGCCAAATGATTGCTTCAGCCAACAGAACCTCTCTGAAGGGCTTCAAATGGTGTTTCTGAGGGCGAAGGTCCGCTGCCCTACGTGTCATTGACATTGTGGGGAACAGTTGTCTGCAGTGAGATCGTAGTCTGGCCGGGTTGAATGTGTGTGTGTGTGTGTGTGTGTGTGTGTGTGTGTGTGTGTGTGTGTGTGTGTGTGTGTGTGTGTGTTGTGTGTGTGTGTGAGAGAGAGAGAGAGAGAGAGGGGGAGGGTGGAGAGAGAGAGAGAGAGAGAGAGAGAGAGAGAGAGAGAGAGAGAGAGAGAGAGAGAGAGAGAGAGAGAGAGAGAGAGAGAGAGAGAGAGCATAATCGCCTCACGTTTCCCTTCACTCCACACAACAAAACAAAAAACAAAAACGTCACAGATTCAGCTCTATAAAATTCCTCCTAAACTATCTCCAAAGCGCACAGAAACAAAAACCCAAACAAACCAAAAAATCCCCACGATCGGTTACTCAAGTTTACGTTCTATGAAGCTTCGCCATCGACCACAGGGGCTTAGGTCAACTGCGATGGCTTGAACCGTCGCCTCGGGTCCTCTGGGCACACAGAACGGCTTGCCAGAGCTTGTTGACTCACTCCACGCTGGGTTCTGCACAGCGCCTTCTCACATCTGAACCGCCGGGCCACAGGCACCCCAACAATCCCTTGCAACTAGGCCCTGCAGAGCCACAAGCTAAGGCACTGTCGCTGCGATCGTGAAATGCGCTCTTTCTCTTAATTGGGTGTTTGTCTGTTGGGGGAGGAGGGGGGAGGGGGGTTGGAGATGTACCAAGCTGAAAATGAGAGAGAGAGGGGGGAGGGGGGGCAGAGGGGAGACAGAGACTGTGTGTGTGTGTGTGTGTGTGTGTGTGTGTGTGTGTGTGTGTGTGTGTGTGTGTGTGTGTGTGTGTGTGTGTGTGTGTAGGGTTTACAAGCTACGACACTGTCGCTAAGACCGACTGCAATTAATTCGAGAGGTGACGTGCTGTTTCAGAGAGAGAGAGAGAGAGAGAGAGAGAGAGAGAGAGAGAGAGAGAGAGAGAGAGAGAGAGAGAGAGAGAGAGCGGGTGGCAGGGGGGGGGGGAATGGAAGGACTTCGGCAATGTTAGGATGGATTGGAACCTTTGCGATAGGCACGGGTCCAGCGTACACACGTAACTTTGGACACGTATAGGTTTGGACAGGGGCACGTTGCCGGCGAAAAGAAACTGTCCCCATTTGCCGTCACTGCGTCCATCTCTCCGCACCGCGTGAACCACGGCTCTGTCTACAGAGACAACCACGCCAGCCGGACAGAGCTGACGTTGTCTGAGAGGTAAGCAATGTCAACATCACACGGAGTCAGCCGACGGAGAAAATACACCTACTGATGCAAAGAAAAGCAGCGCGGCGAACGTGTACAGTTCATGCAAATAAATGCCATCAATAAGCAGGGAATGTGCTCCTCTGCAAGCAGAAGGCAATGTCATCACGGTGAACAAACTCATGGCTGCAAAAGCGCAGTAGGATGTGGCGTATACGTGAAGCCAGTTGAACAAGTGTGTGTGTGTGTGTGCGTGCGTGCGTGCGTGCGTGCGTGCGTGCGTGCGTGCGTGCGTGTGTGTGAATAAGAGGAAAACCTAAATATACGAAAATGTCCACTAAGGAGTGCACAAAACTGAAAAAGCTACAACAAACAATCGAAGGTTACACAATTAATTAAGTTAATTTACAGCTGCTAAACACAGAGAGAGGGGGGCGGGGGGGGGGGGGGGGGACAAGTACAGACTAGAAGCATTGCTAACTGCAGTTCAATATCGTGTCCGTCGCGGCTTACTACTTCTTGCACCTGATGGCCACGGAACAGTTAGGACTGTACTTTCCGGTAATGGGACGAGTAAAGTGTTCTGTTTCACTGCGCTCTCACCACCAGTCAGAAATCACCATCTGCCATCCCATTCACCTCACCGCCAGTGAACAGTTACAACTCACACGCCACCCCATCCACCTCATAGCTGTGACGTCACTACTTCATCGCCAGTGAATAGTTACAACTCACATACCACACCTTCCACCTCATAGCTGTGACGTCACTACCGCATCACCAGGGAATAGTTACAACTCACATGCCATAGTTACAACATTACATCTCAGCAAACAGGAAAGCTATTGTTGTTGATCACTTTTATAATTATAGCCCTATTCTCTGCTGTTGCGCAGACTCACTGCGCACATGTTGTATGCTATTCTAAATAAATGACTGTAGTCTTTTTGACAGTGTGTTTTGAATATCCATCGAAGCAGTTTACATGCAGCGCTAATTGGTTGTTATACGGCTGGTGCCACTACAACTATGCACCAGTTTACAGTGTCACTTCATGCAAAGCCACATACGTTGGGTGCATGTATGTATAGCTGCACCTGCCACGTACCTGCACTTTTGGCAGAATTACATGGGACTTTTGCGTTTTACTGCGGTAACATGCGGGTGGAGCGGATACCGAAATAAGAGTCAGCACAGAAAGTCGACACTGGAGAAAAAAATGCCCCCACCGCTCCTGCCGGGACTCGAACACGCGACCTTTCGATCACGAACTATCCCCGTTATGCTCAGTTCTTCCTTCTCGTTGTTTTTCATACAAAGCACCTGTTTGTTCACTGCTTTCAAAATGGCCATTTTGCTGAAATTTTGCACATTGCTTTGCCGTGTCCTATTAAAAATCATTCACGAATAACCTGTTGCGTATTTTGATCTAAGATCTACCGTGTTAGCAGGGTAAATTAATGTATGTCACGTCTTTCGGGTCGATACATCCACCGGCCAGCTGGGTGGCGACATAGATCGATGTGACACTGGCTAGAATCGGGACTGACAGTACTGATGGTGGGGTGAGGGCGGGGTGGCAGAATGGTGATAAGCGGGGTATGAAAACCTGGAAGATGAAGACGAGGTGGAAGGTAATAATGATGAAAACTATGATGGTCAAGTTGAAGCAAAATCAATAACAAAGAAACAACAAAAAGAAAGAAAGAAAGAAAGAATAGATAACGTGCACACACTTTCCGTTATATTATACATACTCAATTCGGAAGTTAAGCACAAAAGACAAATTTCAAAATGCAAAGCCATGATTCTGTAAATTTCGTTAATGAACCCACAGATACATAGGTATGTCACTAAGATCGACACCATTAAGCCAGCAGCATAAACAACGAACAAATACCGCATTAATTAGGAAACGAATCACAGGCCCCGCTACACATGAACAAGCTGTGCAGCACACCAACACGTGCGAGAAATAATTAGTCATGCACAAAAGCAAAGTGGTTCTTCATCATTATTAGCATAATCTTTTCTTCGCAGATTCTTCTATCCTTCACACTCTTTAGACCACTATCCTCTCGCATTGCTGACTCAGTCCTAAGGCATCAGTATGCTACCCATGCCATTTTCAAACCGATTCTCCAGCCTACACCTCCTTCCTATGCAAAACTCTAAGTAAAGTGTGCGATTGGACAAACCAAATCTGTTCTACAACCTACGGCCTCAGCCCTTCACCTTGACGAGGTTTGTCATTTTGGTTACTTCTAATCTGATTCGGCAGTAACCTTTGTTTATTTCGTCCATTTTGGTTTTCAAGTAGCAAAATATCTGCATTCTGAAGTCGGTATGTGGTTGTCTGATTGTCGAGGAACACAGAAAACACATGAATTCAAGGGTTTGCATGAAAACATTTGCACACTCAAAATTTCTCTGATTCCGGGTGGATCCCCGAATTCCAGCAGAGGAATGAACGCGAGGGACAAAACGGTTACACACAGCTGCGGGGGAAAGTGTTAAACCATAAGGAGGTACGATACCTGCGGGAAGCAGACGGTGAAGCCCATAGACTTTAAGTTGTCCGTTCCCCCCAACAGTAGAGACGCGTTACCAACGGACACTGACTTTAGATGCATCCTGAGTGTTTAGTCCGTGGCTCACGTGCCTCAATCCCAAAGAGGACTGTGCGTGTTTATCGCCAGTCAGAATGATGCTTCTCGGGTCATTGCTGCCGCCACAAATGGAAACGGCTAGACTGATACTCCGTTAGGACAGCTTCTGTTGTGGACACCAAGATGTTCCATCTATCCAATTGGTCTTCACTTAAACCTGTTTCTGGATTTACATACGGTCGCCCAGTCCTTCTAACGGCGACACGCTGATTGTTGGACGGTCCGGAGTCAAACGCCTGAACCCAACTTCAGTTAAAAAATAATAAAATTTAAAAAAAGTTCAGAAAAATCATCAGAAAGTCAATTAAAGCTGCCACGTGGTCATTGATTCACTATTCACGAATATTAAGCCATAGTGTCACTAAGCAAAAACGAAAAGGTACATTTAGCAAGTCAAACAATGCCACCGTTTCTACTACTGACAAACGGCCTGGAAGCCTGTCACTGATAAATGTCGATGCGCGCCTAACAGTTCCTCTGATGGATAGAGCAGGAGTCGCGCACGAAGCACTGACACGACCAATCCACTGGCCCCACGGCTCCCACGACACTGGAAACAGCAACAGCAGCGGAGGCGACGACCACCGGCGTGCTGCTGACGATGACGGCGTGATTAGTGAGAGGAGTCCCTTGGTGTCCCCAGGACCCGCTGTCGGCCCTCCTGACGCTGGAGCAAACACTCCACACACGTGACCGCACGGCCCCTCATCCCCAACCTCTGACCCCGCGGTCCGTACGCTGGGGGAAGGTGGAGGGAAGGGGGGCGGGCGCGGGGGGGGGGGGGTGAACAGAAGGAATGACCGTCGGGTCCTGTTAAGAGATTTGCTGACGCAGAATCTGGGTTTGGACACGAAAGTTTGTGCAGATTAAACAGCAAAGCCTTGGGTTATCTAATTAAAGTTACGTCCCATATCCATTCTATCTTCTGGACCTCTTCCGTCTTGTCCGTGCAAACAACTATCCTTCCCGTTGCTTGTAAATGTCCTAAAAATAGAAGGCTAGTTGAAATCAGTGACAAAAAACTTGGAAATGATAACTCAATATGCAAAGCCGACAATAACCGATGATGGTATTTCTTTAGGTACCATGTCACCGCAGAGCTGTAATGTGTCTGCAAAGCAGACATCAGCCAAGAAGAGACTAAAGGTTAATTCAGTGTCACTTGAGGTGATAACTGAGGATGTACCTCTGGTACAGTTTATGTACCTTGTATTTACTCGGATGACTGGTGAGACTTACCGCATGCGACTCAGGTCTTTGTTATTGTGTTTGTGTGACGTCTTTCGAGCGCTAATTAACTCTCTTGTGTGTCGATTCTGCACGAGCGCTCGGCTGGGCCACGTTCTGTTTCAAATTGTTATACTTACAACTAGTTTGTCCTGTGTGGGACAGAAATTAGCGTCTTATTCTTTCCCTGAGGTATATGTAGTAAACAAAATTCAGTAGTTTTCGTCTCCTACTCATACCGCGCTCTCAGCCACTCAAAGTGCTTTACAACTTAATCAAAGAGAAATATGCAACACAAAAATACCCAAATAAAAATCAATGGTATAAAAATACCATTATACTATACCATACTCATTCATACAGTGAAACACACACACACACACACACACACACACACACACACACACACACACACACACACACACACACACACAAGCGCGCACGTTGATGCCAGCGAGGCAATACGGTTTCAGGTTTCACGTTCACAACATGGACAACACCATCACCGAACAGCAACATAGCCACGTCCTTCGTCTTGGATAGCACCCGTCACATTTTCAAGCCATTCAAACATAATTCAACACAAGCCACTCTAAAATCTTTCCGCTCACAACGCAGCCTGTGATGACGAACCAGCCTGAGAAAGAGACCGTTCGAGAAGAGGCTGCTTTGATTTTATTTATTTTTTGATTTTTTTGAGGGGGGATGGGGGGAGTGTCGTAGAGTATTTCACGAGTTCAAGCCATCAGAGAGGTCATTATTTGGCGGCGACGGGGAGACATGATAGAAAGGCCACTCTGCCTTCCCTGGGGGTGAAGGGATGAGGGGAGGGTTTGTTGTGAGACAATTACGGGACAGAGGGAGGCAGTCAGATTGCTGAGATGTCCTTGCTTCCTCTCTACGCTCGTGTCCCGCTGAAGAGACGCACGCACTTCTGTTGGGCATACACGGTCTTCTGGACAACCTCCTTTCAGACCTCTTACATACTTAGGTGCTACGTTGCTGTTTGGTGGTGGTGTTGTCCATGTTGTGAACGTGAACCCTGAAACGGTATTGCCTCGCTGACACTCGTATCTTGCATCAGCTGTCCATCGGTATATAATAATCAGTTATTAATGATGATGCTTTCTTCCTAATGATCGGATCTATCCCGGTTTAAGGCCTATTAATTGTATTAGATCTCTCTCCGGTAAACAATTCCTCGTCCATTAAAAAATAAAAAAATAAAATCGTTAATCGATATCTCTGTTTTCAGAAATCAGCAACAACGTCGGTACCACAGACGTCAGCAGGTCACTAGCACAATATATAACAGTGCTTAATACAGCGCATGAAAGAGCCTCTGATCGCGATGCTTCTGTGTCCACTCAGTACTACCAGCGATGAAATCAGATTAATCAGAGACGTCATTTTTCTTTTTCTTTTCTTCTTTTTCTAAGAGACAGTTCAGAATGACGGTTGCAACACACACACACACACACACACACACACACACACACACACACACACACACACACACACACACACACACACACACACACACACACGCGCGCGCGCGCGCGCGCGCACACACACACACACTTATGATACGCTAAAAGGTTGTGTGGGATGAACACAAATAACCAACAATAATAAAAATGCAACCACTGAAAATTCAGTGACTCGCAGTGAATAGTTGCTCCCACAATCTTGTCATTCCCCGGTGGCCCAGTGGTGTAAACTTCATCCGGTGGCCCACTGCTATGTTTTCGCTGTGTTAACAATAAAATCGATCCCACCGACCGAGAGAGGGCTCATATTCAACAAACCTTTTGTTTTGAGTCCACTTCCTTCCACTCCAAGTGCTCTCCCGTCGCCTTCACACAGTCCTGGGCTACCTGCCCCTCCCCATCTCTCTCTCTCTCATCTGTTTGTCTATCTGTCTCTGTCTGTCTGTCTGTCTGTCTGTCTGTCTCTGTCTGTCTGTCTCTCTCTCTCTCTCTCTCTCTCTCTCTCTCTCTCTCTCTCTCTCTCTCTCTCTCTCTCTCGTATTGAATCACTTTCCATTGAGCCAAGATTTGTCGGCCTGCACTGCCCACAAAAGATTTGATGTTTGTTCCTTCCCACCATAACATGATACATGTCTTCTGAACGACCGTAAAATTTCTAAAATTCCTTTCAAAATCAACACAAGACATGAATTTCAGGCGGAGCTTCCCTCACCCCCCGACAAACATCTTATCGATGTGGGTGGGAAATGCGGGGAGGGGGGGGGTCAAGTCTCAGAGGGAGGGGCGGGGAGGCGGATATTAACGTTACCCTGAGAGAGGGAAAAAACATTCTAATAATCTTTGTTCCGACCATATTAGCAAGAAGAGTGAACAGAGGCAAGTAACGTACTGAGGTAGGTTTTATTTTGACAGGAACCCACAGTTTATACTGCCTGTTATACCTTACACGACATTTAAAACGCTTTGTTTGGGGTTTGTTTGTTTTTTCCTGTTATTTTGGATTTTGTTTGTCTGTTTGCCTGTGCTTTTTTTCTCTTTCCTTTCTTCTTGCTGTTTATGAATACCATCCTTGTGAGAAGTGGACAGAGACGGGAGGGTCTGAACGACAGCAATGATCAGACCCGTACCCTCCCTCTCCCGCTTTCCTCAACCGCCGCTTGCACCAGCCAACGCGTGGCCTTTCACAAGATTTGCGGACGATAGGCTACCAATGACATAACGCTGCCATGAATTGCAGATACCACATGCATAATACTAACATTGCCATGAACAACAGATACCACATACATAATACAAACATTGCCATGAACAAGAAATACCACATACATAATACAAACATTGCCATGAACAACACATACCACACCTATAACACAAACATTGTCATCAAGAACTGATACCAACATGGTCATGAACAACGGATACCAACACCTATAATACCTACGCTGCCATAAACAAAAGATATACCAACACCTCTAATACCAACACTGTCATAAACAACAGATACAAACACCTCTAATACCAAAACTGATATCGACAACAAATACCACAGCAATAATATCAACACTACTATATGCCATTTTTAGGCGGAGAGCAGTCGAAGCAGGAATGTTATTTACTAGCCTACGTATTCATGAGATCAAAGGCTTGTACTGATTAGGCAGCAAGACCCCACAGCGACAGACAAAGAACAGTGACTTGATCAGCTCGCTATCTGATTGTGAACACAATATGATCAGACCTTCCACTCTGACCCACACGCCATTGCCCCCCCCCCCCCCCTCACACACACACACACACACACACACACACACACACACACACACACACACACACACACACACACACACACACACACGGCGTAAAAATGAAGGGTCGTGAAGCAGTGCATCCAGTATCATTGTGTCATACAGCAATGTACGGCGCGCGGTTCGTGCCACAAGCGGAGACTGCCGCAACGTTGGATATGATTGTGGGAGGGGTGAACTCTTTCCTGTTGTGGGAGGGGTGAACTGCTTCCTGTTTCACTGCCCGGACTGACCCCCAGACGTGACGAGGACGGTGCGAAGAATCACCAGCTCCACCGCGGCCCGGAATGGACAAAGACGCCGTAAATCAGTGCAGGTCACTTAATAAAGGATGCACGTCTTCCCATGCGTCACCAAATTCCATGTGTCCGCAAAGAAACCATCTCAAACACACACTGGGCACGCTATGTTCGCAGAAAATGTTTGTCCTCAGTAACCAAGGTGTCAAAAGAAGAAGAAAAAAAGAAGAAAAAAAGAAAGAAAAAAAAGCTTCCTGTATTTATGATTGCTTGCACTTTCCAAGTTAAAATACGAACGGTACACTGAAACACAGATAATGATGAAGTTTACACCAAATGACAACCCTTTACACTTCCGGCAATGCTAACATACAAGCAACTTGTACATACCTTTCGTCTTAGCTGACGAAGTGACACACCATTCTTTAGGTGCCTCTGACCACTGACCACACGTTGGCAAGACGTGTTAAATAACACTGGACACTGACTCACTGTTGGTCACTCGGCGCATCTCGCAGATTCAGACACACTCCCGCCTGTCCAGACCAGATTCACGAATGACTGATGCGAAAAAGGCGGGCCGGACAAAAGTTTAAAACTGCAGTTAACCTTCTCAGACGAAGATGAGAGAGACACATAAATAGTGGGATTATCCAGGGCTTTGAGGTCTTTCACAGTCCAGCGTTACACTTCTTTCTCCCTGTTGTGTCTCTTTGTCCGTGGGAGCGTTGTTATAGTGAAGTGCAGCACGGGTCATAAAGTTTTAGTTGGATTCAGTCACCCTCTAGTTCAGCTTGACGTCCTCTTTGTCGGCGAGACCAGCTGAATATGAGCTGAGTCTCAATAAAACGGCGACCTGACATATGTTCTACAATTCAACGACTGTCCCCAGCTCCCACCCTCACTCCCTCACGCCACCAATCCTCCCCCCATCCTCCCACCCCTCCCCCACAACCCCTTCTCCTGTGCCGTCTGATCAGCAACGTTCATGGCACACAACCACCCGTGTCATCTTATCCTCTCTTTTTTATAGCTCGTTAGGCTAATATCGTATTCAGCATACTGTCACATCAAGTGCCGAGTCTAGCTGTTTTACTCTCCTTAGAGATGTTGACAGCCAACAGTCATCAGGAAGGTCTTTGACAGTTTTAATCATTTGCTCATTTTATTTGTTCCAACTGTTTAGAACATACTTGCTTTTCAGCCTCCATCCCCTTTCCCCCTCCACCTCTGCCAAATGACTTCTCCGCCCCCACTCACTCTGCCCTCTTTGATCGTCTTCCCACAAGTAATGCCTAGCTTTCCAAAAGAACAATAATTGGAGACTCCATTACAATGACCCCGAGACCACCTTTCCAGCTGACTGAACAGGCCGGAGGTGGACACGGCCGCAGAGCTACATGCCGCAGACCTATCACTGTAGCTCTGTGGACATGCCCGTCGTTGGCTCGGAATACCATACATTTTCAGATAACCCTGCGTACAATCCATCTACACGTAGGCGGGGGGTTCTCGTTTGACTAAAGTTTCCCACCCACATAACAAAAGCCAAAAAAAAAAAAAAAAAAAAAAGAGAGAGATCAGTTACAGCGACAGCAATCTTGTTTCTGAAGAGAGAGCTGCACTGGCGAGAGAAACGCTTCTCTGGCCGACTCTGTCACGTGCCTCAAAAGCCCCCGATGGCGGTTTGATAAAGTGGAAACGTCTTCCTTCACAAGGGACTGGAATGAAGCTAGGATGAAAACGTGAAACCGTACAACAGATCTTGATCATTGCCCACGTAACCAGCCAAACAAAATGCGACTAGTGTTCCGGACCCCCCCCCCCCCCACCCCAACCTCCAGCGGCCCCTCGGTCTCGTTGCTTTCGTACCCCCGGACCGGCAGCTCCCTGTGACTGGCGACCGCTCCGTGCCCACGTCATAAAGAAGACGGGGAGAAGCGGGAGGAGGTCTGTTCCTATTCACACCTCTGACATTGACCTGGAAACGTCCGCTTATGGCGGATGTAGGTCTGGGGTGAGAGAGACCGACCAGCACGTGACTCGAACAAACGTGTACAGAACGACGCTTGGATTGGCCGTCTCCACAACACCCAAAGCTGAATTACTTCCGGTAAAGACCGAAATGTGAGTTAGTGATCTAGTAATCTGAACACTTTGTTTCCAAATTTGCTATCGCTACCTGAATAAAATTAAAGGTTATTAAATAATGAAAAAGAACAACCGGCGACACACAAAAACGCACGCCTGCACACACATACACATACCCAGACAGACAGACAGACAGACAGACAGACACACACACACACACACACACACACACACACACACACACACACACACACACTGAACTAAAACCGCCGCCAGTTTGGCTGCGTTAGGAACCGCCGCCAAAGTACTGCCTTCCTAACTCGGGAAAATGCCCAAAAGCGAAGCAAAGACGAAAGCCAGAGCGAAGTGACGGGCTTCAGTAAGTGGAGCAGGTACAGACCGACTAATCTGGCTTACAGTCCCAGGGCCCACAGCCCTCACAGTCTGGCCCCCAGGCAATAGCGTTGCTACACACGGGCCAGACTGACCCCGTCATCAGTCCAGAACAGAACATACAGCCATTTTCCTTCCTACGTAATATACGACTTGACCGCAGCCTTTGTCCTTGTTCATAGTGCAGACGGACCAGTCCACTCTGGGGCTCCTCGTGAGTGTGACGTCATCCCCTTTCAAGGCCACCTGGTTACGGAAAGGTGGGCCATAGACGAAGCGGCCCGTGCATGTGGAAATGTGAAGAGAGATTATTCAGTCTTAATACTGAACACCTAGTAAACCGCAAACGGTGACATCGGAGCCAAACACAAATCACCCGATTGCAAAAAGCCCCAATATCTAGCTCAGAGTTCTGGACACAACACGTGCAGTCAACAGCAAGCGCCCCAATGTTAATATAGTTAAAAGCAGGCATATCTCAATATTTGCATTTCAGTTCTTTACAAATGACCAAAAACATTTGAGTCGAGATCGGCAGGTATACCGAAGAATGTCTACTTAAAAAGTACAATGCCAAAACAATTTATCCAATGGCAAAGTTGGAAATGTGATGGGTACAAGACACAAAAAAGGTTGTTGTTTTTTAAATAAATAAAAATTCTTTTAATCAGACAATACAAAACACGTACATGGTGCCAAGAACAGACAGTGGTCATTGAAAAGGGGCGACTGGTAAATGATACTTATAACGTTAGTCTCGTGAACCTTAAAGCCCCCCCTCACTCCCCCCCCCCCTCTTTCTCGTAAATACTGACACCAGGAAATTGTTCTTCAATGAAACCTCACAATGATTATGCGTCGCTCGTGTGGGATGGTTGTAGTGATGTCCTCAAAAAGAGTTTAAATTCTCTGCACAGAAGAGCTGCGAAGTTAATATTTCCAGGTGCAACTCTAACTACTGACCAGAAATTAAAAAAAGATGAGGATAATGAGCCTACACAAATAACTGGAATACACCAAGGGTTTGTTCATGTACAGGGTCCTTAACGATGAGGCCCCAGAATATATATATAAACTGTATACACACCCTCCTTCAAGCTATTCCAACTCCAGGAACTCTAGGAACTATCAAACTATCACCTTAGTTTGCCTAGGCCAAGGATAGACCTATTAAAAACAAGTATAGCCTTCTTCGGGGCCTGTCTACGGAACAGCCTACCTCTCACAGTCAGACCTTGTCATTCACTCAGCTACTTCAAGCGAAAAGTTCGTGTACACCTAGAAGCAGTTACATAGGATGGATTGTGACCACGAGAGAGAGAGAGAGAGAGAGAGAGAGAGAGAGAGAGAGAGAGAGAGAGAGAGGAGAGAGAGAGAGAGAGAGAGAGAGAGAGAGAGAGAGAGAGAGAGAGAGAGAGATTGCCATTGCAGTGACTGGTCAGAGTGATTTTGTTGTTGTTGGTCCCTCTCCCTTATTGTTGTTTAGAAGATAAGCATTGATTGCTTCTGTTTTCGTCTCCAGTATTAGTCATGGGAATTTATCAGATGTTCTACTGCCTTGTCTGTTGGCTGTCTGCTCATGCATGTGTAATATGAGAGATGTGTGCACAGTGTGCATCTGCCGCCGTGAATACGCTGCGTTTTTGTGTGGAAGTTCTTACGTCCATGTATACATTTTCACGTATAAAATTTCACTTACTTGTTCATGCTAGTTTAGTTGTTGTTGTTGTTTTATTTGTTTGTTTTAATTGTTTTTTTCGTTTTTTTTTTTATGTATTATATAAATATGCCCTGTCATTTTATTTTTACTCATCAGCAGCTGAGCAAGGACTAGCTGTTAGACAGGTTTTGGTCAGCCAAAACTTGTCTAACAGCTGTTCACCTAGACTACAATCCTTGTCAGATAAAGTTTTCGAGTTCCAGTCGTCTCTGCCTCTGTCTCTAGTAAGTAAACATGGTGCGTAACGGCCACAGAAACCATAAGGCTTATTTGGGACGGAGGATATGAGGGAGGGGTGTGTATGGAGGTGGGGGACCTATCGCTATACTGTCACCACCAGAATGACCCCTGCATTAAGATGGGCAGCTATGAGAGCCATTTTAATATTTCATTAAGTCACAAGACAGTGTCTACAGACTACAGCTTTTTCGAAGGGAAAGGAGACCCGAATCGGAATCGAGCCGAGACCCTTCTGCTTACCAGCTTAACGCCTTACCGCTAGGCCAAACTCTCTCTCTCTCTCTGATATAATCGTCATGGTTGACTGGACGTTAAGATAAATTCTCTCTCTCTCTCTCTCTCTCTCTCTCTCTCTCTCTCTCTCTCTCTCTCTCTCTCTCTCTCTCTCTCTCGTTTTTGTTGATGGTGTCTTGTTTTTACTGTTTGTTTTTGCTGGGTGAGTGTGTGGATGTGGGTGTCCTTTTTTAAGGCTTCCGTGTGTTTTTGCTGGGTGGGTGAGTGGGTGTGGGTGTCCTTTTTTAAGGCTTCCGTGTGTTTTTGCTGGGTGAGTGTGTGGGTGTCCTTTTTAAGGCTTCTGTGTGCCAGCAACGCTTCCCGCTTGACCCACTCCAGACTACGTTGGTTATATTAGACTTCGTTGACTGCATTAATTCTGTCAATGTACAACTGCATATACCGGATGACCCCCTGAGTGTTTAGCTTGGGAACTCTGTCACCACTACCACCACTACAACCACTACCATCAAAACAACACACTTATTAAGCGGTCTCACTTATTCGCAGCAATACCGCATTGTAACGTACACAAGAAAATGATCTGTGCCTTTTCAAAGCTGTAGTACATCGTTTGTTACTTTCTCCATATAACGTACAGCGTTTACATAGCAAACTTTGGAAAGGCGAGACGGTCGAGTGTTATAAGAATATTGTATACATGAACACTGTTTTCTTGCCATGTGTGTGTTCATAAAGCAAAGCTAACATTGTAACAGCCCTCGGAGCGCTCCGAGTGTCATTGAAGCGCTAACTTGTCATTCACTGTGTCTGTGGGTTACGCTCTTGATGTGAATCGTAAAAATAATGGCCTAGTTGGTCCAGCCTGGACAGCCTTCACCACGACTGTCATAAAGCCAAGTTGGTCAATGACACGGCAGACAACTCGCAACTGTCATTGACACACATGTATTACAGCTCTCTCTCTCTCTCTCTCTCTCATCTCTCTCTCTCTCTCTCTCTCTCTCTCTCTCTCTCTCTCTCCCCTACCCCCTTCCCTGCGTGTGTGTGTGTGTGTGTGTGTGTGTGTGTGTGTGTGTGTGTGTGTGTGTGTGTGTGTGTGTGTGTGTGTGTGTGTGTGTGTGTGCTTTCACGGACTTCAAAACCAGTTATACACAAAGCAAAGAAACAATTCTCATTAAAAAGAATATATATATATATTTGTCAGGCAATCGCCATGCAGTTGCCAAGGTTACAGAATCTTGTGTTTGCAATCAAACAGAAAACTGTGTATATGCAGTGCCTGTGCTTCCCTTCTGGTAGCGCCTCCAACCGCCAACGAGATCTCGTGGAACTGGGGGGAAGGGAAGGAGCTGGGACAAGGCGGTGGGGATTTTCCATGCTGACTGATAATGGGCACTAAATTTGGTAGGTGAGAAAAAAAGGTACATTATACTATTACACATAATTTTTTTAACTGAAACAAACAAAACAAGAACCACTCTACACCCCCACTGCCACCTGAAAGGAAATTTCACCCGGGACCGCTCACATTTCATCACCTAGCAAGGTCAACTCCTCCGATGTAAACGGTTGACCGGGTTTCTTTGTCACGGTCCAGTGGTTGTGGAGGGAAAGCACCAGTACCTGACAACCGGCACGCTTCGGTGACCCAGCTTGACGGGGCTGGGAACTTGAGAGGTGGGCGTTGTTGAACTTAACTACCCGCCAGCCGTTCGATCGGCCATCTGCTGCAATATTCCAGTCATCGGCTTTCGCCGCTTCCCCGTTTGGTGGCATCCGTGCGCTCACTTGTTTGATGACCCAAAAAGCCTCATCGGCAAAGCCGTTTGTTTGTTTATTTCGTTGGGGGCAGGGGTAAGGGGGAGGGGTGTAGGAGGAACAGGAGGGGGTCATTGTTATTAAAGCCCTGCTGGTTCTTTGCTGAGCGCGTGGTCTGTCACGCACTATTCGTCACCGCTAGTACAAACCGCTGAACGCTCTTGCCAAGGTCCAGCCGGAAGAGAGTGGAACAGAGCTAGAATCGCTTCCAATACCCACAATCAAGTTAACAATCTCGAAACCAACCAACGAAAGAAGCAAACAAAAATCGAACAGTGTATGGTAATATTTTACAGGTGCAACGCTTAAGATACACGTTCCAACATTATGTGCTAATCATAGATCAGGTAATCGATGTTCTTTTTTGCGCAGGTGGCATAATCCCCTTCTTTCCTTGGCCTCAATACTACCTGCGAGCCGCTAATGAAAACTGATGACGTGTAGTGGGTGAAAAGTGTGCGGCCCGCGCACGGCGGCCTGGCGGTGAACAGACAAAACCTGACCCCGCCGAGCTCACCCTGTGCGTGTGTTACACGGTGCTGCTATAGGTGGAGACGTGGTCGCCTCTAGGGAGGGCTGGGGAAGGGCAGGGAGCGGGGGGCTAGCATGGCAAGTCAATCTGTAGCTCGCTCTTTTGCCTGTGAGACCTCCACTGAAAAGTCCTCGCCCAGCACATGCATGGCCGACTTTGAACTTGACAGAAGACATTAAGACTGGGTTTGCAGTGCGGTTTTAAACAATGTTTAAAGAAGCGTATGTGGCGACTAATGCTCGGAAGAAGAAAAGAAAGAAAGAAAAAAAAAGCACGCACGCCGATGACGATCAAAAAGAAAAAAGAAAAAAAAAAGGCCCTTTACACTTCCCGTGGGGGGTGGGGGGGGGGGGAGAATTAATGGCGCTCAACGTGGGTACAAGCAAGCCATTCGACTAACATTAAATCTGAAGCTTATTTAATGAGCTGCTCCACAGGGTGGGGCCACATTAGGGCCACATTCACACCGAATAACAATTGAATCAGCAGCTTATTTGACGAGCTGTCGGCAACGGTACGGTTTATGTTTTGGTGTGTGTGCTCATTTCACAATGCACGTGTGTGTGTGTGTGTGTGTGTGTGTGTGTGTGTGTGTGTGTGTGTGTGTGTGTGTGTGTGTGTGTGTGTGTGTGTGTGTGTGAGAGAGAGAGAGAGAGAGAGAGAGAGAGAGAGAGGGAGAGAGAGAGAGAGAGAGAGAGAGAGAGAGAGAGTACTGATTGCCGCTTAGAATTGCCCGGGCGAGCGATTTTAGTCAAGCCTGGAACAGCAGCATATATAAACAGTCAGGAAGGACGCGACTTACTAATACACCTATCTGTCCAATTATCGCTAAAGTTCCCCCCACCCACCCCCCTTTCGGCGAACCTTCTGCGCAGTACGAAAAAGATCAATCAAAATTCCACGGTCATGACGATGTCAGTCGTACGCAAGAATTGACATCTAACAACCGGGTTAGTCAGGTAACTAAACAGCTAACTAACGGTTGACTTTGCCGCATGTCGGCCATGAAAAGGCCACTGCCAAACCACAAACTTTCCCCTCCGCCCCCGACACAAACGCAACTTCAAATTCCAAAGACAGAAAGCGTGGGCAGCTATTGCTCAAGACGAGAAACACTGACACACATACACAATGACCAGCGGCCACGGGTGGCTGGCCAGTGCATGGGTGGCCATTGCCCCTCACTCACTGCTAGCGCGGAATGTGCCACCAGAGTGGAACAAAGGGCAGTGAACGCCTTCAAAGGGCAGCAACCTCCCTGTGACCCCCGGTACCACAAGTAACAAAGCAGAAACATTGCTGGTAACGTAATAGACCCCCCCCCCCGCCCCCCATGCCATATATATATACAGGACATATCGGAGTTAAGAATTAAGTTATTGAAAGGCATTCTAAGTAGCGTCCGGCGTGCTCTGGAAATCTGTTAAAGAAAATCGAGCATTTTCCTCAAGAATTTCAGAAAATAGATAAAAAGGTTGCGTGTGTGTGTGTGTGTGTATGTGTGTGTGTGTGTGTGTGTGTGTGTGTGTGTGTGTGTGTGTGTGTGTGTGTGTGTGTGTGTGTGTGTGTGTTTCTTAAAGACAATACACCACTATGTCATTTCGGTGCCTGTTGTGAATTAAACGTAAGTTGCGGCCACACGATGGATCGACAAGGAAGGTCAAAACGAAACAGGTCCCCTCCTGCGCCCCCACCCCCACCCTCAATCTGCTCCAACCCCAGCAACTGCTCCAACCGTTCAGTCGACACCAAACTCTGTCCAAGGGCGACAACAGCTGCCTGCCTGTTGCTGGCAGTAAAAGCTTCTGTCGGTGAGGGAAGAAGAGTTGTCTCCTTGTTCTCGTTGAAATTATTGTCACACTTGTCTGCAGTGCTTCTGTGTAGAGCTGAGGCTTTTGACACAGTAACTATTAGCTGTATGCCAAGTTCCCACCACTGTACGTTTAAACTAAACATGGTGCTTAACGTCCACAGAAACCATACTGCTTATTAGGGACGGGAGAAGGAAGGGGGAAGATTATATACCTATCGCTACACTGTGACCACCAGAATGACTCCTGCATTAAGATGGGCAGTGATCAGAGCCATTTTAATGTTTCATTAATTGTGAGGAAGAAAGTCACAAGACAGTGTCCACAGACCACAACTAGTTGTGGTCTGTAAGCTGAATTTAGGCATAGGCCTTTTAAACATTTAAGAGAATCCCATTTTAAAGCTAAGCTGGACTGTTGGGCTGGTGGACAGATGCGTAGAAAGCTAAGCTAAGCTGGACTATAGGGCTGCAAGGCACCTCCGTACCCCCCCCCCCCCCCCACCACCCGCATTTTCCCGTCCCTAATTAGCCTTATGATTTCCGTATGATTAAGCACCATATTTACTTACTTTCCTTCAGATATATTCTAGTGAGCGTACGCTTGGTCTGCACCAAGAAAGCAAATCCTCCTGATTATAGTCAAGCAGTCTGTGACAAATTGAAAGTCTTCCAATAGGACCAGTTTGGGAATGACAGCTAATTGCCCCTGTCAACTCTTCAACTAACATGTAGTGTATCGTGACCAGTCAAACTAAGATTTCGAGATCCCCAAACCGTTTAACATTTTCGTCTGCGTGTTACATCCGGAATTACACCCACGTTCCGGACGTTGTCAACGTTGTTTGCTAAACGGTAGCCCAGTATAGAAACAAAGTAAATCTTGTAACAATTCAGTTCAGTTGAAGATTGTATCTATGCAGGCAGAAAAGTATATATGTGCTCCATCTCTTCTGCCAGAAGTTCCGATCCGAACATTGCAGTTTAGAAACACTTCCAATGTTCATCTGACTGACGATGGCCCTTTCTCTCTCTTTGAAGGAAGGGCATCGAGCGCTTTCTCTTTCTACGTCTCTCTCTCCTCCGGGCGATCGATGATGTGATGTGCTTGACTTTGTGCCCGCTGGCATCTTAAGCTCATTGATGCTTTAGATCTCCCGAGAAGCAAGCAAGCCAGTATCTTCTACAAGCCATCCCCCCACCCCCTTCCCCGAACCAAAAAATAAGTTGGCCATTGCAGAAACCGCAGGCACTCCTGCTACCGTCACTTCACCCTGCACTGGTACCCCCATGCCTCCACCTTCAATCAGACTGTAATTACAATTTCGCTCACAGTGCACGCACGCCGATTGTGTGTGTGTGTGTGTGTGTGTGTGTGTGTGTGTGTGTGTGTGTGTGTGTGTGTGTGTGTGTGTGTGTGTGTGTGTGTGTTGTGTGTGTGTGTGTGTGTGTGTGTGCGTGCGTGCGCGCGCGTGCGTGTTTGTGTGCGTGTGTGTTCATCTGCCTGCACTGCTGATATTGCAATCGACAAAGAAAAGAAATTCAAGCATAAAATGTTTCATCGTTTCATGACCTTTATTGAAATTGCCTACGCTTTCATTGCTTCAGTCAGAAAGGGCGACTGCACAAAATGAAAAGGTGATGAGCCCATAGACGGTATATGAAGCAGAACAAGTAGCGACGAAACTTGAAAACTGCTTCGTTAACTGTCGCCAGCCATCACAGGGAGCTGCTGTTTACAAACCACGTCAGGTGTGACGGCGTATCTGTCATTCACCATTTCCAATCTGGCTCGCAACGAGTCAAGCGGACCCAGACTTCAACTCTCCAACGGCGATATAGCAAGGGCTCAAACAGACCTAAACCAGTCCACCCGAGATGAGGAATAGGGTCTACTAGCTCTGAGCTAGCACTAGACTTAGATGACGACTTAGACGACATAAAGCGGTTTGAAAGTAGAATGGGTGTGAACATTAAACAAATTCGCATTAAAAATGACTTCAGAGTTCACAGTTAGAATGTTAGAAACACCTCGTATTATTATTTTTAAATGAGAGAGAGAGAGAGAGAGAGAGAGAGAGAGAGAGAGAGAGAGAGAGAGAGAGAGAGAGAGAGAGAGAGAGAGAGAGCTCAAGTGCACTTGGGTCAAAGTTTTCGCACACCCGTCTCATGCTGTCTGTATCACAAGACGTTCACCTGTACGGGGCTGTGCGGGTGACGGTACGTTACAATCGCAGAACTAACCACCCTCTCCGGGTCGTTGACGCACGGGAATATGAAAATCTGCACATGGAGTTTATCACCTTTTAGGGTTCAGGCTCAATTTCAGGGTTCCCTTTAATCTTGACCGATTGACAGTTGACTTAGTCAAGTCCGGGGTCAGTCACAGGCATAGGCTTTGTGTAGTTCGCCTACTGCCAGTTGCTACCTTCCCAGTTCAGTCAGCTAACTGCCCCTGTCATCTCCTCATCTAACATGTCGCGTATCGTGAACAGTAACATAAGAGTTGTGAACTGACGACTATAGGTTGACTGGGAGCTATTATCGCCAGCTGTCGCACTGACGATTGTCCACCGTTCTCTCTGCATCCCTCACCTGTTCACTGTTCACGCTTGACCAAATCGCAACTATGTAAACAGTTGACAAATCGTGTTTTGCACACACACACACACACACACACACACACACACACACACACACACACACACACACACACACACACACACACACACACACACACATCAAAGGAAGAAGGGGGATGGGGGACCGGCTTAAATTCACAGACATACTCGCTTTGAAGGACACACAGCTGAATGCAGTTTACTTTTACTCTCTCCGTGCTAACCACATGAAGCTCCGGTTAGATGTTCATGTCAAGTACTTCTTTATTTCACCCAAAGAAAAATGTGGGTGCCACATTTGAATGACAAACAAACAAACAAACAAACAAAAAAGCTGCATACACAGTATCCCACATTGCATCAAGCAAATCCCCGGCGGGGACCTTTTCCAGAAAAATCATGAAATAGTGCCTTCAGATTCGTATAGTGAAACATTTTCATCAATATGTGCTGTGACAATAAAAAATAGAGGACAACAGGCACACGGTACCCGTGAAGAACAAGTATGTGCCAATTATAGTTGTGTGCTTCTGATGCTTCTGAGTGATACTATTTCATATTAAGATTACTATCATCCTCATCAAACAAATGTGCTCCAAAGTTGGCCCAGCCAAAATGAAACAGCTTCAGTTATAAACAGCAAAGAATTAAGATACTGCATGGCATGAAAGTAGGCTACAGGGAAAACAGATGTGCAGTTTCAACAGTTTGAAATGTAAAAACATAAATAAAAAA
This sequence comes from Alviniconcha strummeri, assembly GCA_963584105.1. NCBI lineage: Eukaryota > Metazoa > Mollusca > Gastropoda > Provannidae > Alviniconcha > Alviniconcha strummeri. The sequence goes on from OY757544.1 coordinate 14,298,384, forward strand.
GATTTCCCTATTGTGTCATCTGAGGACATTAAGCTGACATCATCATCAAAACAAAAACAAAACAAAACAAAAAAGGCGAAAAAAGAAGAAGGAATTCTTTCGCTTCCGGGGATGACAAGGAATGTCTGACCCTGCGTGTACATTCCTTTAAGCAAAGGTATCCCGCGAATAGGCAGGAAGCAGATCCGCTGTAAAGAAGGGAGTGTTTTTAAGCAGGGCGTCCACCCCGCCCCTCTTTTCTTTTCCTTCAAGAACTTAGGCGACTGCTCTGTTTCCAGTAATTCTACCGCACCTCCACACATAGCGCAGTAACATGACAGTCACACAACAGTGCAAAAGGAGTGGTTGAATAGACTGTTAATATGCTGCATAAAAAGTGTATACATGTGTGTGTGTGTGTGTGTGTGTGTGTGTGTGTGTGTGTGTGTGTGTGTGTGTGTGTGTGTGTGTGTATGTGTATGTGTGTGTGTGTGTGTGTGTGTGTGTGTGTGAGTGTGTGTGAGTGTGTGTGTGTGTGTGTGTGTGTGTGTGTGTGTGTGTGTGTGTGTGTGACTAACTCACCTCGGCGGGTATAACTGTTAATAATAAAACACACATATAATTATATGTAAAGGGTAAGGAATGCAAGACTTGTGGCTGATACACTTCAGGGCGTCATTCATAAAATACGCGATCGAAGTCAGTCAACTGTGGGAAACGTGACTGCATGTACACAAGTAAGTAGTTTGTGTGCGTGCGTGCGTGCGTGCGTGCGTGCGTGCGTGCGTGCGTGCGTGCGTGCGTGCGTGCGTGCGTGTGTGTGTGTGTGTGTGTGTGTGTGTGTTGATTTGAAAAGAATGAGGGACTTGTCACTGACACACTGCAGCGGGTCATTCATGAAACACTTGGCCGAAGCTTGCCAACTGTGTGAAGCTTGACTGCGTAGGTATATACATCAAAGAGAAAGCGGAGAGAGAGAAGATCGTCAGGGTTCCAGGCGAGATCAAAAGATCTAGAGATCTTAGAGGAGGGAGGTGGAGCTGGACCCTCAACTATGCCCAGAAGAGATCATGAGTAGGGAGGTGGCGCTGGGCTGAGCAAGTTGGACGTCTTTTGCTTCGAGTTGTCCAAGTTGTTCGTCAACAGCGGTGCAACGGACATTGTCTTAGTCACTCTGTCCAGCACAGCAGTTGAAAGAGCAATTGCGCAGTGCACAAGTCGCTGGGCAATGGCGAGGGGACACCGCCTTAACACTTCCATTGTTCTGGCGGCGGTCCACGGTCTCTCCGGTCTTTTTCGGGCGGTTTCCGCGGTCGAGCCTTTCACTCTCTCGTCCCCTTCCCACTATGTCCCCGTCCCTAATAGGCCATCTCGCCTCCGTGGACGTTAAGCAACATGAAAGAAAGAAGGAGAGAGAGAACTGTGAGCCGGTTTGGCCTAGTGGTAAGGCGTTAGGCTGGTAAGCGGAAGGACCTCGGTTTAACACCGCTTCGGCTCTCCTTTCTCTTCAAAAAGGTTGTGGTTTGTGGACACTGTCTTGTGACTTTGTCCATCACTTCCTATTGAAAAATTAAAATGACTCTCATCGCTGCCCATCTTAATGCAGAAGTCATTTTGGTGGTGACAGTGTAGCGATAGGTATATAATCTCCCTCTCCAACCACCTCCATACCCCCTTCTCCCCGTCCCTAATAAGCCGTACGGTTTCTGTGGACGTTAAGCACCATGTTTACTTAGAGAGAGAGAGAGAGAGAGAGAGAGAGAGAGAGAGAGAGAGAGAGAGAGAGAGAGAGAGAGAGAGAGAGAGAGAGAGAGAGAGAGAAATAAGAAAGGCAGAACTGAATGAATGACTGGATGAAAGGAACGTGTTTTTTTACGCACGGTCAACGAGGACGGTTATATGAAAGAACTCTTTCCTTGGTCAGTCTAGTGATGTATCGCATGCTCACAATAACCTGTGCCTTCACTGAGCAAGATCTGTGTTTTGTTGGGTTTTTTTAGTGTGTGTATGTGCAAAATGTACTCCTCCAGCCTCTGTGTGTGTGTGTGTGTGTGTGTGTGTGTGTGTGTGTGTGTGTGTGTGTGTGTGTGTGTGTGTGTGTCTCTCTCTCTCTCTCTCTCTCTCTCTCTCTCTCTCTCTCTCTCTCTCTCTCTCTCTCTCTCTCTCCCTCTCTCTCTCTCTCGTAGCTTAGCAAGGAGTAGTTGTTAGACAGGTTTTGACTGAACCTAAACTACAATCCTTGTAAAATAAAGTTTTCGAATTCGAATTCTCTCTCTCTTTCTGATGCGCGTCCAAACAGGACTTGCGTTTAACAGCAAGGATTTATACAGACAGTCGTATAACTGCTGCAAGTGCATGTCGTTTTGATTGATACCGGACTGGTTGAAACCCGGTACCGTCGCCGCACGTCACCGGGCACACCTTCATATTTCTCAGACTGGTCTGATAAAACATCGAGAAGCAATATTATTCGGTCAAGATACGGATATCGTGGCGTGGCAGTTTCTCCTAGTCGTACCATACCCTGTGAAGCCGCACCTGTCCTAATCGTCCGGACACTAACACCTGCAGTTGTTGTACTTATCAAACACATTTCTTGTTTAATAAGTTCCGTATCTACCAGTCATTGTCTGTTGTCAGCTCCGAATCTACGTGTTTTCACTTTTCAGCAGGAAAAGAAGCGTCATCATCATCAACAACAACAACAACAACAACACTGTTATCAAACACATTTCTTTGGCTCAACCACAGTCAGCATTTCTTGTTTGTTTGTTTTTGATTTGCTCCATGGAAATCGAGTCATCTGTTTCGTTGGGTATTGTTTGTTAATATAGTTTTTGTGGTCCAAGCTAGTGTCCCTTTATTACCGACTAATGTAATAAATGGTGATCACTTCAATCCGTGGCCATGACTTTCATCGCCGGCAGACCCAGCTTTGTAGTTCACCCTACATTACACTTACAGCCCGAACAAACACCAGCCAGGTGACGACATCGGACTGCAGCGGTGTTTCCGTGTGACAGAGAAATCTCTCCCCCCCCCCCCCCCTAAACTTCCACGGCATCCTTCCTTTCTTTTGTCCTTGGGTGTTCCGCATGGAGAAGTACGTCAAAGGTGCAGGGCTGGTAAATGTATACCCTGAGTAGTTCGGACATTCCAAATTCCTGACATTCAGGGCAACCAATCCCTACTGCAAACACAATGGGACTGCAGGTTGATGGTAGTAGCCCTAATCTGTTCACACAGGTAGCTGCGTTTGGGTTTCCAACCTCAAAGTTTTATTACTTTTGTTTAGATTACAAGCTGTGGTGCGCACTGAATTTTTTATTTATTGTTTTCATAAAAAAAAACCTCATTACGTGGCAGGACCATCGTTCTAAGTAAGCAGGACTATCGCTCTGAAACTTGTTTTAATGCGTACTGGAGAATACGTTCTGCAGTTACTAATCCTGGTGCCATATTCTAAAGCAGTAATGTTTCTTGTCGCATGTGAAGTTGATAAATACGAAGTTTGCCTTTGACAGGACAAGCAAATGGCCCAAAATACAAAAAGATCGCAGAGAGTCTGCCGTTCAACGACGACGGTTGGGGGCGGGCGAATAGTTAGGTACTTAACCCTCTCAACCAGTCCATGTATAACAGGGCCACACTCAGTCTCCGCGAGAGAACAAGCAAACGACCGAGGATGCAAAATCACTCAGTACTCATAATATCTAAACTCTATGACAGATGAGATTTTTACCGAATGGGAACAGGCCTCGATTGATACTGTATAGGGCCGTGAGCTCCTAATTGTTTCGCTGGGTATAGCACTATACACGAGTTATTATCATTACCTCCTACCGACCACCTACTAACACTGATCGCTGAGATACAGTAAGGCAAAATAGTGACCAAGGCCAACCTAAGGAAATGAGATCGGTTTCGGGACAGTGGACACTACAGGCTTCCCTAACCCCTCAGGTGGCGGACACGGATAAAAAAAAAAAAAAAAAAAAGAGAAGAAAAGAAAAAGAAAAAAGACCAATTCAAAGCACCGGTCGTATCTCCGAACATCTCATAATTCATTTTCGGTGTCAAATTACTCCGACTATTATGAGAACAAAAAGGGCAGGAGATGAGGGCAGAGAGCTAAGTGGTCATGACGAATTTACCGAGAAGTCGGCGGAGCCCTCACTAGCATATAGTTTATGGCGAGTCTATTGTCCTGCGACAGCAGGAATGCCCCCATAATGTACAGCCTTCCCAAGCCATTCCTTCACCCATAACACCTCCTCCTCTAATGTCCTCATTCTAAACTCCGTATCAAGGCAACACCTTGGGCAAAGACAACTGAAGTTCTCCCGCGTCTTCTGAAGCATTCTTCCGCACTCGTTAACTCGATAATCAAACACCTCATCAATATGCAGTGCAATCAGCCGCTGTTCATAAGCTAGAATCGCAGATTTTTTTGATTTTTTTTCAGAATCATTTTTTATCGGAAAGAAACATTTATTGTTAAGAAGCGTCTTTTCTTTACAGAATCAACAAACAAAAAAAAAAAAAAAAAAAGCTCAATCATTCGATGGAAGGCAATGAACTATAGCGAAGTCTGTATTGCAACCTATATACAAACTCCAGCTTGGAGGCATCGGATTTCCGCACAAAAGTATCGTTAAGAGCTACTGCGAAGCCATCATCTAAGCGTTCACTGAAAATCAATTGACAGCCTTTCTCCAAAACAGCTATTTAAATCATCCAAAGCGTGCTCGATTCGGGCCACATTCCTGAATGAATCGTTCAAAACGTATGTAAATGAAGAATTGTGAAAGCTCCATATTTCACAGAGCTGGCCAAAGAAAAAGCAAGTCCCGAAGGGAGAGACTGCCCATGGGAAAGTGGTGAGATGTATTGTGTTGGACGGCAACAAACGGATCACACGACAGGCAAGTCAGCCATGTGGAAAAATCCCGCCTGCCACAAGTCTCCAGCCTGGTCAGGTGAGAAGGTTAATGAAAAGGACGTGACTCGGTTACAGAGTTCATCAGCACCTGACAAACAAGCCGCAAGTAAGAAACAGGTCGAGGTCGTTCACACCCTGTATAATATTAGAGATTGTCAAAAATAAGTGCCAGAAAATCATTGATCTTTCGTTACATTTTCAAATCTTGGGTCTTCAGTTCACTCTAGATACCTTCCGAACTGCAATTGTTCAAGTTTGATTGGTAACCAGCACCTGGGATGAGCACATACTAAATGACCAAGGCAGTGACACATCCATAGCGATTGTCTCCCAAAGCAAGGTACGGAAGGGGTTACAAAACAGGCTGGAACAAGGGAGGAGAGAATGCCGGATATATAGGGGAGTGGGGTGGGGGTAAGGGAACCAGGTTGGAAGCATGGATGAAGAGTCACAAGTCAGAGGTTGCTATATAACATAACTTGAAATTTGAACACACAAACAATGTACACTGACGCCATGGCGGCTGCAATTACCCACGTGTTCAAGAACCCAAATCAAGGCACGCTGTGAACATGGTAACATTATAAACATACATCATTTACAACAATGAGAAACAATAGAATACCAAGCCATAGAAATATGACTACTTACAGGCTCTCCCCCGAATCAGATGCATAGGCAGCAGCTCGAACTATAACTGATGACCTGCTACTGCAGGGGCCCGACATAGTTCAGGAGCTGTGTGAGAGTCGAGGTGGCCGTCCTGAGCTGTCCGTCCTAACGAGCCTTCTGGTTTCCGTGGACGTAAAGAATTACTGAACCGTGCTTCGGCATTGGTCACAACTTGTCCCTAATATGTCAACTGACATCTAAGGACATTAAGCATCACTTCATCATCAGCAGCAGGGGCCCGGCACTAATAAGCCTACGGTTTCTGTGGACGTAAAGCAACACTTCAACAAGTGACAACTACTGCAGGGACACTGGGGGAAAAGAGGACGCGGCGGGCCCAGCGCACAAGTTTTAACACTTCAGATAATTGGGGCCATAAAACTCCCACCCAATCAAAAAGGAAAAGGACAGGAGAGAAAAGGTTAAAGGGTCAAGGCCCGAAACAGATACAATACACTCGGTTACATATATATACATATATGTTACAGGCAATCTGTGAAATAAGGCTAGCAGGTTAGGTTATAAACAAGTCTGCGTTGATTACTTGCACGTGGTGTCTCATGACTAACACACACACACACACACACACACACACACACACACACACACACACACACAAAGTTGAAACGAGGCTAAATACTTTTAAAGTTCAAGTATAGGTCAACTGTTTTACATATTTTAGTGCTAATACTGTCTAATAATGCCTAGGAAATAAGAAAGAGACTTTGAGTAGCTGGACGTAATGTCCACTGCATACTTGATCAATTTTAAGGTTACGTCCTTTACAGTTTGTCGATTAAAGAGGATTATAACTATTACGGAATAAAATTATTCTCACACACACACACACTGATGAAGAATGTGGGGGGGGGGGGAGAAAACCAAAACCAACAACAACAAAACAGAAACAAACAACAACACAACAACAGCAACAAAACAAGACGCGGCTCGCATTGGTGACCAAAGTTACAACAAAAAAACCTTGACCCACAACACGTGCCGACCACTAGTGTCATGCCCAACCACTGAGTTCTAGCTCAGTATGCCCAACACGTCCATATGCACAGCCCAAGGCCTTCAGCAAGGCCTTCAGCAGCGGCCATCAAGACAAGGGCAGTGGAGACTGACCGGACAGCAGGCGGTAACGGAGATGTTGATTAATGGCCCCTGGCCACAGCGATGCCCCGCCGGACACTCTAATCCTACAGCAGGGCGAGTGACACCGAGAGAGCTGTCGTTGAAGGCGGCCCCAGGACAATGTACAGGGTGGCCTCGCTTTAAGCTCCGTGTCCACACGGCACAGCGCTATCACATCGGAGCTGCTTCACACGCCACTGTGCCACTGCCTCTTCATAGCACAAAGCACCACTCACCCTCTCCATTCTGGTTTGGATAAAGCAGGCGTTACTTGTGAATTTCTTCTTCGGCGAAACGTACAAAACATTATTAAAACACATGAAAAGTTAAAAAGGACGCTATTTCTTAGGAAAATTAGGACATTGTATCTTGTCCTAATAAATAGCGTTCTTTTGAACCTTTTGTGTGTTTGGATTTGTTTTACAACGCTAGCAGTCATTTTTGTTTCAGATTTTTGTACAGAATTGCTATGATGTCACTTGAGAACAATTAATAAAAATGCCAAATTAAAAACCCTTAAGCCTTTTGGTTTTCTTTTTCGCACCGGCATGTGAAAGGACTTCCATCAAAACGCATAGCATTAAAAATAGATATATGCTATAGGATCGGAAAATATAGTTTTCAGATGCGTGCGTGCATCTTTCAGCCCAGAAATTTACATACTAGAGCACTGAAAGGGTTAAATATCAACACAAAGAAAAAGAGCCCTGCTTTGAGTTTAGTAACTGTCTGTTTGTCGATGGCCAATGCTGGCCGCGAAGTACAGTACAATATATCAGCAGCGTTACTTTCGCAAATGGCTTCCTTCGGAGAAAACAACACCAACTTTTCATGGGGAAAGTGTTTACATAGGATACCAAAGTACAAACAGCGAACAGACATGTTCATGATGTAGTCTGTGATGCTGCAGCTACATATTTGTTGCAGTTTGTTTTTCTTGTTTCGATGTTGTCTTGGTGTTGTTGTTTTTTGTTTTGTTTGTTTTTTGTTGTTTGCTGCTGCTAGCGGAAAGACAAAGGCCTTCGACAGAAGGTCAGCGGTAATTAAGACACCGTGTCACGTACAACTGGAACTCAGTCTTTTGCTCTAAGACAGCGCGACGAGTGTGAACACAGGCATAACTGGTTAATTAGCCGAAACGAACGTAAAAACAAACCAGTCAAATCAAGATGAAATACAAAAAAAGAAGCATCTGGACTGGCAAATAAATCAGCCTCTGACAAGTCAGTTTTTGTGTTTTCACATACCATCAACACTGCAGTCGATTCAAGCCATATTAGCAGAATCGTCTATGTGACCCCCAAGAGAAGATTGCAAGTTAAAGCTCTCACGTCGTGGACCTCTATTAAAAGATACATGGCACCAGTGACAGTAAATGGGTTCAGCTGTCGACGTAATTCGCAAAACTAGCGTTCAAGTATAGACAAGTTTAAGCCCCAAAAGACAATATTTTCAGCAAAAATGGTAATTATGATCACTTTACAATCGTAACTCGCACTGAAAGAAAAACAGAGAGATAAAAAATATATAAAAAAAACGCACCGGAGCAAGCCATCAGTTGGAAAAGTCATATAAGCGGTAAAATGGGTGTGACAGGTGTAAAAAGCAGTAGCAATGTTGTGTAAAAAGCAGTAGGAATGTTGACTGTAGAAATAATGGACCATTTACAACAATGACTGTGGTAAATCTGACGCCCTCATCATAAAAGCAAGGAACGGAACTGCAATTCTCATCTCAGCTGGGTAGCTCTTTGAAGTTTCCAGCCAATTTTAATGCCATACCGATGTTGTTTTATATTCAGACACGACTGTACATCTGCAAAATCACGTTTCTCGCCTAGAATCTAAAATCGACATTTGTGGTTCTCAGCGTTACGAAAACTATCACGAACAAACGTAAAGCAGATGCTAACGCTCTAAAGCCCTATATCCACAGGTCATTTATGCCGTTCATAGCCGGTGTGTGTTGGGATCCAAACTGTATTAAAATACCCCCCTCCCCACACACACAATCAAAATGTGGTGAGCTTACCTCTATTAAAAGATACATGGCGCCAAACAACGAAGATTTGCGCAAATAACACAGCCACATAACTGTTCAGAAACAGAAAGCATACACGAAAACACCATTGATTGAGAAGAGAGAGAGACAGAGACAGAAACAGACAGACGGAAGCAGGGGGAAAGGCAAAGACACAATAAATGAGACGGGTAATTCTATATCTCACCAGAATTGATTAATGCCGGATCAAACGCAAAGACCAAATCATATTACTTTTATTTGGGCAAAACGCGGTTCATCAAATCACAAGTAAAGTCCGACAAACCTTATTTAATAGTTGAAGTTGGAAGTACAATGGAGGGAAACCCAAGTTAAACGATCTGAGGAGGCAAAATTAGACACTCAAAACTGCAGTCCAGCCAAATGATACAATTAAATGACTACAGTTGTATAAATTTACCATTGTAAAGGCTGTATAAACCATTTTTGCTTGGCGTAAGCTCAATTGTTCTGTTTTTCAATGCAGTCTGACGAAGCCTGAAATAAAATTGTGTTTAAATCAAAAGTAACGAGTCTTTGCATTTCGATTATCAAGAAACTTTCAACAAAACCGAAAGAAGAATTAACGACCAATAACCGCTCAGGCCAGTTAAAGAAAGCAGCATCAACCCTACCTGACACAATGGGCAGAAACCGTTGTCTGACCAAGTTGCAACATTCGAAGTGGGCACGAGACATTTTCGGCATGTCGTGAAGTGCACCGCCTCACCCCCGGACTAACTGTCGCGGCACACAGAGCGGCGTGGGGAGGCCGGGCTGGCTGTTTGAGAGCTAATTGTGAAGTTCAAGAGGCAGCCGATGAAGGCCAACAGACCAACAGTCTGATACAACACCCAGGAGTGGTCAACACGCAATGTCAACAAACACACAATCTAAACAAAAACTCAAAACAGAGAGTCCCGAAAGGGAAAGAAAGTGGATTGTTTTAAACAGCAGTGCACGAATGAAGCGAAAGGGTATTACTTCAGCTGCACGTATTGTTGTTGCTGTCTTTTTGTGGGCTTGGTTTGCTTTTCCGCTTAAGCCTTCCAGACAAAAGCCGAAGCAGCATGTCATCCATGATCCAGCGAAACATCACCCAAGTATACTGCGCCTAAAGTGCCATAACCTTTTCCAGTTAAAAATCAGTTACGTCGAACAAACTGCACAAAACCATAGTGAACGATCTCCCACCTCTTAATCACTTCTAAAAACACTAGGGTTCGGGGCATGTAGTCACAGTAGTGCATTAGTGCGAGGTACGAAACCTAGCAGCGAAAGCAAGATCGGTCCATGTTCAACGACAAATGTAGCCATTGCTTTCGTATGGTCATTTTCTCCATCTAGCAGCGCCTCTTATTCCGGGTTAATTCACAAGCAATAATCAGAACGGTAAACTCATTGAAGTATTTAAATTGGACGTACGACTTCTGTCTCTGGTGTTCCAAGGATGACGCGTCTAACCGGTACAGCCAGTGCTTCTAACGTGAAGCCATTATTAGAATTTGAACAGACGCTCTGCTCCGAGGCATGGAGGTGCGGTTATGCATACAATGCTCTTGTCTGCAGAAGTAACTGGTGGGCTACCGCGGATGCAGACAATAAGTCCCGTCAGCTGAGAGCCCATGGCTATCAAAGATTCCCTGTTTGAAACAGGGAGTAGGTCAGAATCGGGAGGTATCAAAGATTCCCTGTTTGAAACAGGGAGTAGGTCAGAATCGGGAGGTATCAAAGATTCCCTGTTTGAAACAGGGAGTAGGTCAGAATCGGGAGGTATCAAAGACAAAAAAGATTCCCTGTTTCAAATGAGTAGGACAGAACGCAGAGCTACCAGTTTCAAAGATCCCCTTTTTTAAATAATTATAGAGCAGGGCTACCAAAGATTCCCTTTTTCAAATATAGAGTAGGTCAGAATCTGGAGCTATCCAAAAATCCCTGTTTTGGGCAAAAAATCCCTGTAAGTCAAAATACAGAGCTATTACACATTTAGGGAGTACGTCAGAAAACAACTTTTCATGTTTCGCCTTCTGTCAGAATTGTTTTCTAATGCTTTCCATTTCGGTTAATTCAGCTTCATTTTTTTCAGACCACTTTTACATTCTGTTATGTCGTAAACAGCGAATTACATATTTTTTCTGTAATTTGAACAGAAAAACAACAACTGTTTCACCCTGATCTCTGTGGGGAAGTTGAGGATATGTTTCCATTGTAATTTATTCTGGAAGGGTTTTGGTAAACATGAATTCTGAGCTAGGACGTCGCTGAGCTAGTACTTCTGTTCGTTTCGATGTTTATTGTTTGTTATCGATGTGGTGTTTGACGTTTCCAAGCTGTTTCACCACGACACAGCCTCCATGTTTGACCCATGTTTGTTGATTTTACACAAGCGCTCAAACAAGTCCAGCCACCTCCACTCAACAACAAAGGTCAGGATGACTCAGTACTGGAACTGTCGCGGTGACAGGACGCTGGTTGAAAGCCAGAATATGACAAAAACAGACCGCATACGGTAACTCTCCCCTGGCGTGCTAGTATTTTATGCAAAGAACATAAATTCACCCAAGGTTTGTTGACTCTGTTAAACTTGTCTTTTAGACTTGTGATTTTGAACACTGCACTGCACTCATAGTACTGTCGTGAGATGTGGGGAGTGTGTGCGTGTGCATGTTCATACGTGCATGTGCATGCGCGCGCGCGCGCGCGCGCGCGTGTGTGTGTGTGTGTGTGTGTGTGTGTGTGTGTGTGTGTGTGTGTGTGTGTGTGTGTGTGTGTGACATTGTGTTTTCAAATGGGCTTGGGTGTAGGGGTATACGCATTGTCTAATTATTGAGGCGAGTGGCAGCTCTGAAATGTAAAATGGCCGAGTGGCTGCACTGGGAGGAAGGAATGCTGGAATCAAAACTTGTCACTGACGTGTTGACCTCGTTTCAACAGAAACAAGTACACTTGTGAAATGTTTCCAGCCCTGGCCATCACTTGACCCAGCTTTGGTGTTATCAGTGCTCAGTGTGACCACGTAAACAGTCGGCTTTGTCACACCAGTGGCCCCACTCATCGTCCCCAACAAGCTAGTTCCGGCGCACTATCTCCCTCTTCCGCTCGCCAGCCTCGATCAGCTGTGCCAAGCTCCTCGAGGAACTCCACTTTATCTTTAATTAAGGTTCACACGGTGGCTTCCAGGGTCACACTGATCGAGAGGATTGAACACACGTTTAAAACATTTTTTCTTGTGCAAAAATTAGAACCAATCAATCGTAAGATTAATGACGTGATGGTAAATATTCGAAAGAGTTAGCGGACTCTCTATTAAGACCGATATACAGATCTTCGATTTAGGTGTGTTGGTGTCGCTGCTGCTCAGCTGCCTGCTGGAAAGGAGATCAAATAAAGCTGAAGGTTTAATGTGTCAGACGTTGTCGTCAATGTGTTTTCTCGTTTATCAGCTGTTTGTTGTTCGTTATCAGTCAAAACTGTGCATTGCGCTGTTGAAATTTGTTAGTTACAGTTAAACGGTGACTGTCAATCGACTTTGGGCCCATCGTTCTGCAACTCCGCATTATTGAAGAGTGCGTGTATGGATGGATACAACACATTTTCCTCCGCACATGACGGGATTTAGCCTGGACTATCAGAGAATCAAAGACTACATAAAGCCAACAAGATGCAATTGCGGGAAACCACACCACAGAAACCCATGAGCACAGTCCTGAACGATCAAATTCATAATGACCGACGTGCCAACAAAAGCGAGGCTTTTAAAGTGGTAATTGTGGTAACGTATCAGAGTCGCCACATGGGGAACTTGTAGCCTGCAGTTCCTTCACAACTTCACACATTTTCACAAAATACCGCCCCATTAGCGGGTGTGCTGGACAATGCTGTCCCCGACTTTGCTTCGTGTTGGGCAGGGTAAGCGAGACTAAAATGGATGGAACATAAAATCCAGAGATTGCTGTAAAAGGTTTCGCTGATCTAGGCTTTTAAGGTCTATCATTAAGGACCATAAACACCTCAATATCTGATCTTTCATGACATCGACACCATTTTGGACGTCCTCTTGTCATCTCAGTTGCTTGAATCAACGCCTGTACCTGGCACCCGCCATTCCTTTGGAACCAACACTACCAAGATCGTTCACAGTAAGCACCTCAGTAACCACCGGCAAGTAACAGCTATAACTACCGACAAGCACTACCATAACTATTGTCAAGTAACAGTACAAAGAAACAAATACTACCATAACTGTTGACAAGAAGTAGAACAACCGAGAAGTAACACTAAAATAAGTATTCTGAAGCAACACTACAATAACTATAAACAAACCCATTTGAAATGTTAGCAAGATCAAGTTCACATTTGTCATATCACTACGTAGTTTGGTAAAAAGGGCAATACGAGCGAAAAGGATTCATATTATATATAGATACAAAACCCCAGCAGGAGCCAGGCCTTTGGGGGCAACGATATCACAAAGCGAATCTCTGTACAACTTGGTAACAAAAGAGGGGACTGAGACTCTCGTACTCAAGTCAACCACAACCCTTTCAACGTGCAATATTCCCGTTCAGTCTAATTTACGTCTTTTGGTGGGAATAAATTATAATGAATAGCTCACAAGAGAAGAAGGAATTATTGTCCGAAATGTTTCAATGGACACCCTTACTACACCCGATCAGCACCCGTACCCGGACTCGCCCTCTGTCACTTGTAACGACTTCCCATTCTGTCGACCCCAGCTCGGCTCTTTCGGACCCCATTGACAGTTTACATATTGATCCAGCAATAACAAACCTGCTCATGTCGTAGTAAGAAGGCCTGAGCATGTGCTGTCCACGGCAGCCACACTTGGGACAGGTAGAGCTCTCTCTCTCTCTCTCTCTCTCTCTCTCTCTCTCTCTCTCTCTCTCTCTCTCTCTCACACACACACACACACACACACACACACACACACACACACACACACACACACACACACACACACACACACACACACACACACACACACACACACACACACACACACACACATATATACTTCCATCTCTGTGTCGGTAGGAAACCTGGCCGTCTGAAGTCAAATGTAAGGTCGAAGTCTGTCCCGTTTAAAACTAGTTTAACATGATAGAAAAAACTCCCCCCCCCCCCCCCTCCGTCTGTATCTGTTTCTTTCTGTCTTTATCTGTCTGTCTCTCAACGTTCACTACAAACCTGGCCGTCTGTAGACAATAGGTCTAAGCTTGTCCTGTTTAGGATAGTTACCGCACAAACCCTGGCTAGTAAATTTTTAAGCTTGTAGGACAATCGTATAAAGTAAGTTAGCCCTGCTGGCGGAAAAGGACTGGTTCTCCCGAATGCGTATCCTGGACACCACGCCATGCATTTGTGGTTCTGTTAGATTTGTAACATGACAAATAAAATTTTTAAAAACACACAGTGGTGGCACTAAAACGATGACCGGCTTCAAACCATCGTTCAACATAACTGATCGGAGGGAAGTTGCTTGTCAAACACCGCGGACAAAACCTAACAAATTACCAAATGATCTGCTCGACATAATTATTGTTGTTGTTAGCATCGTTGCAAATGTTCCCTCCTAATTATCTGGAAATAGCACTGTGTCCACCACCTCGTAGCCAAATGGCAGAGATCGTCAGTGACATGGGCACAGAGACCACACAGATGAAATCTAGCCAGAGGGTGTGCTTCAAATAGCTTAGCGGCCTTGCACACAAACTCTAGCCGGCCGCTGAGTGGCCCCTTTCACTAGACGAGTTTTTCAGCCGAGGTGTGGGGAATTAAAGGTGACCACGTGCACAGCTGCAGGTGAGGTTGAACAAGCTGGATGCAATGACCTGCTGTTGTTGTTTTTCATTTGCACAGGGTCGTTGACAATCAAACACTTTGGTAACACACACTAGGTGTGGGCCAGCAACGTGCCGCCTGTTAAGACGGGGGGAGTCAGTCAAGTCAGAAACGGGGGACCCTTTCACTCTATGCTTCAAACGATCTGAAAACAAAAGCATCAATTGAGTCTTGATAAAAACAACAACAACTATATATGAAGAGTTTTTAACTGGCTTCGTCTTAATAAAAAGTTCAGTCTGCTGTCTTAGAAAACGATATAACTTACATAAAAACTCACATCAGCGGTTCCAATGTATTTCAGTACCACTAAATACTAGTGAGAAACACGGGCTTGCAATATCACACGTTTCACCTAGTATAGTAGCAGCGGAGAAACTCGGTTCACTCCAAAGAAACACAACAATGTTGCAACAAAAGCAACAACAAAAGATATGAACTTAATTAGCTCAACACACACACACACACACACACACACACACACACACACACACACACACACACACACACACACACACACACACACACACACACAAATTGCCCAGGGCGACGGGAAGCATCCTTTTCTCTGCTTTTCTATCTCCAATTTGTGCTACAGGAGATGCAAAGACATGACCTCAGTGTTTTACCCACTTCACGGCTAGCTACACAGCCGAACCCTCCAAAACTAGAGAGAGAAACGGGGAGGGGAAAAGGGGGAAGAGGAGGGAGAGAGTGGGGAGAGGCTAGGAGCGAATCCACGACCTCAGTCTAGTTGCATGGCACGAGTAATTTACCATTCGATCAACACTGCCCTCTCTGGTCGGACTGAGCGATGTATGTCCGTGAGTATTAGTAGAGTACTTTTTTCTTCTTTTTTGAATGAGAAAAATCACTCATTGAAAGTGGACAGGTGGGAAAAAGGAAAAAGGAAAAAGAAAACAACAACAACAACAACAAAAAAGAACCTAAGACACAACTGTGATGACAAACTCCCTCCTTGTCACGTGCGTTTCTTTTTTGAATCTCGCGACACTGGAAAACAAATTCTTGTCACGTCCCCCCTGAACCAGTCCAAAAGCCGTTAGGACCAAGCAGATTCATGCGACAGGTGGACGGAAATGAACACAGTCAGCGCCAACCTGGGTCCTTGTCTTGCTGGGCCGATTAGCATAGAGTGGAGAGGAGTGCGAAGCTCTAAATGACATGTTAACATGGTGGCTGTTTGTCGCCACGGCTCGGGAGCGAAAACACGCCTGTCATGGACGGTGGACTAGATTACAACCAGCCCAGTCTACCGAGGGAAGTATATATATATATATATATGCAGCCACCTCGGTTTTGATGTACACACCTGAAGTAGTCGTAGGCACAGGAAAGGGAAACAGCTGACGCTCCGCGCTGTGTAAAGTCCCTTGCGCGCCACACAGGCAAAAATAAATGTACTATGTACTATGTAAACCGCCATCTCGGTCCTTGTCTTTCAAACGCTGAGGTATCAGCACACTAGATAGAAGAGGGTGAAGCAGCAATTATTTATATATAATTCTCACACGGCCCATCCATAAAAGGTTGTGGTTTGTGGACACTGTTCTGTGACTTTGTCCATCACTTCCTACTGAAACATTAAAATGGCTCTCGTCGCTGCCCATCTTAATGCAGGAGTCATTCTGGTGGTGACAGTGTAGCGATAAGTATATAATCTCCCTCTGCCCCCACCTCCATGCCCCCTTCCCCCCGCCCCTAATAAGCCTCATGGTTTCTGTGGACGTTTACTTACTTTTGCCCATCCATTTCAACCGTCTTCATGCCAACAAAACTAGGCGAGAAAAATGCAAAATCGGTTTTGTGGTGGCACTTCAACACAGAACCTTGATAAGCTTGGGCTTTTCCTGTGTTCGTTAATGTGTGAGACACACAAATGACCACAATGTGTTAAACTGTAAATCACTGCAACCTTAAAGAATAAAGATAAATTTATTATGAGGTAGTCTGGACAATTATGCCTGGCAGACGAAGCTCCAAGCTCCAACATCGAGCACACGTTTCTTGGCTTCTTTATTCTATATTGTTTCTTTTTATTCTCATTCTTTAACACACACGCGCGCGCTCGCGCGCGAAAACAAAAAAGGATCGGGAACTGCCCTAGAATTATTCAGAAATAAAAAGTATATATATATGACTTATATAAAGTTCTCTGACGAGCGAGAAGGTTCCGCAAGTAACGTAATGCATGAGAGACGAATCACAATGAACTCAGAAACGTTGACTATACATATTCATTAGTTTCAGCAGGAACAGACCGAGTTCAAAAGAAGACACCAAGAATCAGATCAAAGGAGATTGCTGACGAGGCCCGACATGATGCACTTATATTATATATAGACACAAAGAAAGAGGGCGTAAGCACCATGCACTAGGACGTTTCTGTCAACAGCAAAAAAGTGTGACGTCTGTCAGTCACGTGTCTTTCACAACACAGTGCATAGACTGCAGTCACATTGCTCACTGAACTATGCGTGCCAGCCATAATACATGTATCCAGCTGCTAAGGCTTTAACGCCAGCACAGTTATCACTCAAACACTGAGGCATTTAACACAGCAGTATTGTGTGTGTGTGTGTGTGCGTGTGTGTGTGTGTGTGTGTGTGTGTGTGTGTGTGTGTGTGTGTGTGTGTGTGTGTGTGTGTGTGTGTGTGTGTGTGTGTGTGTGTGCCTGTCTGCCTGTATCCACGCCATGACTGAAGCTCGACCCGCTGAACCTAATGAGATGAAACCTAGTGTGAGGATTCTTGGTGATGATGATGAGTTGATGCTTAATGTCCTCAGATGTCAGTTGACATATTAGGGACAAACTGTGACCAATGCCGAAGCACGGTTCAATAATTCTTTACGTCCACGGAAACCAGAAGGCTCGTTAGGACGGACAGCCCAGGACGTCCACCTCGACTCACACAGCTCCTGAACTATGGATTCTTGGGACACGAAGGTCCTATCTATACGTACAGCATGGGTAACACCTCCTTGACCAATTAACACAACAACGATAACGATTATTGAAGCGAACGAGTCGCTCTAACTTACTGGGACCTTAAAGGTCAGGTACGCACGAGCTGATCTCACCTTTTCATATAATGCGCATACTGGGAGTGATTCTTTTCTCTCTTTGTGGACCAGACCCCAGGTGGCCAGCAAACAGCAGGGTATACCCAGTGGTCTCTAAACAGAATGACCCATAATACGTACCCAGCGTAATTAAGCAACTACGCTCAGCAGAACGCAAAGCCAGGCTGTTTCAAAGCCTAGATGCCCGTGATAGTGGACCTACCGGTGCTGGTCATTACTCTGGTCACTCGAGCGTGACTACCATGCCCAGCGGCCCCATGTGTTTGATTTCTCGGCTAGATAACGACAGATGACCTGAGTCCAGAAATCAATAAACTCAGGTGAAGTTTTATCAACTGTTCTAATCTGGGGGAGTCCCAGATTTATCATTGTCACGGCAAACATAAAAAGGAAGAAAACACACCAGAAAACATAATTATATACACACAAGAAAAACACACAAACGCACACACACAGGTAGGCGGCGATCACACACACACACACACACACACACACACACACACACACACACACACACACACACACACACACACACACACACACACGAAAAGGTCGGCTCGGTGGACGGCATGGCTTTAAGGCAACCTCGCTGAAGTGCTAATGCACAGTCATTCAAATTTCATTTCAACCGTGTAGAACGAATGCGACTTGACTTCCCTGGAGCAACGAGTTGCCGCGCTGTCTCACACTTCAAAGTATTCAGACAGAAATGTCCCAGCTGTTTGTGTCCCATGTGTGACGGAACAAGGAAGAGGAAGAAAGTACCTAGTGTCTCATCTGACGGTCATGCTTCATGAAAAAGGCATAATGAGACACGTCACGTACCTACTGTACGGTCACACTGTGAAAAGGGCGTAATGAGACACGTCACATACCTACTGTACGGTCACACACTGTGAAAAGGGTGTAATGAGACACGTCACGTACCTACTGTGCGGTCACTCTGTAAAAAGGGCGTAATGAGACACGTGACGCAGCCAACAGAACCCTGTCACTTCCTTCTGATGAACCGTGTTGGGACACGTAACCCTCGGTCAGGGCAGAAAGGCATTTAACAGATCTTTATCAGCAAGATTTCAATTTCACGAGGGACAAGACTAAGAAGACTAACATGTGCATGTCAGTATAGTAACAGCCGTGACCGATTGCACCGAATTGGTGAAAGTGAGATAAGTTACCCGAGTGCAAGGCTTTGACTCGCAGCCCAGCACACAACCATGCAATCACATTGTCGTAACAGCATCCACGTCATTCTGTGAAACGCTGGGGCCTCGCTTTTCTCGAAACTAACAAATCAAGGGCTGACAACTGGACGTGGTCTGCTTGTGAATATGACCATGAACCCACCGAATGCTGCCAACAGAACATCGTGAACATAATCATATAAGTAATAGTCCTTTGTTTGTTGGCATCTCATTTGAATTCAAAATCTTTGCAGTGCATTCTCATTTTTGGCAAAGTTTTTAAAATCAGCGTTTTGGGTTTGCTGCTTGGTCCCTCCTCGAGTCTTTTCCTGGAAGGAAACACTTCAGCAGTACACATTCCTGCCCAAGAAAGAGTTAAGCATGCTACATATCATTTCTACTGTCAGCTAGATCTCTTTCTGATGGTCCGTGAACGCAGACTATACATGTGTCTGCTGGAGATGTCAATCAGGTGTCTCTACCCTACAGACCATGACCCCGGTTCTACCCACATCGCCTCGAAGGACTGCGCGCAGTTCACAGCCAGCTGACCTCACCGTGACAGCTGATGACGGAGATATAGCACAGGTGGCCATGCGAGACCTTCTCACACATGATTATCATCACCCACTGTCCATGTCCACTCACAATCACTTCACGCATCAGTCACAAGGAGCAGTCGCTTCCGGTGTATAGATCACTGACACAGCGACAGACAGACAGAATCAAATCACATGGGCCTACATGCATAAACACACATGAATAGATGGAATTAGATAATGTGCAATGACCTTGGTTTTATGGAAGTAACTAATTAGCTACTGGGAGAAAAACAAAGACAAAGGCGAATAATAACAATACTTTTCCTATTGTTTTCTTCTTCTTCTTCTCTAGGTTGACTGGACTCCAAGCACCAACTAACTCTTCTTCTTTATGGTTATATGGTTATAATATTATACTTGCAGTGAAAATAAGGAGTCTGTAGGAAGACAGACTGACAGTCATCGACCAGTATGTAAATATAATAATAATAATAATAATAATAAAGAGGATTTCTAGAGCGCCCATCTACCACACTAGGTGGCAGCACAGGGCGCTTGGTGCTTAACGTCCACAAAAACCATTTAAGGCTTATTAGGGACGGGGAGAATGGGGGAAGGGGGTAGGGAGGTGGGGGAAAAGAGGGAGAGTATATACCTATCGCTACACTGTCACCACCAGAACGACCTGCATTAAGATGGGCAGCGATGAGAGCCATTTTAATGTTTCATTAATTGTGAGGGACAAAGTCACAAGACCGTGTCCACAAACCACAACTTTTGAAGAGAAAGGAGAGCCGAAGCGGTATCGAACCGAGGTCCTTCCGCTTACCAGCCTACCGCCTTACCGCTAGGCCAAACCGGCTCTCTGATGAGTCGACCCGGTACGTAGGTAGGTAGTGTTGCTTAATGTCCTCGGATGTCAGCTGACATATTAGGGACAAGCTGAGACCAATGCCGAAGCATGGTTCAATATAGCTTTACGTCCACGGAAACCAGAAGGCTCGTTAGGACGGACAACCCAGGACGGCCACCTCGACTCTTACGCAGCTCCTGAACTATGTGACGAGGAGGCATATATAATACTGTCGTCGACCCGACGATGATGATGAAGTGACGCTTAATGTCCTCAGATGTCAGCTGACATATTAGGGACAAGTTGTGACCAATGCCGAAGCATGATTCAATAATTCTTTATGTCCACGGAAACCAGAAGGCTCGTTAGGACGGACAGCACAGGACAGCCACCTCGACTCTCACATAGCTCCTGAACTGTCGTCGACCCTTTCTTCTTCATTGTTGCTTAACGTCCACGGAGGCAAGATGGCCTATTAGGGAGTGGGAAGGGGAATACAGAGTGAAGGCTCGACAGCGGAAACCGCCCGAAAAAGACCGGAGAGACCGTGGACCGCCGCCAGAACAATGGAAGTGTTAAGGCGGTATCCCCTCGCCATTGCCCAGCGATTTGTGCACTGAGCAATTGCTGTTTCAACTGCTGTGCTTGGACAGAGTCACAAAGACAATGTCCGTTGCACCGCTGTTGATGAACAACTTGGACAACTCGTCCACTCAGTTGTCCCGAGGGACGGGATTTCGTGTACCATTCGTACACCAATACCCAGTGGCCGTCTACTCAGTTGCTTAGTGTCCGCTACTCGACAGGAACAGAGCGGGAGAACCGCAGGAGTGGTTTCGGTAAAATTCGTTTTTAAAAACTGTAGCAGCAGTTTAAACATATTACTTCAAAAATTCGGAAACAAACGTGACTGCCAGAGAACAGAACGGAGATCAAGACACACACAAAAGGATGATTTGAACTAATATTTAAATGACAGCACTTTCTTTTACAATTACTATTACAGCTTATGCTACATTAAGCAACTACTGTGATCCTGTTTGTAAACACACACCTTTTGGCCCACAAGTAATCAGAAGAAGCCAAACAACTATTACAACAATAATAGAACTTTGGAAGGCTTGACAAATAGGCTGAAGAAAGTTGTTTGCCTTGATTATGAGCTAGTTAGTTCAGCCAGTATATTAAATACACAAACTTTTAATACAATGTGAAATGTCAAACCTCTACGTTCCGCCATACTATGAATACTGTAGTTTATTGCATGACATAAACGAGACTAGCGTGTCAACGTCTTCAGTAGTTCCGTTTACTCAAAACTCCAGTCAAAGTGGTGCTTGTCTACAGGCTACAAGAAACAGAAACGTGAACTATGTCAGTATGTGAGCCATAAAACGTAGGAAGTGAGTGAACGTCACGCTCAGAGTGTGACTTTCCATTAAATGATTTACATATGCTCTCGGTGGACCATAAACCGGCTTAAATGCTGAGGTAAAGTTGAATGTGGACTATAAATCAAGCTCAGCCCCGACAGATCTCCTGCTGTCACTTTACCACGAAGAAGCTCATTGACTTCACGCTTGCCACAATGCCCAGCTTGTTTACAAGGCCGAGGCCGTTCTCCTTTTCCTCCTCGTCTCCTTTACCATTCCCTGCGGACTGCCCGCCATCTCCAGCTTGATGTTCCCTGTTCACATCACTACGTACTGAAGCTTAGCCGGAGCTAGAAGGCTTTCATGGCGTTTTGCTCCAACACAGACGGTCAAAACCGAGCGACGTTACTTTGAATATGGAGGTTAGACATGTATGGACGCATCACTGTAGCAATGGCCAAGCCGAACCATTTGAATAATCTCTCGGACAACGGAAATCGGTGTGTGAATGAAAGTCGACTGCACGAGGCGGCGGGAAATCTAGTCTGTCAGACTGTAAGGGAGAAAGAGAGAGAGAGAGAGAGAGAGAGAGAGAGAGAGAGAGAGAGAGAGAGAGAGAGAGAGAGAGAGAGAGAGAGAGAGAGAGAGAGAGAGAGAGAGAACTTTATTTTACAAGGATTGTAGTTTAGGTTCAGTCAAAAACCTAACAACTAGTCCTTACTAAGCTACTGACAAGTAGATATCAAAGAGAGAGAGAGAGAGAGAGAGAGAGAGAGAGAGAGAGAGAGAGAGAGAGAGAGAGAGAGAGAGAGAGAGAGAGATGGAGAGAAAGACTAGACAGATTGTCCGCATCAGAGCACCAGAAGGCGCTTGACACATGAATGAAACGGTTGAAACTTTGCTATTGAGACAATTGGAATTGCGTATAACATGATGGTGGTGGGTGATACTTCATAAGATATATCAAGCAGATATTATCAATACTTTCACTTTTAACAGCCCAGCTAGCACCAGACGTGGTACGCATAGACACGTAATCAGATATGATCGCAGCACTCACATTTGGATCAGGAAATATTTTTTATATCATTTTGATGATCATGTACCACATATTGTATGCATTAATAATTTGCTTCGTTGGCATTTTGGCCGAGCAGGTTGAGCAGTTTACCTGCAGAGTACAGGTGTAGACAGACTACCGGAGACCGAGCACTGCAGGCGAGGTGGGGCGGGGAAGGGGGAGGGGCAGCGTGAGGTTGGAGCGGAGTCTGAGACAGTGAAAACACACAGCCGCGCAGTGTGTAGCACCTGCCTGCCATTGTTTGAATCACAGGGAAACTGCGTTTACAAATACCGACATTAGTTCAGCCTCTGACGTCGGCGTTTTTCCACATTTAGATCTACCCTTGACCAACACTGCTGGCAAAAACCGACTATCACTGTGCTTTTGTAACACTGAAATGCGAAGATGTACATAGTAATGCTCTCAGATGTTTCTCAGACTAAACGTGGCTGGTGTTTTTCCTCTTCAGTAACAAACTTCCCCCCCCCCCACCTTTTTCCCGGGGGGGGGGGGGGGGGGGTCTTTTCTTTGTCTGCCTCCTGTTACTGTCAGGTCAGTTGTCAAACTGTTTGAATCAGATAACAGATCATGCTGATCGGCATCAATGATAGAGCAAAACTATGGATCTACCTTGAACTATTCTTTTCTTCGATACAAAATTATAATATGATCCAACTGTGACATTACTGACAATTCTACTGCAGTCCATAACCCAGCTGGACGTGTCGGTAGTTCCAACCAGACTGAACGCTAACATCTGAAAGTAAAAGCAATGATTCCCCGTCTTATTCTAGCTCACTTGACTGACAATAAGGCGTAGGGGAAATGGACGCTAAACCCAAACCAAACACTCACGTCTGACCCAAATTCGTCTCCTTACTCTGGACATCTACGCCATGAGAAACCCTACAGCGGCAGTGGCGGCAGAATGAAAGTTAATTCGGTCGACCACCTGTGACACAAAAACTGGGAAGAAATCAAATAATAACCTGTGGAAACACAAGCAGACACACTAACGGGACAGCAGATAAAGGACTTAATTAAACGTCAACGGACCCAGAAAAAGCGAGGCGGTAGGCTGAGTGTAACGGATAGGAACAAGTGGCAAGGACCACGAGCTGTAAGTATAGTGTACCAGCGCATGGAGGACAGCTCGGAGTCGGAGTAGTTTACGATCAATGTCATACAAAGAACTGACTCTGGTAAACATACATAAATCTATTTTTATGACAGTTGCAGCCGGTGTTGGCAACAAAAATCACATTATCTCTGTAGTTTATTGACCAAACAAATCTGCCTATTTGGTTTTTCGCTAGGGTTATTTGCATGGTCGCCTGCTCAATACTGCCTGAAACAAATCTGACTGGAGTGCACTTGATGTTCCTAAAGCCGATCGGTCACAAGAATGACAGCCTACAATACCAGGAAGGGGTCTACAGGCTGTTTCTCTGATTCCAAATATACCTGTTACATGCCCATCAGTGACGCATGTTAATCCAGTCTAATGCACAGCTCTTTGAATGGCGTCATGATTATTGCTTATTGGGCGATTCAGCGAAGCTGGTTTGCTAGAGTGAATGCGCTTTGTAATCTTTCGTGCAAGAAGTCGAGAGAGGTCGCAGCGCACTTCCGGGCCGATTTCTGAGTAGGCGTTGCTTCACGCTGTGTATAACAGTGGAAGTTGAAACTAGAATTGCGAAGCAGTACAAATTCCAATACCGCTGCAGTTGCAAAAATTACCGTGGAAAGGGGATGGAGGGTGAACAGAAAGTGTCTTTGCGTCGTTTTGGGACTGACCAGAAGATCGCGAGTTCGTAGAAAAAATGCGTTTTGGGGCATCCTAAAGCACGAGCAACAAGTTATTGCTTATTTCCAGACACATTATGACTACGGGCCTTAAAAAATGCCTTTAACGTTGGCAGTGTAAAATTCGCAAATTCACTGTCACCGCCTTCCATTATGAAGAAAGTACGCACCGGAAGTTAAAGCAGCCAAGGGACTTAAGCGATGCCGGGCAAAAGTCAAGGGAGTTAACAACCACGCCTGAATCGCCCAATAGTGGTACGTGATTTCTTCATTTTCTAATCGTGCTTGTAATGCTCTACGAAAGGTTTAAATGAACATAATTATATTGTAACTGATTATTCAGGGTCGAGTTAATACATTTCTGCATTTTTCATTCTCTTCGACCATTGCAATGACTGTGATGTGCTAATAATGCATTTGTTACAGAAAGACCGGAGCTGGTGCGGTCCGACAGACAAGGCACTAACCTCAGCATGGAAAGGCTGCGAGTCACCCCCAAAGAAATCTGCTCCCATATCTGGTTTCATTTCAATTCAGTTAAAAAAAACTTTAATTATCCCACAAGCGGCAATTTTATTGTGGTCATGGCGGGCTCGAAAAATAATGAATACATAAAGTTTAAAGAACAATACAACAACAAACACACCACCCCCAACAAAAGGGGTCTTACCGTAACCATAGACGTAGTTATAAATATAGAACAAACTGACGTCATCATAAAATAGTAATGAACTTATGATCACATACTTGCTTTTTGTTTATCACAAGGTAACATAATTAAAATAATTTATAGCCAAACTATAACCTTCTGTAGTATCCGGATGTTCTTTCATTATCAGCGGACAAGACGAGAAACAGAGGTTTTGTATTGTTACACGGTTACAGACACATATAAGCACCCATGGACAGCGGAGAAAGCACGTTCACATGGCAACATAGGGTAGAAATGGCATCAGCCCCGGGGACCGAGAAAAAATGAGTTAACAAACTGCAAAAACACAGCTTGACACAGTGATGGAAAAGCATGTCTGCTTTGAAGCAACAGTGCTCCATAGCATGCATATCGCATATTATATACAAGGCATTAATACACAATAAAATTCTCTCTCTCTCTCTCTCTCTCTCTCTCTCTCTCTCTCTCTCTCTCTCTCTCTCTCTGCCTCGACTCGCTCTAGGATATTTATATACACAGAGAGAGGGGAGGGGAGGCATCTATAGTGAAACCTCCAGTAGTATGGGCGTTCTTAGTTAAAGACCCCAAACATGCCGTCCTGTTGTTGATGTCAAAGAAACTCACCTCAAACTCCGTGTCCGGATCCCACAAGTCGTCCGGCAGTAAAGCCAAGGTCCAGACTGAGCAATCTGGTGGTTCTATTGTAGCGTTTTTCCGGACACGAAACGCCTTCCCCTCCTCGTCCTTCACTTCTTTCCTGGAGTTCTTCCTCAGGTTTCTGGGAGACCTCAGTGCGTTCTTCAGAGCCCACAACCTGGATCTGTCCCTGGGCGAGATATGGGGGGAGGGCTGACCTTCATGAACAGGGGACAGTTCGTGATCGGAAACCGTCAGAGAGCTGGTTGAATTGGCCGACTCTGGCACGTTTTCCGAGTCCGTGGAGGTCTGGTAGAAAAGCCTCGACGAGTCGTAGGTCATGGGGAGGGACTCAGAGTCTGTGGACGTTCTGTTGTTGCGTTCGAACGAGTAGCTGTGTCGTAGGGAGCCTGGTGATGGGTAAGGGGGTGGTGGCTCGGATGGAGGAGGGGGTGCTCGACGTTTTTTGCGCCACTCTTTCCTCGTGTTCCCCGGGGACTGCTCCGATTCACTGAGACTGTGTGCACTAGCGTGGGAGTGTGTGCCGGGGTGGAGGTGCTCGTAGTGGTCATTGAAAGGCTCGCTAGCGATGGAGTCCCCATCGCTGAGCTCGGAGCTGAACGTCCTGATCACCATCTGACCCTCCCCACTGCCGACCAGGGAGGGGGCTGAAGAGTGTCGGTCGAAAAACGCCATGGTGGTGATCCAACCCGACACTCTTGTCTTGCCTTTGCGATGTGTGAATCACTGACTCAAGGCGACAAGTGCAAACATATATTTCTGTTAAATCCGTAACACACAATCTTCACAGAAACTGTTTGTAGAATCCCGTCATTCAAATGCATTTTCCCCCTAAGCTGTAGTAGTCCTCACACAAAAATGAATTCATGTAAAATCAGCATTTCGAATTCAACAAGCACATACGGTGAGAAAGACGGCGACGTCAACAACGCTTCGGCAAATCAACTCTTCCAACCACACGCCATTCAGGGTCGGTCTGACTCGAACGACATTAGAATGACACAACAATCGTATAAAGAGAAATGTGTACAAGGCGCATCTTTATGACGTTGTTTCAACAGCTGCTGTCGTGAGTCAGCAATTCATCGCGGGCTTTCATTCACTCCCTAACTGCTGTCATCGATTTCGATCTGTGTTGGCAGAAAAGCTCGACAAGAAAAGCAAGTCAAAGGCAAATTGACCAGCTGAAAGCAGGACAGGTGTTTTTCTTTCAGCGCCTTATTCCTGAACAGCAGACGACAGCTGACCGATAATCCACAGAATCGAGCAGACGATAAGCTGATGAGATCAAGAGATATACACCCAGTGTATTCCTAAGGCGTCTCCAGAGAACAAACAACGTTGAAGGTTCCCTTTCAAGCACGTTTCCGCGAGGTGAGCAGCAGGACATGCCCTGATCTCATGCCTGGGTGCTTTGAGAAAGCAGTGAAGCTAGCCCAAACAACCCTCGCTTACCCCGGCTTCTGTTTCCACGCTGGCCGACCGTTAACCCCCCTCGGAACCCTCCCAAGCCTTCTTAGGCACAGTGCGGGCAGGGCACACGCGGGGCTCGGTCCACAGAAGTCTGTCACAGAAAGAAAAGAAAAAAATCCACAAGCAACAAATCCGACGCAGGAAAATAAGGCGGAACTGCCCCTGCTTCTTCGACGTCGGAAGAAGAACAGATACACGTATGGGTATCCTTTCCGCTCTGAAAATTGCAAGGTGCGTCCGTCAGCGGAAATTTGACCACTCCAGGGACACGCGGAAAAGTAAAAATGACTCCTGTCTCTCGAGTCGCTACCACGTGGTTAGCACGACCGTTACAATTCAGGCCTAGGTAGGAAGGGCGTGGGTTTGTTCTCGCTCCCGCCCAGCACGCGATGTCCAGTGATTGTCCGCTGTACAACACAATGTCCGCAGTCCAATACTATCGTCACCTCTTGTCGCAAGCGTCGAGTGCTATGGAGGGGCAGGCGGGACTGGTTTTCCTCCAGGAGGCCCAAGCTCCCTCACTACATTAGGCGCCTGATTATCTTTCCTCCCCTCAG
The DNA here is from genome assembly GCA_963584105.1 of Alviniconcha strummeri. NCBI lineage: Eukaryota > Metazoa > Mollusca > Gastropoda > Provannidae > Alviniconcha > Alviniconcha strummeri. The sequence goes on from OY757544.1 coordinate 14,326,302, forward strand.
CTCTTTCCCAGTCCTCCGTTTGGCCACGCTGTGTGACCAGTTCACACCTGGCCGACCACAGCGACGCGTCTTGCAGGGACAAGGGTTTTACTTCCACCCACTGACTAACAGGCAGCGAATGCATGGGCCAGGGGCAGAAAGGACACCACTCAGTAAGCTTGAGACCACAACCTTGCACGGCAACTGACCGGAGAGTTGGGTAGACGAAACAACATACTCGCGCAGATGGACCTCGGCTGACTTGGTTACCGAGAGAGGCAAACTTGTGTTGCAACTACGTCAGAGAGTATAAAGAAACCAGTTCAACTGAGGTAGCGTAGCTGATGACTTCATTAAACTCAATTCCACCACAGCAAGAACTAGAGCTCCCAATCTGCTTCATGCCGCATAATGATTCTTGTTGTTGCTGTTGTTGTTGTTGTTATTCACAGACAGCGATGGTGAAAATATTCCCATTAGAGCCAAACCAAAACTCGGGTTTAGCCTGTCAGTCAAAACGAAATCTCACGATCACTAGGTCAACGTCAGAGGTGTTATTAAGACAGAGGTGTTGTTATGACAACAGATGATGAAACGGTGTCAGTCCTGTGGTTTTCGTGACGGATGTGCGGCTGTAACGGTTCACCTCCGACAGCTGTATGCAGCAATCAGGCCGCTGCAGTGTTCCTCTTGCTCCGACACTCCCCGGGTGTAGGCAGGCTAATTAGACAAGGGAAGAATAAAACACACACCGATACAGCCAGGCAGCATCAGCAGTGGCATCCTACACACGGTGACAGCCCACACTACTGTCAACACTGAATGCGTAGTGGACTGGCGCAAAACAGGTATTCCAGGTGAAAAAGCGGTGGGCCGCTGTCTGTCCCACCTGACGACAAGCTGTACCTTACCTACTGTGGGCGTTGTGTGCACGCTATGCCTCTCTCTCGCCTTTCCACTTCCACAGCACGTTAGCATGAATCACTTCAGTCCCTATCTCTGCACTATCTCACTTCTAACAACGTTGTGCTACGCTGCAATCAGTCCCGGCCCCACTCGCCGCCCCCGTCACTGGCCCGGACCGGAGAAGGAGGGGGGGTTCCACTGAAGGGAGTGGGTGTGCACGTGGACGCAGTCAAAAGTAAATAAAAAATATCAAGGCTTGATTCAGTTCATCGTGGCCCCCACGTCGGCTAGTACACAGCCAACAGCGTGGTAGGAAAGTACAATAGGAAGACCCGTTTTACTGCACACACACACACACACACACACACACACACACACACACACACACACACACACACACACACACACACACACACGCACACGACGACGACACCGCGTACCTACCCTAGTGGAAACTTCAGTTTTGGAGTCCCCGCCTTCACTTACGGCAGACACCGTTGTGGCTGACAGGCTACTGCACTGTCGATATAAAGTAAACGGGGCGGAGGCGGTGGGGGGGGGGGGGGGGGGGGTATGGGGGGGGTAACTTAGTTCTTTTACCGCCAGTCAAAAGGGAGGTAAGGAGCTTGTTAGTGAGTTAATAAGGGATTTTAACCGCTCACAACAAACAAACACAGTCAAAAGTCAGTATACATTTAAAACTCTTCCCAAATCTAAAAACTATTTGAACAGCTAGGCTCTACAAACTCTTTATTAGTAAAAAAAAAAAAAAAAATCCCGCAACAGGCCACAAAGGGTACACTTACAGTCCCTAGTCAAGCAACAGGAAACCTGTAACCGAGCCAACCGATCCGTCAGCCAGCATTGCATGACGCGTCGTATCAGTGGGAGAACAAAATGAAAGCAGTACTGACAAGTACAATGCGTCCGTAAAGAATGCATGACGACGAACAGGGTGCCCTATTTCTATTCCGCAGGGCCACTTTTTTTCTAAAAAGTGGAGGGAGGATTTGGAAGTTTGAAGTGGAATGGACCAGTAAGGTCGTACACTGAGAACAGTGTGGAGGTAACAGTCAGCAGGGCGGAGGTAGGAAGCTACACTGACAGGTGATGGGGGAAACGTTCTACCTTCCCAAATCTTAGCCTCAGTTCCACCAGACATAGCTGAAATATCAGCAGCTGTGGTTCTCGCACTTTCAAATTTTATTCTCAATACCACCCTTACGAAGCTGACGTATCAGTTGATGTGACTGTCACTCCTTCAAACGAACCTACGTGAAAGCACAAGAGCAGAATACAGTCCGACAGGCACCCACCCTAGGGGCTCTGTGCCCGGCCATAGGCAGCCGCTTCGCTCACTTCCACCCACAGACCGCGGCGCAAGGCTGTGCCGAGCAGAACACAGGCACTTGCTATAAACCTTTCAGAAGCGATACATTTCATTCTCTATTTAAACCGTTCATGCGTTTTCCCTTCTTCCAGACGGTAGGTGGGCGATGTGAATTTGTTTAATGTGGCTGTAGTTCAGACTGTGTTTGTGGGTGTGTGGGCGTTGTTAAGGCTGTGAATGGAGAGGTAGTGGAGGGTACAGGAATATGAGTAATGCCTGTGCACTTAATCGATTTCAAAAGCGATGTTTTACGATGTTTTACTACGTTTTACTCGTTTCATTTTATTTGCATACTCTCTTCTTTTTTGTCTTCTCTTTTCTTTTCTTTTCTTCTTTTCTTTTACCTTTGTTATGATGAATTGTCTGTCTGTCCTTTTTGTTGTGGAATTCAAGTGACCCAAATTGTATTTGTATTTTGTATGCTGTTTCTAGGAACAGATCACAATATCGAACCAAGAATACTACTAATCTAGTAGTTCTCACGCAACGAATCTGTGCAATAAATAAAAAGGTCAAAAACGCTATACACAGAAAGAGGACTGTACAATGAAACACTGCACAAAATAATCAGCAAACAAAGGTAAGGGGTGAAGGTAGATGTGTGATGGGGGGAGGGGTCAAACTGCCCGAACCATCAGTTTACCAGATTACGAATGAATAAATTAAATAAGATGTATACACACACACACACACACACACACACACACACACACACACACACACACACACACACACACACACACACACACACACACACACGCAAGCACACACACACATAAAAAAAAAACACACAAGGGAGTTCATCAGCGCTCAAAAGACGTCACACAAGCACAACAACAGAGACCTGACTGACATGCACTGGTTACACACACAAACAGCCTATGAACACACATACACATCACCCTGTCTGTCTGTCTGTCTGTCTGTCTGTCTCTCTCTCTCTCTCTCACACACACACACACACACACACACACACACACACACACACACACACACACACACACACACACACACACACACACACATATACACACGCGCGCGCACGCGCTCGCGCGCGCGCTTGAACCCTGGCACACTCACGGCACGCGCGGGCACGCACGCATGCGTCTTCATGTTAATAAACGTATTCAGCGCGGGAAATGGAGACCGAAAGAGGTAGCAGCTGTTACGTACTAATATATCGGTTTATCAGTCGCCTCTCTTGCTGTGTTCAAGTCTGCTCTAAGCAGAAAGAAAGGTGGGTTTTGTCAACAAACGGAACACTGCAAAAAGGCATGACCACAAACTGCATGGAAATAAACCTGGATTTCTTAACGGCAACGGGTCACACCCTCCAATACTGCCTCGACCTCAGTAAGATTACATTCAGCGCATTGATAAATTCCACACTTGCATAGTTTAACGCAAGTCCTCCCATTTTTTAATGTGACTGAGACCACTTCACTTCAAGAACGTAACACCTAGGCCTATTGTGCTGCGTGTGCGAACTGCGGGGACACTGATTAAAAGGTGCGACAAACGAAATCACGAACACCAAAAAGTTTAAATGAAAAACCAGAGGCCTCATGGCGAGATTTTTCCGTCCAGACATTTCTGCCGCCTTGAAAAGAGATAAGATCTGCCATTCACCCAGCCAACAAATAAGTTTCCTTGGGGCGTCTGCCTTCAAGCCCAGGGCATGACGCACAGAGGTATGAATTACACACGCTATCTATCTGCTCTATGGAAACAACGTTCACCCGGTGACGCTCCAGTGAGCTGCATTGAGGTAGCTGCCACAATATTGAAGATACCACAACCTGTCCCCTTGACTGACATTTCCAACGATTATGAAACGGGTAAACACTGTCCTACTTTCTGGTCGCGGAGTCAAAGAGTAAGTCTGGATGGAATCCTGTTTGGAGGTCCTCCCGCAAAGCCAGGCCGGACCCACTGTACATTCCCGCCCTGTGTGGCCCGTGTGACGAAACAAGCAATAAGAGAGGCTAAGACACGTCGTAAGGCGACCACTGAGGGGCGAGCGGCGCTGTAAACAACATAAAGACCTTTGCTTTGTTAGGCAGTTCACGATATCCTTAACAACGACAAGGCAGCCACATTGATGGTTTAAGTCAAAGACCATTGCGAAGAAGTTTACAATATCGTAAAATTCATTAGGAATTGTATTATTTATACTAAGACGTTATATATTTGACGGCGAAATTGAGAGTGGTACCCCATTTTGACAGCTTGTGTCAGATAGGGAGACAGTGGGGGGTGGCGGGGGTAGGGGGCAGGCAGGTAAATAGTCAAACAGAGAGGACATATAATTGTATAGGGAATTCAACGTTATGCGCCTTTCTATTTCACTAAGAACATCAACAAAATAAAAAAGTCAAACTACATAATATATGCAAGGATCGTAAAATACACATTCTTGTGCGAGAAATAACCTAATTACACGTCACCCCTTCATTCTTCCCTCAAGACCGTTCAGTGTTCTAAGTTCCTGTCTGCAACTATATATTTCTAGTGGGCGGCGGTGGTGGGTGGGGGGGTGGGGGAGGGGGGTGGAGAAACAAACGAAGTCCAGTTGAAGACAGAGGACTTAACGCCTCGCTTTTCACCTATGCCGACCGATGGACATAGAACGATTCTCCGTCTGTTTCCAGCGATGGCGTAAGGCAGCGAGATAAACAATAGACCTATATATAGGTCTTAGAGATAACCGCCCACTCTTGGGTAAGGCAAGCGACAATCTGCTGGCCAGTGTGCACAGCTGGAGACACGGGTACAAGTGGAACCACCGCTGATCGAGGCCAGACAGAATCAACAAGAAGGCTGACATCCTAACTGTAGACACAGCTAGTTGACTGATGGGTCACTGCACGGATGCAACAAGTAGTGCCCAGTGAAGTGCAAACAATGCTGCTGCATGAGTCTCAAGATTGCAAGGATACTTATTTGACAGTAACATTAAAATGACATGTTGCTATCTGTATGCCGAGATCAGCTAGTTACCATGCGAGCACTGTTCGCCATGCGTATGCACAGATCGCCTGGCTGGTTACAACGTGAGCACTGTTTGCCATCTGTATGCAGACATCAGCTGGTTACTATGTGAGCATTGTTGGCCATCTGTATGCATATATAGAGATAACGAAAGCGCGCATATGAAAGGGGACAGTAACGCATTCCTTTTGATGAACTCGATCTAGAACGTTGTGTACTTTTACAGCTAGCGTGCAAACGAGACCCTAAAAACAAAACAAAACAAAAAAGAAACTGTTCGCACACTAAAAAAGAAACAGAGAGAAGAAAACTATTCCCTTCAGAGAGAACCTGTTTGGGAGCACAAGGCCCTTTCCGGGTCCGATTCAGTTTTATATGCTACGTGCACTCAGTCCTATGGGAAGCTCCCGAAAACAGGGGCATATCACCATAGCGAAATGGCTGAACTGGAATGGTTTGACTTTGTTTTTTGATCGCCAGCCCGACCGGTTTCGCTCAAGCAGAGCTCAACGGTGATCATGACCGGAGATATTCTTCAGTCCATAGCCATCAAAGAAAGATCACTAATATTGTGGCCTTCTTCTCAGGCATGGGAGAAAATTCTCACCTGATACCACCTGGAGGTTCTCAGTGAAGGGTGGGGAAAAAGAAGAACAAAAAGGAAAAAATGCTGATCAGCAGCGGTCTAGTTTTGTAATGAAATAACATTTTGAAAATAATAATAGAGACTTGCTGGGTGATATATATACATATATATAATTATCACCCAGCCAGTTGCTGTGTGAACTGACCACAGGTTTGACATTCTCCCCGCCCCCCACATAAGGATTTTCCCGGTGCTCCGCGTCTTGATCGTTTCGGTGTTCGCGGCTTCAGTGTTGTAGAAAGAAGCAAGCGAAGAGCCTGGTTACCAAGACCAAAGTGAATAACGGCAACAGTCAGCGCGAGCAGCACTCTGCATGCTGTCTGACACACGAACAGCCCGAACGCCCCTGGATATGAACGTTTGAAGTCCAGATAACACTTATTAACCCGATTTGACAAGTGGGGGTCTTAGGCGTGGGTGTCTATTGATAGAGCGATCGAGGTCGACATGTAGATTTGAAATTTTGATAGCGCATGCTCACCCTTTTGGGCACAACAGTAGTCGTATGTTACTGGAAGACCTCTACACTGGCCGTCACTGAAGGTGGATGCAATATTGCGCGTAAGACCACAACGGATGGAAAACGCACGTGCTCGTGGCCACCACCACCACCACCACCACCACCACCACCAAAATGCTGAAGAACTTTCACGCATCTGTACCAAACTGAACAAGAGAAGTGAGAGAAACCGACACAGTAAAAGATAAAGTGAGTAAAGAAATTTAAGAAGATAAACTTGACACAGCATATAATTTCCGTGGCAGGTAAGGGAAAAAACGGAAAGTCACACCGGGTCGGCAGGAGGAAGGAGCGAGGAGAACTCTGCCTTGCGACCTCTCACAACAGGTAGGTATCATGACACCGAACTGCTAAGACCCGCAAAGGGCCCCGCAGCACGCACACACCTCCCCGTCCGCTCCGTGTAGCTCTGCAACCTCAGCGGATCCGCTATCACTATCAGACAGTTCACCCAATCCCTCGTATAGGCCCTTTTATTATTCGACCTGCTAGTCCCCATGTTGGCTTATTATTGTGGTATTATCGGAATTATTCAATCGTTAAACAATTCGTTTATTTTATTGCGTGTTCACAGATCTGCACATTTATTCATTATTTTATTAATTCACTCGTTCATTTTTCCGTGTAGTTTACGTATGACACCTGTTTATCCCAGCCTAGTACGTCGAGAGACAGAAACGAAAACCAATGGTGCTTGTTTGTCGATTTCTTTGTTTACTTACTTTCTTCTTCTTCTTCTTCTTCTTCTTCTTCTTCTTCTTCTTCTTCTTCTTCTTCACTCGCTCTTTCTGTTACTTTTTCTCCGTACCCTTAGGTGTATAGGAAAACTCAGTTGACTTAAAGTACACGAGGTGGTAAGAGACATTATTCACATTCCTATTGCCGTGTCCACCTGAACCAGGCTAACATGAAAAACAACACGTAGGCTACACAGGTGGAATCGTCAACTTGGCCCCAATCCACTCTTAAGTCCGTTACGTTTCGTTTAACTCCCAAACAGTCCCAAAACAGTCGCTTCTGACAATATGCATAGCCTTTTAGCAAAACCAACAGCTTGTTTGCCCACATTTCTGCTTTGCAGATTCCCCCCCCCCCCCCCCCCCCCTCCTGAAGGGCTCCGCGCGCAGTGAACGACGCAAGCGAACAACTGTAGGGAGTGGAGACATTTTGACGTGAAGCGAACAACTGTAGAGAGTGGGGGCATTTTGACGTGAAGCGAACAGCTGTAGGGAGTGGGGACATTTTGACGTGAAGCGAACAGCTGTGGGGAGTGTAGACATTTTGACGTGAACCGAGCAGCTGTAGGGAGTGGAGATATTTTGACGTGAAGCGAACAACTGCAGGGAGTCGAGGCATTTTAATTTTCCGCTGGGATGAATAAAGTATATTGTTATTGACGTGAAGCGAACAACTGCAGGGAGTGGTGGCATTTTGACGTGAGCATTCTACGTGCGTAGTGAGTGTACAAACAGATGTGGTAACGCTCATCGCACACCTGAATGGGGACACCTGTACTCCAAAGAATGGGGCCACGCGGCGCGCCGTCCTAGCTCATAGCGCTGTGAGTGATGAGTAGCCGTACAGCGGGTTGAAATAGCAGTCGCTTGCCCATGTGCTTTATTTTCCCGGCTGCCTTCATTTCGCCGACAAGTATGTCAGTCGGTAAGGTGGGAGGACAGTGGGTGGATCAGCAGATATGTTAACCTCTCCACCCGCAGCAAACACTAGTGTTTCTTAGCACATAAATAAGTTACCGATCTCTGAAACTGCATTTTGATATTTTACACAATTAAGCTGCTTTTCACAAAGAACACAAAAGGAAGGTTGGCCCTAGAACAGATTATACTGTATACAAATCGATGGTATAACCGAGGTTGACTAGGCGTTAAAAACATGGTCCTCTGTTTCTCGTTTTCATTAAAAAGAAATTGGTGTGTGGGGTCGGGGGGGGGGGGGGGGGGGGGCGCTGACCCCCCCCCCCTCCCCCCCGCGTTAGCCTGAGATATGCCAGCACCAATGCGACAGTCACCGACTAACCCTTGAATCACAGACACGAAATGCGCGTCGGATATGGCAGATGTGGGTTTACATCAGTCTGTCTGTAATTTCACAGTGAATCACACAGGTGCTTAATGGTTTGAATGACACTTCAGATGGGTCGTTTCAAAGACACAGAAACTGAAGGAAGGGGGAGATTCTTTTCACACAGGTGATCGTCTTCCCTCAGTCACTCTTTGATCTCTGAGGTGCGAAGATGATTGTCAGCCGCTCTTCACACCGCAGACAGATACGAAAGCCAACAGGCAAAGAAAACTATTAAGACAGTTGCCCATCAGGTTTGTTGTTGTTGTTACCAGTTGGTTTTCAATTTGTTTGTCTGTGGAATTTGAAAAGATCTAAACTCTTATATTATCTATGCAGTGTAAAAGGCATCTCTCCACAAAGTAATTCATAGAAGCCAGACGTTTTACGGGGAAATTCCATCAAAATCATCTTTATCGCCACCATCATCACCGAGTCGTTATCTTCCTCCCATGATCTATGAACGTCTACTCCGGCACGGGGTACATTCGACGGGCCGAAAATGATACCAACTAGACAGCAAATGGTACGCATGTAAAAAACGCCTAGTCATATATGGTTATTCAGTTTCGGACAGACAGATAGACAGGACAGACAGACAGACAGACAGAGAGACAGGCAGAGAGAGGGGCGGGAGAGGGGGGGGGGGGGGAGGAGAGGCTATTCTGTGCACGGACACACATGTCCGAGGCACGTGTCTCGGATGCACAGCTGGGGAAAGTCAACCCTCGCTGCTTGCTGCCCACAAATACAGACGGCCAGCGATCGTGGACCATGAACGGGAAAAAAACGAGAGAAAAAAAAGAAAAAGAAAGAGAAATAGAGAGAGGACGTGGGTGGAAGTGGGGCTGTGGAGGTAAAAATGTCTTTCTGCAAGAAACAACTTGAACAGAGTCTTGATGAAAGACCCTTCTGCAAAACTGACCACAGGCTGGTGTCGTTTTCGTTATGTATTTATCAACACGATAATACTTGTT
>OY757544.1:14335992-14386072 GCA_963584105.1 Alviniconcha strummeri
GTGCACTTGAAAAACGTAATTACGTTAGTAAACAAATGATTAGGCTTACTTTAAACAATGGTGAGGAAATATATGAAACTAAGGACATTATAAAGGAAGTCAAAATGTTTTATGAAAGATTATATTCTGACAGACAATTAGAAGATTGTGAAATATTAGACTTGGTTGAGGATATACCAACATTGACAGTGCAAGAAAAGACCTCACTCGAAGGGGAAATTACTTTAGACGAAGCAAGCGTTGCACTCAAGAGCATGAAAAACAATAAAAGCCCAGGCTCTGATGGTTTTACTGTTGAATTCTTTAAGTTTTTTTGGCGACAGCTGGGTGCATTCGTTGTTAAATCATTAAATAATGGGTTTAGAAAAGGTGAATTATCATCAACGCAGAAAGAAGGAATAATAATATGCATACCAAAAGGGAACAAATCAAAAGACCTGATAAAAAACTGGAGGCCAATTTCACTCCTTAATGTTGTTTACAAAATAGGATCCACTTGTATTGCTAATCGCTTAAAACGTGTCCTGCCATCTTTGATCAGTGAAGACCAAACTGGGTTTATGGCCAATAGATATATAGGAGATAATATTCGACTGATATACGATTTAATCAGTTACTTGAACAAAGAAAACATGCCTGGGCTACTCTTGTGCTTAGACTTTGAAAAAGCCTTCGATTCAGTGGACTGGAGATTTATGTTTAAAGTTTTACATGCGTTTGGATTTGGGCCCGATATTAGCCAGTGGATATTCACATTTTATAGACATATAAAGTCATCTGTCGCGGTTAATGGACAATTATCAGAATGGTTTTCAATTCAGAGGGGATGTAGACAGGGGGACCCAATATCACCATATTTATTTATACTATGCGTAGAAATACTTGCTATTATGATTAGGCAAAATAAGAATATTAAAGGTATTTTAATAGGAGAAACTGAGTACAAAATCTCGCAGTATGCTGATGATACTGAAATTATGTTAGAAGGTGACAAGAACTCATTTGAGGAAACAGTTAAGATTATTAATACATTTGGGAATAAGTCAGGTCTCTTCTTGAACGCGGGGAAGACTAGTGCTATATGGCTTGGTAATAAAAGAAATTCACCCATTAAATATATGCCAAATTTGCATATGGATTGGAACCCACCTAAATTTAAAATACTTGGTATTTGGTTTACTAATAATTTAAAAGAGTGTGAGCAACTCAACTTTCGCGAGAAATTTTTGGAAATAAAAGCATTGTACAAAGTATGGTTAAAAAGACAAATAACACCACTCGGTAGAGTAGCTGTTCTGAAGTCGCTGATTTTGTCTAAAATTATCCACCTATGGATTTTATTGCCAAATCCACCAGACAGTCTGGTGGACGCGTTGCAGAAGACCGTGTTTCAGTTCGTATGGAATAGAAAACAAGACAGGATAAGTAGGAAAGTAACCGTCAAAACTATTGCAAAGGGAGGACTTGGCATACCAAATATTAGACATTATATTAATGCGCTGAAGCTAAGTTGGATACGAAAACTAAAAACAAGTGATCACAAGTGGAAAGGTATAATTACATCAACTTACCCGAAAGTGTTACTGCTTGAACAATTGGGATCAAGCCTCCCTACTCAGGAAAATAATTTTAATATGTTTTGGATTCATGTATTTAAAGCATATAGAGAGTTTGGTAAACACATGCAGGTAGAGAACTCAGAAGAACTAGTCGCAGATCCTATTTTCTGCAACGACAATATTCTGGTTGGAAACAAAACTGTTTTTTATAAAAAGTGGATAGACAAAGGTGTATGTTTTATCAAAAACATTCTGAATGAAAATGGTACGTTTATGCTATTTAAAAGGTTTAAAGAAATATACAGAATTAATACTGATTACATTACATATATTGGATGTGTACAAGCTATTAAAAGCTACATACGTAAAATGGGACTAACAGTTGAGAGTAACAGTTCAACCGATTTGACAAAGACGCTTAAGATTATTTACAGTCAACAAAAGGGCTCACGCCTGTATTATGAAATGCTTACACAGGGTAAAGATAAACCTAAGTGCTGTGAAAAATGGGAAGCAAGATTGAATACAGACATTGACTGGAGCAGAAACTTTAAGAAAATGCAAAACATCCAAGAAATAAAACTAAAATGGTTCCAGATAAGACTTGTACATAGGATATTAGCTACCAATATTGTTTTAATGCACATGGGTATTGAAAATGACATTAACTGTTCTTTTTGTAGACAGGAAAGAGACTCTATTAATCACATTTTTTGGAGATGTGTGTACGTAAAGTCTTTTTGGGAACAGTTCCAGACTACACTTAATACCGGGAGCTCAAATGCGAGGACAGTAACGCTTAATGAAAATTTTGTACTTTTTGGTTACGACAGCCAAATTAAATCGGACAGCACCTTTGATTTGATAATTTTGCGTGCAAAATTCTATATTTATACTTGTAAGATCAACAAGAATATACCTCAACTGCACCTGTTCAAACAATATTTAAAAAATACATTTGATGTAGACAAATATAATGCGACATTAACGATGTCATATGACAAGATAGCAGCCGAATGGTTGCATTACAAAAAGCTGATACAAATCTAGACGAGGTTGTTAATGACGTTAATAATCTTGTAAATTGTACTCATTGCCATGGTCCTTCTTTTTTTTTTTTTTTTTTTTTTTTTTTTTCCTTCTTTCTGTTTTGTATATGTGTGTGGGTGTGTGGATGTGCCTTTTTTTTTCTTTTTTTTCTTTTTTTCTTCTTCGTACTTTACCTTAGATATATGAATGAGAGGGGGGGGGGAGGAGAGAGAGAAAAAATTGTAATGGATGGATACATGTTAATGAATAAAAAAATAAAATAAAAAAAAAAAAAAAAAAAAAAAAAAAAAAAAGAGAGCTAAGTGGTCATGACGAATTTACCGAGAAGTCGGCGGAGCCCTCACTAGCATATAGTTTATGGCGAGTCTATTGTCCTGCGACAGCAGGAATGCCCCCATAATGTACAGCCTTCCCAAGCCATTCCTTCACCCATAACACCTCCTCCTCTAATGTCCTCATTCTAAACTCCGTATCAAGGCAACACCTTGGGCAAAGACAACTGAAGTTCTCCCGCGTCTTCTGAAGCATTCTTCCGCACTCGTTAACTCGATAATCAAACACCTCATCAATATGCAGTGCAATCAGCCGCTGTTCATAAGCTAGAATCGCAGATTTTTTTGATTTTTTTTCAGAATCATTTTTTATCGGAAAGAAACATTTATTGTTAAGAAGCGTCTTTTCTTTACAGAATCAAAAAAAAAAAAAAAAAAAAAAAAGCTCAATCATTCGATGGAAGGCAATGAACTATAGCGAAGTCTGTATTGCAACCTATATACAAACTCCAGCTTGGAGGCATCGGATTTCCGCACAAAAGTATCGTTAAGAGCTACTGCGAAGCCATCATCTAAGCGTTCACTGAAAATCAATTGACAGCCTTTCTCCAAAACAGCTATTTAAATCATCCAAAGCGTGCTCGATTCGGGCCACATTCCTGAATGAATCGTTCAAAACGTATGTAAATGAAGAATTGTGAAAGCTCCATATTTCACAGAGCTGGCCAAAGAAAAAGCAAGTCCCGAAGGGAGAGACTGCCCATGGGAAAGTGGTGAGATGTATTGTGTTGGACGGCAACAAACGGATCACACGACAGGCAAGTCAGCCATGTGGAAAAATCCCGCCTGCCACAAGTCTCCAGCCTGGTCAGGTGAGAAGGTTAATGAAAAGGACGTGACTCGGTTACAGAGTTCATCAGCACCTGACAAACAAGCCGCAAGTAAGAAACAGGTCGAGGTCGTTCACACCCTGTATAATATTAGAGATTGTCAAAAATAAGTGCCAGAAAATCATTGATCTTTCGTTACATTTTCAAATCTTGGGTCTTCAGTTCACTCTAGATACCTTCCGAACTGCAATTGTTCAAGTTTGATTGGTAACCAGCACCTGGGATGAGCACATACTAAATGACCAAGGCAGTGACACATCCATAGCGATTGTCTCCCAAAGCAAGGTACGGAAGGGGTTACAAAACAGGCTGGAACAAGGGAGGAGAGAATGCCGGATATATAGGGGAGTGGGGTGGGGGTAAGGGAACCAGGTTGGAAGCATGGATGAAGAGTCACAAGTCAGAGGTTGCTATATAACATAACTTGAAATTTGAACACACAAACAATGTACACTGACGCCATGGCGGCTGCAATTACCCACGTGTTCAAGAACCCAAATCAAGGCACGCTGTGAACATGGTAACATTATAAACATACATCATTTACAACAATGAGAAACAATAGAATACCAAGCCATAGAAATATGACTACTTACAGGCTCTCCCCCGAATCAGATGCATAGGCAGCAGCTCGAACTATAACTGATGACCTGCTACTGCAGGGGCCCGACATAGTTCAGGAGCTGTGTGAGAGTCGAGGTGGCCGTCCTGAGCTGTCCGTCCTAACGAGCCTTCTGGTTTCCGTGGACGTAAAGAATTACTGAACCGTGCTTCGGCATTGGTCACAACTTGTCCCTAATATGTCAACTGACATCTAAGGACATTAAGCATCACTTCATCATCAGCAGCAGGGGCCCGTCCCTAATAAGCCTACGGTTTCTGTGGACGTAAAGCAACACTTCAACAAGTGACAACTACTGCAGGGACACTGGGGGAAAAGAGGACGCGGCGGGCCCAGCGCACAAGTTTTAACACTTCAGATAATTGGGGCCATAAAACTCCCACCCAATCAAAAAGGAAAAGGACAGGAGAGAAAAGGTTAAAGGGTCAAGGCCCGAAACAGATACAATACACTCGGTTACATATATATACATATATGTTACAGGCAATCTGTGAAATAAGGCTAGCAGGTTAGGTTATAAACAAGTCTGCGTTGATTACTTGCACGTGGTGTCTCATGACTAACACACACACACACACACACACACACACACACACACACACACACACACACACACACACACTCATATGTTACAGGCAATTTCATGAAGTGGCGAAAAGCTATAGGCAATGCACGTAATGCCTAATTTTGTAGGCAATATGAGTATTTCAGTTTGCCTGACTGCCAGTTTCTAAACTGTGTATTGATTCTGTGCCTCTGTACGTGTGTGTGTGTGTGTGTGTGTGTGTGTGTGTGTGTGCGTGCGTGCGTGCGTGCGTGCGTGCGTGCGTGCGTGCGTGCGTGCGTGCGTGCGTGCGTGTGTGCGTGCGTGCGTGCGTGCGTGCGTGAGAGAGAGAGGGAGGAGAACTTTGATTACTTTGTGGAACATAATTGAATATATGACCCGTTCTCACGAAATGAGTCTTAACTGAAAATTTGGCAGTTGGAGATATCTGCATGTCTCAAATCTGCAAGTTCTGCTCGTTATTTTGATATTTACCGCAGTACCACGCGCCGAGATGGCAGCAGTTTCATGTGGCACCAGCCATGAATGTACACCATTTCGGTGGATATTCAAAAATGCGCTATAAAAAGTTATTCACTCATGTAGAATCACATGCGAGCGCAGTGAGTCTGCTCGAGAGCTGAGAATAGCGCTATATAAAAGCGATCAATAATAATAATATTTAAATCACGTTTCTACTACGTTTCTACTTTTAAAAAAACTTTAAAAAAACGTGGATGTGACGTGTTTTTAAAGAATGCAGGTGTGGCGGAGGCCATTTTTAGAAAACCAACTTTAAAGTTTTCAGAGCACATCAGTGCAAACACACCAAAGTTTAATGCTTATAGACTTTAATTTTGCAAAAACCTGAAAACACCCAGATAGACCCCCATTGACTGCTTTTGCCTGTAGCACAGTAAGCCGGCTGCGAGTTAAGACTAAGTTCGTGAGAACGGGTCACATAATTATGTACTTTGCAAAGCTTGTTCTAGTGCATTTTCATAGCTTGTTACTGTGAGTGAATTACGGTTAAAACATTTATCTCTGCATTTTTGTATAAATTATTTGTACTGTGTGTAAGTTGCCATTTAAAACATTTCCCGGTGTATTTTAGTAATAATATTGGTTTTTCGAACCTTTGTGATTTAAAACCCCATCTTTTGTCTGTTTTTGACATGTTTGTGACTTACATTTTTGATTCAACAATATTTGGAACTTTCATTCTCCACTTGAATTCGTGTTGAAAGAGAGGTGGAAGTTAAACGAGAAAAAGTAGAACGATTCTGTGAGTGAGTATGTGTGTGTGTGTGTGTGTGTGTGTGTGTGTGTGTGTGTGTGTGTGTGTGTGTGTGTGTGTGTGTGTGTGTGTGTGCTGGATCACTTCCTGATAGTCACGAGATGCCACGTGCAAGTAATTAACGCAGATATGTTTATAACCTAACCTGCTAGTGTTCTCAGTTGTGCGGCCACGGAATCGCTCGACGACATTTGATCTCTTCACGCACTGGAGACGTTACACAACAAAGATATAAAGAAATTTGAAACACTTCCTTCTGTTCCTTCGAAACGCTCAGGCAATACATGAAATGCCTAGAGGTAAATTTCAGGCAATGCACGTATTGCCTACAAAATTTAGGCATTACGTGTATTACCTATAGCTTTTCGCCACTTGATAAAATGCTTGACATTTTTCGGCATTTCATGAAATGTCTTACTTCACGGATTGCCTGTTATATATATATATAGAGAGAGAGAGAGAGAGAGAGAGAGAGAGAGAGAGAGAGAGAGAGAGAGAGAGAGAGAGAGAGAGAGAGAGAGAGAGAGAGAGAGAGAGAGAGAGAGAGAGAACACACACACACACACTCACACACACACACACACACACACACACACACACACACACACACACACACACACACACACACAAAGTTGAAACGAGGCTAAATACTTTTAAAGTTCAAGCATAGGTCAACTGTTTTACATATTTTAGTGCTAATACTGTCTAATAATGCCTAGGAAATAAGAAAGAGACTTTGAGTAGCTGGACGTAATGTCCACTGCATACTTGATCAATTTTAAGGTTACGTCCTTTACAGTTTGTCGATTAAAGAGGATTATAACTATTACGGAATAAAATTATTCTCACACACACACACACTGATGAAGAATGTGGGGGGGGGGGGGAGAAAACCAAAACCAACAACAACAAAACAGAAACAAACAACAACACAACAACAGCAACAAAACAAGACGCGGCTCGCATTGGTGACCAAAGTTACAACAAAAAAACCTTGACCCACAACACGTGCCGACCACTAGTGTCATGCCCAACCACTGAGTTCTAGCTCAGTATGCCCAACACGTCCATATGCACAGCCCAAGGCCTTCAGCAAGGCCTTCAGCAGCGGCCATCAAGACAAGGGCAGTGGAGACTGACCGGACAGCAGGCGGTAACGGAGATGTTGATTAATGGCCCCTGGCCACAGCGATGCCCCGCCGGACACTCTAATCCTACAGCAGGGCGAGTGACACCGAGAGAGCTGTCGTTGAAGGCGGCCCCAGGACAATGTACAGGGTGGCCTCGCTTTAAGCTCCGTGTCCACACGGCACAGCGCTATCACATCGGAGCTGCTTCACACGCCACTGTGCCACTGCCTCTTCATAGCACAAAGCACCACTCACCCTCTCCATTCTGGTTTGGATAAAGCAGGCGTTACTTGTGAATTTCTTCTTCGGCGAAACGTACAAAACATTATTAAAACACATGAAAAGTTAAAAAGGACGCTATTTCTTAGGAAAATTAGGACATTGTATCTTGTCCTAATAAATAGCGTTCTTTTGAACCTTTTGTGTGTTTGGATTTGTTTTACAACGCTAGCAGTCATTTTTGTTTCAGATTTTTGTACAGAATTGCTATGATGTCACTTGAGAACAATTAATAAAAATGCCAAATTAAAAACCCTTAAGCCTTTTGGTTTTCTTTTTCGCACCGGCATGTGAAAGGACTTCCATCAAAACGCATAGCATTAAAAATAGATATATGCTATAGGATCGGAAAATATAGTTTTCAGATGCGTGCGTGCATCTTTCAGCCCGGAAATTTACATACTAGAGCACTGAAAGGGTTAAATATCAACACAAAGAAAAAGAGCCCTGCTTTGAGTTTAGTAACTGTCTGTTTGTCGATGGCCAATGCTGGCCGCGAAGTACAGTACAATATATCAGCAGCGTTACTTTCGCAAATGGCTTCCTTCGGAGAAAACAACACCAACTTTTCATGGGGAAAGTGTTTACATAGGATACCAAAGTACAAACAGCGAACAGACATGTTCATGATGTAGTCTGTGATGCTGCAGCTACATATTTGTTGCAGTTTGTTTTTCTTGTTTCGATGTTGTCTTGGTGTTGTTGTTTTTTGTTTTGTTTGTTTTTTGTTGTTTGCTGCTGCTAGCGGAAAGACAAAGGCCTTCGACAGAAGGTCAGCGGTAATTAAGACACCGTGTCACGTACAACTGGAACTCAGTCTTTTGCTCTAAGACAGCGCGACGAGTGTGAACACAAGGCATAACTGGTTAATTAGCCGAAACGAACGTAAAAACAAACCAGTCAAATCAAGATGAAATACAAAAAAAGAAGCATCTGGACTGGCAAATAAATCAGCCTCTGACAAGTCAGTTTTTGTGTTTTCACATACCATCAACACTGCAGTCGATTCAAGCCATATTAGCAGAATCGTCTATGTGACCCCCAAGAGAAGATTGCAAGTTAAAGCTCTCACGTCGTGGACCTCTATTAAAAGATACATGGCACCAGTGACAGTAAATGGGTTCAGCTGTCGACGTAATTCGCAAAACTAGCGTTCAAGTATAGACAAGTTTAAGCCCCAAAAGACAATATTTTCAGCAAAAATGGTAATTATGATCACTTTACAATCGTAACTCGCACTGAAAGAAAAACAGAGAGATAAAAAATATATATAAAAAACGCACCGGAGCAAGCCATCAGTTGGAAAAGTCATATAAGCGGTAAAATGGGTGTGACAGGTGTAAAAAGCAGTAGCAATGTTGTGTAAAAAGCAGTAGGAATGTTGACTGTAGAAATAATGGACCATTTACAACAATGACTGTGGTAAATCTGACGCCCTCATCATAAAAGCAAGGAACGGAACTGCAATTCTCATCTCAGCTGGGTAGCTCTTTGAAGTTTCCAGCCAATTTTAATGCCATACCGATGTTGTTTTATATTCAGACACGACTGTACATCTGCAAAATCACGTTTCTCGCCTAGAATCTAAAATCGACATTTGTGGTTCTCAGCGTTACGAAAACTATCACGAACAAACGTAAAGCAGATGCTAACGCTCTAAAGCCCTATATCCACAGGTCATTTATGCCGTTCATAGCCGGTGTGTGTTGGGATCCAAACTGTATTAAAATACCCCCCTCCCCACACACACAATCAAAATGTGGTGAGCTTACCTCTATTAAAAGATACATGGCGCCAAACAACGAAGATTTGCATGCAAATAACACAGCCACATAACTGTTCAGAAACAGAAAGCATACACGAAAACACCATTGATTGAGAAGAGAGAGAGACAGAGACAGAAACAGACAGACGGAAGCAGGGGGAAAGGCAAAGACACAATAAATGAGACGGGTAATTCTATATCTCACCAGAATTGATTAATGCCGGATCAAACGCAAAGACCAAATCATATTACTTTTATTTGGGCAAAACGCGGTTCATCAAATCACAAGTAAAGTCCGACAAACCTTATTTAATAGTTGAAGTTGGAAGTACAATGGAGGGAAACCCAAGTTAAACGATCTGAGGAGGCAAAATTAGACACTCAAAACTGCAGTCCAGCCAAATGATACAATTAAATGACTACAGTTGTATAAATTTACCATTGTAAAGGCTGTATAAACCATTTTTGCTTGGCGTAAGCTCAATTGTTCTGTTTTTCAATGCAGTCTGACGAAGCCTGAAATAAAATTGTGTTTAAATCAAAAGTAACGAGTCTTTGCATTTCGATTATCAAGAAACTTTCAACAAAACCGAAAGAAGAATTAACGACCAATAACCGCTCAGGCCAGTTAAAGAAAGCAGCATCAACCCTACCTGACACAATGGGCAGAAACCGTTGTCTGACCAAGTTGCAACATTCGAAGTGGGCACGAGACATTTTCGGCATGTCGTGAAGTGCACCGCCTCACCCCCGGACTAACTGTCGCGGCACACAGAGCGGCGTGGGGAGGCCGGGCTGGCTGTTTGAGAGCTAATTGTGAAGTTCAAGAGGCAGCCGATGAAGGCCAACAGACCAACAGTCTGATACAACACCCAGGAGTGGTCAACACGCAATGTCAACAAACACACAATCTAAACAAAAACTCAAAACAGAGAGTCCCGAAAGGGAAAGAAAGTGGATTGTTTTAAACAGCAGTGCACGAATGAAGCGAAAGGGTATTACTTCAGCTGCACGTATTGTTGTTGCTGTCTTTTTGTGGGCTTGGTTTGCTTTTCCGCTTAAGCCTTCCAGACAAAAGCCGAAGCAGCATGTCATCCATGATCCAGCGAAACATCACCCAAGTATACTGCGCCTAAAGTGCCATAACCTTTTCCAGTTAAAAATCAGTTACGTCGAACAAACTGCACAAAACCATAGTGAACGATCTCCCACCTCTTAATCACTTCTAAAAACACTAGGGTTCGGGGCATGTAGTCACAGTAGTGCATTAGTGCGAGGTACGAAACCTAGCAGCGAAAGCAAGATCGGTCCATGTTCAACGACAAATGTAGCCATTGCTTTCGTATGGTCATTTTCTCCATCTAGCAGCGCCTCTTATTCCGGGTTAATTCACAAGCAATAATCAGAACGGTAAACTCATTGAAGTATTTAAATTGGACGTACGACTTCTGTCTCTGGTGTTCCAAGGATGACGCGTCTAACCGGTACAGCCAGTGCTTCTAACGTGAAGCCATTATTAGAATTTGAACAGACGCTCTGCTCCGAGGCATGGAGGTGCGGTTATGCATACAATGCTCTTGTCTGCAGAAGTAACTGGTGGGCTACCGCGGATGCAGACAATAAGTCCCGTCAGCTGAGAGCCCATGGCTATCAAAGATTCCCTGTTTGAAACAGGGAGTAGGTCAGAATCGGGAGGTATCAAAGATTCCCTGTTTGAAACAGGGAGTAGGTCAGAATCGGGAGGTATCAAAGATTCCCTGTTTGAAACAGGGAGTAGGTCAGAATCGGGAGGTATCAAAGACAAAAAAGATTCCCTGTTTCAAATGAGTAGGACAGAACGCAGAGCTACCAGTTTCAAAGATCCCCTTTTTTAAATAATTATAGAGCAGGGCTACCAAAGATTCCCTTTTTCAAATACAGAGTAGGTCAGAATCTGGAGCTATCCAAAAATCCCTGTTTTGGGCAAAAAATCCCTGTAAGTCAAAATACAGAGCTATTACACATTTAGGGAGTACGTCAGAAAACAACTTTTCATGTTTCGCCTTCTGTCAGAATTGTTTTCTAATGCTTTCCATTTCGGTTAATTCAGCTTCATTTTTTTCAGACCACTTTTACAT
This sequence comes from Alviniconcha strummeri, assembly GCA_963584105.1. Taxonomy (NCBI): domain Eukaryota; kingdom Metazoa; phylum Mollusca; class Gastropoda; family Provannidae; genus Alviniconcha; species Alviniconcha strummeri. The sequence continues at coordinate 14,347,518 of OY757544.1, forward strand.
TCTGTTATGTCGTAAACAGCGAATTACATATTTTTTCTGTAATTTGAACAGAAAAACAACAACTGTTTCACCCTGATCTCTATGGGGAAGTTGAGGATATGTTTCCATTGTAATTTATTCTGGAAGGGTTTTGGTAAACATGAATTCTGAGCTAGGACGTCGCTGAGCTAGTACTTCTGTTCGTTTCGATGTTTATTGTTTGTTATCGATGTGGTGTTTGACGTTTCCAAGCTGTTTCACCACGACACAGCCTCCATGTTTGACCCATGTTTGTTGATTTTACACAAGCGCTCAAACAAGTCCAGCCACCTCCACTCAACAACAAAGGTCAGGATGACTCAGTACTGGAACTGTCGCGGTGACAGGACGCTGGTTGAAAGCCAGAATATGACAAAAACAGACCGCATACGGTAACTCTCCCCTGGCGTGCTAGTATTTTATGCAAAGAACATAAATTCACCCAAGGTTTGTTGACTCTGTTAAACTTGTCTTTTAGACTTGTGATTTTGAACACTGCACTGCACTCATAGTACTGTCGTGAGATGTGGGGAGTGTGTGCGTGTGCATGTTCATACGTGCATGTGCATGCGCGCGCGCGCGCGCGTGTGTGTGTGTGTGTGTGTGTGTGTGTGTGTGTGTGTGTGTGTGTGTGTGTGTGTGTGTGTGTGTGTGTGTGTGTGACATTGTGTTTTCAAATGGGCTTGGGTGTAGGGGTATACGCATTGTCTAATTATTGAGGCGAGTGGCAGCTCTGAAATGTAAAATGGCCGAGTGGCTGCACTGGGAGGAAGGAATGCTGGAATCAAAACTTGTCACTGACGTGTTGACCTCGTTTCAACAGAAACAAGTACACTTGTGAAATGTTTCCAGCCCTGGCCATCACTTGACCCAGCTTTGGTGTTATCAGTGCTCAGTGTGACCACGTAAACAGTCGGCTTTGTCACACCAGTGGCCCCACTCATCGTCCCCAACAAGCTAGTTCCGGCGCACTATCTCCCTCTTCCGCTCGCCAGCCTCGATCAGCTGTGCCAAGCTCCTCGAGGAACTCCACTTTATCTTTAATTAAGGTTCACACGGTGGAAGCCACACTGATCGAGAGGATTGAACACACGTTTAAAACATTTTTTCTTGTGCAAAAATTAGAACCAATCAATCGTAAGATTAATGACGTGATGGTAAATATTCGAAAGAGTTAGCGGACTCTCTATTAAGACCGATATACAGATCTTCGATTTAGGTGTGTTGGTGTCGCTGCTGCTCAGCTGCCTGCTGGAAAGGAGATCAAATAAAGCTGAAGGTTTAATGTGTCAGACGTTGTCGTCAATGTGTTTTCTCGTTTATCAGCTGTTTGTTGTTCGTTATCAGTCAAAACTGTGCATTGCGCTGTTGAAATTTGTTAGTTACAGTTAAACGGTGACTGTCAATCGACTTTGGGCCCATCGTTCTGCAACTCCGCATTATTGAAGAGTGCGTGTATGGATGGATACAACACATTTTCCTCCGCACATGACGGGATTTAGCCTGGACTATCAGAGAATCAAAGACTACATAAAGCCAACAAGATGCAATTGCGGGAAACCACACCACAGAAACCCATGAGCACAGTCCTGAACGATCAAATTCATAATGACCGACGTGCCAACAAAAGCGAGGCTTTTAAAGTGGTAATTGTGGTAACGTATCAGAGTCGCCACATGGGGAACTTGTAGCCTGCAGTTCCTTCACAACTTCACACATTTTCACAAAATACCGCCCCATTAGCGGGTGTGCTGGACAATGCTGTCCCCGACTTTGCTTCGTGTTGGGCAGGGTAAGCGAGACTAAAATGGATGGAACATAAAATCCAGAGATTGCTGTAAAAGGTTTCGCTGATCTAGGCTTTTAAGGTCTATCATTAAGGACCATAAACACCTCAATATCTGATCTTTCATGACATCGACACCATTTTGGACGTCCTCTTGTCATCTCAGTTGCTTGAATCAACGCCTGTACCTGGCACCCGCCATTCCTTTGGAACCAACACTACCAAGATCGTTCACAGTAACCACCGGCAAGTAACAGCTATAACTACCGACAAGCACTACCATAACTATTGTCAAGTAACAGTACAAAGAAACAAATACTACCATAACTGTTGACAAGAAGTAGAACAACCGAGAAGTAACACTAAAATAAGTATTCTGAAGCAACACTACAATAACTATAAACAAACCCATTTGAAATGTTAGCAAGATCAAGTTCACATTTGTCATATCACTACGTAGTTTGGTAAAAAGGGCAATACGAGCGAAAAGGATTCATATTATATATAGATACAAAACCCCAGCAGGAGCCAGGCCTTTGGGGGCAACGATATCACAAAGCGAATCTCTGTACAACTTGGTAACAAAAGAGGGGACTGAGACTCTCGTACTCAAGTCAACCACAACCCTTTCAACGTGCAATATTCCCGTTCAGTCTAATTTACGTCTTTTGGTGGGAATAAATTATAATGAATAGCTCACAAGAGAAGAAGGAATTATTGTCCGAAATGTTTCAATGGACACCCTTACTACACCCGATCAGCACCCGTACCCGGACTCGCCCTCTGTCACTTGTAACGACTTCCCATTCTGTCGACCCCAGCTCGGCTCTTTCGGACCCCATTGACAGTTTACATATTGATCCAGCAATAACAAACCTGCTCATGTCGTAGTAAGAAGGCCTGAGCATGTGCTGTCCACGGCAGCCACACTTGGGACAGGTAGAGCTCTCTCTCTCTCTCTCTCTCTCTCTCTCTCTCTCTCTCTCTCTCTCTCTCTCTCTCTCTCTCTCTCTCTCTCTCTCTCACACACACACACACACACACACACACACACACACACACACATATATATATATACTTCCATCTCTGTGTCGGTAAGAAACCTGGCCGTCTGAAGTCAAATGTAAGGTCGAAGTCTGTCCCGTTTAAAACTAGTTTAACATGATAGAAAAAACTCCCCCCCCCCTCCGTCTGTATCTGTTTCTTTCTGTCTTTATCTGTCTGTCTCTCAACGTTCACTACAAACCTGGCCGTCTGTAGACAATAGGTCTAAGCTTGTCCTGTTTAGGATAGTTACCGCACAAACCCTGGCTAGTAAATTTTTAAGCTTGTAGGACAATCGTATAAAGTAAGTTAGCCCTGCTGGCGGAAAAGGACTGGTTCTCCCGAATGCGTATCCTGGACACCACGCCATGCATTTGTGGTTCTGTTAGATTTGTAACATGACAAATAAAAAATTTAAAAACACACAGTGGTGGCACTAAAACGATGACCGGCTTCAAACCATCGTTCAACATAACTGATCGGAGGGAAGTTGCTTGTCAAACACCGCGGACAAAACCTAACAAATTACCAAATGATCTGCTCGACATAATTATTGTTGTTGTTAGCATCGTTGCAAATGTTCCCTCCTAATTATCTGGAAATAGCACTGTGTCCACCACCTCGTAGCCAAATGGCAGAGATCGTCAGTGACATGGGCACAGAGACCACACAGATGAAATCTAGTTGATGATGAATTGATGCTTAATGTCCTCAGATGTCATGAGACATATTAGGGACAAGTTGTGACCAATGCCGAAGCACGGTGCAATAAATCTTTACGTCCACGGAAACCAGAAGGCTCGTTAGGACGGACAGCCCAGGACGTCCACCTCGACTCTCACACAGCTCCTGAACTATGGGAAATCTAGCCAGAGGGTGTGCTTCAAATAGCTTAGCGGCCTTGCACACAAACTCTAGCCGGCCGCTGAGTGGCCCCTTTCACTAGACGAGTTTTTCAGCCGAGGTGTGGGGAATTAAAGGTGACCACGTGCACAGCTGCAGGTGAGGTTGAACAAGCTGGATGCAATGACCTGCTGTTGTTGTTTTTCATTTGCACAGGGTCGTTGACAATCAAACACTTTGGTAACACACACTAGGTGTGGGCCAGCAACGTGCCGCCTGTTAAGACGGGGGGAGTCAGTCAAGTCAGAAACGGGGGACCCTTTCACTCTATGCTTCAAACGATCTGAAAACAAAAGCATCAATTGAGTCTTGATAAAAACAACAACAACTATATATGAAGAGTTTTTAACTGGCTTCGTCTTAATAAAAAGTTCAGTCTGCTGTCTTAGAAAACGATATAACTTACATAAAAACTCACATCAGCGGTTCCAATGTATTTCAGTACCACTAAATACTAGTGAGAAACACGGGCTTGCAATATCACACGTTTCACCTAGTATAGTAGCAGCGGAGAAACTCGGTTCACTCCAAAGAAACACAACAATGTTGCAACAAAAGCAACAACAAAAGATATGAACTTAATTAGCTCAACACACACACACACACACACACACACACACACACACACACACACACACACACACACACACACACACACACACACACACACACACACACACACACACAAATTGCCCAGGGCGACGGGAAGCATCCTTTTCTCTGCTTTTCTATCTCCAATTTGTGCTACAGGAGATGCAAAGACATGACCTCAGTGTTTTACCCACTTCACGGCTAGCTACACAGCCGAACCCTCCAAAACTAGAGAGAGAAACGGGGAGGGGAAAAGGGGGAAGAGGAGGGAGAGAGTGGGGAGAGGCTAGGAGCGAATCCACGACCTCAGTCTAGTTGCATGGCACGAGTAATTTACCATTCGATCAACACTGCCCTCTCTGGTCGGACTGAGCGATGTATGTCCGTGAGTATTAGTAGAGTACTTTTTTCTTCTTTTTTGAATGAGAAAAATCACTCATTGAAAGTGGACAGGTGGGAAAAAGGAAAAAGGAAAAAGAAAACAACAACAACAACAACAAAAAAGAACCTAAGACACAACTGTGATGACAAACTCCCTCCTTGTCACGTGCGTTTCTTTTTTGAATCTCGCGACACTGGAAAACAAATTCTTGTCACGTCCCCCCTGAACCAGTCCAAAAGCCGTTAGGACCAAGCAGATTCATGCGACAGGTGGACGGAAATGAACACAGTCAGCGCCAACCTGGGTCCTTGTCTTGCTGGGCCGATTAGCATAGAGTGGAGAGGAGTGCGAAGCTCTAAATGACATGTTAACATGGTGGCTGTTTGTCGCCACGGCTCGGGAGCGAAAACACGCCTGTCATGGACGGTGGACTAGATTACAACCAGCCCAGTCTACCGAGGGAAGTATATATATATATATATGCAGCCACCTCGGTTTTGATGTACACACCTGAAGTAGTCGTAGGCACAGGAAAGGGAAACAGCTGACGCTCCGCGCTGTGTAAAGTCCCTTGCGCGCCACACAGGCAAAAATAAATGTACTATGTACTATGTAAACCGCCATCTCGGTCCTTGTCTTTCAAACGCTGAGGTATCAGCACACTAGATAGAAGAGGGTGAAGCAGCAATTATTTATATATAATTCTCACACGGCCCATCCATAAAAGGTTGTGGTTTGTGGACACTGTTCTGTGACTTTGTCCATCACTTCCTACTGAAACATTAAAATGGCTCTCGTCGCTGCCCATCTTAATGCAGGAGTCATTCTGGTGGTGACAGTGTAGCGATAAGTATATAATCTCCCTCTGCCCCCACCTCCATGCCCCCTTCCCCCCGCCCCTAATAAGCCTCATGGTTTCTGTGGACGTTTACTTACTTTTGCCCATCCATTTCAACCGTCTTCATGCCAACAAAACTAGGCGAGAAAAATGCAAAATCGGTTTTGTGGTGGCACTTCAACACAGAACCTTGATAAGCTTGGGCTTTTCCTGTGTTCGTTAATGTGTGAGACACACAAATGACCACAATGTGTTAAACTGTAAATCACTGCAACCTTAAAGAATAAAGATAAATTTATTATGAGGTAGTCTGGACAATTATGCCTGGCAGACGAAGCTCCAAGCTCCAACATCGAGCACACGTTTCTTGGCTTCTTTATTCTATATTGTTTCTTTTTATTCTCATTCTTTAACACACACGCGCGCGCTCGCGCGCGAAAACAAAAAAAGGATCGGGAACTGCCCTAGAATTATTCAGAAATAAAAAGTATATATATATATGACTTATATAAAGTTCTCTGACGAGCGAGAAGGTTCCGCAAGTAACGTAATGCATGAGAGACGAATCACAATGAACTCAGAAACGTTGACTATACATATTCATTAGTTTCAGCAGGAACAGACCGAGTTCAAAAGAAGACACCAAGAATCAGATCAAAGGAGATTGCTGACGAGGCCCGACATGATGCACTTATATTATATATAGACACAAAGAAAGAGGGCGTAAGCACCATGCACTAGGACGTTTCTGTCAACAGCAAAAAAGTGTGACGTCTGTCAGTCACGTGTCTTTCACAACACAGTGCATAGACTGCAGTCACATTGCTCACTGAACTATGCGTGCCAGCCATAATACATGTATCCAGCTGCTAAGGCTTTAACGCCAGCACAGTTATCACTCAAACACTGAGGCATTTAACACAGCAGTATTGTGTGTGTGTGTGTGCGTGTGTGTGTGTGTGTGTGTGTGTGTGTGTGTGTGTGTGTGTGTGTGTGTGTGTGTGTGTGTGTGTGTGTGTGTGCCTGTCTGCCTGTATCCACGCCATGACTGAAGCTCGACCCGCTGAACCTAATGAGATGAAACCTAGTGTGAGGATTCTTGGTGATGATGATGAGTTGATGCTTAATGTCCTCAGATGTCAGTTGACATATTAGGGACAAACTGTGACCAATGCCGAAGCACGGTTCAATAATTCTTTACGTCCACGGAAACCAGAAGGCTCGTTAGGACGGACAGCCCAGGACGTCCACCTCGACTCACACAGCTCCTGAACTATGGATTCTTGGGACACGAAGGTCCTATCTATACGTACAGCATGGGTAACACCTCCTTGACCAATTAACACAACAACGATAACGATTATTGAAGCGAACGAGTCGCTCTAACTTACTGGGACCTTAAAGGTCAGGTACGCACGAGCTGATCTCACCTTTTCATATAATGCGCATACTGGGAGTGATTCTTTTCTCTCTTTGTGGACCAGACCCCAGGTGGCCAGCAAACAGCAGGGTATACCCAGTGGTCTCTAAACAGAATGACCTATAATACGTACCCAGCGTAATTAAGCAACTACGCTCAGCAGAACGCAAAGCCAGGCTGTTTCAAAGCCTAGATGCCCGTGATAGTGGACCTACCGGTGCTGGTCATTACTCTGGTCACTCGAGCGTGACTACCATGCCCAGCGGCCCCATGTGTTTGATTTCTCGGCTAGATAACGACAGATGACCTGAGTCCAGAAATCAATAAACTCAGGTGAAGTTTTATCAACTGTTCTAATCTGGGGGAGTCCCAGATTTATCATTGTCACGGCAAACATAAAAAGGAAGAAAACACACCAGAAAACATAATTATATACACACAAGAAAAACACACAAACGCACACACACAGGTAGGCGGCGATCACACACACACACACACACACACACACACACACACACACACACACACACACACACACACACACACACACACACACACACACACACGAAAAGGTCGGCTCGGTGGACGGCATGGCTTTAAGGCAACCTCGCTGAAGTGCTAATGCACAGTCATTCAAATTTCATTTCAACCGTGTAGAACGAATGCGACTTGACTTCCCTGGAGCAACGAGTTGCCGCGCTGTCTCACACTTCAAAGTATTCAGACAGAAATGTCCCAGCTGTTTGTGTCCCATGTGTGACGGAACAAGGAAGAGGAAGAAAGTACCTAGTGTCTCATCTGACGGTCATGCTTCATGAAAAAGGCATAATGAGACACGTCACGTACCTACTGTACGGTCACACTGTGAAAAGGGCGTAATGAGACACGTCACATACCTACTGTACGGTCACACACTGTGAAAAGGGTGTAATGAGACACGTCACGTACCTACTGTGCGGTCACTCTGTAAAAAGGGCGTAATGAGACACGTGACGCAGCCAACAGAACCCTGTCACTTCCTTCTGATGAACCGTGTTGGGACACGTAACCCTCGGTCAGGGCAGAAAGGCATTTAACAGATCTTTATCAGCAAGATTTCAATTTCACGAGGGACAAGACTAAGAAGACTAACATGTGCATGTCAGTATAGTAACAGCCGTGACCGATTGCACCGAATTGGTGAAAGTGAGATAAGTTACCCGAGTGCAAGGCTTTGACTCGCAGCCCAGGACACAACCATGCAATCACATTGTCGTAACAGCATCCACGTCATTCTGTGAAACGCTGGGGCCTCGCTTTTCTCGAAACTAACAAATCAAGGGCTGACAACTGGACGTGGTCTGCTTGTGAATAAGACCATGAACCCACCGAATGCTGCCAACAGAACATCGTGAACATAATCATATAAGTAATAGTCCTTTGTTTGTTGGCATCTCATTTGAATTCAAAATCTTTGCAGTGCATTCTCATTTTTGGCAAAGTTTTTAAAATCAGCGTTTTGGGTTTGCTGCTTGGTCCCTCCTCGAGTCTTTTCCTGGAAGGAAACACTTCAGCAGTACACATTCCTGCCCAAGAAAGAGTTAAGCATGCTACATATCATTTCTACTGTCAGCTAGATCTCTTTCTGATGGTCCGTGAACGCAGACTATACATGTGTCTGCTGGAGATGTCAATCAGGTGTCTCTACCCTACAGACCATGACCCCGGTTCTACCCACATCGCCTCGAAGGACTGCGCGCAGTTCACAGCCAGCTGACCTCACCGTGACAGCTGATGACGGAGATATAGCACAGGTGGCCATGCGAGACCTTCTCACACATGATTATCATCACCCACTGTCCATGTCCACTCACAATCACTTCACGCATCAGTCACAAGGAGCAGTCGCTTCCGGTGTATAGATCACTGACACAGCGACAGACAGACAGAATCAAATCACATGGGCCTACATGCATAAACACACATGAATAGATGGAATTAGATAATGTGCAATGACCTTGGTTTTATGGAAGTAACTAATTAGCTACTGGGAGAAAAACAAAGACAAAGGCGAATAATAACAATACTTTTCCTATTGTTTTCTTCTTCTTCTTCTCTAGGTTGACTGGACTCCAAGCACCAACTAACTCTTCTTCTTTATGGTTATATGGTTATAATATTATACTTGCAGTGAAAATAAGGAGTCTGTAGGAAGACAGACTGACAGTCATCGACCAGTATGTAAATATAATAATAATAATAATAAAGAGGATTTCTAGAGCGCCCATCTACCACACTAGGTGGCAGCACAGGGCGCTTGGTGCTTAACGTCCACAAAAACCATTTAAGGCTTATTAGGGACGGGGAGAATGGGGGAAGGGGGTAGGGAGGTGGGGGAAAAGAGGGAGAGTATATACCTATCGCTACACTGTCACCACCAGAACGACCTGCATTAAGATGGGCAGCGATGAGAGCCATTTTAATGTTTCATTAATTGTGAGGGACAAAGTCACAAGACCGTGTCCACAAACCACAACTTTTGAAGAGAAAGGAGAGCCGAAGCGGTATCGAACCGAGGTCCTTCCGCTTACCAGCCTACCGCCTTACCGCTAGGCCAAACCGGCTCTCTGATGAGTCGACCCGGTACGTAGGTAGGTAGTGTTGCTTAATGTCCTCGGATGTCAGCTGACATATTAGGGACAAGCTGAGACCAATGCCGAAGCATGGTTCAATATAGCTTTAAGTCCACGGAAACCAGAAGGCTCGTTAGGACGGACAACCCAGGACGGCCACCTCGACTCTTACGCAGCTCCTGAACTATGTGACGAGGAGGCATATATAATACTGTCGTCGACCCGACGATGATGATGAAGTGACGCTTAATGTCCTCAGATGTCAGCTGACATATTAGGGACAAGTTGTGACCAATGCCGAAGCATGATTCAATAATTCTTTATGTCCACGGAAACCAGAAGGCTCGTTAGGACGGACAGCACAGGACAGCCACCTCGACTCTCACATAGCTCCTGAACTGTCGTCGACCCTTTCTTCTTCATTGTTGCTTAACGTCCACGGAGGCAAGATGGCCTATTAGGGAGTGGGAAGGGGAATACAGAGTGAAGGCTCGACCGCGGAAACCGCCCGAAAAAGACCGGAGAGACCGTGGACCGCCGCCAGAACAATGGAAGTGTTAAGGCGGTATCCCCTCGCCATTGCCCAGCGATTTGTGCACTGAGCAATTGCTGTTTCAACTGCTGTGCTTGGACAGAGTCACAAAGACAATGTCCGTTGCACCGCTGTTGATGAACAACTTGGACAACTCGTCCACTCAGTTGTCCCGAGGGACGGGATTTCGTGTACCATTCGTACACCAATACCCAGTGGCCGTCTACTCAGTTGCTTAGTGTCCGCTACTCGACAGGAACAGAGCGGGAGAACCGCAGGAGTGGTTTCGGTAAAATTCGTTTTTAAAAACTGTAGCAGCAGTTTAAACATATTACTTCAAAAATTCGGAAACAAACGTGACTGCCAGAGAACAGAACGGAGATCAAGACACACACAAAAGGATGATTTGAACTAATATTTAAATGACAGCACTTTCTTTTACAATTACTATTACAGCTTATGCTACATTAAGCAACTACTGTGATCCTGTTTGTAAACACACACCTTTTGGCCCACAAGTAATCAGAAGAAGCCAAACAACTATTACAACAATAATAGAACTTTGGAAGGCTTGACAAATAGGCTGAAGAAAGTTGTTTGCCTTGATTATGAGCTAGTTAGTTCAGCCAGTATATTAAATACACAAACTTTTAATACAATGTGAAATGTCAAACCTCTACGTTCCGCCATACTATGAATACTGTAGTTTATTGCATGACATAAACGAGACTAGCGTGTCAACGTCTTCAGTAGTTCCGTTTACTCAAAACTCCAGTCAAAGTGGTGCTTGTCTACAGGCTACAAGAAACAGAAACGTGAACTATGTCAGTATGTGAGCCATAAAACGTAGGAAGTGAGTGAACGTCACGCTCAGAGTGTGACTTTCCATTAAATGATTTACATATGCTCTCGGTGGACCATAAACCGGCTTAAATGCTGAGGTAAAGTTGAATGTGGACTATAAATCAAGCTCAGCCCCGACAGATCTCCTGCTGTCACTTTACCACGAAGAAGCTCATTGACTTCACGCTTGCCACAATGCCCAGCTTGTTTACAAGGCCGAGGCCGTTCTCCTTTTCCTCCTCGTCTCCTTTACCATTCCCTGCGGACTGCCCGCCATCTCCAGCTTGATGTTCCCTGTTCACATCACTACGTACTGAAGCTTAGCCGGAGCTAGAAGGCTTTCATGGCGTTTTGCTCCAACACAGACGGTCAAAACCGAGCGACGTTACTTTGAATATGGAGGTTAGACATGTATGGACGCATCACTGTAGCAATGGCCAAGCCGAACCATTTGAATAATCTCTCGGACAACGGAAATCGGTGTGTGAATGAAAGTCGACTGCACGAGGCGGCGGGAAATCTAGTCTGTCAGACTGTAAGGGAGAAAGAGAGAGAGAGAGAGAGAGAGAGAGAGAGAGAGAGAGAGAGAGAGAGAGAGAGAGAGAGAGAGAGAGAGAGAGAGAGAGAGAACTTTATTTTACAAGGATTGTAGTTTAGGTTCAGTCAAAAACCTAACAACTAGTCCTTACTAAGCTACTGACAAGTAGATATCAAAGAGAGAGAGAGAGAGAGAGAGAGAGAGAGAGAGAGAGAGAGAGAGAGAGAGAGAGAGAGAGAGAGAGAGAGAGAGAGAGAGAGAGATGGAGAGAAAGACTAGACAGATTGTCCGCATCAGAGCACCAGAAGGCGCTTGACACATGAATGAAACGGTTGAAACTTTGCTATTGAGACAATTGGAATTGCGTATAACATGATGGTGGTGGGTGATACTTCATAAGATATATCAAGCAGATATTATCAATACTTTCACTTTTAACAGCCCAGCTAGCACCAGACGTGGTACGCATAGACACGTAATCAGATATGATCGCAGCACTCACATTTGGATCAGGAAATATTTTTTATATCATTTTGATGATCATGTACCACATATTGTATGCATTAATAATTTGCTTCGTTGGCATTTTGGCCGAGCAGGTTGAGCAGTTTACCTGCAGAGTACAGGTGTAGACAGACTACCGGAGACCGAGCACTGCAGGCGAGGTGGGGCGGGGAAGGGGGAGGGGCAGCGTGAGGTTGGAGCGGAGTCTGAGACAGTGAAAACACACAGCCGCGCAGTGTGTAGCACCTGCCTGCCATTGTTTGAATCACAGGGAAACTGCGTTTACAAATACCGACATTAGTTCAGCCTCTGACGTCGGCGTTTTTCCACATTTAGATCTACCCTTGACCAACACTGCTGGCAAAAACCGACTATCACTGTGCTTTTGTAACACTGAAATGCGAAGATGTACATAGTAATGCTCTCAGATGTTTCTCAGACTAAACGTGGCTGGTGTTTTTCCTCTTCAGTAACAAACTTCCCCCCCCCCCCCCACCTTTTTCCCGGGGGGGGGGGGGGGGGGGGGGGTCTTTTCTTTGTCTGCCTCCTGTTACTGTCAGGTCAGTTGTCAAACTGTTTGAATCAGATAACAGATCATGCTGATCGGCATCAATGATAGAGCAAAACTATGGATCTACCTTGAACTATTCTTTTCTTCGATACAAAATTATAATATGATCCAACTGTGACATTACTGACAATTCTACTGCAGTCCATAGCCCAGCTGGACGTGTCGGTAGTTCCAACCAGACTGAACGCTAACATCTGAAAGTAAAAGCAATGATTCCCCGTCTTATTCTAGCTCACTTGACTGACAATAAGGCGTAGGGGAAATGGACGCTAAACCCAAACCAAACACTCACGTCTGACCCAAATTCGTCTCCTTACTCTGGACATCTACGCCATGAGAAACCCTACAGCGGCAGTGGCGGCAGAATGAAAGTTAATTCGGTCGACCACCTGTGACACAAAAACTGGGAAGAAATCAAATAATAACCTGTGGAAACACAAGCAGACACACTAACGGGACAGCAGATAAAGGACTTAATTAAACGTCAACGGACCCAGAAAAAGCGAGGCGGTAGGCTGAGTGTAACGGATAGGAACAAGTGGCAAGGACCACGAGCTGTAAGTATAGTGTACCAGCGCATGGAGGACAGCTCGGAGTCGGAGTAGTTTACGATCAATGTCATACAAAGAACTGACTCTGGTAAACATACATAAATCTATTTTTATGACAGTTGCAGCCGGTGTTGGCAACAAAAATCACATTATCTCTGTAGTTTATTGACCAAACAAATCTGCCTATTTGGTTTTTCGCTAGGGTTATTTGCATGGTCGCCTGCTCAATACTGCCTGAAACAAATCTGACTGGAGTGCACTTGATGTTCCTAAAGCCGATCGGTCACAAGAATGACAGCCTACAATACCAGGAAGGGGTCTACAGGCTGTTTCTCTGATTCCAAATATACCTGTTACATGCCCATCAGTGACGCATGTTAATCCAGTCTAATGCACAGCTCTTTGAATGGCGTCATGATTATTGCTTATTGGGCGATTCAGCGAAGCTGGTTTGCTAGAGTGAATGCGCTTTGTAATCTTTCGTGCAAGAAGTCGAGAGAGGTCGCAGCGCACTTCCGGGCCGATTTCTGAGTAGGCGTTGCTTCACGCTGTGTATAACAGTGGAAGTTGAAACTAGAATTGCGAAGCAGTACAAATTCCAATACCGCTGCAGTTGCAAAAATTACCGTGGAAAGGGGATGGAGGGTGAACAGAAAGTGTCTTTGCGTCGTTTTGGGACTGACCAGAAGATCGCGAGTTCGTAGAAAAAATGCGTTTTGGGGCATCCTAAAGCACGAGCAACAAGTTATTGCTTATTTCCAGACACATTATGACTACGGGCCTTAAAAAATGCCTTTAACGTTGGCAGTGTAAAATTCGCAAATTCACTGTCACCGCCTTCCATTATGAAGAAAGTACGCACCGGAAGTTAAAGCAGCCAAGGGACTTAAGCGATGCCGGGCAAAAGTCAAGGGAGTTAACAACCACGCCTGAATCGCCCAATAGTGGTACGTGATTTCTTCATTTTCTAATCGTGCTTGTAATGCTCTACGAAAGGTTTAAATGAACATAATTATATTGTAACTGATTATTCAGGGTCGAGTTAATACATTTCTGCATTTTTCATTCTCTTCGACCAGTGCAATGACTGTGATGTGCTAATAATGCATTTGTTACAGAAAGACCGGAGCTGGTGCGGTCCGACAGACAAGGCACTAACCTCAGCATGGAAAGGCTGCGAGTCACCCCCAAAGAAATCTGCTCCCATATCTGGTTTCATTTCAATTCAGTTAAAAAAAACTTTAATTATCCCACAAGCGGCAATTTTATTGTGGTCATGGCGGGCTCGAAAAATAATGAATACATAAAGTTTAAAGAACAATACAACAACAAACACACCACCCCCAACAAAAGGGGTCTTACCGTAACCATAGACGTAGTTATAAATATAGAACAAACTGACGTCATCATAAAATAGTAATGAACTTATGATCACATACTTGCTTTTTGTTTATCACAAGGTAACATAATTAAAATAATTTATAGCCAAACTATAACCTTCTGTAGTATCCGGATGTTCTTTCATTATCAGCGGACAAGACGAGAAACAGAGGTTTTGTATTGTTACACGGTTACAGACACATATAAGCACCCATGGACAGCGGAGAAAGCACGTTGACATGGCAACATAGGGTAGAAATGGCATCAGCCCCGGGGACCGAGAAAAAATGAGTTAACAAACTGCAAAAACACAGCTTGACACAGTGATGGAAAAGCATGTCTGCTTTGAAGCAACAGTGCTCCATAGCATGCATATCGCATATTATATACAAGGCATTAATACACAATAAAATTCTCTCTCTCTCTCTCTCTCTCTCTCTCTCTCTCTCTCTCTCTCTCTCTCTCTCTGCCTCGACTCGCTCTAGGATATTTATATACACAGAGAGAGGGGAGGGGAGGCATCTATAGTGAAACCTCCAGTAGTATGGGCGTTCTTAGTTAAAGACCCCAAACATGCCGTCCTGTTGTTGATGTCAAAGAAACTCACCTCAAACTCCGTGTCCGGATCCCACAAGTCGTCCGGCAGTAAAGCCAAGGTCCAGACTGAGCAATCTGGTGGTTCTATTGTAGCGTTTTTCCGGACACGAAACGCCTTCCCCTCCTCGTCCTTCACTTCTTTCCTGGAGTTCTTCCTCAGGTTTCTGGGAGACCTCAGTGCGTTCTTCAGAGCCCACAACCTGGATCTGTCCCTGGGCGAGATATGGGGGGAGGGCTGACCTTCATGAACAGGGGACAGTTCGTGATCGGAAACCGTCAGAGAGCTGGTTGAATTGGCCGACTCTGGCACGTTTTCCGAGTCCGTGGAGGTCTGGTAGAAAAGCCTCGACGAGTCGTAGGTCATGGGGAGGGACTCAGAGTCTGTGGACGTTCTGTTGTTGCGTTCGAACGAGTAGCTGTGTCGTAGGGAGCCTGGTGATGGGTAAGGGGGTGGTGGCTCGGATGGAGGAGGGGGTGCTCGACGTTTTTTGCGCCACTCTTTCCTCGTGTTCCCCGGGGACTGCTCCGATTCACTGAGACTGTGTGCACTAGCGTGGGAGTGTGTGCCGGGGTGGAGGTGCTCGTAGTGGTCATTGAAAGGCTCGCTAGCGATGGAGTCCCCATCGCTGAGCTCGGAGCTGAACGTCCTGATCACCATCTGACCCTCCCCACTGCCGACCAGGGAGGGGGCTGAAGAGTGTCGGTCGAAAAACGCCATGGTGGTGATCCAACCCGACACTCTTGTCTTGCCTTTGCGATGTGTGAATCACTGACTCAAGGCGACAAGTGCAAACATATATTTCTGTTAAATCCGTAACACACAATCTTCACAGAAACTGTTTGTAGAATCCCGTCATTCAAATGCATTTTCCCCCTAAGCTGTAGTAGTCCTCACACAAAAATGAATTCATGTAAAATCAGCATTTCGAATTCAACAAGCACATACGGTGAGAAAGACGGCGACGTCAACAACGCTTCGGCAAATCAACTCTTCCAACCACACGCCATTCAGGGTCGGTCTGACTCGAACGACATTAGAATGACACAACAATCGTATAAAGAGAAATGTGTACAAGGCGCATCTTTATGACGTTGTTTCAACAGCTGCTGTCGTGAGTCAGCAATTCATCGCGGGCTTTCATTCACTCCCTAACTGCTGTCATCGATTTCGATCTGTGTTGGCAGAAAAGCTCGACAAGAAAAGCAAGTCAAAGGCAAATTGACCAGCTGAAAGCAGGACAGGTGTTTTTCTTTCAGCGCCTTATTCCTGAACAGCAGACGACAGCTGACCGATAATCCACAGAATCGAGCAGACGATAAGCTGATGAGATCAAGAGATATACACCCAGTGTATTCCTAAGGCGTCTCCAGAGAACAAACAACGTTGAAGGTTCCCTTTCAAGCACGTTTCCGCGAGGTGAGCAGCAGGACATGCCCTGATCTCATGCCTGGGTGCTTTGAGAAAGCAGTGAAGCTAGCCCAAACAACCCTCGCTTACCCCGGCTTCTGTTTCCACGCTGGCCGACCGTTAACCCCCCTCGGAACCCTCCCAAGCCTTCTTAGGCACAGTGCGGGCAGGGCACACGCGGGGCTCGGTCCACAGAAGTCTGTCACAGAAAGAAAAGAAAAAAATCCACAAGCAACAAATCCGACGCAGGAAAATAAGGCGGAACTGCCCCTGCTTCTTCGACGTCGGAAGAAGAACAGATACACGTATGGGTATCCTTTCCGCTCTGAAAATTGCAAGGTGCGTCCGTCAGCGGAAATTTGACCACTCCAGGGACACGCGGAAAAGTAAAAATGACTCCTGTCTCTCGAGTCGCTACCACGTGGTTAGCACGACCGTTACAATTCAGGCCTAGGTAGGAAGGGCGTGGGTTTGTTCTCGCTCCCGCCCAGCACGCGATGTCCAGTGATTGTCCGCTGTACAACACAATGTCCGCAGTCCAATACTATCGTCACCTCTTGTCGCAAGCGTCGAGTGCTATGGAGGGGCAGGCGGGACTGGTTTTCCTCCAGGAGGCCCAAGCTCCCTCACTACATTAGGCGCCTGATTATCTTTCCTCCCCTCAGCTCTTTCCCAGTCCTCCGTTTGGCCACGCTGTGTGACCAGTTCACACCTGGCCGACCACAGCGACGCGTCTTGCAGGGACAAGGGTTTTACTTCCACCCACTGACTAACAGGCAGCGAATGCATGGGCCAGGGGCAGAAAGGACACCACTCAGTAAGCTTGAGACCACAACCTTGCACGGCAACTGACCGGAGAGTTGGGTAGACGAAACAACATACTCGCGCAGATGGACCTCGGCTGACTTGGTTACCGAGAGAGGCAAACTTGTGTTGCAACTACGTCAGAGAGTATAAAGAAACCAGTTCAACTGAGGTAGCGTAGCTGATGACTTCATTAAACTCAATTCCACCACAGCAAGAACTAGAGCTCCCAATCTGCTTCATGCCGCATAATGATTCTTGTTGTTGCTGTTGTTGTTGTTGTTATTCACAGACAGCGATGGTGAAAATATTCCCATTAGAGCCAAACCAAAACTCGGGTTTAGCCTGTCAGTCAAAACGAAATCTCACGATCACTAGGTCAACGTCAGAGGTGTTATTAAGACAGAGGTGTTGTTATGACAACAGATGATGAAACGGTGTCAGTCCTGTGGTTTTCGTGACGGATGTGCGGCTGTAACGGTTCACCTCCGACAGCTGTATGCAGCAATCAGGCCGCTGCAGTGTTCCTCTTGCTCCGACACTCCCCGGGTGTAGGCAGGCTAATTAGACAAGGGAAGAATAAAACACACACCGATACAGCCAGGCAGCATCAGCAGTGGCATCCTACACACGGTGACAGCCCACACTACTGTCAACACTGAATGCGTAGTGGACTGGCGCAAAACAGGTATTCCAGGTGAAAAAGCGGTGGGCCGCTGTCTGTCCCACCTGACGACAAGCTGTACCTTACCTACTGTGGGCGTTGTGTGCACGCTATGCCTCTCTCTCGCCTTTCCACTTCCACAGCACGTTAGCATGAATCACTTCAGTCCCTATCTCTGCACTATCTCACTTCTAACAACGTTGTGCTACGCTGCAATCAGTCCCGGCCCCACTCGCCGCCCCCGTCACTGGCCCGGACCGGAGAAGGAGGGGGGGTTCCACTGAAGGGAGTGGGTGTGCACGTGGACGCAGTCAAAAGTAAATAAAAAATATCAAGGCTTGATTCAGTTCATCGTGGCCCCCACGTCGGCTAGTACACAGCCAACAGCGTGGTAGGAAAGTACAATAGGAAGACCCGTTTTACTGCACACACACACACACACACACACACACACACACACACACACACACACACACACACACACACACACACACACACACACACACACGCACACGACGACGACACCGCGTACCTACCCTAGTGGAAACTTCAGTTTTGGAGTCCCCGCCTTCACTTACGGCAGACACCGTTGTGGCTGACAGGCTACTGCACTGTCGATATAAAGTAAACGGGGCGGAGGCGGTGGGGGGGGGGGGTATGGGGGGGGTAACTTAGTTCTTTTACCGCCAGTCAAAAGGGAGGTAAGGAGCTTGTTAGTGAGTTAATAAGGGATTTTAACCGCTCACAACAAACAAACACAGTCAAAAGTCAGTATACATTTAAAACTCTTCCCAAATCTAAAAACTATTTGAACAGCTAGGCTCTACAAACTCTTTATTAGTAAAAAAAAAAAAAAAAATCCCGCAACAGGCCACAAAGGGTACACTTACAGTCCCTAGTCAAGCAACAGGAAACCTGTAACCGAGCCAACCGATCCGTCAGCCAGCATTGCATGACGCGTCGTATCAGTGGGAGAACAAAATGAAAGCAGTACTGACAAGTACAATGCGTCCGTAAAGAATGCATGACGACGAACAGGGTGCCCTATTTCTATTCCGCAGGGCCACTTTTTTCTAAAAAGTGGAGGGAGGATTTGGAAGTTTGAAGTGGAATGGACCAGTAAGGTCGTACACTGAGAACAGTGTGGAGGTAACAGTCAGCAGGGCGGAGGTAGGAAGCTACACTGACAGGTGATGGGGGAAACGTTCTACCTTCCCAAATCTTAGCCTCAGTTCCACCAGACATAGCTGAAATATCAGCAGCTGTGGTTCTCGCACTTTCAAATTTTATTCTCAATACCACCCTTACGAAGCTGACGTATCAGTTGATGTGACTGTCACTCCTTCAAACGAACCTACGTGAAAGCACAAGAGCAGAATACAGTCCGACAGGCACCCACCCTAGGGGCTCTGTGCCCGGCCATAGGCAGCCGCTTCGCTCACTTCCACCCACAGACCGCGGCGCAAGGCTGTGCCGAGCAGAACACAGGCACTTGCTATAAACCTTTCAGAAGCGATACATTTCATTCTCTATTTAAACCGTTCATGCGTTTTCCCTTCTTCCAGACGGTAGGTGGGCGATGTGAATTTGTTTAATGTGGCTGTAGTTCAGACTGTGTTTGTGGGTGTGTGGGCGTTGTTAAGGCTGTGAATGGAGAGGTAGTGGAGGGTACAGGAATATGAGCAATGCCTGTGCACTTAATCGATTTCAAAAGCGATGTTTTACGATGTTTTACTACGTTTTACTCGTTTCATTTTATTTGCATACTCTCTTCTTTTTTGTCTTCTCTTTTCTTTTCTTTTCTTCTTTTCTTTTACCTTTGTTATGATGAATTGTCTGTCTGTCCTTTTTGTTGTGGAATTCAAGTGACCCAAATTGTATTTGTATTTTGTATGCTGTTTCTAGGAACAGATCACAATATCGAACCAAGAATACTACTAATCTAGTAGTTCTCACGCAACGAATCTGTGCAATAAATAAAAAGGTCAAAAACGCTATACACAGAAAGAGGACTGTACAATGAAACACTGCACAAAATAATCAGCAAACAAAGGTAAGGGGTGAAGGTAGATGTGTGATGGGGGGAGGGGTCAAACTGCCCGAACCATCAGTTTACCAGATTACGAATGAATAAATTAAATAAGATGTACACACACACACACACACACACACACACACACACACACACACACACACACACACACACACACACACACACACACACACACACACACGCAAGCACACACACACATAAAAAAAAAAAAAACACAAGGGAGTTCATCAGCGCTCGAAAGACGTCACACAAGCACAACAACAGAGACCTGACTGACATGCACTGGTTACACACACAAACAGCCTATGAACACACATACACATCACCCTGTCTGTCTGTCTGTCTGTCTGTCTCTCTCTCTCTCTCTCTCACACACACACACACACACACACACACACACACACACACACACACACACACACACACACACACACACACACACATATACACACGCGCGCGCACGCGCTCGCGCGCGCGCTTGAACCCTGGCACACTCACGGCACGCGCGGGCACGCACGCATGCGTCTTCATGTTAATAAACGTATTCAGCGCGGGAAATGGAGACCGAAAGAGGTAGCAGCTGTTACGTACTAATATATCGGTTTATCAGTCGCCTCTCTTGCTGTGTTCAAGTCTGCTCTAAGCAGAAAGAAAGGTGGGTTTTGTCAACAAACGGAACACTGCAAAAAGGCATGACCACAAACTGCATGGAAATAAACCTGGATTTCTTAACGGCAACGGGTCACACCCTCCAATACTGCCTCGACCTCAGTAAGATTACATTCAGCGCATTGATAAATTCCACACTTGCATAGTTTAACGCAAGTCCTCCCATTTTTTAATGTGACTGAGACCACTTCACTTCAAGAACGTAACACCTAGGCCTATTGTGCTGCGTGTGCGAACTGCGGGGACACTGATTAAAAGGTGCGACAAACGAAATCACGAACACCAAAAAGTTTAAATGAAAAACCAGAGGCCTCATGGCGAGATTTTTCCGTCCAGACATTTCTGCCGCCTTGAAAAGAGATAAGATCTGCCATTCACCCAGCCAACAAATAAGTTTCCTTGGGGCGTCTGCCTTCAAGCCCAGGGCATGACGCACAGAGGTATGAATTACACACGCTATCTATCTGCTCTATGGAAACAACGTTCACCCGGTGACGCTCCAGTGAGCTGCATTGAGGTAGCTGCCACAATATTGAAGATACCACAACCTGTCCCCTTGACTGACATTTCCAACGATTATGAAACGGGTAAACACTGTCCTACTTTCTGGTCGCGGAGTCAAAGAGTAAGTCTGGATGGAATCCTGTTTGGAGGTCCTCCCGCAAAGCCAGGCCGGACCCACTGTACATTCCCGCCCTGTGTGGCCCGTGTGACGAAACAAGCAATAAGAGAGGCTAAGACACGTCGTAAGGCGACCACTGAGGGGCGAGCGGCGCTGTAAACAACATAAAGACCTTTGCTTTGTTAGGCAGTTCACGATATCCTTAACAACGACAAGGCAGCCACATTGATGGTTTAAGTCAAAGACCATTGCGAAGAAGTTTACAATATCGTAAAATTCATTAGGAATTGTATTATTTATACTAAGACGTTATATATTTGACGGCGAAATTGAGAGTGGTACCCCATTTTGACAGCTTGTGTCAGATAGGGAGACAGTGGGGGGTGGCGGGGGTAGGGGGCAGGCAGGTAAATAGTCAAACAGAGAGGACATATAATTGTATAGGGAATTCAACGTTATGCGCCTTTCTATTTCACTAAGAACATCAACAAAATAAAAAAGTCAAACTACATAATATATGCAAGGATCGTAAAATACACATTCTTGTGCGAGAAATAACCTAATTACACGTCACCCCTTCATTCTTCCCTCAAGACCGTTCAGTGTTCTAAGTTCCTGTCTGCAACTATATATTTCTAGTGGGCGGCGGTGGTGGGTGGGGGGGTGGGGGAGGGGGGTGGAGAAACAAACGAAGTCCAGTTGAAGACAGAGGACTTAACGCCTCGCTTTTCACCTATGCCGACCGATGGACATAGAACGATTCTCCGTCTGTTTCCAGCGATGGCGTAAGGCAGCGAGATAAACAATAGACCTATATATAGGTCTTAGAGATAACCGCCCACTCTTGGGTAAGGCAAGCGACAATCTGCTGGCCAGTGTGCACAGCTGGAGACACGGGTACAAGTGGAACCACCGCTGATCGAGGCCAGACAGAATCAACAAGAAGGCTGACATCCTAACTGTAGACACAGCTAGTTGACTGATGGGTCACTGCACGGATGCAACAAGTAGTGCCCAGTGAAGTGCAAACAATGCTGCTGCATGAGTCTCAAGATTGCAAGGATACTTATTTGACAGTAACATTAAAATGACATGTTGCTATCTGTATGCCGAGATCAGCTAG
This sequence comes from Alviniconcha strummeri, assembly GCA_963584105.1. NCBI lineage: Eukaryota > Metazoa > Mollusca > Gastropoda > Provannidae > Alviniconcha > Alviniconcha strummeri. The sequence continues at coordinate 14,369,971 of OY757544.1, forward strand.
TTACCATGCGAGCACTGTTCGCCATGCGTATGCACAGATCGCCTGGCTGGTTACAACGTGAGCACTGTTTGCCATCTGTATGCAGACATCAGCTGGTTACTATGTGAGCATTGTTGGCCATCTGTATGCATATATAGAGATAACGAAAGCGCGCATATGAAAGGGGACAGTAACGCATTCCTTTTGATGAACTCGATCTAGAACGTTGTGTACTTTTACAGCTAGCGTGCAAACGAGACCCTAAAAACAAAACAAAACAAAAAAGAAACTGTTCGCACACTAAAAAAGAAACAGAGAGAAGAAAACTATTCCCTTCAGAGAGAACCTGTTTGGGAGCACAAGGCCCTTTCCGGGTCCGATTCAGTTTTATATGCTACGTGCACTCAGTCCTATGGGAAGCTCCCGAAAACAGGGGCATATCACCATAGCGAAATGGCTGAACTGGAATGGTTTGACTTTGTTTTTTGATCGCCAGCCCGACCGGTTTCGCTCAAGCAGAGCTCAACGGTGATCATGACCGGAGATATTCTTCAGTCCATAGCCATCAAAGAAAGATCACTAATATTGTGGCCTTCTTCTCAGGCATGGGAGAAAATTCTCACCTGATACCACCTGGAGGTTCTCAGTGAAGGGTGGGGAAAAAGAAGAACAAAAAGGAAAAAATGCTGATCAGCAGCGGTCTAGTTTTGTAATGAAATAACATTTTGAAAATAATAATAGAGACTTGCTGGGTGATATATATACATATATATAATTATCACCCAGCCAGTTGCTGTGTGAACTGACCACAGGTTTGACATTCTCCCCGCCCCCCACATAAGGATTTTCCCGGTGCTCCGCGTCTTGATCGTTTCGGTGTTCGCGGCTTCAGTGTTGTAGAAAGAAGCAAGCGAAGAGCCTGGTTACCAAGACCAAAGTGAATAACGGCAACAGTCAGCGCGAGCAGCACTCTGCATGCTGTCTGACACACGAACAGCCCGAACGCCCCTGGATATGAACGTTTGAAGTCCAGATAACACTTATTAACCCGATTTGACAAGTGGGGGTCTTAGGCGTGGGTGTCTATTGATAGAGCGATCGAGGTCGACATGTAGATTTGAAATTTTGATAGCGCATGCTCACCCTTTTGGGCACAACAGTAGTCGTATGTTACTGGAAGACCTCTACACTGGCCGTCACTGAAGGTGGATGCAATATTGCGCGTAAGACCACAACGGATGGAAAACGCACGTGCTCGTGGCCACCACCACCACCACCACCACCACCACCACCAAAATGCTGAAGAACTTTCACGCATCTGTACCAAACTGAACAAGAGAAGTGAGAGAAACCGACACAGTAAAAGATAAAGTGAGTAAAGAAATTTAAGAAGATAAACTTGACACAGCATATAATTTCCGTGGCAGGTAAGGGAAAAAACGGAAAGTCACACCGGGTCGGCAGGAGGAAGGAGCGAGGAGAACTCTGCCTTGCGACCTCTCACAACAGGTAGGTATCATGACACCGAACTGCTAAGACCCGCAAAGGGCCCCGCAGCACGCACACACCTCCCCGTCCGCTCCGTGTAGCTCTGCAACCTCAGCGGATCCGCTATCACTATCAGACAGTTCACCCAATCCCTCGTATAGGCCCTTTTATTATTCGACCTGCTAGTCCCCATGTTGGCTTATTATTGTGGTATTATCGGAATTATTCAATCGTTAAACAATTCGTTTATTTTATTGCGTGTTCACAGATCTGCACATTTATTCATTATTTTATTAATTCACTCGTTCATTTTTCCGTGTAGTTTACGTATGACACCTGTTTATCCCAGCCTAGTACGTCGAGAGACAGAAACGAAAACCAATGGTGCTTGTTTGTCGATTTCTTTGTTTACTTACTTTCTTCTTCTTCTTCTTCTTCTTCTTCTTCTTCTTCTTCTTCTTCTTCTTCTTCACTCGCTCTTTCTGTTACTTTTTCTCCGTACCCTTAGGTGTATAGGAAAACTCAGTTGACTTAAAGTACACGAGGTGGTAAGAGACATTATTCACATTCCTATTGCCGTGTCCACCTGAACCAGGCTAACATGAAAAACAACACGTAGGCTACACAGGTGGAATCGTCAACTTGGCCCCAATCCACTCTTAAGTCCGTTACGTTTCGTTTAACTCCCAAACAGTCCCAAAACAGTCGCTTCTGACAATATGCATAGCCTTTTAGCAAAACCAACAGCTTGTTTGCCCACATTTCTGCTTTGCAGATTCCCCCCCCCCCCCCCCCCCCCCTCCTGAAGGGCTCCGCGCGCAGTGAACGACGCAAGCGAACAACTGTAGGGAGTGGAGACATTTTGACGTGAAGCGAACAACTGTAGAGAGTGGGGGCATTTTGACGTGAAGCGAACAGCTGTAGGGAGTGGGGACATTTTGACGTGAAGCGAACAGCTGTGGGGAGTGTAGACATTTTGACGTGAACCGAGCAGCTGTAGGGAGTGGAGATATTTTGACGTGAAGCGAACAACTGCAGGGAGTCGAGGCATTTTAATTTTCCGCTGGGATGAATAAAGTATATTGTTATTGACGTGAAGCGAACAACTGCAGGGAGTGGTGGCATTTTGACGTGAGCATTCTACGTGCGTAGTGAGTGTACAAACAGATGTGGTAACGCTCATCGCACACCTGAATGGGGACACCTGTACTCCAAAGAATGGGGCCACGCGGCGCGCCGTCCTAGCTCATAGCGCTGTGAGTGATGAGTAGCCGTACAGCGGGTTGAAATAGCAGTCGCTTGCCCATGTGCTTTATTTTCCCGGCTGCCTTCATTTCGCCGACAAGTATGTCAGTCGGTAAGGTGGGAGGACAGTGGGTGGATCAGCAGATATGTTAACCTCTCCACCCGCAGCAAACACTAGTGTTTCTTAGCACATAAATAAGTTACCGATCTCTGAAACTGCATTTTGATATTTTACACAATTAAGCTGCTTTTCACAAAGAACACAAAAGGAAGGTTGGCCCTAGAACAGATTATACTGTATACAAATCGATGGTATAACCGAGGTTGACTAGGCGTTAAAAACATGGTCCTCTGTTTCTCGTTTTCATTAAAAAGAAATTGGTGTGTGGGGTCGGGGGGGGGGGGGGCGCTGACCCCCCCCCCTCCCCCCCGCGTTAGCCTGAGATATGCCAGCACCAATGCGACAGTCACCGACTAACCCTTGAATCACAGACACGAAATGCGCGTCGGATATGGCAGATGTGGGTTTACATCAGTCTGTCTGTAATTTCACAGTGAATCACACAGGTGCTTAATGGTTTGAATGACACTTCAGATGGGTCGTTTCAAAGACACAGAAACTGAAGGAAGGGGGAGATTCTTTTCACACAGGTGATCGTCTTCCCTCAGTCACTCTTTGATCTCTGAGGTGCGAAGATGATTGTCAGCCGCTCTTCACACCGCAGACAGATACGAAAGCCAACAGGCAAAGAAAACTATTAAGACAGTTGCCCATCAGGTTTGTTGTTGTTGTTACCAGTTGGTTTTCAATTTGTTTGTCTGTGGAATTTGAAAAGATCTAAACTCTTATATTATCTATGCAGTGTAAAAAGCATCTCTCCACAAAGTAATTCATAGAAGCCAGACGTTTTACGGGGAAATTCCATCAAAATCATCTTTATCGCCACCATCATCACCGAGTCGTTATCTTCCTCCCATGATCTATGAACGTCTACTCCGGCACGGGGTACATTCGACGGGCCGAAAATGATACCAACTAGACAGCAAATGGTACGCATGTAAAAAACGCCTAGTCATATATGGTTATTCAGTTTCGGACAGACAGATAGACAGGACAGACAGACAGACAGACAGAGAGACAGGCAGAGAGAGGGGCGGGAGAGGGGGGGGGGGAGGAGAGGCTATTCTGTGCACGGACACACATGTCCGAGGCACGTGTCTCGGATGCACAGCTGGGGAAAGTCAACCCTCGCTGCTTGCTGCCCACAAATACAGACGGCCAGCGATCGTGGACCATGAACGGAAAAAAAAAGAAAAAGAAAGAGAAATAGAGAGAGGACGTGGGTGGAAGTGGGGCTGTGGAGGTAAAAATGTCTTTCTGCAAGAAACAACTTGAACAGAGTCTTGATGAAAGACCCTTCTGCAAAACTGACCACAGGCTGGTGTCGTTTTCGTTATGTATTTATCAACACGATAATACTTGTTTTATAGTCAGTAAAAGATTGCACCAAACGATGATTTCTTTTGTTTTAAATGTTGACAAATTTCAAATTAGCGTGTAGTACAAGCATACAAGCTTAAAGATGTGTTGCCGAGACGGACTGACCGGTTGAGAGAGAGAGAGAGAGAGAGAGAGAGAGAGAGAGAGAGAGAGAGAGAGAGAGAGAGAGAGAGAGAGAGAGAGAGAGAGAGAGAGAGGTGTACTGGAGTTTGATCAGCCACCAAAACAAGTCACTTAACCAAACAATACATCAGCATGCATACTATAATAATAATAAGAAGAAGAATGAATACTTAGAGCGCCTAACCTGCACAGGCCCTAAGCGCTTACACATTCTTTACAAATACATATTGTCAAAATTCAGCGCATACAACATGAACGCACACACGCACACACGTAATAATACACTCATATCAGCATATGCTTGAACAATCTTACTACAGGACAAAAACCGGCCTGCGCTGGGTACACCAAGACTAACGACGAGGACAACAAGGACAACAGCAACAACCGCCACCACTACTGTACTTACGGGCAGAAAGAGCAGGGCGTGTAGAGACGGTACTCCGTTTTGTTGCCTCAGATCACAGAAGTTTTCAAACTCTGTGTCGCTCCTCAGTCTATCCGTTAGAAACCTGCCACATCACGTCTCATACATAACATTCAAACCTTTGTGGAGTTGTTTACGCGTGTGCACTGTGTGCGTGCGTGCGTGCGTGCGTGCGTGCGTGCGTGCGTGCGTGCGTGCGTGCGTGCGTGTGTGTGTGTGTGTGTTTTCAAAGCTTGCATACGGCTTAGCTCTTTGTAGTTTGCAAATGTCAGGCAAACAAACTTTAAAAACGAATTGCTCTTTCAAAAAAGCAGACCGGCGCCAGAAGGCCAAAAGTAAGAGCCTGCAGACCTGTCAGAAAGTTCACTCAGCCACATCCTCCGCTCCCTATCCGCTTGGTTAGGACCTAGCAGGTACAATGACACTACAGGAAACCATAGTATCAAATTACTCTTTGGTGATATAATCAGTTTAAAAACAAAATAACAAACAAACAAACAACAAAACAACAGCAACAAAACGAGTACACCTAGAATATGATTTCAACTTACTCCCATTCGGAGAATATGGTACAAACTTGCCGAGTTTTTCTTTATGGCATCTGTTTGTTTTGCTCGGAACATATGATTTGCTGTTTTATGAGGAGAATATAATTTTTAAAATGATATGGAAAATAAGTACTGTACTTCTAACAAATACTGTTTTACAGAGAGAATATGATAACTTTCTGTTTTACGTTAAAGTGTTTAGTGTTTTATGGAAAAATGAACAGCGAAGGCTGTTGTTTGTTTGTTCTTTGAAGAAATAGGGGAAAGGTACTATTTTATTTGGGGATTACAGTGTCCATTTCTATTTCTTGGAAGATTACAGTAGCAACTTAATATTTTACTAGCGGATAATAAGAACAACTGCTGTTGTTGTTGTTGCTGCTGTGGGCGGGGGATGGGGTTTAGTAACAACTGTTTTATTGGGGAGCGTTTACACCTGCTGTGTAACTACCTGACTGGGAGACACTAGTAACGCAACAAGTTACGGATTTGTTAGGATATTATAGTAGTGACTCGATCACTGCTTTATTAGAGTTTGTACTTAGCCAGTTACCTTTTTAATAAGAGATTAAAGGAGCAGCTAGCAGTTCTGTTAGGAGCTTTTAGTAGCACTAGCAGATTACTGTTTCATTAGGAGATTATGAAAACATTTTACTGTTTGTTCTACTAGGAAACTATTCAAACAACCTACTGATTGCTGTACTAAGAAACTATTTAAACAACTTATGTATTCAAACAACCTACTGACTGTTCTACTAGGAAACTATTCAGACAACCTTCTGTTTGTTGCACTAAGAAACTATTAAATAAACCTACGGTTTCTTCTACTTTCAAATTATTCAAACAATTTACTGTTCAACCGGGAAACCGTTCAAACAACCTACTGATTCTTCTACTCTCAGACTGTTAAAACAGTTTACTGTTCTACCGGTGAACCGTTTAAACAACCTAATAATTCTTCTATTCTCAAACTATTCAAACAATTCACTGTTCTACCAGGAAACTGTTCAAACAACTCACTGTTTTGCTTCGTCGTAGGTGTCGTAATACTCGTCGAATTTACTCCAGAACTTGTTGGAAAATAGACTGCCTGCAAAAACATATAACCGACATGATCATGAAAACGCAACGATCGTTTAAAGCAGACTTAGAAACAAGGACAGGAAGTTGGGGGCACAAGCACAGCCATTCGGTATAAAGGGAGACGACCCTGTATTTTTGAACTATGAGAGGTGTATGCAGTTGTGTTCTCATGAACAAAGCAACCCTAAAGTGAATCCGACCGCTGAAGTAATTACCTCAAATGAATTATTCTGAGGTGCTGGTAGTTTTGAACAACAACAACAAAAACGCCCCCTAAAACAAGCAAAACAAAAAACAAGGATACAAGAACCAAGAACAAGACGAAATGAAGCCGAATTTGTTCAAGGACCCAGTGAAAGTGTTTACTGCATTGTTTCTTCATTCTTAATACTAAGTACTGGGATCGTAGAGAGCGTCACGGCGTCGTGCTGTATGTGATCCTGACCTCGCGGGTAACATCTGTGGGATATCGGCCCTCCACAAAAGGCAGCAAAGACGACGACGACACAACCGTCATGACCACACGCTGGTACTGAATTGGGACTCAGAGCGGAGGACACGACCCTCCTTCTGTTCGCTCAGGTGCTGAGTGCTGACTTATTCACTGAAGTGTCCGCTTATAAAGAAAAACACTTGGCAGGGTAGGAAACCTGATCGCTAACAGCACGGCACTTTTTCCCCTTTCTTTTCGGGTATGCAAAGACGATCCGGTTTTCTTCATTCCGAAAGGCCAAGGGCAAAGCTATGAGACACCCGGACTGTTGGTCTTTTTTCCAGCAGTGGGAGGGGCCATGACCTTTCGAGGTTCAACACAACAACCTGACAAAACGCGAAGCCGGACAGACGGAGCTGACGGTGTAGGGCTGCATGCGTTGTTTAGCGGCATCAGGCTGCTGCGAAGTAAACATTTTTCAAAAACTGTTTGAAGGTTGAAGGTCTTTTTCTACCGGAGTGAACCAACCAATTAAAAAAAAAAAAAAAAAATTATTTTTTATACAGGCCTAAGGCTAAACACACAGCAGAAACAATGGGCCCCACGCACGGTCAGTTTTTGCCTGGGATGCACTTACAAACCTGGGCTAGGTTCACGGCCTGTGGAAGTCAATGCAGGATTAGCCTATGTCGCAGCGACTGGGGTTATATTTCCGCAGAACCGCAATGTAATATATATATATTATTATTATTAAATTTACTTCCTACACCATGTTGGTATGATGAAACACTTCGTGTCCTCTCCTCATCTACGGCAGCAAACTCCCCATCAACGACAACACCGCTATATAATTATTCTCTCCGTTGTCCCGCTACCTGTATCCACCGCTGCCGGACAGACAATTAAGGCAAGGATCAGGAACAGAGTGAAACAAGGTCTGACTCCTCTTTAACCTGTGTGTCAACAGAAGCTTCCTCACGGACTTACTCGGTTGCTGTGATACGAATTCGGCCCGTTTCCGCCGCAATCAGAAACGCATGACCCTGCACTCATTGTTAAACCAAGTTCGCATTCCAAGCATTTCACTGTGGCTAACCTACATTTTGAGGGCTCGTCGTTCAGTTCTTTATTTGCTAACTTCGTTTTGTTGCGAATCATTCCAGGGGTCTGAACGCGGGACGGCTTGTCCGACAAATGATCTCCATTGTCTCGTGTAACTGCATCGGTTCCGGGCACCGTGGGAGACTGTGGCCACGCCGACGTACCTGTTGACAACCGCTACAGACGTGACGCCAAAAGCATCGCACGAATTACTAGGGCGTCCATTACACATCACATCAAGCCCGTTACTCCGGAAATCAGCTGATCAAACCATTAACTTGGAATCAACAATGCTTTCAACGGATATTATTATTTTACATATTGTTGTTGTTGTTTTAGTTGCTGATGGTGTACTGAAGGTAAACGTACTCTAAATGTTGAATTGAAGGTTACTAAAACAGGCGCGACACTCTCCTCAGACACGCATGGTAGGCTAGCCCACGAATTAAAGGCCGTTTAAGGAATAATTTAGCCTTCGACAAGATAAAAAAGTGTCATAAAACACACACACACACACACACACACACACACACACACACACACACACACACACACACACACACACACACAAAACAACAACAAACAAACAACAACAAAAGCACACACACAAAACAAAAACAAAAACTAAAGCCCGTTCTTAACTGGGCGAATGTTTGTTCGCCCGAACATACTTCGGACACTTCGACGAACTATGATTCGTTTCTTAACTGAACTTTTAGTTCGCCGAATATGGTTCGGACAGTCCAAACTTTACTTCATTCTCAACTGGCTTGTAATGAGATGCAAGCTTCGGCCCGTACTTGCGGCAGACGCGCAGCAGACAGCATGATCCAAAATGTAGGCTAAAGTCAAGTCAATATACTTTAATCATGCCTCACAGGGTAATTCAACTAACTACTATCTCATTCTGGGTCCGAGACAAGGCTGCGCCTCCCACAAGTCAACAAATAAACAAATTCCCTCCGAAGCGAGTGAAAAATCTAGCGACACCGTCATCCATTTTTATTTTTGTTTTTTCTTCATCCACAGGAGAGCTCTGCTCTCAGCCAATCAGAGGCAATGATCGTCCAATAGGGCGAATGTTCCCAGAACATGTTGAGCGAAGGTTTTTGGACCCCGAATATAGCTTCGACGAATACTTCCAACTAGGTTCGCGAAGAAAAGTTGGCCCAATTAAGAACCAACTAGCTTCGCCGAATACTCCCAACTAGGTTCGCGAAGAAACATTCGTCAGTTAAGAACGGGCTTTACAACAACAACCCAAAACTACACTGGCTAAAGCGACCCAGGCCAGCATGGTGCACGAGGTGTACTACATTCAGCTAAACAGGACACGCATGGCTCTTTAACCCGCTCAGATCCCGTCACGAAATACAAAACGCGGAGTGCCGCCAGCGCGCCTGTACCCTGTAATTTGCTGGGGTTATCAACGCCGGTCTGCAATGACTGTATTTATAATCTTTGCCTCTAGTCTGTCCGTCCCCACATCTTATCCCCGTCATGGCGTCAAGGTCAGGAGCCAGACACGACGGCGGTGCAACAGGACCTCCACACTCTCCATCGCGCCGGACAGACAGGTGGGTCAGCGATACGGGCTATTAGCTGGACAATCGGTTCACAAAGCCGTGTCAAGTTCAAGTGGAAACTGATTATAGCGGTACGGAACGAATTTAATCTAAAATGCCTCTTTCGTGTGAAATCGAGACAATATAAACGCTAGTGCTGCAGAAAACTGTTTTGAATAATAAAATAAATAACTAAAGAGGCACGCATACGCACACACCGAGGTGCGTGCGTGCATGCAGGTGATAGGAACGCGTCAAGCTTGCAACATACGTCATTCATATCAACTTTAGTTCGAGCTTATTTTGGCATGATGATGATGATGATGAGTTGATGCTTAATGTCCTCAGATGTCATTTGACATATTAGGGACAAGTTGTGACCAATGCCGAAGCACGGTTCAATAAAATCCACATACGTAAGGTGTATGCGTGTTTAGCTGTAACCTGCCACCTGCACTTTTTGGCAGAATGACCGGGATTTTTTACGTGCTACTGTGGTAACACGGGGGTGGAACGGATACCGAAATAAGAGTCAGCACAGAAAGTCGACCCTGGAGAAGAAAATTCTCCCGCCGTTCCAGCAGGGATTCGAACCCGCGACCTTTCAATCACGAGTCCGGTGCTCTAACCACTGAGCTATCCCCGCCCCCATTTTGGCATGACCACCATATTCTACTTTAGTAGTTACAGTTGTACCAGCTTGCCCTTCTTTTGAGACTGGTTTCTTCTGACACCAGGCTTTCCCGTCACATTCCCGTGTAATCGGACCACGCCCAACGCCCACCCCTGCTCAACATCAGCTTTGCTGTGTGGTCTTGAGAGAGCTGATCACTACAACCAGGGTGGACGGCAGGGGTGGCCGCCAACCGGACTGGACTGACCAAAACCAGAGACCACATCATAGTGCTTCAGGTCTTCCCAGTGCCAGGTTGTGGCCACTGTCGTACACACGGCCAGTAAGCACTTGCAACCTAGGTATACGTGATAGGTCCCGAGGATGCGGTCATTCGATCACTTCAAGTACCACTTGGACTCAAGCCTGCTGAATGATTGTGTTGCTGTTTTTGTTGTTGTTGTTAAACTAGGGAGGTAGTTGCATGGTGTTTGAAAGGCAATAAAAACAACAATTGGAACAATGAGAAAGAATAAACAAATCAAATAAATGCAATAAATATGCGAAGTGAATGAAAAAGGGAAAGTAAAAAATAAAAATAAAAAAGAGAAAAGACAAAACTGATTTCTGTTTTTTAACGCCCTGTGAACCGCTAACGTCACACCAGAACGAAAGACACAAAGAAAGCAACGGACAAATGAACGACTGCAGAAACGACTAAACGATGTCAATGTTGAAAGATAGAGAAGCCAGGTAGGAAGGGCAGAAACAGTATTCAGTTTGAGAATGAAGCAGAGAGAGGTCACTGACCTATTCTTGTTAGAGTCGTGTCCCAGGCACCAATGGCACTGTCCAGCTGCAAAAGAAGAAGATAAAAAACCCGTCCAACTTGAAAACTGGAGCTGCTGGGAAGGAAGTTAGAGGAGCAGATGCATGGGGCTTTCACCACGGTCAGTACGTGCAGGTCCTTTCCAAAGTCTCTTGTCGCGGTCAATAAGTGTCCAGTTTGGTGACACAAAGCGCTACACTGTTTGTTTTCAAGGATGAAATTATAAGAACACGCCGAGAAATCCATTTGTGTGGTAAGTATGCCGCACGTATATAAAAAAGAAGGGAGGAACAGTGTAGAATAAGAGGAAAAGGGCAGGCTCATACACGTATACGCGTGCAGTTTTGGTTTGTTTCTCTTTGTAATAATTATATTATTTTTAGAGTGTCAGTCCTTCGGTTGCCAAAGCGAGGTACCGAGGAGCGCTCAGTGAAGATGACTAGAGGGAGAAGAGAGTTTGACAACACCTACCGCCTGCACTTGGGCGTGCCTCAGGGTGTGTGACCAACGTCTCTCCACCCCTCCCTCCCCCACCCCTCCCTGCCTTTGTGCTTCTGCACCAGACCGTTGCCCCAACGCAACCTTCGCTGCTGCCGGCTTTTCAAGCAGGAATGTGTTTCACTGTAAGCACAAGTGGCAATCTTAATTGGTTCGTTTTACTTGCTTATTTTGTCCTTTCTTGTCCGTGGAGAGTTTACGAGTGGTGGTTTTGCCAGTGTACACGGCAGGTGTGAACACCTCCATCCTCAGGTCCGAGTCTTGCGCGTGTGACTGCCCAGTGTCATGGAGGCGTGAGGAAAACTCGACAGACGTCCAGGTCAACCCATGCTATTCCCCAACAGGTCAACCCATGCTATTCCCCAACAGGTCAACCCATGCTATTCCCTCAACAGAAAATTACCTACTTCTCATCCTCGAAACCAGACCGCAATATCACAAGAAATGACTCATTTCAAAGCTGAAACAGAATCAGGCCTAGAGCGACTGTGCATAATCAACAACGGGAGTTAATTAGCGCCACGTTCACGAAACAACTTTGGAATAACAAAGGGATTTACTTAGCGCTCGAAGACGTCATACGAACACAACAACAAAGACCTGAATCGCCGACTCTCGCACGGCATGCGAGTAAATACAAGGTACATTTACGCCACCATACCTTTGAGAGAGTAAGAGAGGATGTAGCTTTGGTGGAGCTTATGTATCTTGTATTTACTTGCATTTCAGGCAGTTCAGGTTTTTGTTGTGCATGTGACGTGTTTCGAGCGCTAAGTAAATCCCTATGATTGTTATTAGAAAGCTGCAAACCACTTACTCCCAAAGGTGGTAAACAGATCAACCCACACGATAGCCACACAACAGGGTGGGTGGTGACGAAGTCAACGCACAATCATGTTCCGAGTACAAAGTGTTTTCAATGAAACAGAACAACCAAACTGGACAGACAGACTGGTATGGATTGCTCAGTCCCCACTTCCCATCTCCAACGTTGCACAATCACAACATAAAGTACACCTTACTTGTCCAGTTGGTACCGCCAGCAACTCCACAGCCTTTCACTTTGACTCAGCGACCAGATCGCCGTGGTCAGTGAAGACAGCTGTATTAATCGTGACCGGGGCAAGGAGAGCGGCCCAGAGCGTGTGACTCGGGTACAACAGAGGGAAACTGACCGGCCTAAAGAAACAGTGCCCAGTGAACTGCACAATACTGTACACAGCGACAGCAAGAAGGAAGCCAACCATGACAAGTAATGGCCCCATTTGCCTTTCCTCCCTTCTGTTCAAACAGCACCCCTCCCCCCTGCCCCCCCCCCCCCCCTGCTCGCATACCCCCTCCCCATTTCCAGTGCTACCACGTTCCGGTCTCGCCTTCAATCAGGACTGCAGCGGGGTCACTGATATGTGACTGGAAATGCGCGGATGGAACATCAGGTATGGTTTGCGTCACCAAAAGTGTTCCGCAATACCGTCAGTCTAGTGGTCAGTTCCACGTCAGTTCAGAATGTGATGACGAGCTGGTGGACCGCGCCGAGAAGGACACGGGGAGAGGAATGATTAGAATGGGAGCCTTAACTCATTGGAAGAATCTGAGTCGTAAGAGGGAACCAAACTTGTTCTGACCCTCGAGATGTAAGACGATTCAGCATAATTTCAGTTCAGCCTGCACATGTATACATGTATTGTACGATTCACACACACACACACACACACACACACACACACACACACACACACACACACACACACACACACACACACACACACACACACACACACACACACAAAATAAAAATAAAAATGGTACCAGCATACCCCCCACCACCGGTCACAGTTCATCGAAGCACACACTTCTCGGAGTACAGTACACAGTCCATAGCAGCAATTTCAGATTAAAAACAAACAAACAAAAACACACACACGATACAACAGATACGACAAATTCTTTATTTGAAAAAAAAAGGGGGGGGGGAGGGAAGAAAAAAGATGAAAAAAGTGAGGTACATCAAGAACTCTCAACATGCGTGGCAAAAAAATGAAGAAAAAAATGCATGTGTCTGGATTTTATCCGTTTTGAAAAAGAAATTACTGCTGATATATAATACTGAAAAGGCCTTTCATATAAAGAAATGGAAATGTGTGTGTGTGTGTGTGTGTGTGTGTGTGTGTGTGTGTGTGTGTGTGTGTGTGTGTGTGTGTGTGTGTGTGTGTGTGTGTGTGTGTGTGTGTGTGTGTGTGTGTTTATGTCCAGCACTAACACCGAAGTTTGTTCTTGGCAACCAAATGCAACTGCCTTGCGGAAACTTGATATAAAATAATATCACCTGATCACCTTCAATACACGTTCATTATGCTTACACAAGCAAAAGACTAAGCTTGATTCGTGGTAGGCCAGTGACACAGGTGGGCGGTTTCCAATGCCAAATGGTTTCTGCGGGAGATTTTGACAGGTATGACTCAGGGGTGGTTGACATGGAGCAACAAAGGAGCGCTATTCCCCTCACTCCGGGGCCGCAGCTTGCTACACAGTTGCAATTGTGGAGCGACATGATACGCTTTGTTCCGTGTCGGCAAATAACCCATCTCAAACAATTTCACAATCTGACGATTGTTGGGCTGAAATTTAGCGTTCAGTTCTAATGGCCACTTTTCCTTAGGTCACAGTCAAACGTCAGAGAGTGCATTGAAAGGGCATTCCAACCAAACACCCCCTCGAGCTTCCCATCCAACCACCACGCCTTCTGACTAAACGCCCCTCTCTTTCTCTCAATCAGTAGACATTGTAGCTTTGGCGAGTAATTTTCTTTCTTCTCTTTTGGCATTTTGGCTATACCACTATATTTTGCACAGATGTGTGTGTGTGTGTGTGTGTGTGTGTGTGTGTGTGTGTGTGTGTGTGTGTGTGTGTGTGTGTGTGTGTGTGTGTGTGTGTTTCGTTGCTTTTTTATACTTTATTTTTTAGCAAGGGCAGATTGTAATACTAGGCTTGTGCCTAAAATCTTTGGGTATTAAAGAGCAATCTCTCTCTCTCTCTCTCTCTCTCTCTCTCTCTCTCTCTCTCTCTCTCACACACACACACACACACACACGCACGCACGCACACACGCACACACACATACACGCACGCATACACACACACACACGCACGCACGCACGCACACATACACGCACACATACACACACGCACACACACACACACACACACACACACACACACACACACACACACACACACACACACACACACATGCTCACCTGAGTGGTTCAGCATACTGCTCATAAAGAATCTCCAGGTTATCGTAGTACTGTTGTTCCGACTGCAGCAGCTCCGTTACAATCGTCAAACGTTCATCTGGAAACACACGCCACACACAGCCACCGTTAGTGTGACCACTGATCTAGAAATGCAGTGTGACAACGACAATACTGTTTGTGAGGACACGGTCAGAGCTCCGGCTGAACTGTAGGCAGGTCATGTACATAGCAAGCCTATTCACAACTTTCCGCTCGTAAAGATTTTTTTCTTTCTTTCTCGAACGGTCTGATTCCGAATGTACATATTATCATGCCACAATATATGTGTCTTACATCATGTTTTGCTGTTTTGCCTCTATTACAGCATTGGTTGGTGTTTGAAATTTTTGCATGGTTTGGGCGCATCATTTTCGTCTCTCGAGGGAAGTCCACACGGCAGTGGCTTGTGGTCGAAGCATCGCATTCGGAGAAAGTTGTTTAGTTTTTTTTTAGTTTTTTTTTTTTCTAGTTGTAACTACTGCTGTGGACAGCACATCTTGCCTCACTAGAGCTGTTGTGCATACAGTTTGCCATTAAAAAAAAAAAAATCGCGCCGGAAATCGCGGTATTTTCTGTTCTTAGTAACCGTTATGGCAGCCTCCTGCCGCTGTGACAATGGGTGGTCTCTTTGAGGTGGCGCCCGTGGTCAGGTCTCGGGCGATAAACCCACAGTTCAGACTGTGCACAAGACTGAGCGGTCAGACAGCGGGAACTCAGCGAACCACAAATCACCTTTAATGACAGGCAGTGCTTTGCCTCGCAACAATGCACTTTGTAAGGGGGGGGGGGGAAGATGGCACAGGAAAGTTACCCCCTTTGTCCTTAATATATCAGTCCGACATCTGAGGACATTAAGCCATGGAAAAGTTACCCAGACAGTTCGTGAAGTTAAGACTGCCGACGGCCAAAAGCCACACGGTTTGCCAGCGGCTACCACCCAGCCAACCAAAGATTATAAATACACATTTGTATTGAAAATCTTTGGGCAAACTAAGCACAGCAGGCCGAAACCAAAGTCTCCCCCGCTGGTTCCACTTCCACCATCCCCATCGACCCCTTTGGCCCCGTCCCCCGGCCCTGGGAACTGGACTGGCTCTGCAGAACAGCCTCAGTGCAACAGCCACACTCCATGGCCGTGTTGATAGCTGACGTTAAAGGCAAGTTTCGGCTGATGTCACAACCGTGTGTCGTGCGTGCGTGCGTGCGTGCGTGCGTGCGTGCGTGCGTGCGTGCGTGCGTGCGTGCGTGTGTGTGTGTGTGTGTGTGTGTGTCTGTCTGTCTGTCTGTCTGTCTGTGGCGTACCCACGTGCTTGCATGTGCCTGTAGTTTTTTGTTTTTGTTTTTTGTGCAAGTTCATGTGTGTTTGTTTTTGT
>OY757544.1:14391272-14417147 GCA_963584105.1 Alviniconcha strummeri
CAACGTCGCCAGGAACGCCGTGGAGGGGAGGTAAACCCGGCCATCATATTAATGTCACGTCGATGAGTCTTCTCCCTTGACTGGGCGCAAGAGGGGTAAACGTCGAATGCGCAACAATCTGACCGCTCTGTGTTTTGTGTATTTCGAAAATAATGACACAAGCTAAAGAGAAGAAGAGAGAGAGTGAGAGAACACTACCTGATGGTTACTAGAAAAGCAGCAGCACTCTCCACATCAACAGCATTGAGACACGGAACCCGCACATGGAGTAAACAGCGCTACTACAGCAGACCCAGTGAAGGCACTGCAGTGTGTCGGTGCAGTATAGCTCATCGGGCTTCGTCTGCATATCTCCCGGGACCCTCCTGTGTTGTGTGAGACACTGTCATGGCCCCCACCTTCTCCGTAGGGTGGGACGTATTCCTCAGTACCCTCTCCATAGGGTGGGCTCTATACACATCGTCCTTTTCCCGTAGGCAAAGATGGTATGCATTAGCTGTGATTTCTTTACTGTAGGTGAAACCTATCGCCTAATCGACCATCCCCTGAGAGCCGGTCTGGCCAAGCGGTAAGGCGGTAGGCTGGTAAGCGGAGGGACATCGGTCCGATACCGCTTCGGCTCTCTTTTCTCTTCGAAAGTTGTGGTTTGTGGACACGGTCTTGTGACTTTGTCTCTCACAATTAATAAAACATTAAAATGGCTCTCATCGTTGCCCATCTTAGTGCAGGTCATTCTGGTGGTGACAGTGTAGCGATAGGTATATACTCTCCCTCTTCCCCCACCTGCATACCCCCTTCCCCCCATCCCTAATAAGCCTTATGGTTTCGGTAGACGTTAAGCACCATGTTTACTGACCATCCCCTGTAGGATGAAACCTACCCCCCCACCCCCAACATAGACCCTCCCCTGTAGGGTGAAACCTACTTTCCCCCCTCTCCCCTGTAGCGTTAGACCCACCCCCCATCGACCCTCCCCTGAAGGGTGAGACCTACCCCCCATCGACCCTCCCCTATGGCTTAGGTCCAGCCCACCCCAGGTATGGCGGAAGGCGGGCCCTCACCTGTGAGCGCGCTGTGCTCGGCCACAGCCCGCAGGTGCTGCAGCAGGTTCTCGCAGGACCGGTAGTGGGAGAGGCTGGAGTCCAGTGAGGCTCTGGACTGACGGGTGGCGGCCACGATCACCCGGTAACTGCTCACCCGCTCCTCCTTCTTCTCCATCCTGGCCGCTTCCACCAGCGTCCTCAACTCGCCCTCATCCTCCACAGTCACCTGCACACACACACACACACACACATGGCTGCACGGTCAGTAGCGGACTGTGCAAGCTAGCTACCAACATCTATAACTGCATCGCCTTCATCTTCCACAATCACCTTCATACGCCTGGCTGGTCAGTGGCGGACTGAGTGACCGAGTAACAGTTACCATGATCCACATCTCGCCATCTCCATCTACAGCCCCCGCCACACACACACACACACACACACACACACACACACACACACACACACACACACACACACACACACACACACACACACACACACACACACACATGTCGTCGTCGTCGCCAGGTCGAAAAGACAGAGGAACCGACAGCAACTCCTGTTCATTTAATTCGCACCACCTCCCCAGCTACTACCCGGACATACAACACCGGCACATGAACGGAAGATCCCAACAGATAAAAGGTTTAAAAAGAACGCTTGTTTACAATACACATACATAACGTGCGAACTTTGGGGATAAGCCCCTTATTCAAGCGACGAAACAACAGTTAAACGGCGAAAAATGAAACTGCAGGTTACATGTCCGCTTTTGGTTGTGGTATGCTGGTGTCCAGTGTTTGAATGAACATTCTTCTCCCCGCCTGGTGTCACACCGGGCAAGGGAGGCAAGCAGAGACAGGGGATTAACCTGCCATATCTCTACCAGCAATGCCACAGGAAGTAGGGCTAGATCACGTCCGCAAAGGGGCCACCGTTTAAGGGTGCACCACTGCGCTGACAATACACCACAGTTCAGTATACATTTTGTTTTGTTTGCATCAATCAGCGGAACGCAGATTTGTGTAATTAATGATCGAGTGATGTAGACCTGCCGACCCAACACCGGTTCCTTAACGTAAACACTGGAACTGACGTGGTACATATGGGAACTGGGTTTGTAGGTACCGACGGGGACATGTAAACTATTGTAACTATGGAACTAGGTTTGTGGGTACTGGTGGGGGCATGTCATTGGGAACAGCGTCATAAACACAGGAACGGCTGATGAAGACAACAGTGACTAGCATATTGGCAGGAACTGAGGCAGACACAAGAAGTGAAGAAAACACGGGAACTGAAACAGACACGGAAACTAATGTAAGTAATCAAAGTTTAACGTCTTGTGAGCCACAGAGTTATCTCTGGACAATAGAAACTAACGCAACGAAAGAGTCAGATGCAGACAAGATAACTTCTAATAACATAAACTAGGAATTGACGTAACAACGGGATCCTACGTATGAACTGACGTTACTGCACGGGAACTGACAGGTTAACTGAAGTAAACACGGGAACAGCCGTTAACACAAGAACATAGAACTGATGTAAACACGTCAACAGGCAGGTTCGGGTATTGAGATAAACACGGCAACTAACATTTAAACACATGAACACATGTCTGACGGAAATACGGCACCATGCAGGATTTCATATAAACACCGCAACATGTACAAACATGTGAACACACGGCTGACGGAAACACGGCAACACGCAGGATTTCACATAAACACCGCAACATATACAAACACGTGAACACACCGCTGACGAAAACACGGCAACACGCAGGATTTCACATAAACACCGCAACATGTACAAACACGTGAACATACGACTGACGGAAACACAGTAACGCTCGGAAATGGACATAAAAACGCGAACAGATTTATAAAAAGCATGTGAACACAGCAACACGCAGGACTTAACACAGATACCGGTGGATGTATAAACACGGGAACACACGGCAGGTGAAGGCAGCACCTGACGTGCAGGCTGGTACTGACTGGGTCGGCGTGATTGACACAATGCCCCAAATCCGCAAGGGCGGCACAAGGAGAAGACTGCAGTGGAGCCAACTCCTCAGTGTGTGACCGCCTCAAGCCTCAAAACTATCCTTGCGCTCGTGCCAGACGGGGATCAGTACGCAAGCCGATTTCCCGTTCCCTCTCCTCTAGACAAAGGGAGACAGCAAGTACCAGTCTAGACAAAACGGTCAATGGTTGGTGAGCTTCTTGTTCGCTTTCACTGACAAGAAGTACGTAGGCGTCAACCGACGATGCAGAGTTTTTGACCGACAGTTCTGTTGGTGTTGTTGCCGGAGTGGGCAGAAAATGATCCGTTGACTTACCGATGCAGCTGGATAGGTTCTATTGAGACAGGTATATTAAGATCTCGCAACAGTCTTAGAAAATAGGTAAGATGTTTCCCTAGGGTGGCTGGCAAATAGTCTATGATACGTGTAGTGTCTTTCATTTCCTCAAGCCAAATTCAAAACTCTGTATCGTCCGTTATGCGCCGTCTCCTTTACTCCTGCTCTGTGCGACAGTTATTGTCCCTGTTAAAGTTGTCGTTCCAGTCCTCCCAACCGAAGCACCGAATGCCTTGGCCATGGCGCCACGCAAAAGTCCCAATAAGCAGGCGGAGCTGCTTCGGGTATTTTCCTTCCGTTGTAAATGTCGCCCATTATTTTAGACTGTTCATCATCGCCGCCGGCTACTCTGTGAGTTCTCGTGGCTTGCCTGGCGTTCTGTTCGCCGTTTTGTGGCCATCGACCGGAGAGGTTTAGCTCAGCGACAGCTTGTTTTCCCTGCCACCACGTGGTGTGAAAACAACTGGTCTGACAAGTCTGATTGCAATCGAGAAACGGCCGCCAGGCGACTGTCCCCGTTCCTGCTCGGCTGGTGGCAGGATCAAGTACCTACCTCACTCCGTCACACCGGCCACAGAGTGCGGAGGTCACACACACACACACACACACACACACACACACACACACACACACACACACACACTGGCTACAAACATAATAATACAGCCTCTGAACAAAATCCACTTCAATTCAGTAACATTTCATTAATCCCACAAAGGGCATTATTATCAGAAGGGCTCATAACCTTTTTAAATCAACGAGAATAAGAACAGATAAAAGTACACACACGCAGGAAAACAGACGCTACTCACACTAAACACAAAAGTACACACACACACACACACACACACACACACACACACACACACACACACACACACACACACACACACACACACACACACACACACAGGTAAACAGACACTTCTGATATAGCTATGCCCCGTAAGCAGCTGGTATTCATTTTTTTTTTAAAGTCACCGTAACAGATCTGAACAATAACCGACTCCACGACGGACCTTAATCTCTAGCGCTTGGTTTCCGTTGTAGCTAGACAAAAGTTACTGCCTTGTTCTATGTCGCATACTGACATAACGCACTGCCCTTGTTCTATGTTGTATACCCACATCACTCCCTGCCCATGGTCTATGTTGTATACCCACATCACTCCCTGCCCATGGTCTATGTTGTATACCCACATCACTCCCTGCCCATGGTCTATGTTGTATACCCACATCACTCCCTGCCCATGGTCTATGTGGTATACCCACATCACTCCCTGCCCATGGTCTATGTTGTATACTCACATCACTCCCTGCCCATGGTCTATGTTGTATACTCACATCACTCCCCTGCCCATGGTCTATGTTGTATACCCACATCACTCCCTGCCCATGGTCTATGTTGTATACCCACATCACTCCCTGCCCATGGTCTATGTTGTATACCCACATCACTCCCTGCCCATGGTCTATGTTGTATACCCACATCACTCCCTGTCCATGATCTATGTTGTATACCCACATCACTCCCTGCCAATGGTCTATGTTGTATACCCACATCACTCCCTGCCCATGGTCTATGTTGTATACCCACATCACCCTCTGCCCATGTTCTGGCTGTGCTGTATTCAGACATCACTTACTGTCCTTGTCCTACGTTGCAATCCAGCCTTCTGCGATTTATCAAGTCGTCTATCACTGCTTTGTTTTCGGTTGTATTCAGAAATCTGTCTTGTTCTATGCTGTATTCAGACATCTGCCTTGTTCTATGCTGTATTCAGACGCCTGTTTTGTTCTATGCTGTATTCAGATGCCTGTCTTGTTCGATGCTGTATTCAGACATCTGTCTTGTGCTATGAACGAGGATCATACTAAGGGGCTATGCCTGTGAACAAACCACCTCAAATATCACGGTGATATATATATATATATACACAGAGAGAGAGAGAGAGAGAGAGAGAGAGAGAGAGAGAGAGAGAGAGAGAGAGAGAGAGAGAGAGAGAGAGAGAGAGAGAGAGAGAGAGAGAGAGAGAGAGAGAGAGAGAGAGAGAATTATTTCTCAACGGTGAAGATATTAGCACAAAGGCCGACTCACATATCTGCTGTTGCTACAGTACTACTAATAATCAAGACATTCACAGTCAAATATTATGACAGAGGGCTATATACAAATACAGCATCAAAAATAATAATAATAACCCATTTAAAACGAGACAGCGACTGTAACGGAAATGAAAAATATAGCAGTGAAAAACAACAGGAGCGAAAAAGTCAAAAACTCTATTAAACACACACACACACACACACACACACACACACACACACACACACACACACACACACACACACACACACACACACACACACACACACACACATACACACACGCACACACATACACACACACACACACACACACACACACACACACACACACACACACACACACACACACAAACACAAGAAAAGAAAAAAAGAGAGAAAACAATGGGTAATTTACAGAGAGAGTAGGGGCAGAGGAGGATAAAAATTAAGCTTTAGAAAACGACAATAACAACAAGGAAAAGGAAACGGATACTAAATAAAATTTAAAAAGTAAAACGAAAAAAAAATCAAAAAAATCACACATAACTACAACAACAAAAACAAATTACTAAGTAGAAGATATAGAAGGAATATATATACATATACACACATGTACGCACATATTACACACACACACACACACACACACACACACACACACACACACACACACACACACACACACACACACACACACACACACACACACACACACACACTCACTCACACGCACCCCCCCCTCCCGCCCCTCCACACACATACATATATATGGCATTGATGTGGCAATGAATATTCTAATAGCACTGCGATGATGACAGTATACTACCTCTGATACTATGAACAGAAACTGGAAAGATAAAAGGAATAAAACATCATTTAAATCAATATTTTGCATACTCAGCACAGAGCTGGTATATAATCAAGACAAGAAATGTACCTCACCATCCAAGGAAAACATATCCATACATTTAAAACAAAATTGCACGCAGACGCTCCGGCGTGCGCACACACTTATGCATAAACACATAGAATGCCAGGTGTATCAAACATTAAGAAACTAAATACTGCACGGTTCAAGACTGAAAACTTATATGTTACATTCAGTACGAAAATGTTGAAGAGCTTTAGATCTGAATGTGCTCACTGAGCATGCTATTTTAAGACTTCTAGGTAGCACATTGCAACAAAAGGATCCAGAACAGGCAAAACTCATCTTATAAATGTTAATTCTTGTTTTGGGCAAAATAAGACTGCTGTTCCGTAAACCATGGTCGCTGCGCGCACCAATGTGGACAAGCTGTCTCAGATATTGGGGTGATTTCTTATGGATAACTGTGTGCACTAAGATACATTTATTATACTGAATATGCTCTTTTAAAGGTAATGGACCATATGAAATGTGCCCTCGCCCAGTTAGCATTGGCGAAACAGCACAAAGAATTTTGACTGCACGTTTGTGTACAGCTTGAAGTTTTTTGATATGTACATCACTGCAGCCATCCCATACATTAGAGACATAATTAATTCTGGACATAATGTGAGCGTGAAAAAAACGTATTACAAGCTTCAGTGTTACAAAAGTGTCTGAGGCGAGAGAGCAAATGCACATTTTTAGCAACAGCGTTAGTAATACTGTTAATATGAGCTTGCCATTTAAGTTGGTCATCAAGAATAACACCAAGGTGACGATATTCTGAAACCTGCTCCATTGCCTGTGAATTCAACTTGAGACGAAGAGGTACATACCACGCTGATGCTTTTGACGAGTGGCTACTACCATACTTTCAGTTTTCTCTGGGTTGAGCAACATTTCATTCGCAGAGAGAGAGACAGACAGACAGAGAGACAGAGAGAGACAGAGACAGAGGAGAGAGAGAGAGAGAGAAACTGTTGACATCTCACCCCCATCTCATCGTCATCGACATAAAAAAAAATCTTTTTTTTTTTTTTTTTTTTTTTTCTCTCTCTTAATTTACCCCAAAGAAGACTCCATTGATTTGATGGGGGGTGGGGGGGTGGGGGGGGGGGAGAGAAAAGTTTAATACTCAAGGACAGTAGCATCAGATCCATTTAGACCTAACAGCCACTCCTTGCTACACTACAAACACATACATGCACGACTTACTGCGAACACTTATAAGCACGAATAGACAACTGAGAGAGAGAGAGGGAGAGAAATTTACAGGGCCTCTATAAGAAGAGACAGTGCGGTGCAGAAATGAAAAGTTTGGAAGAAGCGAGCAGATTGATCTGACCTGCTCTTACTTGTTATTGCTGCTGATTAGGGGGTGGGGGTGGGGGTGTTATTGCTGATTAGAGGGTGGTGTGGGGGGTTGGGGGAGTTATTGCTGATTAGAGGGTGGGGGTGGGGGGTGGGGGGTGTTATTGCTGCTGATTAGCTCTGATCTCGCTGAGTATGAAGTTTGCTTCGCCAGCACAGACTTTGGTGCAAGACTGACGCAAAGTGCCCCGTGAACGACCGTCCTAATCATAATCTAAAACTTTATTCTAAATAAACTGCCCGTTACTCACCGGTACGGTCACCACGTATTTTCCTCTGTGGTGATGCATCTCGCAAAGAGGACGTAACAGCTGAACGTCATTCACTGAGGAATGTGACTGACAACGAAGCGTCCGCGCGTCGTACGGGTGGCCATACTCACATGTCCGACTTCAGGCTTTGTGTCGCAATAACAGAACTGAGACAACTTCTCAAACTTCACGTAATGTATAAAATTACTGTTGAACCATCCACCAGGAAGAAAATTCTGACTTCGAATTGCCAACGCGTGAAGTCTGAGAGGTTCCGATTTTTGGGATCACAGGCATTTCACCTCTCAACACAGATACACCTTTTCACAATGTTGTGATTAATTGATAATTTGTGCAAAAAAATCTTGAATAGTGGGCACGTTTATCCGTTTGTGCGACCGATAAACCGGCCTGCATCCCCAAAGAAAACCGAAAGAATCAGGGCGGGAACGGCAGTGGATAGTTATGTGTGTAGGTATGTCGGCTTTCCCTATCAGTGCATATAAACCTGGCCCGTGAAAACAAAACACACAGATGTGCTCAGTGAGTGATTGGTATTTACACAGCACTACCTGCTGCAAACGGCAAGGGTGTGGTCCAGGGCACACAACGCAGTCAGTGTGTGGTTCTTGGACAATTGTCTTCAATCCGCACTGGGCATAACAGGAATGGTTACTATATTGCAAAGAAAAGAAAGCAGTCATTGCAACTATAATGGGCAATGCATTCAGTGTTATTGCGCTCCATGTCGTCATCGAAGGAAAAATAACAACAGTAAGGACACGACTGGAACAGTTGAAAAAGCAAGTGCAAGGTCTCTTACAAGACACCACCATGTGTAAACAAATTCTAAATTGTTACTGTACTCTTTTCCGTGTTCCGTGACTACGGGCTAAGCTTGCGTGGCTAGCTAAGCTTGTGTTGTTCCTATCACCTTATTGCATCCGGCTTGACAGCTCCCAGTATTAACCATATAAACACCCCTAAACCTCTCTGCTAAACGAGCAGCTTACTCTGTTCGGTTTTACACCACAAAAAATAAAATAAAGCAAATGACTTAAGTCTGTGTAAATGAATCGAATTCAGCTGGAACTACCTTGTGTACTCTTTAAAAAAAAATCTTAAAGAATGACTGCAAGCGTTCTAAACCAAGATCCAAACATATAAAAGTTTAAAAGAACGCTATTTATTTGGACAAAACGACACTTCAAAAACAGCTACACGGTAAAAAAAAAAAAAAAACCAAACATATAAAAGTTTAAAAGAACGCTATTTATTTGGACAAAACGACACTTCAAAAACAGCTACACGGTAAAAAAAAAAAAAAAAAAAAAACGATGAAAAAATGAGATGAAGAGCTAAGAGCTATTTTTGGCTGAGCTGTGTTGTTTTCGTGTCCAGTGCTTGGAAGAATGTTGGCATTACTCAACATGTCAGCGATATTTAGATTTTGTGTACTCTTTGCGCGCGCGCGCGCATAGAACAACAACAACAAACAAACAAACAAACAAACAAAAACCAAACAAAAACCTAGACAAGGACTCACTCCAGTCACTCCAGTCCCAGTCAGCTGGCACTGTTCCGTGTATTCGGTTTCTCTACAATAAGCCCCGCCTCAACTGATGGCTGCATGTCCCGCCTGAACTGATCACTGCACGTCCCGCCTGAATTGATGACTGCATCTCCCGCCTGAACTGATAGCTGCATCTCCCGCCTGAACTGATGACTGCATCTCCCGCCTGAACTGATGACTGCACGTCTCGCCTGAACTGATGACTGCAAGTCCCGCCTGAACTGATGACTGCATCTCCCGCCTGAACTGATGACTGCACATCCCGCCTGAACTGATGACTGCATCTCCCGCCTGAACTGATATCAGCATCTCCCGCCTGAACTGATGACTGCACGTCCCGCCTGAACTGATATCTGCATGCCCTGCCTGAACTGATGACTGCACGTCCCGCCTGAACTAAGGACTGCACATCCCTCCTGAACTGATGACTGCACGTCGCCCGCTGTAGACTAGACCACCCAGTATAGCCCTGTGTTGTTTTGGTGTCTAGTAGAAGGAAGAATGTTGGTATGACTGTCTTCCAAACACTTGACACCAACACAACAAAACACCACAAACAAAAGCAGGTAAGTAGCCTACATCTAATTTTTCACCGTTTAACTGTAGTTTAATTGTTGTTTTCCAGCTTGAGAAAAGCTTACCCGAAAACTGGCATGTTGTGTTTTGCCTTAAATAAGCGTTCTAGGTTGCAAAACATTAAGACTGACGACTGTCACACACGCCTTCGTCGCCTTGCTGACAACAAAGCCTAGGACTGGTGACTGTCACCCACGATTCAGCTGGAACTACCCCGTGTACCCTTGCCCGACACACACACACACACACACACACACACACACACACACACACACACACACACGCACGCACGCACGCACGCACGCACGCACGCACGCACGCACGCACACACACACACAACAACAACAACAACAACAACAACCAGGACTGATGACTATGACCCACGCGTTCAGCTGGAGCCCCGTGAACCCCTGTCCACATCCACCCCAAACTCCCCGGCCCCCGTGATTGGGGACTGTCACACATTCCCTGTTGGCGAGTGAGGCGGCAGGTTGCACTGTCCGCTGTGTCAATTAGCGAGTGACACAGTCTCTGTGGACTGATAACCACCGCTGACAGACACGGCCCAGTTCTGCAGCCCACGCCAACGCCGTACAGTCATGCCGCACACCGTCAGACAAACAGACACGTCACGGTAATTAACTGACCAGCCACTCTGCGCACTCACGTCCGGACCCAGAATTTACCTTCGTTTCACAGGTACGGCCAAGCCCATATCGCCCGATCGTGAACCAGCTGTGATCACAACGTTACATGACTCGGACAGCTGGACGGGGATATTCAAACACATTTAACGTGGAATTAGTCATTGGTTGGTCAAACCAGACAGTAATAGGAATTTTGCTTTTCATTAAACAAGCGTACCATCCAGCGGGTCTTCTTCATTACAATGACGGTTTCTCAATATTTGCCTGAGAAGAAGAAGAAGAAGAAGAAGAAGAAGAAGAAGAAGAAGAAGAAGAAGAAGAAGGAAGGAAGGAACGAAGGAACGAACAACAAATAAACAATGTTAACAGCATTCGACGGACTTAAGACTTGAAATCAGAACAAAACAAGCTATCTACAATAACTAGAAACATTCAAACAAGTACATCGTTCCTCGAAGGCAACACCCCTGAAAGAAAAATAAACAAGCAAACCGCGGATTTGAAAACATCGACCAATAATAGTAACACATTAATTTTCCATAGCGCTATTCCCCGCTGAGAGAGCATACCCCCCCCCCCCACCCACCCACCCACACACACACACCAGCGCGCGCGCACACACACACTCACTGACGCACGCATTCACAACTTGTTTACATACAAATACCTAAGTCAACGGAATTTACGACATAATATACACGCGCAATCACATAACTATACATATTATATACTTTATGCATTGTAATATGGTAAAACAAGTACAAACTGACTATACTAAAAAAACTAAAACAAAAAACCGCTCGCACACACACACACACACACACACACACACACACACACACACACACACACACACACACACACACACACATACACACACACACACACAATCACAGTCACACAGCGGCACGAGTGCATGCGTAGACCCCCCCACCCCCCACCCCCACCCCCAACTCCATATATATATATATAAAAGAGAGAGAAAGCACCACACACACGTATCTTTGTCTATCCGCTTCCCCCTCCTCTACATACACACATTACACACTCTCCCTATCTATCCATCCTCTCCCTCCGCATTTCTCACCTCCCCTCTATCTCCCTCCTCCCCCCTCCCCCGTCCTCTCTCTCTCCCCTTTCCCCTTTCCCTCCCTCTCTCTCTCTCAGCAGTCGTGAAACAACACTGAAACACTTAAAAAGCTTCAAAGCACACATTTCATACGGGTGCAGGGGAAGAGAGACTGTAGAATTGATCTGTGTAAAAAGCTATCATGAACAAATGAGTTTGGAGTCTGGATTTAGACAGCGGAAGAGTAGAAGAATTTGTGAGATCAGATGGCAGAGAGTTCCAGACAGAAGGCACAAGAAAACCGAAAGAACGCTCCCCGAACGTTTAGGTGTTAGCCAGCGCTTTGGGACTCTGACGAGCGTATCACACGATGAACGTTGGGACTCTGATGAGCAATTATTAGACGATGAACGTTAGATTAGTGATGGTTCATATACACGCATGGTTCGGGACAGATAATGCGGGAGAGTCATCGGAACAGCAGTAGGCGAAAGTAGCTATCTGATTCTGGGAATTAGGGAAGAAAGACAAAGGAGAAATTCAAACACATAAAAGTTTCAAAAGAACGCTATTTATTAGGACAAAACACAACATGCAACTATTCGACTTTATCAAACTGAAAACGACACTTAAACAACAGTTAAACGGCGGGAAGTTTCAGTGAACTGGAGCAGCACTGCTGTAGTGACTACAGACTAACAAAATGTGGCCGACTGTACGTGTTACGAACAAATCAGGCAGTCAACAATCAGCGATGTTCACTGACTGACCAATCACAGAGGTGGTCACAGATGTATGACATCTGCAGTGACTGACCAATAACAGAGGTGGTCACAGTCTGTTTGAAGAAGCTGACCTTTCACAGAAGTGGTGACCGGGATGACGTCAGCCAATCAGCACGCAGACTGGTATATCTATATATATAGACAACAGGCTTCGCCGTTACACGATATCCGGTTGGCAAGTG
This sequence comes from Alviniconcha strummeri, assembly GCA_963584105.1. Classification (NCBI taxonomy): domain Eukaryota; kingdom Metazoa; phylum Mollusca; class Gastropoda; family Provannidae; genus Alviniconcha; species Alviniconcha strummeri. The sequence goes on from OY757544.1 coordinate 14,404,138, forward strand.
TGCAACCAGGAAAGGACGTGAAACACACCGCCAGGCGGAGGATTAAGAAACAGAATGAGGACGAAGAAAAGACACCAGTGACCTAGTAGTTTGTAAACTGACCTCATCGTTACAGAAGTTCACGCGAGCAGTTGAGAGATGCGTTGGAATTATGGAAGCCGTGACACATGTGTATTTTCTTTTGAGGCATACCCGCCTAATATCTAAACAATAACTGAAACCGAGTTACAAGACACCGAGGAACCAAACAAAATAAATTCCCGATTGCTCTTAGCGGCTGCCCAGTAATCGCAAAATGTTCTTTGTTAATATGTATCATGTGAGCGCTCAGGGCGTTGATGAGCGCATGATAAATGTACATTATTATTATTCTTACGAATATTCAGCCTCACATCAAAGCGCTTACCTTGATAGCAACGGGGCAATACATCATCCACACAACAGGAAACCACTGGACCTAACACATTTTTGTACATAGAACTGCTTGAATAAGTCAGCTGCACCAAATCAGTGTGCTGCTGGACGGGATTCCACCGTCTCCACACATCGCAAACGCGCACTACCAGACAGTTGTTGAGGAGAACCCCAAGGTGAAACGGAGGGGGTGAGATGGGGTGGGATGAGGGTGGGGTACGACCGCGCGCCCCCAGCAACGCCCTAAACCACTAGCAACTGTGTGTTAGTGTAGGCGGGAGGCTCTGTTTTGCACTCCTTCAGAACTGTGGCCATCGCCATCAGGCCGCCAGTGGAAAGGCTTCTGCTCGTCTTAAAAGAACCGTTGTCATGGAACTAAACTGCGTCTCTCAATGGTCATCACTGGGTACAACTGGTCAAACTGCCGATCTGTCGTTTGTGATCTCTAGTCTAAATAACGCACTCCTCTTTTATCCCCTTTCAGAACTCTTTTTCCAGGACAGGACCAAAGAATAAAGAAATGTGCAGCCAGCAATACCGCAAATTCGCACTTCACCGGAAGCTCGCTCTACTTTCATTACGGGAATATAACTCTTACATAAATTACTACCTGTCGTAAAATGCATGTTTAATGGTCGGTATCGTAAAAAAATATACAGGTATCTGGTTCATTAAACAACAAGCACTGGATTCAAACTTCCCAATGTGAAGCCGCATGTTGATGTGATCCAATCTTAAGTAAAACCCTTGCCCTGTATTAACTGGCCCACGTTTGATTAATGCTAGACTTGCGTGGAGGTAACGTAAGCAAATGTCTAAGTTACGCTGCCCATCACGATAATGCTCACTGATGTTATTGGCCAAGGGTCTGGAACGTGTTGCCAAGACTCGCTTTAAGTGTTTACAAGCCACCCGCTGTGCCCCTACCCGCACCCAACCCTAGTTCCATCGCCTTCATCTGACCCACCACAATGGGTGGGTGCCACACTAAATGGCGGAATCCTTCGTAAAGGTGAATAACAGGTAAGATGCTGCTGCCTCAACGGCAACTTTTGGCGCGGCTTGCACACACCTGTAGCCACTGTTTCTGCCAGGGAGAGAGGGAGAGGGGGAGAGAGAGAGTTATGGACGACGTTTCTGATATTTTTTACTCCCACACTACCTTCTGGTATGTGTGGAAGACTACCTGGACTACATGAGCTGCCATAACCATTGGTATGAGTTTGTGTACCTCGCGTTTACACGCATGCCAGGTGAGTTACCGTAGGCGATTCAGGTCTTTGTTGTTGTGTTTGTGTTTCGTCTTTCGAGTTGTGTACTTCATTGGTACGAAAGAAAATTCTTCCGTGAAGAATCAAACAAGTCCTAAAAAATCGGTCTTCGTCGCTGAAAGCTCGATGATAGAAAATGCAGGAATGCCTTCTAATTAGTACTGGGCGTTGAAAAGCATTGCTACTGGACTTGAATAGGACCCGGAAAGGGCCTTACGCTCGAAAGCTGCTTCCGTTTGAAAGGAAATGCTTTCTTCTTTCTTGTTTCGTTTCTCTCTCTCTCTCTCTCTCTCTCTCTCTCTCTCTCTCTCTCTCTCTCTCTCTCTCTCTCTCTCTCTTTTTAAGAGTGCGAACAGCTTTGAGAGGGTATCGTTTAGCCACTAGTTGTTGAAACACCACGTACTGGATCTACATCATCAAAACAAAACGTGTGGCTTTCTCTGCATCTGTAGGCGATATACGTATATTTGACAACACTTCGACCTAATATATATATATATAATGTCCAATAGCTGGTTGCTGCATACCAAAATATGTGTATGTAGTGCAATGACAAAGTGACATGATCAGATTTGCACAACTCGTTTATCAGCGTCTGGAGTTTTGAGATGTGCACAGTTGCAACTTCATGGGCGGAATAACAGCTCAAGCAGAAACAGACCGGTGCACGCTGAAATCCACGTGATCAGCTGAAACAAGAGGAATTAATGCGCATTCCACATTGACATCCTCGTTTCCTGTAGGGCCGGTAACTCTAAGTGCTGCTATTCCGACCTGGGGTGCGAAGCCAGAACACCATACAGACAGTTCTTACACCCACTGCCACGCTTAAAGTGGGCAATACTTAAACAGGGGAACGAAGGAGGGGGCGTAAAGCAACGCTGAAACGGGGAGATGGGCCGCTGTGAGCCAGTTTGACCGCTCTCTTCAAAAAGGTTGTGGTTTGTGGACACTGTCTTGTGATTTTGTCCCTCACGATTAATGAAACATTAAAATGGCTCTCATCGCTGCTCATCTTAATGCAGGAGTCACTCTGGTGGTGACAATGTAGGTATATAATATCCCTCCCTCCCTCTTCCCACACTTCCATTCGCCCATCCGTAATAAACCTTATGGTTTCTGTGGACATAAAGCACCATGAAAGAAGAAAGGGACGGGGAGATAGTGAGAGAGGGATCAGTGCGCGCGCGCGTTAGTGTGCTCTCGCGGGTGCGCATGTGTGTGTGTGTGTGTGTGTGTGTGTGTGTGTGTGTGTGTGTGTGTGTGTGTGTGTGTGTGTGTGCACGTGCGTGCGTGCTTTTCCGAATCAAGACAGAGAGAGAGATGTCCAGTGACATTGTTTGCTGTAGCTCAAACATGAGCCCTGTGCGTTACACATTAGCCGTGTGCAAATTAGTTCTGTTTGAGGAAAAACAATCAAACACTGTTCATGTGCTAACACAACAGGAAAACGCTACACCACTCCATTCGACATACTGCCTTGTTCCACTTCGTTTCAACTCTTTCATAATCTTATCAATGACAGCTAGAATTATCAAACACACGAAAATGACACTAGTACAATGCCAGCAGAATGTTGGCATGGTTTCGCGAATCGCAATATGATTATGACGGTTTGGAAGCACTCACTAGCTAACAAGAAGAACATATTTACGCAGGCTATCAACAGCAACAGCACCGACAGAGTGGAGCACTTGTATGTGCCTCCCCAGGCACGCGGCTGGCATGCCAGTAATGCGCACCCACACAGTCTCAGCAAAGTCTTCATTACACAATCACCTTATTACCAAATGGTGTAGGACTGAATAATATTACCAGTACAGCATCGCATCTTGGGATCACAGTCATCATCGTCGTCATCCTCTTGTTCACCAAAATGCCAGTCGAAGAGACAGGCGGAGTGGTGTTTGGGTGAGGGGTGTTACATTGTAATTTAAAAGGAAATCTCGGGTGGGCCGAATATGTACAGTTCATCTGTTCAAGACAGAGTCGGTAGCTCTTGCGATGACCAAAACTTTCAACGTTCCATTTTTTGGTACAAGAAGCCTTTTCTCAAAAATATTTACTTACTTACTTACTTACTTACTTACTTACTTACTTACTTACTTACTTACTTACTTACTTACTTACTTACTTACTTACTCACTCACTCACTCACACACACACACACACACACACACACACACACACACACATACATACACACACACACACACACACACACACACACACACACACACACACACACACACACACACACACACACACACACACACAAAGCAAACAACAACAACAAAAACGCCGTGACACTGGTCAGCCCTTCCTACAAGACAATGGATGGACAGTGAGACCCTTTATAAAAGACATCAGGCAGTGAAATGGGTCAAGCCTCCGTACAAGACATTGCAGATTGGAATAGGTCACCCCTGTCTACAAGAGACAGTCAGGTGCGTCACCCTTCCCTGCAAAAGACAGTCAGGTGAGCCATCCATCCATACAAGAGACAATTAGGTGGGTTAATCATCCCGCAAGAGACAGATGGGTCAGCTTTACCTACAAGAGACAGACGGGTCAGCTTTACCTACAAGAAACAGATGGGTCAGCTTTACCTACAAGAGACAGACGAGTCAGCTTTACCTACAAGAGACAGACGGGTCAGCTTTACCTACAGGAGACAGTAAGTGTATGGTTGAACGACACAAAAAGACAGGTAGCTCATCGATCAGACCCAGTCGGAAAGAGCTAAATCAGGAGCTGTAGTCTCATCTTCGGTGACGGACACCTGACATACATAACCAGCACTGGCCGACACGACCGTACTGTTCTTTCTGTCAGGCTGAATAATATGTCTCACTTCGTGAGGTTCCCAGCTTATTCCACCACGATAAACAGACAAGCTTTCAGCTGCGGATTACTCAACATAATCCGCAATTAATCCAACTCATCCTTTTCTATTGTTTCTCCATATGTCGATTTGATAACAACTCGTGTCCATAGAACTTCAGAACAAGGACCAATGTAACAATGAAATTGTTCTCATGACAGCAACAGAAGCTGAAAGTAACAAGCGCATCTACAACGTGCAAGTCTTAATCACCATCTGTAGCTGTGTGTAAAATGCACACAACGTAGGTTGACACTCTCCTACAGAAAAGGTACAAGGTAGTGACGATATTCAGTTAAGCCAAAATTTCAACTGTACGTGATGGACTCTTCGCCAAATGTTCTTCGATCGTCACTTTACACACAAACAGTTACCAGACATACCTGGATATTGAACAGTTGCGTATCTTGCTAGTAGGGACAAACTCTGTTAATATACATACTCTAAGTGAACTCAGCCACTGCTTTAGCTGCTTAAGTGGAACATTTATGGAATCTTTGGGTACACGAGAACAAAACAAAGAAGACGACAAATGAAAAGCCTTTTCCCAAAACAAGGACAGTTTACCACGCTACTAGTTTTTACTCCGTTATCACTTGCTACTCGACACACACTGCCACAGGTAATAGGAAGAGATTTCATAATCTTTATGTCATTGCTGCTTTGCACTTTAAGCAGTGTGGTAGACATATAATGTGACCGTTTTATTGCCGTTGTTTTTACTGTTGTTAATATCGCCACTTCTGCTGTTGCTGTAGCTATAAACGTTCCTGTGCCCGTAAATTAAAACACGTTATCGAAAAGATACCGGCTTCAAAGACCGCTTCGTGATGTCAAAAGATCACAACGAACAACGTGATCAGGGTATACTCACCGGAAATATCGTTTAACGCCATCCACATTATAAACATCCGTTATAGTCTCAAACTCCAAAGTGGTCACTGTTCCAGGCAGACGTCAAACCGCTGTTCACAGTCTTCTTCCCAATCGGCGTCTAATCCCCTCAAGTCAGCGCGCTCCATGTACCCCATGGGCCAAGGCGTCGCACAGACTCCCGTCCACTTGAATATAATCCACAAAGGCGGAGCAACTGTGTAATCCCGGGAAATACCACTGCTTCTGACAGAGCACTGAAGGGCTCACTCAAGCTCGGGTAAAGGCAAGGGAATGTCAACCGACACGGTTCTGTGTACGGTAACGGCACTGATGAAGCTGACATCCGATGCGTTGCATTGATTAACACTCAAGATATGAACTTCTCACGACAACAGAGCGTGCAGCAACGTATCTTGTTATGCACAGCGGAGAACAGAGTCAGTTTGTAATGTTAACCACAATCGAAGCAGGGACCGAGTCTTCAGTGGCTCCTTTGCTCTATCGATAAACAGGCGAAAATCAATACCACAAAAAGTTCACAGCACAAGTCACAACAATTAATTTTGCTGTGTGCATAAATACAATAGAGCTACAGCCAGCTCATTCTTATCAGTCGGCTAAATGGGACGATAGGTGTCCCACAGATGTGGGACTGAATGGAAGGCAGCTTCCCAATAGTCCGGTTTGGTTAGAACTGAATCAATCAGAGACGATCGCAAACCAAAAGCAAACAGTAGATATTTTTCTCCTTTCATTGTGTGTCAAAACAGGCGGCCGTCTACAGTGAACACAGGTGTTGACGGATTCCTTCACTCCGTAACCATGATTCACTGGCACGATTTTCACTTAGCAAGCCTATCCTCTGTGTCGTTTCTAGAGTGCGTGTATAATCTCCCTTTTCTTTTATGTCACCGTTTCTAATAAGGTCGCTGAAAGTCACACACGGAGTAGATTTCCATCCGAGATGAAGCAGCGGGGATCTCGTTACGGTATGCGGTGTCGATGGCCTACAGAGTTAAAGCGACCACTACGAGCAGGCACACGACACCGAGTATCACGCCGAACTCAGCGTCTTTCGTTAGGGATGTTACAAGTCAGGCAATGCGCGTTAAATAGTTTGTGACATTATGCAGCATTTTCCTCCCAGCGTTCCATTGTCTCGTCTGCTCCCTAGCTGTGTTGATATTTGTTTTCTCCATATGATATTGTTCCTCGGTTCTCTTTAACAATTCAGAGTTCCTGCAGACGTAGCATCCCGTTCAGTGATAAAGGTTTCCTAGTAAACCGAAAACGTTGATCGGGTTTTTGGCGGTTTATTATACTTCCTGTAACATATTAGTACCGCATTGTATCTTATCGCTTGCAAACTACCCATGTGTTGATAAACTACAGTGTTTGGATTCCAGATGTTTCAGCAGATGGCGCAGTAGTTATTTCTCGTTAGCCGCCCATATGTCCAAGCTACCAGCAGACTTAAAACACAACGTGAAGTAATCCCACCGCGTTCACATCACATCGCCCCGTGGCGTCGCTGATGACTTGCACAGAACACAGCGATGGACAAGCGGCTTGATCGCCACGTGCACCGTGTTATTTGACGAAGTTGTTGAAGCCAGTCATGACCCCAGTAAGACACAAAAAGTACAGACCACACGTATCGTTTGGCTCCACTGTGTTACTGAATTTCTGTGAAACTAGTCAGCGTTGAAAAACACCCATACCATACAGATAGTATCACTTTTCCCCGTCACGGAATTGACGACGCGGCCAAGGGGTAAGTGATACGAGACACAGGCCAGTTAAAAAGAAGTATTACCATCTGCTATCGAATCAAAAATTTCTCAAGGCACAGTAGTGGTCCCCAGTTACTACATTAACAACACGACGCGAAGCAGTCTCGATCAGCACTCACATCAGATCATTTCTCAACCATAAGATCAGCGAAGAAGTATAAAACCTGTAACTGTAACCATGTCAATTCACAGGGTCCGTTTCATCGCACCCAGTCGTGCGTCGTTCTTTCAGGGCGTCACGAAGTCAGCAATCGTCCGGAGGGGAAAAACGAGCTAGAAGAAAGCCTGGTGATGAATCACTGTTGGTTAATACCGGCACCACACCAACAAAACAAAACTAGCGGCGAAGTCAGCGGAAGGTGTAGTGCAAGTTCACGAAGTGTGCACAAAACACACGGCGCAGCTCTCCACCAACAGGCAAAGTGGTGTCATGGTGAAGGGGGGTGGGGGTGGGGGAGGGGGGGGGGTTGGCGCGGGGAGGCAAAACAAGACATCACTGACACCAGACAAGCAGAGGGGGATCCGCCATCAGCCCTAGTGACCGGAGTGACGCCGTACGGCACTGCCTTTCGTCCCTTGCCTCGACGCACCGGATGGGCTGCTGCCAGAAGTCAGCCCGGACAGAGTGCGAAGGGACAGTTACCGGCCCTTGACAAAGCGACCCGTCCACAGTGACAGCCACTGAGTCACTTGAGAGCCATCGCCTAGTCCACCGCCCAGGTCATATCAGGGCAAAACGCAATTCATCAAATCACATCTAACGGTTCATGACATGCGTCACATTTCATGTCCAAAGAAGAACCTGAATGAACCAAAAATTAAGAGGTCAAAAGGCAAACCTTCATGGAAGTAGGCGGAGCATGCAAAGCGCCATTCTAATCTACTCCAGACTTAAAGGGTGAAACTTTCGGTAGCTCTCGATTCTGACCAAACATGAACTTGATTTCCCCACCACGGGAAAGTGGCAACTATTGTAGAAAAGTTAAGCCGAAGCGCTTGTACAATGACACGCGGCGGGCAGCAATACAGGGTAAATGTGACAGCCTAGTTCGCAACTTAGCACTGCAGCTATCGGTACACTGTAAGACAGACGAAACACAACCGAGGCATCGACAACAGGTTGTACGAACGAGCCTATTGAACATAAGACTTCAGCGGTTCAGTCTATTAATACGAGAGCCATATAGTTATGAATCAGTGTAAAGCCCGTTCTTAATTGGGCGAATGTTTCTTCGCGAACCTAGTTGGAAGTATTTGGCGAACCTAGTTGGTTCTTAATTGGGCGAACTTTTCTTCGCGAACCTAGTTGGAAGTATTCGTCGAAGCTATATTCGGGGTCCAAAAGGCTTCGCTCAACATGTTCTGGGAACATTCGCCCTATTGGACGATCATTGCCTCTGAATGGCTAAGAGCAGAGCTCTCCTGTGGATGAAAAAAAAAAAAAAAATGGAAGACGGTGTCGCTAGGTTCTTCACTCGCTTCGGAGGGAATTTGTTTATTTGTTGACTTGTGGGAGGCGCAGCCTTGTCTCGGAGATCCAGAATGAGATAGTAGTTAGCTGAAGTACCCTGTGAGGGATGATGAAAGTATATTGACTTTAGCCTACATTTTCGATCATGCTGTCTGCTGCGCGTCTGCCGCAAGTTCGGGCCGAAGCTTGCATCTCATTACAAGCCATTTGAGAACGAAGTAAAGTTTGGACTGTCCGAACCATGTTCGGCGAACTAAAAGTTAATTAAGAAACGAATCATAGTTCGTCGAACTGTCCGAAGTATGTTCGGCGAACAAACATTCGCCCAGTTAAGAACGGGATTAATGCATTACCTGAAACACTGTGGACTGCATAAAACGCCTTGGTCTGTATCAATAGGTAAATGCGCTTTGACTGGGCTACTAACTGTAATGCCATTCATCCGTAAATGTTCAACCTCATCCAGCTGAAAGCGTATTTGAACTCTGGGTATGGTACCGTGAGAAAATGAGAAACAGGCTGTCGTGCATTCTCTTTTGGGTCCTGTACTTTGGCTGATTTCTATCCGGAATTCAAGGCAGTGTGCTATCAGTTTGTTTAATCATACTGGTCAAGTTCATGTAACCCGAAGGTCCAGGTAAACATGCCTTGTTTGTTTGTTTGTTTGTTTGTTTGCTTAGCTGCAGAGGCAAGTTCACATACTTTCTAATTTGTGTTACACATGCAGTTATCCCAAGCAACAATACCTTTCCTTCTATGCCCCTGGTAAGTACCTTAGAAGTGGATGTTCTTTCTTTGTCAGCTGGAGAATTCTGACTCATGGCAGCGTTCCCAGTATTGCTGCTGTTTCTCAATTTCGTTTCAAACCAGTCTTCATTTTCATTTGATTTTAAGCACGCCTAAATGGTAGCTAACACCTCCCTGGCTGTGGATGTAAGAGTAATGGTGTACGCTATTTCAAATTATCATGACATGTGCGCGTCACGCAATGACAGCCAGCAGTCTCCACAGGAAGGCAGCACCGAATGGCCGCGTGTGGCCATCAGCTGTACACAATTAGTCAAACACTTTGCCACAGTTTAGTTTTCGCCGTTGAATCGACTGACTTCCTGCCCTCAAACACTTCAAGCGACCTCCGAAAACAGACCTGCTATTTTGGGGGAAAGCGACAGATATGTTTGGAAAGCACACATGATCAAACTCAAGACTATCAGTAGGCGATGCCGCTTGACAACGTTAGGAAGGAAGGGTGATACATCTTCACTGTTCTCCTGATGGACCCACGTCCTCAGGGAGCCAGGCGGAACAAAATAACGTCTTCAGAAATCGGGAGCAAATCTTGTCTTACACCAGCAAGAACTAAATACGACCTTTTCAATCATTACTAAGACAATGGTGCGACAGTGACACAGGTTCGGATCGTCACGACAGACATGGAGTCGCTGCGAAAAAGCATTGCTCTGTCGCCCAAAACACGAAGAAATGGCAGTGGTGATTGATGGCTGACTGTCTTCTGTTAGCACACTGTATTCACGTGTATACCACCAGCTTCCGGAAGTCATCAACAGCTTAGCTTTCTCAACACAGTGTTTGCCACATCTCACCTTGCTGCAGGAAGGTTGGCACCGGCCTCACGAACAATTAGCGTATCGATGAAATTTGAAATCAAACAGGTGGGCGCTGCCACACCTTTCTCGGACCTTTACGTCAGTGGGCTCAGCATTCTTTCTCCTGGCGACACTTTAATTGCAAGGACAACAAGACTGCTTGCACGTCTCTTGTTTCAGGCGGTCTTCATCCTGTACGCTTTGAACAGCACGTAGGCCTGGCGATATTTCCTGTCTTCTTCTAGTTCCTCTACTTCGTAAGCTTATGCCCTATTGATCACAAAGAGAGCAAACGTCGGGCTGGGGGTGCATGTGGTGTCGTTTAACTATGCACACTTTTTACACCTTGTACGAAAACGAAACAAAGGTGCACCATGTGAATCCCAACAGTAGATCGACGTTTCAAGTGTAACCACCAAAACGATCGGATTCTTTTATAAGACTAAAACCAGCGAGAGAAAGAAGCAAATGTTGACGGTAGCTGCATGGGTATGTACAGTGCCAAGGCTGTCTGGAAACGCATCAGTGTTCTCCCTTAAATACTAGCCAAAGACACGACACATACTTACTATAATATTATCTGTCCCACATGGAGAGGGTACAGAGCAGAAACACGAATCGCACAACTGTTCCACCAAAGTGTGACAGGCGAAAGGACTGTGTTTTCCCAGCGGAAGACTGCTTTATTGATATAACAGTGTTAAAACGTGCCCACAGGGAGAACGGTCCCTTGAAGAAATTCCCTCTGTGCCGGGCCAAAGCCAGCCGTGAGTGCCGGTACAAAGAGACTGGAACAAAATGTGGAACTGTGAATCAGTGTGTGATTACTTGACCGTTCTCAAGCTGATTACCTGGCGCTGTCTACACCTGGTCTAGCCAGGTAGGTCAACACAACACAGCCCAGCACTCTGAGATTAAGGGATTAGCGTGGTAGGAGGCAAATCCACCGTGACTGTTTCTCTTTTTGTACTGATTTGATTGTGCGGAGAGGAAAAGTCCATCACGGAAGTGTGGAATGGCTTACGAGGGGAAGATGCTTCAAACAAACAGGTCTAACAAAACTAAATGAGGAGCCCCCCCACCCCCCCCCCCACCCCCACCCCCACCCTGCAGCCCACTCGTATCTCAACAAATCTGGACAGGCGTAGCTCTCAAGCTACGGTGAGCGCTAAAAAGCTTTATGACGATAAACTGATCGAATGTAGCACTCCGGTACTTGCTTCCCACGAGCAGTCTCAGCCTCTCATCCCAGCAGCTGACCACTGTGAACTTGAATAAAGCACACAGCCTACACAGTGACTACATAAATCAGCGCCATGTGAAATGCAGCTAAAGTTTTCAGAAGAAGCACGGTTGCACACTTCTGGTGATGGCAGAGGGACCTTGGCGGTCAGGGATGAAATGGGTGCAACAATATTTAATCTGTCCCCGCCCCACTTGATTTCTGTCCCGTGCCTGCAACATGCGATCACAGCTCAGTACTATTAGTCTGGTCAGCTCGCGCTTTCACTGGAATGTTACACACACCGCAGCTTCATTCTGAGCTGAGCCCGTTCTCACTGTATCTCAGCACGGATACCAGTCATCTTAAAAACTGCGAGATCTTTGTAACACATCAGGCCTATGATCTATAAGATATTCTTAAGACAGACCAGTGTGTGCGTGTGTGTGCGCGTGAATGCGTGTGTTTGAGAATATATATATCGACTAATAATACCACAAGTGATTTCAAATTATGTCTTCTTGTCTTCTTGCACCCCCCCCCCCGCCCCAACTCACTCTTCGTTACATTCCTTCTGTACCCCCGTGAGTGCTGTGTGTGTGAGCCTCTGTGTGTGTGTGTGTGTGTGTGAGTGTGTGTGTGTGTGTGTGTGTGTGTGTGTGTGTGTGTGTGTGTGTGTGTGTGTGTGTGTTTGTGTGTGTGTGTGTGTGTGTGTCTGTCTGTGTGTGTGTGTGTGTGTGTCTGTGTGTGTGTGTGATCAAGGAGAACTAAGGGACGAAAACACACAGGGGTTGCCCCTTTATATTCACGACCTGGGTGAAATGGGGGGGGGGGGGGGGGGGGGGGGGGGGGGGGGGGGGGGGGCAAAGGAGTTTGAACGTCTACTAATTTTGCTGCAACATTTTGTCTGATTTTATTTCGCTTCAGTTGTATCTACGCTTATTCGTTGGTCATCATTCCGTTTCACGACCCCCCCCCCCCCCCCCCCCCCCTTGCCACTGAACGTATACACCTATGTCCAACCCAACATTAACATTCAGTGGAATAGGCCTACTGAAACTGTGAAGACGGTAACTAAATAGTCTAGCCCCGTAGGACCTATTCTTTCTGGGTAAGAGAGAAAATGCTTCTTTTGACCAAAGCCACCATTTCCCCCGCTGCCGTACATAGCTGCCATATTCCCATCACGTCTGACAAGACCAGGCAAAGCATCGGCCAATATGACGTTTTGTAGCCACAGTTTTCTCCCAATCTCTTTCTCAACACGAGGCTCTCTGCGGCAACAAACGGGTTGTTCAGTTAGTTCTCGATTTCGTACAGCTCCAAACACCACGAGAACAATAAGATGAACAAGAATGAAAAGAACAACCAGGACAAGAATCAAGAGAGCAAGCCCGGTTATTAGATATTTAATGCCCGTTGGTTATTCGATATTTAGCATCTAGTCAGTTGTAACGGTCATATCAGGGATA
>OY757544.1:14417347-14433581 GCA_963584105.1 Alviniconcha strummeri
GGATCGCGTTAAACGTGTCTAGTTCGGAGGAGGTTTGGAAAAACCTTGCCCGCAAGTGTTCGGTAGTAGCAACAAAAAATAGTATTTTTGTTCCGAGTGTATTGTCCAGTTTCTTTTGTTGTGCGTGCGTGCGTGCGTGCGTGCGTGCGTGCGTGCGTGCGTGCGTGCGTGCGTGCGTGCGTGCGTGCGTGCGTGCAATATATAATATAAATCTGTTTGTTTTGTTTTTTCTGTTTTTTGTTTTTTGTTGTTGTTGTTTTTCCGACTGATGTTTCATTCTCAATCTGTCAGTAATCTACGTTTTTTTGTTTTGTTTTGTTTTTTTGTCGAAAACCTTGAAGGTCTTTAATGTGCTTGCGTGGGTGGTTGTTGAATGCCCATTCAACAGATTGAGAATGAAACATCAGTCGGAAAAAGGAAAAAATATATTTTAAAAACTTCTCCAGTGAATTCAGTATACAGACAGAGAACAGTTACATTTTTCTATTATTTTCATCAAAACACACACACACACACACACACACACACACACACACACACACACACACACACACACACACGCTGTATGAATCGTACCTATTTGCGATAACTCCTATAATGTGAAGAAAACGAGAAGATAATGCCCAGCACCTGTAACAAGTGCTCAAGTCATATGTCATCAAGTCATAATTGTGTGTGTGTGTGTGTGTGTGTGTGTGTGTGTGTGTGTGTGTGTGTGTGTGTGTGTGTGTGTGTGTGTGTGTGTGTGTGTTTGGTTTCTGTAACTCTAAAGGTGATTCTGATTCATACACACAACCACTTTTCAAAATCGTCTGCCAAAGTAACCTGAAAGAATGTTTATGATGGCAGTTGTTGCCATATATAATATAAATCTGTGGTTCCTTGCGTTAGAATATCAAACAGGCTGATCGAGTTGTTTATCTTGCAGGCTAGACCGAGACATGGTGGCACACCGAGTTCCCGGCTGCTTGCTGTGTTCACTGGAGAAAATGCATCATCCATTGAACAGCAGGGTATAATCGTGGCATTCAATTACTGCCTACCAGAGTGAACCAAACAGACTTTCCTTCCGCATTTAACCTACTAACCTAATATATTCTTCTCGTGTCTGGTACATCTTGGAGTCTTCGGATTGAGTCAACTTGATTACAAAGATCTTGTCTTCGACATAGGCTAAATACTGACCAAACAAAAAAGTGACAAAACAACAACAGCAAAAAACAAAAAGTTACAAAACAACACACACACACACACACACACACACACACACACACACACACACACACACACACACACACACACACACACATACATGCGCGCGCGCGCCACGCACGCACACTAAGGCGCTCGCACACATTCACACACACACATACGCACGCACGCACCCCCCCCCACCCCCCAACCCCCCCCCCCCCACACACACAAACACACACACAAGAAGAGCTGTGATGGAGAGCGAAAGAGAGAGATTTCAGGATTTGCGCCGCAGGAGGGGGGGGGGGAGGGAGATTGTATACCTATCGCTACACTGTCACCACCAGAATGATTCCTGCATTAAGATGGGCAGTGATGAGAGTCATTTTAATGTTTCAGTTGAATCAGTAGGAAGTGATGGACAAAGTCACAAAACAGTGTCCACAAACCACAACCTTTTTGAAGAGAAAGGAGACCCGAAGCGGTATCGAACCGAGGTCCTTCCGCTTACCAGCCTAACGCCTTACCGCTAGGCCAAACCGGCTCACTAGGTCAAACTACTGTTTGAAGAAGTACATTTTAAAGCTTGTTTTGAAGGCAGGGAGGGGAAAACTGTGAAAGAGAGCAAAGGGAAGAGAATTCCAGATTTGTGCAGCACGGAAGCAGAAGGCATGACCACCATGCTGTTTTGTTTTGAAGGTGTGGATGATGATGATGATGAGTTGATGCTTAATGTGCTCAGATGCCATTTGACATATTAGGGACAAGTTGTGACCAATGCCGAAGCACGGTTCAATAAAAGCCACATACGTAAGGTGTATGCGTGTTTAGTTGTAACCTGCCACCTGCATTTTGGCAGAATGACCGGGATCTTTTACGTGCTACTGTGGTAACAAGGGGGTGGAACGGATACCGAAATAAGAGTCAGCACAGAAAGTCGACCCTGGAGAAGAAAATTCTCCCGCCGTTCCAGCAGGGATTCGAACCCGCGACCTTTCAATCACGAATCCGGCGCTCTAACCACTGAGCTATCCCCGCCCCCAAGGTGTGGATGCTCATCTGACCCTATTTATATCAAACTTTTAGACCCTTTGGGATTGTTGCCATAAAAACGTTTTACAATCAAGAAATCGTTGTTGTTGTTGTTGTTGTTGTTGTTGTTGTTGTTTCTTTCTTTCTTTCCATTCGACTGTAATTATGGTACGGATTTTTAATGTTATTGTCACGGGACTGAAAATGAACAAAAGTGTCTGCGCCTCTGTATCTTAACATTAGAGCGTGATATGCTGAATGGGACTCAGTCACATGACAACCTACAGTGTGAACAAAGTCTTATGTCAATGAACAATAGAGTAATTCTAGCTATATATTGAGTGCATGCTCACGAGCAAGACGCTGGTAACGCACTGACTTTAGAAAGCGATGGTTTATCTACCAAACCGTAGAAGTAGCTAGCGTTCCTAAGAGGAGAGTGCTTCTTTTCCTCATAACCGTTACGGACCTTTACAGTGGTGATGCTCCTCGTGTCCAGGGGCCAGGCACGTCTTGAAATAAACTGTTGTTCTCTCTCTCTCTCTCTCTCTCTCTCTCTCTCTCTCTCTCTCTCTCTCTCTCTCTCTCTCTCTCTCTCTCTCTCTCTCTCTCTCTCATACACTGAGTTTTACGTGTATTTTAAATCTATGTGCAGGCTATATGTAGTACCAATAGAATTAGACCCTCGTGGACGAGGGATGTATGTAAAAAGACCCTGTGACTACTCCGGCCAGTACCCTCGTGAAAATAGGTTTATTCATTCATCCACACATTTACTTTCTCTCTCTTTCTCTCTATGCTCATAATATGTAACTGAATGATGAATGGATGTATGGCGTGTGTTCATCTGGCGCTGTGAGCACACTATCTTTTGTGTGGAAATTCTCATGTATAACGTTTTACTCACTCATTCATGCCTATATGTATATACAAACTATATAAATAATACCTGTAATTTGACATCTACTGATCAGTATCTTAGCAAGGACTAGTTGTTAGGTTTTTGACTGAACCTAAACTACAATCCTTGTAAAATAAAGTTTTCTAGTTCGAGTTCTCTCTCTCTCTCTCTCTCTCTCTCTCTCTCTCTCTCTCTCTCTCTCTCTCTCTCTCTCTCTCTCTCTGGCTCACACACACACACACACACACACACACACACACACACACACACACACACACACACACACACACACACACACACACATGCGCGCTCGAGCGCACAGCGGCACGCACTCACTCACTGACACAACGTGACATTCATTCACACGCACATTCACGCACACACACACACACACACACACACACACACACACACACACACACACACACACACACACACACACACACACGCACGCACGCACGCACGCACGCACGCACGCACGCACACAAACACACACACACACACACACACACACACACTCGTACACACACAGTGTTCACACTACGTGTGTTAAACTGTTCGGAGCACCAAGTGAATTAATAGTCCTATTCAAAACTGCAGCCCTTTTTAATCCGACAAAATTCTTTACAAAAAAATCTTTTGTTTATTGTTAGACCTGCTGGGATTTCGTCTAGGCGTCGCCTAAAGTAAACACGTTTTCAGCTGAGAAACTCGGCCACTGATGTGTTCCCGTTTCTCAAGACCAGGAGGACGTCTCGTGTTTAGGCTACTCTTCTGGAAAGTAAATCTCAACAACAGTTTGGCGTACACTGAAATGACCAGCCATTGAACACATGCAACCGTGCGTGAAGCTTGCTGATTGACGTCTAGTGACGCTGGTCGTGACACGAGGATCACAATTAAAATTCAATTAAACAGGCTAACTGTCATGTATTCAGCCTGCAGAAAGTGACTCTGTCACGGGTCTGACCCTGCCGAACTCAGTCAGTATCTGAAGGATCAACACCCACTCACCATCACCAAACCCCCTCGCCCCCTCCCCCCCCCACACCTCCCGGCACACACACACACGCACAACCACCGCTCCCTCCTACTAAACAAACCATAACTCGGTGAAAAGACAGAGCCCATCATTTGGAGAGGGGAAAAAAGCAGACTAAAAGAGAAGAACAAGACACTCAAAGCCTTATGAATGTACATGAATGCCCATCAGTATTAAATCACGAAGCATTCCAATGTACATAAAGCTATGCTAATTTCCAAAGTACGCACATGACCATGTTGAAATGCATGCATAGATTGCTTGTCGAATATGCAATGCTTGTAGATTTAAAAACACACATTCACACCATCGAGCACGTTTACACATACAGTGACCCGCAGGTGAATATTACAGTGAATGCAACCTTTATATTTCCGATATATGTGTAGATCACACCCATACACATAATAATTAATATGTGCCAATAATATGTATTTGTATAATAAGGACGTGAAACAACCATATTTAAATGTAACTCTGTTATGTAAAGCAGTCTGAGCGAGTGAACGAAAAGTATATTGCAGTGGACGGATGCACGCTCTTCTGAATAAAAGCCCCACAATGATGTGCTTGGCAAAAACAAAACACACACACACACACACACACACACACACACACACACACACACACACACACACACACACACACACCACACAAAAAATCAAAGCCAGGTACGACACATGGTTTACCCCCTCCTTCCCCACCCCACCCCGAAAGAAGAAGAAGAAGAAGAAGAAAACGCTTCCTACCTGTACCAGGGAAAGCCAAACACGGTACCGTGTCGACCCTGATTAGGGAGTGAGGGCGTGAAGCCTTTGACCCCCCTCCCCCAACCCCTCACCCAATCACCTACACGGGGCGGCAGAAAACAGACGGGGGGCGCTCTGCACTCACACTCATTTGACCGCCACAAACGTGGCTCTGGAGGACTCACCCAGGCTTCTCTGACCGAGACTACCCGCTGACCGCACAGGCGCCTGAATGAAGAAGTCGCTAGTTCAAATAATATGGGGTCGATATACTGTGATTATAATGCTGCTGCTTTGTACCAGTTAGGCCTTTGTTAAAAATACGTCGGTTAACAAGTCCCTCTGCCTTCTTCTTGTGATGAACTGCGTAAGGAAGACCTCAACCAAAAATCGGCGGTTCAGTTTTTAACTGAAAAAAAATAAATAAAAACATCGGCGGTTTAGTGATGCGACACTACAACCTGTTCATCCATCACAACGGAAAGAACCAGCCGTGAGACGTCAAGATCGTGGCCTAGTGTCTGATGTAGACCTAAAGTATCCCAATCACACGGACATTTTGCCCGCTAAAAGGTAAGCTCTAATTATAATAATCATTTACATTTAGAAAGCGCCCTTTCATAGCGTTTTACAATTAATGACATTCACTAGTAATGCGGGCAAAGCACGCAAGTGCCACACGCGCATTAAATCAAGCAGATAAATTATAACTACCTGCTCATCACACACACACGCGCGCGCGCGCGCGCGCGCACACACACTGGCACACACACACACACACACACACACACACACACACACACACACACACACACACACACACACACACACACACACTCAATCAGTGCCATGTTGGAAAAAGGCGAGTTTTCAGTGGTGATCATTAACGGAGCAAACTGAGAAAATCTTGTCGTCTTTTGGGAATGTTTTCCAGAGTGTCGGGGCAACATAAAAGAAAGAGTGTTTGATTTGTCATGATAGACTGCAGTACGGTGTAAGAGGATGTCTTGCAACATGCATGATTTTCGTGCTGTGCCTGTAGTGAGAGGCGACTAGTAAGCAGTTAGCTGAATGTGAAAGTATAAATAGATATGGTCAGTTCTGTATTTCCACACCCTCAGCCCCCAAGCTCGTCAGCCTGTTCCGAAAGGCGTGAACCGGCGATAAAGAAATAAACACAACCATCTTCCACACCGCCCTCTCTTACCCCGCAAAGCAAACAGGAAGACTGAAATAGAAATAAAGACTGAAGAAAAGAAATAGAAAGGACAAGACAAAAATGAAAGCTGTCTGAGGAGAAAAGGCAAGACATCAAGGATGGTAAGGGAAGAGGAGGGGGGGGGGGGATACACAGAGAGGGAGGGAGCGGAAGATAGGGGAAAGAAGGGAGGGAGGGGTGGAGAGAGAGAGAGAGAGAGAGAGAGAGAGAGAGAGAGAGAGGGGGAGAGAGAGAGAGAGAGAGAGAGAGAGAGAGAGAGAGAGAGAGAGAGAGAGAGAGAGAGAGAGAGAGAGAGAGAGAAACGCAGACAGACACAAACACAGACACACAGAGAGAAAGAAAGATGGAGAATGCACGTAATTTTTCAGACGAACTGAGGTCTAATGTTTTCAACAGGTTCGTACCGATGCTCAGACCTGGTACCTGCAGCCACAAGAAGCAAGGCGAGCGCTGTAACGATCACGGCGCTGGTTGCAGTCTTCATGCCCCACAGGAAGGAACTGACTTAGCGGCAACACCGTGTCTGAATCTGTCATAGCATCGCCAGCACTGCTTTGCTCTAAGTCAGGATTTAGCATCACAATGGTCACCGAAAATTGTACATAGAACTAAGACAGCATCTATAAAAGGGTCAGTGCTTCTCAGGACAGTTTTCTCTTCTTCCCTTTCAGTTCTTTCCGCCACGCTTTCTCCCCAGTCTTCATTCGAGTCTCTCTCTCTCTCTCTCTCTCTCTCTCTCTCTCTCTCTCTCTCTTACTGGTTGAGTGGGCATAAAAACAAACTACTACCTTTGCCGCGGTTTCTCTCTTTGTGGACCTATGTGGACGAGTCCTCGCTCCGAGAGGGGAGTAGTAAACCCCAAACACTCGCCACAAAGCGGCAACTGTACTTCCCACCATCTATTTACTGTAGCTCAATAGGTCCCTTCGAGTCCCCGCGGCCACTGTCAACGTTCCCAGACTGTCCGACCGAAGGTGTTCGGAAGCCACCACTGCCGAAAAGACTGGTTTTTGACTACGCAAAGCCGCTCCCCTGGCATCCACTCACTAGCGACAGTCTTATTCACTGCTCATCAACAATTACTGTGGTGGCCGGAGAAATCAGAAAACAACGAAGCTGGTTGAAACGGGAAGACACAAACTGAAAGGCAGAATTCGGCCTTGCTGCCAGCAAAGTACGCAGAAACAACAATTGTTGCAGAAACAATTTTTAATCAGGGTCGGATATAGTCCTTTGATCTCGAAACTGGCTCAACATATAAATACAAATATATACACATTTACATGTTGGCCAGAGAGTGAATTGTCACAATCTGAAACAGCGTGAGGCCCTGAGCGCAAAAAGAACACAAACAGAAAGACATGCAAGTGTCAATACTTCAATGTCTTTGATAGGGTCTGGCGGCAATTCACGTAAAGTTCAAACGCTATTTTTATTTTTATTTTATTTTTTAAATCAACAAAAGTTGGGCAACGGACTGAAAGGCTAAATGTGCAGTCATAGCTCCAGATTTAGAAATATTTCCGAGTATCACCTGTCTGTCCAACCTCCATTTAGTAGTTGAACTGTAGTTCTCCAAACAATAAACATTTCGGACTGTTCAGTAATGGAGTCACCTTGGTTTTTCACTCATAAACTTAAAATCTTCTAGGTCACGAGAGAGAGAGAGAGAGAGAGAGAGAGAGAGAGAGAGAGAGAGAGAGAGAGAGAGAGAGAGAGAGAGAGATTCCTAAGTTCCGAAATTAACTGTTGTTCAAGGATAAATTGCTTCTACCCGCCATCTTTTCCACGGTCAGTTGAAAAATAAAAGCATAAGTAATTTTGCTCGTCGGGGTTATGGTTACTCCCAGCCAACGGCACTTAAAAACCGGTCAGTGGCCTTTTGAGCCTTCTTAGTATCTTACCCCGTTAGAACGAGGAAACGTTTGTTCCAGACGCCTGTGGACCCAGCCACGACCCCGGCAACTGGGACAGGAGCTCAGTGGACAGGGCTAACCGTTTACTGGGACAGGAGCTCAGTGGACAGGGCTAACCGTTTACCGGGACAGGAGCTCAGTGGACAGGGCTAACCGTTTACCGGGACAGGAGCTCAGTGGACAAGGCTAACCGTTTACCGGGACAGGAGCTCAGTGGACAGGGCTAACCGTTTACCGGCGCGCGTTGATGCATGCGAGCTCACGGCACAGGAAGACGACCAGACCGAGGTTGTCACGGAAGATACTCGCGGAGTTCCCAAAGAGTGAAAGAGTCCTTGTGTGGGGTGTGAAAAAACCCAGAACCGAGTGGGATATATGGTCAGTGTCCGTGAAGCCCTGTGGTGCGTGCGGGTGGTGAATCATAAAGCAACAAAGAGCATTCAGCGAGGAACACAAACGCAAAGAGAAGCAGACACAAAAGATACGGAACTAACTGAAAAGCGATGGCTGAGCGTTGCTTTACGTCCACAGAAACCGTAGACTTATTAGGGACGGGAGCCCAGGACGGCCACTCAACTTTCACACAGCTCCTGAGCTCCACTGAAAAGCGAAGTGAACAGCCGACTTTTACAGTCTCGTTTTAGGTTTACGGTAGGCTTAATCTCAGTATGAGTTTTTTTCTGAGCAGGCCTACATTGCAGTTCGTCGATATTTTATACCAATAACAAGAGAATGTTTTGTTTCTTTGTTTTTTGTTTTTGGTAATCCGTCTTTGCTCGGAATTCCAAACAATACAAGCACTGGCTGTTGTAACATCGACATTTTTGCCCTTACGTACAAGGTTTTAAAGGCCGGAACTGCAAAAAGATCACATACTGAAGACTGCAAACTCAATTTTGTGTATTATGAAAACATTAAAATAACCTAGCACACACATACACGTACACGTACACGTACACACACACACACACACACACACACACACACACACACACACACACACACACACACACACACACACACACACACACACACACACAACCAGCTGTGGAGCGCAGTAAATCTGCCCGAAGCGCTATATAAATGCGATCAGTAGTAATAATAATAAGTGTTGTCCCTAATATGTCAAATGACATCTGAGGACATTAAGCATCAACTCATCAATAATAATAATAATCACTATGATACTTAAGATAGTCGCTCATTTGATAGCAACAGCGTCACGGCCCGCATCACATGTGGTAAGACAAATAACTGAAACATAAACAGCAACGCAGACACTCTCTTAATTGAGATGAATCATTTCAATCAGGAGTTTTGTACTACTGATGTGAAGAGAGAACCGCATTTCATGGGAGCAATCCTACAATTGACCGGGAAGTCCGGAGCATTACCGAGGGCACTCGCTTGGTCGGGTGCAGCTGGTGTGGGTCTGAAAGGAACCAAGCCGCTCCGCGCATGAGTTAAGACGACTCGTTGTCCAAGCCGAAGGACGAAATAGCAAGCGTACTTGGGATCAAACCCCGACAAGAAGATCAAGTCATTGTGCAAGCTGGCGGCTGGTGCGATGTAACGAGACGAAATGCCTTACTGTGAAATGCCTCTAGCCGTTTTCCTGCCAAGTTTCACCTCACGCCCCACCACAACTCCTGGTGTGCGTCTCACTGATATTACAGCCTGTTGTCTCCACTGATTACTCCGGTTACAGCCGCTGTCGGGTGGTTCCCCGTTCAGTCCAGGAAGGGCTGCAAGTCTTCAAAGGATTAGCTGGCTGACTGACCCAGTTGCGGGCTACTTCCCTGATAGAGAACAGTGGAGAAACGCCGTTGCAGCCACGTCCTGTAGAACACTCGCGGCCATTTGGCTTGCCGGCTTGATAGTGCCGTCTGATGCAGCTGCTGACACCTTGGGAAAGCGACATGGGTTTCCCATGGCAATTGATATTCCCAGATGGGGCAGGAAAGTAGAATTATTTCTATAGCAGCCAAACTGTAATCAAAGGAGGCGGCCTTCCTGAGTGACATGCGTTGGACAGAGGGTAGAAAAGATCTAATAAAATGCAAAGTACATATTATTTAGGCATCAACGTCGAGTTTGGTGAGTAACGATGACTGGTACTGGCTGTCCCACTGGCAAGTGTCAGAGCGGATAACGGCTGACCGTGCTCAAAGTCAGTAGCGGTGTGCTATAGGCGAGTTGGACGTAGCCGGTTTTGTGCAGCCAGTCCCGCTAATAGTTTTATTATTATTAATCGCTTCTTTTTTTTTAAATATATAGCGCTATTCTCCGCTCTCGAGCAGACTCACTGCGCTCGCATGTGATTCTACACGAGTGAATAGTTTTTATAGCGCGTTTTTGAATATCCACCGAAGTGGTGTATTTACAGCGCTGGCATGGCTGGTGCCACAAGAATCTGCTGCCAGAGAGAGTCAGTCTCGGCGCGTTCTGTGTACACCATACAACCATGCACCGTGTCACTTCATGCAAAGCCACATACGCAAGGTGTATGCGTGTTTAGTTTTACTCACGAAACTCCATTTCTAAATTGAAATTATAATAAAACGGCAGTTTTAAAATAAAATCTTTCATTCTGATCTCTTCGACCTATCATGAAAAGGCTAGTCTCTTTAACTTGTTATATATCATTTTATCTCAGACTAACGATGAAAAACTTCTGTTCAATGTAATCTTCAACTGACCGAAGCTAACAACTTCAACCCGAAAACCGCCATCCGAAGTTCTGCCTCAGTCTGTGTCCGTACCCCTGGGGCCTCAACTATGAATCGGGCCTAAAGCGGTAGGCCGGCCTAAATCTCAAGGCTATTGACAATGGCCCCGAAATGGTAACCATGGACCGGGACTACACCAAAGTCCGGGCCGAACCTCGGGCCTAAACAGCCGATATTTAGGCTAGCGATTTCGCTGGACTAAAGGTCGTAGGCCCGGGACTATGACTGCTTTTGGCCTTGTTATGCTTGGAAAGTTGGTTTTGTTTGTTTTTTGCTGTTGTTGCGTCTTTATGTCTGAATCCAGCGGTTTCTCTCTCTCTCTTTTTTTTTTTTTTTTTTTTTCTTTCTTTCGTTTACTTCGTCAAATGAGTACTAGATGTTCGTCGGCCAAAGCTCTTTCATTTTGGAGGGAAGAAAGGTCGCACTAGCCGAGCGACGCAGGCATAATGACTGATTAATGTGATTGTACGATTTAATGTTTGCAAATTATTATGAGAGCAAGTTTGCTTGACGTCTTACATTCTCACGTTAGTGATAACAAGACGAGTGAGCCAGTCCAAGAAAAACTAGCAGAAGACATCAGCAAGGGCTGTTACTCTCGGCGGCTTACCTCCCCTATTCTTCCCGCCGGACCGGAGACTGCATTGTTACATATGTATCAGTGAGAGCTTATCTAGCGCGAACTGAACTGATTCGCAAAACTGAGAGGGCAGCTTCACGCAGCTCACACATGTATTTCAAGAGACACTCAAGGCACTGAACGAAGACAGTGCTTGAACTGGCTGGCATTAGTTTGGACATTTTTACCCCTCATCCCACTTGAGCGGCATCAGCCTCAAAAGTTATGGACAAGTAAGTCTCCACTGAAGACATGGTTGCAAACGGCAGGCTGGCGGCGTCGTAATCGATTCGCGACTTCCTGCCGTAACAATGTCCACAAAGAAACTTTGTCTGTGGCTGTAGGCCTACATATTGTCTTCAGCTTCGATTTTTAAAGCTCTCACATGAACACGCGGCGTAGTTCACTGAGGTGGAAGCAATTATACAGATTACACGAGTTTCGGTGAGGTTTAAATAATTATGTGTTTCACCGAGAAACGAAGTTACGGAGCTCAGGTGAGGCACCCTGAACCTTTTTCTTTTTCCTCCCAACTGTCTGCAATGTCTTCTCCGTAACTTTTACTTAGTCATGTGAGTGGCCAGTTAGCCTGTTTAAGCTGACGGCCTGCGCGTGCATCTCACTAGCTCCGCAACTTGTTCGACTCGGTAAATATACAGATTAAACCTCGCCAAGCCTCGTGTCATCTGCATTCCAGCTCATCCCACAAGCAGTCAAAATTTGACATTTATTTCCTTTCATCCTTTTTGGCGTGTTGAAGGATACATTTGGGCACAGGTTGTTTGCCGTGTTATTGTAACCAGCGTACTGGGGGGGGGGGGGGGGGGGGGGGGGGGGAGTTGTGTGTCCGTTGTTTGTCAGAGTTGTAACCAGCGTAATGGTGTGTGTGTCCATTGTTTGCCGTGTTATTGTAACTAGCGTAGTGAGAAGTGTGTCCATTATTTGTCGGAGTTGTAACCAGCGAAGTGATTTGTGTGTCCATTGTTTGCCGAGTTAGTGTAACTAGCGTAGTGAATTGTGTGTCCGTTGTTTGTCAGAGTTGTAACCAGCGTAAAGATGTGTGTGTCCATTGTTTGCCGTGTTATTGTAACTAGCGTAGTGAGAAGTGTGTCCATTATTTGTCGGAGTTGTAACCAGCGAAGTGATTTGTGTGTCCATTGTTTGCCGTGTTATTGTAACTAGCGTAGTGAATTGTGTGTCCGTTGTTTGTCAGAGTTGTAACCAGCGTAATGATGTGTGTGTCCATTGTTTGCCGTGTTATTGTAACTAGCGTAGTGAGAAGTGTGTCCATTATTTGTCGGAGTTGTAACCAGCGAAGTGATTTGTGTGTCCATTGTTTGCCGTGTTATTGTAACTAGCGTAGTGAATTGTGTGTCCGTTATTTGCCGGAGTTGTAACCGGCGTAGTGATTTGTGTGTCCATTGTTTGCCGTGTTATTGTAACTAGCGTAGTAAGTTGTGTGTTCGTTATTTGTCGGAGTTATAACCAGCGAAGTGATTTGTGTGTCCATTGTTTGCCGTGAGTTGTGTATCACAACCCTTGCACACGTCTACCCTGTTAAAAACAGCACATTTTATCTACAAGTCGGTATCACAAGGCTTGCACACGTCTGTCCGGTCTGAAATTACAAAGCTGTCTTCAGCAAAAATGTTGCGCAGTTGTTGTTGTTGTTGTTCGTTTTGTTGTTGTAGATTTCGTTAAATTTGATTGGCTGTTGATAATTAGATTATGATTTTTGTGTTCTTTGTGTACTTTGTACTTTTAAGATGTGGAGTTAAAAAGGCATATTTATGTGGGTAACTTTGTTGTACAGTAGGCTGACTGAATGGTGATCGTAGTCTACGCTGTGACCGACACATCGTTTGGTCAGCCGTGCCCGATTGCTGGTTTGGTCATCCGTGCCCGATTGCTGGTTGGGTCGGCCGTGCCCGATTGCTGGTTTGGTCATCCGTGCCCGATTGCTGTTTGGGTCAGCCGTGCCCTATTGCTGGTTTATTAAACTGTGCCCGATTGCTGGTCGTTTTGCGCAGATTCCCGACAGTCAGCAGTATCACATCTTGGTGAAAACGGGACTAGTGACCTCTAAATTCAGAGAACAGTCACACGTACTCCATCCGATTTACATCAGCTACTTGGTGATAAAGCAACGTCATTTTCCGCGTGAAACTGTGTAATGGCAGTGTTGGGTGCTGCACGTAAACAGCCTCTTTGCCAGCTTGTTATTAGGCCTCGTCTCACTGCGCTGTAAGATAATTTATAAGGAAAACGCAGTAAATGGGACTAAATATTACTGTTGCGTCGCTGAACTGAAATTCCCAACATATGCAAAAATCACTTCTAGCTTCTAAAAATACCCGCTGATGATTACTGCACGGGCTTGGTAAGGAGGCTAATGAACAAGGCCTAAGCCTACTTCCTCAGATCGCAGTCACCGGAAACAAGTCATAATTATCTTTACTAATCCTCCGGGACAAAGGACGTCTTTCGACAGATGGAGCATCATATTCAACACAAAAAGCCCCCCCCCCCCACCCCCTTCCCCTCCCGCCCACTATGTGGCGCTAATATGGTTGACTGCTCTCTCTCTCTCTCTCTCTCTCTCTCTCTCTCTCTCTCTCTCTCTCTCTGTCTCTCTCTCTGTGCGCTAATATAGAGACATAGTTGACTGTTAACTCTCTCTACTCCCCATGCATTCTCGCCTCTCGTCACCTCTTCCACTTTCTACGACGAAGCACTGCAGTCTGGTCTAAGCCTGTAATGGCACAGGGCGAGAAGGTCAGGAAACAGTTTGGCTTGGTGAAATGCCAACAACTAGTCCATGACCGTTCGACCATTAGTTACATGCGTGGTGGCCTTTTAGTCGCCACCAGTTCTTCCGCTGTTGAGGTGCACCGCGTGACAAGGCTGTGTGTTGCGACGGTCCGTGATGCGGAGAAATATCAAATTCTAACGCCGCTCAAAATGAAAATTTAAAATGTATATTGTCAACGGAGACGGACACACGTACATTCTCTCTCTCTCTCTCTCTCTCTCTCTCTCTCTCTCTCTCTCTCTCTCTCTCTCTCTCTCTCTCTCTCCAACACACACACACACACACACACACACAACACACACACACACACACACAGTAGGACGTAAGACCCCAACGGTCATTTAGATTTGCCGAAAGTGCAGCTAGGGTACACACACACACACACACACACACACACACACACACACCACACACACACACACACACACACACACACACACACTCAGTATGAACTTACCCTTGTACGTAAGGGAATATGGAAGCCTATATTGAAGACCAGAACTAACATAACATCAACAACGCTGTTTTCACAGTTATCTGAGGACAGAATCCTACCCGCGTTTAACATTTGAATAATCTCTTGATTGAGACGGGGAGAAGGGGAGTGGGGCGGGGGGGTGGAGGTCTGACTATGTAGCAAGTAGGGCGGCCCAACAAGTGTGGCCAATTTCTTTTCATGGTGAGATTACCGGTCCCAGGCGACGATGCGTGAGGAACAACGTTCAGGAAGTGTATGTATGACCCGCCACAGTGTGAACAAGCGAGGGCAATTTTCACCCTGGGTGGAAGCGTCTATCGCATGACCGCTGTCTGTACGGGCTGTCCGAGCGCATTAAACTCAGCACTCAACAGAGAACGGATGGTGCACTCTTTCCTCTTTCCTCAACGAAAATTCCAGATCGTTCTCTTGACGGTGGCTGACAGGCGGAAGAGCGCTCCAGTGTTTCACAGTGCAAACATTGGTAATGCCGATAAGCGAAATAAGCCAGGTTGAGGCTTTTCTGGAAGGTTCATGCGAATAAATCAATAGTAGTAGTAGTAGTAGTTACTGACTTAGTATATTCACAGAGAGATATAGTTAGTTAGTTAGTTAGTTAGTTACGGGTTTGTAACGTCCTGCCATTATAGTGTCAACCGCACAGGGTCACCTAAGGACGATCAAACTCTGTCATAAGCTAATGCACATTGCAAAACTCTTACCATAATTATATGTAAACCCTTTCTCAAGTCCAATTCACAAACTATTAGTCCCTACACAAATATAAAATAAAACAACTTATAAGCACAAACATCAGACACAAATTTTTGAAGAGTCTCAACCTTGAGTTTGACAATGGAGGTGGACTGCGATAGTAGGCAAAGTGGAATGGGAAGCCGAGACCTTTTGTAACAAACTCACTGAATCCGTGAGGATGACGGCATGTGTGGTCTGACTGTCACCTCTTGAGGAAATCCAGCGGAGAGCATGGCTTCCCATTCCACTTTGCCTACTACTGTGCCATCCATGCTCTCCGCTGGATTGCCTCAAGAGGTGACAGTCAGACCACACATGCCGTCAATCCTCACGGATTCAGTGAGTTTGTTACAAAAGGTCTCGGCTTCCCATTCCACTTTGCCTACTATCGCAGTGCACTGGTCTAACAGGAATAGCCTGTAGAGAGCAAGGCGGTTAATACAGCACCTACGCCGAGACGGCAGCAGCGTCACGTGGCACAAGCGCTGTAAGTGCACACATTTGGTGGATATTCAGAAACGCACTATGAAAGGCCACAGTCACTTCATTCACAATTACATGCGACAAGAGCGCAGTGAGTGTGCTCGAGAGCAGGGAACAGCCGCTATACAAAAGCGAACAACAGCAAGATGTTACAAGCGACACAAGCATGCCTACAACATGCACCATGAACAGGCTGCAGCGATTACATCAATGGTCTTGACGGCGTCGTCACCCGACTGGCCGTGTGAAGTGTTGAAATGTAGAGTAAAACGCCAGTGTGGATTACACCGTGCAAGGCAAATAC
>OY757544.1:14433781-14452646 GCA_963584105.1 Alviniconcha strummeri
AATCGACTACTTATCGCCACGTATAATGATACACTCTGCAAAGTAAACACGTCCTGTCTACAAAAAGCTCCGATGCAAACACTGTACAAATTATGAGTAAAAGCAAATATTTGTGTACTGCCCGGGCTGTAACTGCAGGTTTTCGTGCCATGAAGAGTTGTGTGACAGGTGTTCGTTCGTGGCCCGAGTTTGTTAAAAGACAAATGTGGACCTACTTAATATTTGTCTGATATTTCCCCGCGACAGCTCAACCTCGTCTAAGATTACCGGTAAGACGATCATGGTCTACTGATGGCAGAAAGCGTACTGTTCCCGACTGACTAGACAAGGAGTTCAGCTCAGCCCGTCCCGACTCGGCTTGACTTCTGTACCTTCTCGTTTACAGCTAGCACTGCACTGGGGGCTAAACAGCAGACATTTCAACGTGTGATCCTACCGTGTAGTGTGCACTGGGGGCTAACCAGCAGACATTTCAACGTGTGATCCTACCGTGTAGTGTGCCGGCAGTAACTGGATCAGTCAGTGTGTGAAAATGCGGAACCAGTTTCAAGACCACGTAAATTGTCTGCTGCATCATGCACAGTGTGTGTGTGTGTGTGTGTGTGTGTGTGTGTGTGTGTGTGTGTGTGTGTGTGTGTGTGTGTGTGTGTGTGTGTGTGTGTGTGTGTGTGTGTGTGCGTGAGCGTGTGTGTGTGGTGTGTGTGTGTGTGTGTGTGTGTGCGTGAGCGTGTGTGTGGTGTGTGTGTGTGTGTGTGTGTGTGTGTGTGTGTGTGTGTGTGTGTGACAGACAGACAGACAGACAGACAGACCGAGAAAGAGAGAGAGTATGCCGCGCGGCGGTGTGTGTGTGTGTGTGTGTGTGTGTGTGTGTGTGTGTGTGTGTGTGTGTGTGTGTGTGTGTGTGTGTGTGTGTGTGTGTGTGTGTGTGTGTGTGTGAGCGAGAGAGAGAGAGAGAGAGAGAGAGAGAGAGAGAGACAGACAGACAGACAGACAGACAGACAGACAGACAGACAGACAGAGACAGAGAGACAGAGAGACACTAGAGACAGAGACAGAGAGAGACAGAGACAGAGACACAGAGAGAGACAGAGAGAGAGAGACAAACAGACAGACTGACATATTTCAGTTGTACATGGACATTGCTCCGGCGTATGTTAATAGTGTCCGTCTATTGCAAGTCGTACCTAACTATATACCTTTTGTTGATCTTGTAAAGCGCGGTGTGCTCACCCTTGTCGGAGAGATACAGCGCTACAGAAACGACCGCTATTTTATTAAAGTCACGTCATCTTCACATGCCTGTCCTCTCTGAAATGCCAACAACGTGTATTGATGATGAGTGCACTCGAGTCTATTACTAAGGTCAGATTTTCCGGTACGATAGCACGGCACAATACAGCGCGGGCACACGGCACAAATCACTTGACGTGACGAAACATTCGATCAGTTTAAACAGTCACGCAGGTACACATGCTCGTACACGCGCGCGCGCGCGCGCGCACACACACACACACACACACACACACACACACACACACACACACACACACACACACACACACACACACGCAAACACACACGATACGCACGCACGCGCGAGCACCAAACACAAAGACAAAAAGAAAGAGGCAGGACTCTCAAAGTCAAATGAAATAATCGGCCTATCTGGTAGAAGTTTGAAAAGACATGCCATTTAACAAATATTCTTTTAAACATACCTTGTTTACTGCATGCAGTTCTGTCACAAGATTACCTTGCTTACTGCATGCAGTTCTGTCACAAGATCAAACGGCACACCTTTTTGATCAGAAAAATACTGCGCCTGCATACAAATCAGTGACCTGATGATGCTTCAGGCTCTTTAAATGATCGACACACCTGATTTATTATTCACCTGATTCCTTACTCAGGTCACGTCACATAACAGCGAGGACTCGCAGTGATTCATTGAAATGAGGGCATTGTGCAGTAGGCCCACATTTAGCAGTAAATGACTACACTCGCTGAGAGGACTGTGCAGGACTGAAGTGTTTGTTCCGTGAGGGTTTGTTACAAACTACAAGCACTGGTTTAAGAAATCCTTCCTTCAACCATTGCCTGTTTAGTTACGCCATAGGTTCCTGAAAACTGTCAACTAACGAGCAGTTTTTTTGTTTTTTGTTTGTTTTTGTTGGTGCTCAAACAGTAGTAAGTTTGTTACAAACAACTG
Source organism: Alviniconcha strummeri (assembly GCA_963584105.1). Classification (NCBI taxonomy): domain Eukaryota; kingdom Metazoa; phylum Mollusca; class Gastropoda; family Provannidae; genus Alviniconcha; species Alviniconcha strummeri. The sequence continues at coordinate 14,435,991 of OY757544.1, forward strand.
AAATAAAACAAGGCGTGTCATTTATAGCCGCCAACAAAGTTTACACCAGCACAAATAAAACCACAATCGTTTGAATCGAGACGGCACTCTTTTTCTTTACCCGGGGTGGATGCGTCTCATGTTTACGTGGGTGCTTGGGCGCTGGGCTGCTTCCACAGTCATATTAGTACCCGAACTTTTCGGAGGGCGCTGACCGCATCGCTGGACAGCTGCGCGGAGATAAAGAGTGCCCCTTCAGTGGCGTAACCAAATTTGGCAGAGTTTGGAGGACGGTGCCGGAAAGCGGTGCTCGGAGTGTGGGTTTGTTACTGTCACTTGCTACAAGTAAGTAAGTAAACATGGTGCTTAACGTCCACAGAAACCATAAGGCTTATTAGGGACGGGGAGAACGGGGGAAAGGGGGTATGGAAGTGGGGGGAGAGGGAGATTATATACCTATCGCTACACTGTCACCACCAGAATGACTTCTGCATTAAGATGGGCAGCGATGAGAGCCATAACGTTTGTCGTGACAAACATATTTTTGTCGCGACAAGCTTACTTTTGTCGCGTCATTGCGCAAAAGTTTTGTCGCGACAAAACACGTCTTTGGTCGCGACAAAAGTATGCTTGTTGCGACAAAAGTTTTGTCGCGAAAAACACGCGACAAAAATATTTTGTGGCGACAAACATAATTTTGTCGCGGCAACCATACATTTTTCGGGACAAAACACGTGTTTGTCGCGATAAAACTTTTGTTGCGACAAAAATGATACTTGTAGCAGCTCCCGCCAATGATTGAATCCCAGCACACAAACAATCATCTACCTCGTCAGCTAGAACTGACATTACCATCAGTCAGTCACCTAATATTATTCAGTCTTAAGTTCAGCTGTCTGAAAAGAACAACTACCTTCCTCTTCTAAACATCGGTACCAGTATCAAAATAATCACATACCTCTTACTTGCATCGACATCAGCATAAAAGCAGTCATATGTACCTCTTACTTGCGTTGATGTCAGCATAAAAACAATTACGTACTTCTTATTTGCATCGGCGTCAACTTATAAACAAACTTAAAATAGTAATATTTAATAGGCTTTTTCCTGCATAGATATCGACATAAAAATAATCAGACGTATACTTCTCACTAGCATCGATATCGGCACAAAAACAATCACATATATACCTCTCACTTGCATCGACATCAGCATGAACACAATCGCATACCTCTTCTTGCAGCAATAGCAATACAAACAAAAACGCTTACCTCTTCTACGTTGAATCAGTATCTGCATCAAAACACCTGCCTATCCCTTTTATAATAAACAGTCAGCATGCAGCATCTTCTGACATCGATATCAACGTACAGCAACCACTTATTCTGCCTGATTTTAGCAGATAACAGTTTCCTACCTCCTTCAGCATTGCTGTAAAGCTGTAAACTGTGACATTATCTACCTTCTGCTACCTGTCAGCAACCGCCAAACAGCCACCTGCCTTGCTTGCGTCGACATTAGAAGACATATCGAACACCGCGTTAATATCAGATTTATATCGCGCACATATTCTAGCGTAGTTATCCGCAGAAGAAACGTAGCTCTCCTTGGATCAGTATCAAAATAATTACAGTCACCTAGGCTACCACCTCTCGACATTGTCCACTACATTAACGGCGTTAAGGCGAGAAGTCCTTTTACGGTAAATTATAGAAACTCTTCCTTTTCTCTCAAACTATAATTCTCAGTAATAAAAACAGGATCTCTTACCTCTGCAGGTTATGTTCCATGTTTCAATAATTCGCTTGATCCAGCTGATGTATTCCGGCACAGTGGGTATAACATCAGTTACGATATCCAGTTAGGCTACTGAAAAACGTGATCATTGATCCCACGGTTGTCTTAGCTACTCAAGCGAAGGTGCACTTACTGACTTAGTACTACACGCACACACGCACTACTGCATAAGATTGGCTAAAGCTGTACTAGCACTGAAACAACGCCAGCAGTGGCAACTGGGTGATGGAAGGCGGGCCAGGCCAGGGGCTGCATCCCGTAAACTGACTGATCGGCCAACGTGTAGGGGAGTGAAGGGCAATTTAGACTCCCAGCCCCCAGTGGACGCGCTCCGACAGGTGAGTGCCACTGGCTAGGCGCAGTGGCGGAGAATTTGACAGGAGCTTTCCCCGGCTGCACTTCACTTTACGACACGCGCTCGCTAAGAGGCAGCGGGGTCAGAGGTTGGGAAAGGGGGAGCTGGGGGTGGGGAGGCGAGTGGTGGTGGAGGGGGGGGGGGGTAATGACAAATAAATGTGCGCGGCGGTAAGCAGGTAGTCGGGCTGGGGACGGGGGAGGGGGGTGGGGAGAGGTGTCAGACGGTAGGGGGGCAGGCACGACACAGGTGCATAAACACTCAGTGCGTATTCTCACGAACTCCGTCACTGGTTGGTCTAGGTGATTGCCACTTGTGTTCTTACCTGCATCAGTTTGTCTGCACAGCGGAAACGCACTATCTTCGCCTTTGCATCCTTGATTTCGTTGTTTTTCGTTTGTTTTTATCGTATTTTGTTCTTTTGTCTTTTTGTCTTCTTTTAAATACAACACACCACAGGGCTTTACGATACGACCTTACTATATCGTTTACAAATATCGGCCCACATCATCATCATCATCTTTCGTGAGTCGGTTTGGCCTAGCGGTAAGGCGTTAGGCTGGTAAGCGGAAGGACCTCGGTTCGATACCGCTTCGGTGGTCCTTTCCCTTCAAAAAGGTTGTGGTTTGTGGACACTGTCTTGTGACTTTGTCCATCACTTTCTACTGAAACATTAAAATGGCTCTCATCGCTGCCCATCTTAATGCAGAAATCATGCTGGTGGTGACAGTGTAGCGAGAGGTATATAATCTCCCTCTTTCCCCACCTCCATACCCCTTCCTCCCCTTCCCTAATAAGCCTTATGGTTTCTGTGGACGTTAAGCACCATGTTTACTTACTTTGCTTTCAGCAACAGCGATAGGAAGAAGGGGGGAAACTTAACAAAGACCGTCATTTACCGACCCACAATGTTCTTGTGGTCATTCTACAGAAACGGTCGAGCATTACCTCCTCCGCTGTCCTAACTGTTTCAACATCCGCGCAAGAACAATACTTACTGTCTCTAGTGGCCAAACCGACATTAGAACACTTATCAGACCTGCGACTTCCAGAAAAAAAATCACATATTCCTAACTGTTCTAAAGTTTCGTAATTTATCCGTCTAAACGACTTTAAAAGAAGAGACTAGGAGCATGCTAATTACGTCATATGCTCTGTACCGTATTATCCTCTTTAGTCTATGCTTTCGGTTTGCATTGACGTCGTAAAGAACTTGTCTGAAAATATTTTTGTCAGATGTGAGCAACTGGAATGTGAATGCTGAGTATGCTTACACTTCAGTGACTGTTCTCATTGGTTGTGCTACTGCGTGACCGTGTTGTGTTTAGAACCATTAGCCAGCATTATTCCTGTGATATCGAGACTTGTGCTTGGAACCGGTATAGACTCAGTTTATACACGTGTGATTTATAATGATTAACCGCGTGCAGTTAATCAATGGGCCGTTAAATTCCAAGAACTGGGATTATATGCTATACCTATATACAAACGAACGGCTGCCTATTCATGCTTCCGAACTTTGCTTTGTCAAAAACAAAACAAAAATGCTATTGCAATAATCACGTCATTTCTCTCGTGTAGTGCCGCGCCGCTCAGCTAAAAACAAACAAAACAAATCAAATAAACAAAAAAGAAAACATTACTTTTTTTTTAGCTCAATGAGTTAGTCACAGGTCTACTATCCACCCCCACCCTCCAACACACACACACACACACACACACGCACGCACGCACGCATGCACGCACGCACGCACGCACGCACACACACACAGACTGTGACACACACACTGACATAACCTTCAGCTGCTTGAAGCCACATGGCCACAAGATGGGGAGGAGGGAAGACAGAAACACAAGTCATGCTGTGTCTATTTTAGTTGCCGGCCTCGTGGAACAGCAGACATGATTTACCCACAAGACGCCGCGTCCTTGTTTATGTGCGTCAGAGACAAGCCCCCTCTCGCTCAGCGCTCGGCAGTGGCTTCCTTGTTTTTGATCACATGCAGGATGGCAGTGGAAGGAAGCTTATTTGCATACATTGAATATTGATTTACCCAATCACTGACTAGGCACACGAAGATGATCTTCACTGCCGTCAGTTGCTGTCGTGCTTAGCCCACTGCCATGGGATAGTCAGCAAAATTTACTGTAGTGAGTTTGTGTAAAACATCTGATGCTACACAACTAATTGATAATCATCACTATAACAACGGTCGTCAACATTATCGTCGTCTTCGAAAACGTGCATCGAACAGATATTCAACGACAGCTCTGTTCCCACCAGTGGCCTGTTGCTGTTGCAAAGAGATCCACACACTTCTGCAGTTAGCTACCAAACCTGTCAACGAGCATGAAGCTACGTACGTTTTCCGCAGTCGGCAAAATCAAACGCAGTTCGCAAACACTAATGGGTTTGCTATAACTAAGTATTAGTGTATGCAGATTGGGAGAAAGGGGGCGTATGTCTAAGAGTGTGTATGTGCGTGTGGTTCGTGATTTAGAATTATTATGTTCGTTTTGGGATCAAACGACAGCTTTAATTTCCCACTGGGATTAATAAAATATATTGTTATTGTTAACTAGTTTTTGCTTTCGTGTGCTCGCTGCTACACAGAAATGGTATCTGCATATCAGACGTTTCGCCTCCAATTCCCCCCCCCCCCCAAAAAAAAAACAAAAAAAAACAAAAAAAAACAACAACAACAAAACACAACAACAACAAACAAAAAACAACAACAACAAACAAACAAAAAACAAACAATGTGAGGAAAATACTTCCACTGAACTAAAACTCCACAATCTGTTCCCATCAGGAAACAAGTTCAAACTCAAAGACAAACATAACACCAAATTAAAAAGGCAAACATTGCTACACTGTTTTTGTTGTTGTTTGGGGATATATATATATATATATATATATCAGCAGGGACAGGGTAGGGTGTAAGAATGGGCTACCTGTAACGTCTCTAGTGCGTGAAAGTATCAAATGTCGTCGAGCGATTCTGTGGCCACCGCAACTGAGAACGCTAGCAGGTTAGGTTATAAACATGTCTGCGTTAATTACTTGCACGTGGCATCTCATGACTATCAGTATCAGGAAGTGATCCAACACACACACTGATACACACATCCACACACTCGCTCACTCACTCACAGAATCGTTCTATTTTTTCTCGCTCAACTCCCACCTCAAACAGAATTCAAGTGGAGAATGAAAGTTCCAAATATTATTGAATCGAAAACATAAGCATGTCATAAGCAGACAAAAGAAGGGGTTAGAAGGCACAAAGGTTCGAAAAGCCAACATAGCTAGGTAAACTTTATCTGGTTGTCTCATTCCCTGAGAATTTAACATAAACAACAGTTAAGTCAACAGTGACAAAATCGTCCGTGCGGGTTACGAAAGTCTGAGCCTGTGAAAAGACAGTTCACAACCGGTGTATCATCAAAAACATCGCCTCACTTTATAATTTCTCAGTAGGGTCTTACACTGAATTTATGGAAGAAAACTTTAAGATATCTTCCAAGTCTGTGGATAGTGGAAGATGGAATACACCAGATAATTATTTATGGAAAAGTCAAACCAAAGCTAATCGCGGACTATCGCGGAGCTGGCCTTTTCACATAATATTAAATAGAAAAGTCGAACCTGTTAATCGCGGATACGCGGAACAGGCCTTTTCTAATTCTAACCAGTAAAATAAAAGACCTCCATTGGGAGGTTTGGATCAGAATGGGAAAAAATGGAGCCAGGCTCAGATAACGAACCTGACCTCTCTGTCAGAACATCTGCAGCGAAACACATTTTAAGACTCAACACATCAATCGTGAAATGAAAAAAGGTGTTATAACCCATATATTTGAAACAACTCGTGGCTACCACGAAGCTGGCCCCTGTACTTAATCATTTAAGCGAACGTGAAAAATAATGAAACATCAGCGACGCCAGATCTTACGGCAAGATCAACCAAAACAAAAAACTACAACAATCAAACAACAATAAAACATTAGTCCAAAAACCAGGAAGGTAAAAGATAGACAAACCAACCTGTTGAATGTGGATTAAGTTGGGTCTAAATCAAAATTCTAGTTGCACGAACGAAAGACCTGGAGACTTAGAGACTGACTGACTTGGAGACTGACCTGGAGACTTGGCAAAGTGACTACAAAAGAGGGCACACGGTCCTTAAATTTCTGTGAGAGGGAGTGGATTAAAATGGAGGGTCTTTTATACCTTCAAAAATACGGCATCGGTGGCCCAGAATTTGGAACAAAAGAAGAATTTGTAACAGAACAGAGAAGGCAGCTCTTCTATACCCGTGCATGAACAGGGAGGCTTGTTGTCTACAGCTCGGCCAACTGACCGGCGCTAACTGGAACCGATCCTTCACACGGGAAAAGAAACTACTGCACCCCACGACCGCACTAAGACCCAGCACCAACGAACCATTGACTGAACTAAAAACATTCTCATCTTTTCAACTTCAAAACTTACAAAGACCATTTCACCAACAGTCTGACTTAAGTTGAACGTATATTAATATTAAAAAAAGGTGGGGGGGGGGGATCAGTAACCCGATGTACTTTAATAGAATGGTGTTCCTCCACACTGCTCCCTCCTCCTTGAAGTGTACGTCCCGGACACGACAACAAAATGCTTGGGACTATTGCAAATCTAAATTAGACGACAATGACAAAGGATCTGTTTTCGGCATGCATGATATAGCGAACATCCTTCAAACGTTGTGCAAACTTATCATATAAAGACAAGGTATACACAAAGATACACATCAAACGAGGTTTCTAAAACCTGCCTCTACTGACAATGCGTCTACAGAAAATCCGCAACAGCGGTTGATTTAATTCCACCGGCAGTAATGTCGCACGATCGACTTGGTCCCAAAGGCTACAATATAAATGCCGAAACAGTCCACCTCTCCAGCTAGCGAACTACATACATTCGCAACATGATATCAGAAAATAGTGTATAAGGTCCAGAATTATATTGCTAAGGTTCCAAAAATAATTTAATAATTCCAAGTACAAAAATGTCCTTGAAAATAAAAGCACCATTAAGCTTGATAATAATATATCAAAAGAATCCGTTTGAGAAACAAACAAAACAAAAACTGGAGTAGAGATGGCCGGGTAATCTAACAGTATTCAGATCAGCGGCTGGACATAGGACGGCTGCGTGGACGCGCCGCTTGACTCCTAGCAACGCCCTGCATGTCCATGTCCTACTGGGTAATTACAGCCAGCAGGGTTAAGAAGTAGTTGCACATGTTCGGGAAGACCTTCAGTCGACTTGTCCCTCAGAGACCCATGTTCCATCCTGCAGGCCTGCCGCCTTTCCGTCTTCCCCTTTGGTCGTTCACTGGTCAGCCATAGGCACGAACCGCCGTTGTTATACAGCACCACTTCTTATCCTGACAGACTGGCAGCACGCCACAGGCACACGGTCTACCTACCTGCTGTCAGCCTGTTATTCGGGCTGTGCAGAGCAGGGGCTTACAACACGGAGACACACAAAAATACCGCACATACTGGTAGGAATGGGTAGCGCTGCTCTTGCGGCTGCTGTGCCTTAGCCAGGCAAGACGACCCGAATGCCTCAGCTATTTTGGGTTCTGGTTGATTTAAACTGTTTGATGCTATGTCATTATTGTAATGCATGCATTAAAACAAAAGTTGATTAGTTCCCCCCTCCCCCCCCCCCCCCCCCCACACACACACACACACATATCCGGCTGTGTACTATGGGAGCAGATCCTGCCTCCGGCACAAACTGACATGGTGTCCATGAACTGAACCAGGAGAGTGGGGTGGGGAGTTGCGGGAAGCAGGTTGGAAGCATGAATGAGGAGTCACAAGTCAGAGGTTGCTATAACATAACTTTTATTTGCACACCAACCAACCAGGAAACGGTGTCTGTGTTGGAAAATACATAAGCAAAAAACAACAAAAACAAAACAACATTAAAGCAAATGTAAAGTCTAAACAACAGCAATTATATAAAGTAGTTTACCTGTAGGTTACTATTATACATGATGGTAACTGTGACAAAATGATTAATTATCAAGCACATGACTTGTGTGCATGACTTGCACTTAAAACCCATATCTCACAGTGTCGCGGTGAGTATACAAGAATCTAAGCTGTTGATCTGGCTGCGCCTGTCTGCTCGGTTAGTGAATATATATAGAGACAAAGACCTAAATGCCACCACTGACGCGCATCACCGGCCAGTTCGGGTACACGCACAAAGACCCGGAAAGGGTTTACAAGCTAAGCAGAGTAAAACTAAAAGTCTGCGCGCCCAAGACTTGGCCATACAAAAGCCGGATCAAAACAGAAATAACATGTCTCACAGTTCATACAATCACCCCTATACACTAAACCATATTCAGCTAGTAAAATGAACATTCCACAACTACGAAGTCAACATCTTCAAAGTGTTAGCCATGATATACCACCGATTTCATGTAGAAATATAGATCGGTAGGAAACTAAACAAATAAGATATGCCGCACAAAGATCTGTACGGCCGCACTGACAAAGGACTCATACTTTAAGAGGGATAACTTTGTATCGGAAAAGCATCACTCAAACTGAACATCCAACAGTGGCAACATATAACATACTAGCTACATATCAGCTAACCAGGGTTAGCTGCATACATATTGGAAGCACTGGTCATCTTGCGGTATAAAAGCTTAACATTTGAACGCATAAACAATGTACACTGACGCCATGGCAGCTGCAACCAGGCGGCAATCTGACGCCGAAATTACCCATGTGTTCAAGAACCAAAATCAAGGCACGTTGTGAACATGGTAACATTATAAACATACATCATTTACATCAATGAGAAACAACAGAACAACAAGCCATAGAAAAATAACTACTTACAGGCTCTCCCCTGTGATGAAAACATGAACACCGGCCACAACAGCAAACAAACAACCTGCCTCTGCAGAGACACTGGGGTAAAAAGGGACGCTGCCGGCCCAGCGCACAAGTTTTAACACCTTAGATAATTGCGGCCATAAAACTCCTACCCAATCAAAAAGGAAAAGGACAGGAAAGAAGATATTAAAGGGTCATGGCCCGGAACATGTATACAATACACTCGGTTACACACACACACACACACACACACACACACACACACACACACACACACACACACACACACACGCGCGCGCGCGCGCGCACGGAGGGAGCTATATCCAGAGGTCAAGGGTCATTAAACGCTATTTCTACCCGTCAGGAAATAGCTCTACAATAGTTCTGTTGACCATGTCAAGTCCCAGCTCCATGAGTGAAATAGCACCAGTGGACCGATCATACAATTTTCGATATATGCGTTGCAAGGAGGCGGCAAGAAGCATGTAACGACAGCGAAAGGTCGGGGGTACAAACGTGCTGACTATCTTGGTGCCAGTTTGGAGTGACCGTGCATGAATGAACCCCAGGTGACATGATCCGGGATGAGGGATGGCAGTGACGAGAGCGATATGTAGCGCCTGGTGCACTGTTGGCCTCTGTTTACAGACGAACGGAGGTGTGAGGGATGAAAGAGGGACAGCGGCAAGTGACTGAAAGGCGAAGAAAAAGCCGACGAAGAAGGAAAAGACGACGAAAGACGACGAAAAAGAAAAAGCCAACGAAGAAGAACAAGACGACGAAGAAGATAAAAAGTTCACACAAAATAAAAGAAAGGCAATAAGATTTAAACAACAACTAAAGAAGAAGAAAAATGTTAAAAGGGTTGGAAAGCAAAGCAAGTTAGCTATCAATACTCTACATTCTCAAACAAGGAAAAGAAGAAAAAGAGACAGACATACTGGGTGACAGAGATAGAGATAGAGACACGGGGGAGAGAGAGGTGTAGACGGCCGACAGATTGACAGACTAGAAAGGGGGGAAAAAAACTGAAGAAAGAGCGTATTGATGTATGAGTGGGTGCAAACTAATATGTTGAGGGCGGTTTAAATTTCAGAACCAAATTGAATATGTTCAATTTGTTTCCTTGAGAACATGGTTGTGTAGTGCCTAAAATGGAGATACACTGCTAAATCATTACGATGGCGGAAGACGATGGCTTTACTACTGTTAAAATCAATGACCTGTTGGAATAATTTTCAGCCTGAAACTGCTTATCGTTGAACTGCGCGGTGAGCATGAGATGGCGATATAAATAAAATTACTGACGGTGGGTGTGAGGGCAATATAAATATTGATAATCCTGCCTGAGGGTTGTGAAGACTTGACAGCGAGCGAAGCAGTCCGCCGTGAACACACTGCTATTATGTACGCCCTGCATCGTGCTATGCCTTTGGGGACCTCCGTGAAAGGTACACCACAAACAGCCCTTTGCAAGGCTTACATTGTGTGGACTGTTTGCTGCGTCGTCACTCCTTATTTCCGCGCAGATGTCCACCGACGCAGTCAGCCCTCCGAAAGGTTTCGGGTACTAATATGACTGTAGAAGCAACCTAGCACCCATGCACGCACATAAACGTGAGCCGCATCCACCCCGGGTAAAAAAAGAAGAAGAGTTCCGTCTCGATTCAAACGATTTGGGTTTCATTTGAACTGGCGTAAGCAACATGGTCAGTTATAAAACAAACGTCTGACATAATTTTAGTTGTCTGTAACAAACTTACTACTGTTTGAGCACCAAAAAACAAAAATAAAAAACTGCTCGTTAGCTGACAGTTTTCTGGACCCTATGGCGTAACTAAATACGGCAGTGTTTGAAGGAAGGATGTCGTAAACCAGTGCTTGGAGTTTGGGTACTAATAAGACTGTGGAAGCAACATAGCGTCCAAGCACGCACTTATACATGTGGCGAGTCCGCCCCGGGTATAGAGTTCCGCGTCGATTGAAACGATTTTGGTTTTGTTTGTGTTGGCCTGATATGCTCTGAGCCCACAAGCCGGCTACAAACCTACTGCCATTTGAGCACCAATGGAAAAAAAATGTCCGTTAGCTGACAGTTTTTCAAGACCTACGGGGTAATCAGTTATGGCAGTGGTTGGAGGAAGGATGCCGTGAACCAGTGCTTGGAGTTTGGGTGGCCCATGTGTAGGCGTTGAACGGGTGTAGCAAGATGTGCGTGAAAGTCGGTGAATGGGCGCAATCGGGGAGCTTTCTCATCACGCTTTGTCATCGTTCCTTTCTTTACCCCCGTCCCCGCAGTGATCAGCAGACTGGGGCGGGGCGAGTTACTGGGTCATCACCATACACAGCTCCTCGTACACACGATCACCACATACACATCTCATCGGCCACACGATCACCACACACATCTCATCGTGCACACGATCATCATACACATCTCATCGTGCACACGTTCACCATACACAGCTAGCTCCTCGTACACACGATCACCATATACATCTCATCGTGCACACGATCACCATACACAGCTCCTCGTACACACGATCACCATATACATCTCATCGTGCACACGATCACCATACACAGCTCCTCGTACACACGATCACCATATACATCTCATCGTGCACACGATCACCATACACAGCTCCTCGTACACACGCGAAGAATAGAACTTAATGTCAGCTGGCATTAGTCACCGATCGAAATCGAGAGAGAACATTCATGCAAAAAAGACAAAAGAACTATACCAATACGAGCAACTAACAGAGCAAATAACAAAAACCACCACCCGAAAACCGACATCAACAGCAACAGCAACATCATCACCGAAAGCAACAACAATGACACCCAAAAAACACAACATCTGGATGAGATAGAATGAAATAATTTGACATTTCACTCATCACGCTTTCTACAGCATTGTCTCTCCACCCATCACGCTTCCTACGCCACCTTCTCTCCAACCATCACGCTTCCTACGCAACCCTCTCTCCACCCATCACGTTTCTCACAGCAGTTTCTATCCACCCATCACGCTTCCTACTGGAGCTTCTCTCCACCCATCACGCTTCCTACGCCACCTTCTCTCCACCCATCACGCTTCCTACGCCACCTTCTTTCCACCCATCACGCTTCCCACAGCAGTTTCTCTCCACTAATCATGCTTCCTGCGCCACCTTCTCTCCACCCATCACGCTTCCTACGCCACCTTCTCTCCACCCATCACGCTTCCCACAGCAGTTTCTCTCCACTAATCACGCTTCCTACGGGAGTTTCTCTCCACCCATCGCGCTTCTTACGATAGCTGACGCAGGCTTCGGCCCCCCAGCAGCTCAGCGAAAGGGGCGGATGGGGCGGGTAGGGCGGGTGGGGCGGGTGGCGGTGCATGCGATTGACTTTGCTGTTAATGATGGAGAAAACACACATCACACAGATCTTAAAATAGAACGGACCGCAAGACACCATCTTCTTTCTGGCGTTGCAGATGCTCCATTCTTTGTAAGTCCCTGTAGTTTTCTGAAAGAAACAAACCAATTCCAATACGTGAAACAAATATGTTCCATTTGAGCCTAACTGTGGAGAGATTGACGTTAATCTTTCAGTTCGCGGAACACAGTGTACAAGTGTTCTGGTTCTGATCAGTTTGCTTTCACAAGCCTCCAGAGCCCAATAAACGATTCCCTGAACGGCAGACAGAAAGTGGAAACTATGCACCAGACCCGTGTTGCATATATCGGGCAAGGCGGGTGCTGGCTTCCACAAGAGATTAAGACTACAATTCTAGATTATACTGTACTGGAACTAACACATCTGTTTCTGTGGTCTTGAAGGTAATCCCATGAGCTTTGTAATGGGAGTGAACAGTGAGGTGAGCGGCTGTACCCCACTACTCAGACAAGACTGGTTGGAGCCTTTAAGCACCCCGCACAAGTATCTCGTCTTAGTGCAAAACAGCTCAGAGCATTACTGAACTATACCTTAACGCACAGTTTGAGTTGGCAGAATTATGAATCACGAACCTGATACCGATTTCTTTAAAAAGCAACAACAACAAAAACACACTCTCATTACAACTCTACACAGGTTAAGGACTGGGTAAGTTTGGAACTTTCACAGTTGCCGTTTTTAGCGGCCGCTTATCCTGGCGGTGCAAATGATGGCATTTACCAGGCGTGACTGCGTGTTGCTCTCACACCCAGAATACGCAGTGGTATCGCTAGCCCCCCCCCCCCCTCCCCCCCCCCCCCCCCCCCCCCCCGCCCCATACCGTTGCTGCCGATATGAACGCTGATCACACTATGGGCGAAGCGCGGGAGACGAGACGGTGGGGGGTTAACACGGGTGGCCGGGACGGAGGGTGGGGGCAGCTCAGTGCGGAGAGGGCGGGGTGGGGTGAAGCAGCCATAGTCGGGGTAGGACTATGCCAGTTACAGTGTCTAATTTAGCATTCTGAATAATAAAAAACAAAAACAAATTACAGCAAAATAAAGTGGCAAAACGTACTCAGATTATCAAAACTGATGAGGTAAAGCAACTGTTGGTACCTGGATTGTTTTTCAGCTGTATTCGTTTAACATATTTACCGTGATCTCACAATTATGGAAACGCGAGAGTTACGTTGCTGTCTGATACGGAGCTCCGGATCATAATTTGCTGCTGTTGTACTGTTGGTCTGTAATGCAGTCAAGTCATGATTCTCAGTGTGTTATAATGGTGTTCGTGCAAGTGGTTTATCCAGCCGGGAAGAACTATCCATTACAATGGGAGCTACAGTTGTGTTTTGTTGTTGTTGTTGTTGTTGTTGTTGTTGTTGTTGTTGTTGTTGTTGTTGTTGTTGTTGTTTTCATTTTATTTATTTGAACTCTTGTCAAGCGCCTCATCACGGGAGGAACCCTAACTGAGCGCTTCACAATGGCAACTATAGCACTATTCTCTGCTTACGAGCAGACCCACTGCGCTCTAGCCGTATGCGACTCTGAAAAAGTAACTGCAGCTTTACGCAGCGAGGTTTTTTTTAATATCCACGGAAGTGGGCGTACTTACAGCGCTGTTTTGTCGTTATATGACCATAAAGCTGCTGCCGTCTCGGCGCGTTTTGTGTACACCATACAACCATGCCGCACCAGTTTTTCACTACGTGTCACCTGATTCGAAGCCGCATACGTAGGGTGCATGTGTGTTTAGCTATAACCTGCCACCTGCACTTTTGGCAGAATGAACGGGATCTTTTACGTGCTGCTGCATTAACACGGGTCTGGAATGGATACCAAAACAAGCTGACTATGGAGAATAAAATTGTTCCTGCCGTTCCTGCCTGGTTTCGATCCAGCGACCCTATGATTATGCGCCCGGCGATTTAACCACTGAGCTATCCCCGTTCCCTAGGAAACAGTCATGTGCCAGAACTGTGCACATTTGCTCTGGAACACTTTCAAACATGCTCGAAAACCTGCATTTGGAAGCTATAAGAATTATTTTAGGAGCTATTAGAGGAACAAGCCACGAAAGGTATATAAAGAATCTGGATTTTGCACTCTGAAAGAAAGACGAAAACGTCACAAGCTGTTAATGTTTCACAAAATGATTGATCACCAGTGCCCCGGATACCTATCGAACTTAGTACCACCTCTAGTTTCAACGACAAACCCGTATCATCGAAGACGACCACATAAAAGAGTCATTCCCGCTCATAAAACAGATCTGTATGCAAATTCATTCATTCCGTCAACTACCCCGCTGTGGAACACATTACCTCAAACTATACAAACAAATCCTTCAATTAGCCTGCTGAAAAAAATTGTCAGCGAATGACACTATGGTTCCTATATATTATTATTTTGGTGCTAGAAAGGAACAAGTTAAGCACTGTAGACTTTGACTTGCTATTAGCGATTTAAATTATGACTTATTCAGACGCCACCTTTTAGAAGACCCTATATATGTTCGTGCGGATATACAGCAGAAACATCAGAGCATTTCCATCTACATTGTCCCCCTTTATAATAGTATTAAAAATAAAACCATTAATAAACTAGATGAGAACGAAAGAACTATCAATACACTTCTGTTTGGAAACGACCAGCTACATTTAGAAACAAATAAGAAAATATTTGCTATTGTCCACGATTCTTTTGCGCCAAACCGAGCGATTGTAAATCTGTAAAAGTCTGCCAAAATTTGTTTATGAAACAAGCAAAGAAGTACACGTTTTAATCCTCTCCCTCTCTCTGTCTCTCTCAGATCAATAATTATGACAACATCACTAGACCGTTCGGTTAGTTATTTGCTTTTTTAACCTCCGCCCCCTCGCCCGTTTTGTTGTTGTTGTTTTTGTTTTGGTTTGTTTGTTTGTTTTCTGTTGTCATTTTGGTCTTTTGTTTGTTTTGTTGCCTCTGACATTTGACAACAATTTGCCATCTTCCCATCGTAAATGTCTGTATGATTATCATTTTATATATAGATAACACTCAAATAAGCATACTGCTTTTGTGTTTCCTGTACTTATCTGTTGAGCTTATGATTATGATGAACGAATACAATTTTGTTTAAACCAGCTGTGCACATCTGGACCCAGGCTCCTCGCTTAGCGTTAGACTGTCTTCGGATGAGACTATTATAACCCACATCAAATCTTTCGCTATAAAGCGAGACAATGACGTGTCATGTGACTTTGTCCCTCACAATTAATGAAACACACACACACACACACATACACACGCACGCATGCACGGACACACACACACACACACACACAACGCTTGCATCTGAAATTAAATTCTGAGTTTACAACCTCGGGGTAAGAGAGAAAAACGTGGCAAAGATTTCCTAACCCTTGGGTCTGAATGCATTATCACTGAACGGAAAACACGCCACACATGCACAGCTCATACAGAGCGTGCAACGTTTGCGTCATTGTCTGAAACCCCCCACTAAACTGTGTGACTGGTTGGGTTCCGAAGCGTCAGTTGCACACTGATTGTTTAAACGTACACACCCCTGCCTCAGACAGCTGTATATGTACGAACGAACGAACGATTTTTTTTATTAACGAGGGTAAAGGAATAAGTACAATACTTTTTTTCATCTAGCCCTCAGGGAAAACAAAATCAACAAAAACAATCGAAAACAAAATAATTATCAACTCAAAAACTCATATTAACTATTGAGAGAGAGAGAGAGAGAGAGAGAGAGAGAGAGAGAGAGAGAGAGAGAGAGAGAGAGAGAGAGAGAGAGAGAGAGTGTGTGTGTGTGTGTGTGTGTGTGTGTGTGTGTGTGTGTGTGTGTGTGTGTGTGTGTGTGTGTGTGTGTGTGTGTGTGTGTGTGTGTGTACGCGCGCATGTATGTTGCAGATGGCTGGGCTGGTATTGCTTATACTGTAATAGCTAATACTTGTGTAGTCACTGAAGCGGATAATTAAGACTGATTGTTTGTAGTAAGTTTATATTTTGACTGTCATTGTGTTTTGCTGCCGTTCATTGCTCTTCTAGTAAGGCTGAATATCGTGTAAAACGTTTTGTATAATTATTGATTACTTACGCGTGTCATATTGTTCATTACTTAACTTTGGTAATTAAGTGTTGTTTTGTTATTTAATTTTCGACTTTACTCCACGGTGT
>OY757544.1:14452846-14455346 GCA_963584105.1 Alviniconcha strummeri
CATAAAGCTGCTGCCGTCTCGGCGCGTTTTGTGTACACCATACAACCATGCCGCACCAGTTTTTCACTACGTGTCACCTGATTCGAAGCCGCATACGTAGGGTGCATGTGTGTTTAGCTATAACCTGCCACCTGCCACTTTTGGCAGAATGAACGGGATTCTTTTACGTGCTGCTGCAATTAACACGGGTCTGGAATGGATACCAAAACAAGCTGACTATGGAGAATAAAATTGTTCCTGCCGTTCCTGCCTGGTTTCGATCCAGCGACCCTATGATTATGCGCCCGGCGATTTAACCACTGAGCTATCCCCGTTCCCTAGGAAACAGTCATGTGCCAGAACTGTGCACATTTGCTCTGGAACACTTTCAAACATGCTCGAAAACCTGCATTTGGAACGCTATAAGAATTATTTTAGGAGCTATTAGAGGGAACAAGCCACGAAAGGTATATAAGAATCTGGATTTTGCACTCTGAAAGAAAGACGAAAACGTCACAAGCTGTTAATGTTTCACAAAATGATTGATCACCAGTGCCCCGGATACCTATCGAACTTAGTACCACCTCTAGTTTCAACGACAAACCCGTATCATCGAAGACGACCACATAAAAGAGTCATTCCCCGCTCATAAAACAGATCTGTATGCAAATTCATTCATTCCGTCAACTACCCCGCTGTGGAAACACATTACCTCAAACTATACAAACAAATCCTTCAATTAGCCTGCTGAAAAAAAATTGTCAGCGAATGACACTATGGTTCCTATATATTATTATTTTGGTGCTAGAAAGGAACAAGTTAAGCACTGTAGACTTTGACTTGCTATTAGCGATTTAAATTATGACTTATTCAGACGCCACCTTTTAGAAGACCCAAATATGTTCGTGCGGATATACAGCAGAAACATCAGAGCATTTCCATCTACATTGTCCCTTTATAATAGTATTAAAAATAAACCATTAATAAACTAGATGAGAACGAAAGAACTATCAATACACTTCTGTTTGGAAACGACCCAGCTACATTTAGAAACAAATAAGAAAATATTTGCTATTGTCCACGATTCTTTTGCGCCAAACCGAGCGATTGTAAATCTGTAAAAGTCTGCCAAAATTTGTTTATGAAACAAGCAAAGAAGTACACGTTTTAATCCTCTCCCTCTCTCTGTCTCTCTCAGATCAATAATTATGACAACATCACTAGACCGGTTCGGTTAGTTATTTGCTTTTTTAACCTCCGCCCCCTCGCCCGTTTTGTTGTTTGTTGTTTTTGTTTTGGTTTGTTTTGTTTGTTTTCTGTTGTCATTTTGGTCTTTTGTTTGTTTTGTTGCCTCTGACATTTGACAACAATTTGCCATCTTCCCCATCGTAAATGTCTGTATGATTATCATTTTATATATAGATAACACTCAAATAAGCATACTGCTTTTGTGTTTCCTGTACTTATCTGTTGAGCTTATGATTATGATGAACGAATACAATTTTGTTTAAACCAGCTGTGCACATCTGGACCCCAGGCTCCTCGCTTAGCGTTAGACTGTCTTCGGATGAGACTATTATAACCCACATCAAATCTTTCGCTATAAAGCGAGACAATGACGTGTCATGTGACTTTGTCCCTCACAATTAATGAAACACACACACACACACACACATACACACGCACGCATGCACGGACACACACACACACACACACACACAACAACGCTTGCATCTGAAATTAAATTCTGAGTTTACAACTCGGGTAAGAGAGAAAACGTTGGCAAAGATTTCCTAACCCTTGGGTCTGAATGCATTATCACTGAACGGAAAACACGCCACACATGCCACAGCTCAATACAGAGCGTGCAACGTTTGCGTCATTGTCTGAACCCCCCCACTAACTGTGTGACTGGTTGGGTTCCGAAGCGTCAGTTGCACACTGATTGTTTTAAAACGTACACACCCCTGCCTCAGACAGCTGTATATGTACGAACGAACGAACGATTTTTTTTATTAACGAGGGTAAAGGAATAAGTACAATACTTTTTTTCATCTAGCCCTCAGGGAAAACCAAAATCAACAAAAACAATCGAAAACAAAATAATTATCAACTCAAAAACTCATATTAACTATTGAGAGAGAGAGAGAGAGAGAGAGAGAGAGAGAGAGAGAGAGAGAGAGAGAGATGAGAGAGAGAGAGAGAGAGAGAGAGGTTTGGTGTGTGTGTGTGTGTGTGTGTGGTGTGTGTGTGTGTGTGTGTGTGTGTGTGTGTGTGTGTGTGTGTGTGTTTTACTTATACCAGCTTGGTACGAACGACAGCCGTTCTCTCGTAACGGCCCAAACAGAGTGTCCAGTTCGACTGACACAGTAAGGTGTTAAGAAAGCTTTGGGACCGAGTCATACAAGTTGCAAATTAGGAAAAGAAAAACCACAACACTTTACAGTTGAGAACACACCCTTTCCCTCTCATGTCCCACCCCGCCGCATGTTTCCATTGCCAAACAGTTTTTCCTGTGCCT
>OY757544.1:14460346-14471601 GCA_963584105.1 Alviniconcha strummeri
AGGTGGGGGTCGCTACACTGTCACCACCAGAATGATTCCTGCATTAAGATGGGCAGCGATGAGAGCCATTTTAATGTTTCAGTAGGAAGTGATGGACAAAGTCGCAAGACAGTGTCCACAAACCACGACCTTTTTGAAGAGAAAGGAGAGCCGAAGCGGTGTTGAACCGACGTCCTTCCGCTTACCAGCCTAACGCCTTACCGCTAGGCCAAACCGGATCACGAAACAGAATGAGGCCTACAGCGCCTAAATCAAACGCACAAGGGGTGTGAATTAGCGCTGGAAAGACGTCACATGAACACACCTTCAAAGACCCGAGTCGCCAACTGTAACTCTCACCTGTACATAAACACCGCCTTAGGTGCATCCAATGGTAAACTCGTAGAGGATGTACTTTCGGTGAAGTTTATGTACTTTGTATAATTTACATCCAATGGTAAACACGTTGGGGATGTACCTTCGGTGAAGCTTATGTACTTCGTATAATTTACTCGTATGTTAGGTGGAGGTTACCATAGGCAATTCAGGGCTTTATTGTTGTGTTTATGCCACGTCTTTCGAACGCTGAATAACTCCCTTGGTTTGATCGCCCTGCTATAACAGTCATAGTTAACTAGGCGTTAAAAACAATTACATATCTATCCTTTGGTTTCATTTGCTATTGCAGCTGTCACCTTGGAAGACTAAATTGAAAACTACTGCAGAAGAATTGCTGTCCGAATTGGACAGTGCTTATAACTACAGACGCACGCATGCACGCACGCACGCACGCACGCACATTTGGCAACCACTCCACTGATAATACTCTTTATTACAAGTATCCACATAAAAACAATGAAAAAAAAAGCGGCAATAGGGTGGCACCCGTTCACTGTCTACCCGATGATTTCCGGCCCCTGGTTGGCGGTGAGGGAGTGCGAGATGTAGGGTGGCGCGGGCAGACCCGAGACACTGTCGTACACACTGCACTGCTTGTACTCGCAGGGACTCGTCCGCCATTCGTAGCGAACACCCACCACATGACTGGTTCCGCAGCCGGAAGTACTCAAGGTCACCTGACCGGCATAGTGGTCTGTGATTGGAGCAGCAACCCACCTGTCATGGGTTTCGTCACATGTCGTAGTGCTTCGCGTGCTGCAGCAAACCTGCGGAGCGAGAGATATTTAGAGTCTGAATCGAGGACGAGTAAATGTGGCTTCACTTCAAGCTGCAGCGAAACTGTCTTGTCAAACAAGCAGATGGCAAAAACGAAGAAGCACAAGAGGAAAAAGTAGAACTGAGCAGAAGGATTTACAAAAGGAGACTGGACTGACCTCAAAGATTGTGAACAGGTTTGGCCTAGCGGTTAGGTGTTAGGCTGGTAAGCTGGGGGACCTCGGTTGGAATCCGCTTTGGCTTTCCTTTCTCTTCAAAAAGGTTGTGGTTTGTGGACACTGTCTTGTGACTTTGTCCCTCACAATTAATGAAACATTAAAATGGCGCTCTTAGCTGTTCATCTTAATGCAGGTGTCATTCTGGTGGTGACAATGAAGCGATAGGTATATAATCTACCTCTCCTCCATCTCAGTACCCACTTTTCCCCTTCTCCCCGTCCCTAATATTAGTAATAAGCCTTGTGGTTTCTGTGGACGTTAAGCACCATGTTTACTCACCTCAAAGCCATGTGTGTTTTTGACGGTGAGTTCGACGTGACCGTGATTGTACTGGATGTCCAGGGTATGACGAGTATTGACGTTTGCTCTAATGCCTGTCGGTAAGGGTCCCTGGAAGGTGACGTCAATGCGACCATAGGCAACGTCGTTGTGGACGTTGCCTGCCAGCTGTGGACAGAGTGACCAACGAGACGCGGGAAGAGGTCAGCGAGGGACAGCAAACATGTTTACTCTGTATGTTGCCTTCTCTTCTTTCCTTTCTTTATTAGGTGAAGCAATCATTGTTAAGTGTTTACCATATGCATTTGTTCACTGATTCATGTCTCTTTGCAACCGTGATATTCCTGGTACATTCGGCACAGTACTTAATGTTAGTGAATAAAGGGCAGGTCACACCTAAACACACCTGCAGCCTACGTATACGGCTCAAAATGAAGCACTAATAATCAATGAATTTCTAATACGCCGAATCCCCTTATGTCTATACATGTGTGAGGCTCAAAGCGCTATACATAAAACGTTACAACAATACACAACCTAATTTAATAATGCATTGCATATCTCACTCTGTCCCTCCTCCCCTGAATCCTCACACGCACACACGTACTCCCACACCCACACTCCGAGCACCGCTTTCTGGCACCTTCCTCCAAACTCTGCCAGATTTAGTTACGCCACTTTATCTCCGCGCAGCTGTCCAGCGACGCGGTCAGCGCCCTCCGAAAGGTTCGGGTATTAATATGACTGCAGAAGCAACCTAGCGCCAAAGCACGCACGTAAACATGAGACGCATCCACCGTGGGTAAGAAAAAGAGTTCCGTCTCGATTCAAACGATTGTAGGTTAATTTATGCTGGTGTAAACTTTCTTGGCGGCTATAAATGACACGCCTTGTTTTATTTGAATTCCCTGCTGGAACGGCGGGAGAATTTTCTTCTCCAGGGTCGACTTTCTGTGCTGACTCTTATTTCGGTATCCGTTCCCCCCCGTGTTACCACAGTAGCACGTAAAAAATCCCGGTCATTCTGCCAAAAGTGCAGGTGTCAGGTTACAGCTAAACACGCATACACCTTACGTATGTGGATTTTATTGAACCGTGCTTCGGCATTGGTCACAACTTGTCCCTAATATGTCAAATGACATCTGAGGACATTAAGCATCAACTCATCATCATCATATTTGAATTGTTTGTAACACACTTACTACTGTTCGAGCACCAACAAAAAGTAGGTGACTTTATTTTAAGTAGGTGCTATGCTCGTTAGCTGACAGTTTTCTGGACCTTATGGCGTAACTAAATACGGCAGTGGTTGAAGGAAGGATGTCGTAAACCAGTGCTTGGAGTTTGCCCCACACCCACACACAGAGAGAGGGTTAGTACACGGGTGGTAGTGGTAGTGGTGGTGGTAGTGGCGCAACCCGACTGTCTACCTACGCTTGTGCGCATGTCTCAAGCGTAACGGAGCCTGAAGTCGCACAGCTCGCTATCTAAACACCTGCCCCTTCACACACGGAAGAGTCACTTGAGAAGGATCATCCAGCGACAAATTTTACAATTCAGTCTTTAGCGGCATCACTGGTCAAGTAGGTGCTATGCTCGTAAAACTGACAGAAAAGGCAAAGACGCACTCGGCGGCAGCTGGTTACTTCAGTCAGTTGCACCGCTACGGTCCACCATTTTGATTTTGGATGAACTCGATAGGGTTGCATCGTAAAGCTAAAACAGCAATACAGTCAACAAAAGTAACCCGCATTACAATCTCATACAAGCATACGATGCTAATCTACAAAGAAAAGTAAAAGTTTAATGTTTACATACCAAAATAAAGTCAAATGGTCCCTACGAATTCACTGTGGTGAGAACGCAGCAGTAGACGAAAAATTTGAGTCATGTGGTAAACAATCTTCGTAACCTCTGACCTCTGATCCGCACACAAATCGCTGACATCACGAGAGAAAATAGTTCCCTGACCACTACCACTACCACTACCACCCGTCCACTAACCCTCGCTAATCTCGCAACCCCTCGCTTCTATCCCTCTCTCCCAGTCTCTCGCCACCTCCCATCCCGCATCCCCCCTCCCCCAAACACACACACTCATGCACGCACGCACGCACGCACGCACGCACGCACGCACGGACGCACACACACACACACACACACACACACACACACACACACACACACACACACACACACACACATCAGTGTGACAATAAGAATTGGTGCATGATTGTATGGTGTACACATAATCTGCACCCAGACGGCAGCAGTTTCACGTGGCACCAGCCACGTAACAACGTAATACAGCTGTCAGTATACTACTTCGGTGGAGATTCAAAAAACGCGCTACGAAAAGCAACGGTCACTCATTCTGAATCGCATGTCAAAGAACGGAGAATAGGCCATATAAAAGCTATGAATTTTTTCCCGGTATGTCCTGTTGTTGTTGAATCAGTGTTGATGTTTTCATACGTGTGTATTGGTACTATTACAGAAATGTTTCTTCTACCCAGGTGTAGTTAGTTAGTTAGTTACGTGCACCTACAGGGCCTTTTTGTATTGTCTGTTTTTGTGTTGTAATCATTTCAAAAGGCTAAGCGAGAGACAGACAAACAGACCGAGACAGAGAGAGACAGACAGACAGATTGACAGCGAGAGAGAGATTACACCAAGTAAGGCACACAGAACACAGTAACTGGGCTGACAAACAAAACACTTGGTACACTGAGGCATATTGACTTTGCAAAAGGAAGTGTCATACTTAAAAGGCAGATAACTCAGTTTGGCTTTAGCGGGGGTGGGGATAGCTCAGTGGTTAGAGCGCCGGACTCGTGATTGAAAGGTCGCGGGTTCGAATCCCTGCTGGAACGGCGGGAGAATTTTCTTCTCCAGGGTCGACTTTCTGTGCTGACTCTTATTTCGGTATCCGTTCCACAGTAGCACGTAAAAAATCCCGGTCATTCTGCCAAAGGTGCAGGTGGCAGGTTACAGCTAAACACGCATACACCTTACGTATGTGGCTTTTATTGAACCGTGCTTCGGCATTGGTCACAACTTGTCCCTAATATGTCAAATGACATCTGAGGACATTAAGCATCAACTCATCATCATCATCATCATTTTTGGCTGTAGTTTATCTTTTGCAGCTTTCGACATTATGAATATATAACACAGCGTGGCTGAAGTTCTTTGGTATCGTCTGACTCACTAGCAGTGAAATATCAGTATATACATCATTCATTTAGACCTGCTTTCGGAGAACTATTGCAGTTAGTTTGTTCTTAATGAGTTCGTGTATAAAGTACAGCCTATGCTAGCTGAGCACTGCACTGACGCGAGGTTAGCATTACCCAGGCCCTGTTCTGTTTCCAAGTGGAGGATTGTCAGTGGCGTACCTGCACATAGCCGAAGGGGAAGTGGTCCGAGGTTTGCTGCATGGAGTGCTGATGGAACTTGGCCCGCCACTGACTGACCATGGCCTGAATCTGGCAAGAGTACTGCTGGTACCGCCCCGAGTTAGACTCACCTGCCCAGTTTAAGCATCAGTTGACTTTGTTGTTGTCTTCATGCTCATTTCATAATTTCAAAGCCAGTTGTTATAATATTGCTTTTCCGGTGAGCGTGTGTGTAGAACTGTCTGCAGAAGAAAACGTCAGATCTGTGCGTTTCTGTGATACGGTGCAACTATAAACATTTGGAGTATATAATTATGAAAGACAAGTTCCAACAACAAAGACCATGACCAGACAACAGCAACTGCTCGCCCAAGGACAGTCAAGTCAAACCAAGTAAGGACGAAATTTCATCTACACAGGTTACTGACGCAAACTTTGCTTTGTTTCAAAGCCCAGCTACACAGCCAACCCCACCCTTTACGATCGACGATGACAGTTCAGACGACAGAGAAAAAGTGCAGGAAGAATATGTGATAGCCAACGAACATGAACCCGACAAAGAGCAAAGTGAAAGTTTCTCGGAGACGACACACGAGATGTTTAGTGATGTGCATAGTGGAACGTGCATGTCCACAGAAACCATAAGGTTTATTAGGGACGGGGAGAAGGGGGGGGGGAGAGTGGGTATGGAGGTGGGGGTCGCTACACTGTCACCACCAGAATGATTCCTGCATTAAGATGGGCAGCGATGAGAGCCATTTTAATGTTTCAGTAGGAAGTGATGGACAAAGTCGCAAGACAGTGTCCACAAACCACGACCTTTTTGAAGAGAAAGGAGAGCCGAAGCGGTGTTGAACCGACGTCCTTCCGCTTACCAGCCTAACGCCTTACCGCTAGGCCAAACCGGATCACGAAACAGAATGAGGCCTACAGCGCCTAAATCAAACGCACAAGGGGTGTGAATTAGCGCTGGAAAGACGTCACATGAACACACCTTCAAAGACCCGAGTCGCCAACTGTAACTCTCACCTGTACATAAACACCGCCTTAGGTGCATCCAATGGTAAACTCGTAGAGGATGTACTTTCGGTGAAGTTTATGTACTTTGTATAATTTACATCCAATGGTAAACACGTTGGGGATGTACCTTCGGTGAAGCTTATGTACTTCGTATAATTTACTCGTATGTTAGGTGGAGGTTACCATAGGCAATTCAGGGCTTTATTGTTGTGTTTATGCCACGTCTTTCGAACGCTGAATAACTCCCTTGGTTTGATCGCCCTGCTATAACAGTCATAGTTAACTAGGCGTTAAAAACAATTACATATCTATCCTTTGGTTTCATTTGCTATTGCAGCTGTCACCTTGGAAGACTAAATTGAAAACTACTGCAGAAGAATTGCTGTCCGAATTGGACAGTGCTTATAACTACAGACGCACGCATGCACGCACGCACGCACGCACGCACATTTGGCAACCACTCCACTGATAATACTCTTTATTACAAGTATCCACATAAAAACAATGAAAAAAAAAGCGGCAATAGGGTGGCACCCGTTCACTGTCTACCCGATGATTTCCGGCCCCTGGTTGGCGGTGAGGGAGTGCGAGATGTAGGGTGGCGCGGGCAGACCCGAGACACTGTCGTACACACTGCACTGCTTGTACTCGCAGGGACTCGTCCGCCATTCGTAGCGAACACCCACCACATGACTGGTTCCGCAGCCGGAAGTACTCAAGGTCACCTGACCGGCATAGTGGTCTGTGATTGGAGCAGCAACCCACCTGTCATGGGTTTCGTCACATGTCGTAGTGCTTCGCGTGCTGCAGCAAACCTGCGGAGCGAGAGATATTTAGAGTCTGAATCGAGGACGAGTAAATGTGGCTTCACTTCAAGCTGCAGCGAAACTGTCTTGTCAAACAAGCAGATGGCAAAAACGAAGAAGCACAAGAGGAAAAAGTAGAACTGAGCAGAAGGATTTACAAAAGGAGACTGGACTGACCTCAAAGATTGTGAACAGGTTTGGCCTAGCGGTTAGGTGTTAGGCTGGTAAGCTGGGGGACCTCGGTTGGAATCCGCTTTGGCTTTCCTTTCTCTTCAAAAAGGTTGTGGTTTGTGGACACTGTCTTGTGACTTTGTCCCTCACAATTAATGAAACATTAAAATGGCGCTCTTAGCTGTTCATCTTAATGCAGGTGTCATTCTGGTGGTGACAATGAAGCGATAGGTATATAATCTACCTCTCCTCCATCTCAGTACCCACTTTTCCCCTTCTCCCCGTCCCTAATATTAGTAATAAGCCTTGTGGTTTCTGTGGACGTTAAGCACCATGTTTACTCACCTCAAAGCCATGTGTGTTTTTGACGGTGAGTTCGACGTGACCGTGATTGTACTGGATGTCCAGGGTATGACGAGTATTGACGTTTGCTCTAATGCCTGTCGGTAAGGGTCCCTGGAAGGTGACGTCAATGCGACCATAGGCAACGTCGTTGTGGACGTTGCCTGCCAGCTGTGGACAGAGTGACCAACGAGACGCGGGAAGAGGTCAGCGAGGGACAGCAAACATGTTTACTCTGTATGTTGCCTTCTCTTCTTTCCTTTCTTTATTAGGTGAAGCAATCATTGTTAAGTGTTTACCATATGCATTTGTTCACTGATTCATGTCTCTTTGCAACCGTGATATTCCTGGTACATTCGGCACAGTACTTAATGTTAGTGAATAAAGGGCAGGTCACACCTAAACACACCTGCAGCCTACGTATACGGCTCAAAATGAAGCACTAATAATCAATGAATTTCTAATACGCCGAATCCCCTTATGTCTATACATGTGTGAGGCTCAAAGCGCTATACATAAAACGTTACAACAATACACAACCTAATTTAATAATGCATTGCATATCTCACTCTGTCCCTCCTCCCCTGAATCCTCACACGCACACACGTACTCCCACACCCACACTCCGAGCACCGCTTTCTGGCACCTTCCTCCAAACTCTGCCAGATTTAGTTACGCCACTTTATCTCCGCGCAGCTGTCCAGCGACGCGGTCAGCGCCCTCCGAAAGGTTCGGGTATTAATATGACTGCAGAAGCAACCTAGCGCCAAAGCACGCACGTAAACATGAGACGCATCCACCGTGGGTAAGAAAAAGAGTTCCGTCTCGATTCAAACGATTGTAGGTTAATTTATGCTGGTGTAAACTTTCTTGGCGGCTATAAATGACACGCCTTGTTTTATTTGAATTCCCTGCTGGAACGGCGGGAGAATTTTCTTCTCCAGGGTCGACTTTCTGTGCTGACTCTTATTTCGGTATCCGTTCCCCCCCGTGTTACCACAGTAGCACGTAAAAAATCCCGGTCATTCTGCCAAAAGTGCAGGTGTCAGGTTACAGCTAAACACGCATACACCTTACGTATGTGGATTTTATTGAACCGTGCTTCGGCATTGGTCACAACTTGTCCCTAATATGTCAAATGACATCTGAGGACATTAAGCATCAACTCATCATCATCATATTTGAATTGTTTGTAACACACTTACTACTGTTCGAGCACCAACAAAAAGTAGGTGACTTTATTTTAAGTAGGTGCTATGCTCGTTAGCTGACAGTTTTCTGGACCTTATGGCGTAACTAAATACGGCAGTGGTTGAAGGAAGGATGTCGTAAACCAGTGCTTGGAGTTTGCCCCACACCCACACACAGAGAGAGGGTTAGTACACGGGTGGTAGTGGTAGTGGTGGTGGTAGTGGCGCAACCCGACTGTCTACCTACGCTTGTGCGCATGTCTCAAGCGTAACGGAGCCTGAAGTCGCACAGCTCGCTATCTAAACACCTGCCCCTTCACACACGGAAGAGTCACTTGAGAAGGATCATCCAGCGACAAATTTTACAATTCAGTCTTTAGCGGCATCACTGGTCAAGTAGGTGCTATGCTCGTAAAACTGACAGAAAAGGCAAAGACGCACTCGGCGGCAGCTGGTTACTTCAGTCAGTTGCACCGCTACGGTCCACCATTTTGATTTTGGATGAACTCGATAGGGTTGCATCGTAAAGCTAAAACAGCAATACAGTCAACAAAAGTAACCCGCATTACAATCTCATACAAGCATACGATGCTAATCTACAAAGAAAAGTAAAAGTTTAATGTTTACATACCAAAATAAAGTCAAATGGTCCCTACGAATTCACTGTGGTGAGAACGCAGCAGTAGACGAAAAATTTGAGTCATGTGGTAAACAATCTTCGTAACCTCTGACCTCTGATCCGCACACAAATCGCTGACATCACGAGAGAAAATAGTTCCCTGACCACTACCACTACCACTACCACCCGTCCACTAACCCTCGCTAATCTCGCAACCCCTCGCTTCTATCCCTCTCTCCCAGTCTCTCGCCACCTCCCATCCCGCATCCCCCCTCCCCCAAACACACACACTCATGCACGCACGCACGCACGCACGCACGCACGCACGCACGGACGCACACACACACACACACACACACACACACACACACACACACACACACACACACACACACACACATCAGTGTGACAATAAGAATTGGTGCATGATTGTATGGTGTACACATAATCTGCACCCAGACGGCAGCAGTTTCACGTGGCACCAGCCACGTAACAACGTAATACAGCTGTCAGTATACTACTTCGGTGGAGATTCAAAAAACGCGCTACGAAAAGCAACGGTCACTCATTCTGAATCGCATGTCAAAGAACGGAGAATAGGCCATATAAAAGCTATGAATTTTTTCCCGGTATGTCCTGTTGTTGTTGAATCAGTGTTGATGTTTTCATACGTGTGTATTGGTACTATTACAGAAATGTTTCTTCTACCCAGGTGTAGTTAGTTAGTTAGTTACGTGCACCTACAGGGCCTTTTTGTATTGTCTGTTTTTGTGTTGTAATCATTTCAAAAGGCTAAGCGAGAGACAGACAAACAGACCGAGACAGAGAGAGACAGACAGACAGATTGACAGCGAGAGAGAGATTACACCAAGTAAGGCACACAGAACACAGTAACTGGGCTGACAAACAAAACACTTGGTACACTGAGGCATATTGACTTTGCAAAAGGAAGTGTCATACTTAAAAGGCAGATAACTCAGTTTGGCTTTAGCGGGGGTGGGGATAGCTCAGTGGTTAGAGCGCCGGACTCGTGATTGAAAGGTCGCGGGTTCGAATCCCTGCTGGAACGGCGGGAGAATTTTCTTCTCCAGGGTCGACTTTCTGTGCTGACTCTTATTTCGGTATCCGTTCCACAGTAGCACGTAAAAAATCCCGGTCATTCTGCCAAAGGTGCAGGTGGCAGGTTACAGCTAAACACGCATACACCTTACGTATGTGGCTTTTATTGAACCGTGCTTCGGCATTGGTCACAACTTGTCCCTAATATGTCAAATGACATCTGAGGACATTAAGCATCAACTCATCATCATCATCATCATTTTTGGCTGTAGTTTATCTTTTGCAGCTTTCGACATTATGAATATATAACACAGCGTGGCTGAAGTTCTTTGGTATCGTCTGACTCACTAGCAGTGAAATATCAGTATATACATCATTCATTTAGACCTGCTTTCGGAGAACTATTGCAGTTAGTTTGTTCTTAATGAGTTCGTGTATAAAGTACAGCCTATGCTAGCTGAGCACTGCACTGACGCGAGGTTAGCATTACCCAGGCCCTGTTCTGTTTCCAAGTGGAGGATTGTCAGTGGCGTACCTGCACATAGCCGAAGGGGAAGTGGTCCGAGGTTTGCTGCATGGAGTGCTGATGGAACTTGGCCCGCCACTGACTGACCATGGCCTGAATCTGGCAAGAGTACTGCTGGTACCGCCCCGAGTTAGACTCACCTGCCCAGTTTAAGCATCAGTTGACTTTGTTGTTGTCTTCATGCTCATTTCATAATTTCAAAGCCAGTTGTTATAATATTGCTTTTCCGGTGAGCGTGTGTGTAGAACTGTCTGCAGAAGAAAACGTCAGATCTGTGCGTTTCTGTGATACGGTGCAACTATAAACATTTGGAGTATATAATTATGAAAGACAAGTTCCAACAACAAAGACCATGACCAGACAACAGCAACTGCTCGCCCAAGGACAGTCAAGTCAAACCAAGTAAGGACGAAATTTCATCTACACAGGTTACTGACGCAAACTTTGCTTTGTTTCAAAGCCCAGCTACACA
>OY757544.1:14471801-14494253 GCA_963584105.1 Alviniconcha strummeri
AATACCACCGCAAAAAGTGATTTTAAATTCTTTTTGCATTTGCCCCCCGTCCCCATCCCCCTTTGTCATCCCCGTTACAATCCGTGTGTGTGTGTGTGTGTGTGTGTGTGTGTGTGTGTGTGTGTGTGTGTGTGTGTGTGCGTGCGTGCGTGCGTGCGTGCGTGCGTGCGTGCGTGCGTGCGTGCGTGCGTGCGTGCGTGCGTGCGTGCGTGCGAGCGTGCGTGCGTGCGAGCGTGCGTGCGTGCGAGCGTGCGTGCGTGCGAGCGTGCGTGCGTGCGTGCGTGCGTGCGTGCGTGCGTGCGTGCGTGCGTGCGTGTGTGTGTGTGTGTGTGTGTGTGTGTGTGTGTGTTTTCCAAACGGTATCACATTTTGTTTTTCTTTTCATCTTACCTTTTGTCTCATTAAGCTTTTTTCGATGGACAGGATTCACCCTCGTTACAAGCAGGACGTGGCCGAGCGGTTAGTGCTGGGTGCTCTCCACGTGGCCTATGGTCGCACTGACGTCACCTTCCAGGGACCCTTTCCGACAGGCATTAGCGCAAACGTCAATGGCCAACACACCCTGGATGTGGAATACAATCATGGTCAAGTCCAGCTGAAGGTCAAAAACACACATGGCTTTGAGGTCAGCCTATATATTCTCCTACTTGCCTTCCTCTCCATTCTTTTTCTTATGCAAATTTCACATCAGCTTGTCATGGACATTAGTTCACACTACCTCTCCCGTTCCACAGGTATGCTGCAGCACGCGAAGCACAACCACCTGTGACGACGCCCATGACAGGTGGGCTGCTGCTCCAATCACAGAACACCACAGCAGTCACGTGGTCTTGAGTACTTCCGGCTGCGGAACGCGTCATGTGGTGGGTGTTCGCTACGAATGGCGGATGAGTCCTTGCGAGTACAAGCAATGCAGTGTGTACGACAGTGTCTCGGATCTGCCCGCGCCACCCTACATCTCGCACTCCCTCACCGCCAACCAGGGGCCGGAAATCATCGGGTAGACAGTCAACATGTCGTTTCTTATGTGGTGTGCTTCTTGAAGTCGTAATAAAGATGTTGTTCAGTATATATCACAGCGAACTTCTTGAATGTCTTCTTACTTTGGGGACGTAATAGTGCAATTTGTTTTCTTTTTTCTTTTTGTGTAATTAAGTATTTGTTTATTGAGAGAGAGAGAGAGAGAGAGAGAGAGAGAGAGAGAGAGAGAGAGAGAGAGAGAGAGAGAGAGAGAGAGACAGAGACAGAGACAGACAGACAGACAGACAGACAGACAGACAGACAGACAGATTGACTAGTTGGGTGACTTCTTTCTAATACTCGAAGTTAAATAGTTTGGGCAGAAGCCTAGTCTTACAATCTGTCCTTGCTACAACAACAACAACAACAACAACTGCTACAACAAAAGCACATTCACACATCTATGCAAAGCATAGTTGTAGAAGGCCTATAGCCAAACGATAAAAGTAAAAAGCATTGTGTTGTTCAAAATGTGCCTTCAATAATATATGCATAGTATGCTGACAATAAAAAAAGGGAAAATGGACGGAGTGGAGAAGAACTAGAGAGAGAGAGAGAGAGAGAGAGAGAGAGAGAGAGAGAGAGAGAGAGGGAGAGAGAGAGAGAGAGAGAGAGAGAGAGAGAGAGAGAGAGAGAGAGAGAGAGAGAGAGAGAGAGAGAGAGACAGACAGACAGACAGACAGACAGACAGACAGACAGACAGACAGACAGACAGACAGACAGACAGACAGACAGACAGACAGACAGACAGACAGACAGACAGATTGACTAGTTGGGTGACTTCTTTCTAATACTCGAAGTTAAATAGTTTAGGCAGAAGCCT
The DNA here is from genome assembly GCA_963584105.1 of Alviniconcha strummeri. Lineage (NCBI taxonomy): Eukaryota > Metazoa > Mollusca > Gastropoda > Provannidae > Alviniconcha > Alviniconcha strummeri. The sequence continues at coordinate 14,473,645 of OY757544.1, forward strand.
AGTCTTACAATCTGTCCTTGCTACAACAACAACAACAACAACTGCTACAACAAAAGCACATTCACACATCTATGCAAAGCATAGTTGTAGAAGGCCTGTAGCCAAACGATAAAAGTAAAAAGCATTGTGTTGTTCAAAATGTGCCTACAATAATATATGCATAGTATGCTGACAATAAAAACGGGAAAATGGACGGAGTGCAGAAGAACTATAATGTTAGTAATAGGGAATTTGTATGTGTCGATTGGATTTTCAGTTGTGTCATGTGGTTGTCGGACCAGTAAGTCTGAGGGGCGTTATGTGGCTATCCGCATGCGCACAACACGCGTTGTGATCAGCTTCCTCCTGCATTATGCGACTTCCTCTGGTCACACAGGTATCCTCAAAAGAGCATTGCCGAACAGAAAAGAAGAAGCGGACAACTAAGGGTTACGGTTAGGTTAAGTTTAGGGTTAGGATTATGGATACGGTTAGGGTTTGAGTTAGGGTTATGGATAGTGTCAGGGTTATGGTTAGAGTTATGGTTACGGTTAGGGTTAGAGGGTTAGGGTTAGAGGGTTAAGGTTAGAGTGTTATTGTTAGGGTTAGCGGTTAGCGTCAGAATTCTTGGGTTAGGGTTAGGGGTTGGAGTTATGGTCAGAGGCTTGGGTTAAGGTTACGGCTAGGTTGAGGTTTAGAGTTAGGGTTAGGGCAAGGGTTAGGGTGAGTGCGATGGTGAGTGTTAGCATCAGGCTGCGTGTTAGAGTTATGGTGACTGTGAGGTTAGAGTTAGGGTTAGGGTGAGGGTAGGGTGAGGGTTAGGGTTAGGGTTAATGTTATGGTTAGGTTTAGGGGTAGGTTTAGGCTTAGGTTTAGGTTTGAGTTAGTGTTAGGGTTAGAGGGTTAGGGTTAGGAGCCCTGTGCCCGTGCTAAACGCCCCTGAACAAATCTTACGGTCATGCAATAAACAGCATTGACATAATTACTATTTCAACATTCCACTTTGACTACGGCAAGTTACACAACAAAATAAAGCAGTTACGCTTACGACAGTCTCAACCACGAATCAGGATGTTAATCCACGCGTAATATATATATGTCTCCAGTGTAATGAGTAGGATCGGATGAGGGTCGTTTTATTTTCTGAAACAGAATGAGGCCTGCAGCGCCTAAATCAAACGCACAAGGGGTGTGAATTAGCGCTGGAAAGACGTCACATGAACACACAAACAAAGAACCAGACTCTTACCCGGCATGCGAGTAAATACAAAGTACATAAACACCGCCTTAGGTACATTCAATAGTAAACACGTAGGGTATGTACTATCGGTGAAGCTTATGTACTTTGTATAGTTTACATCCAATGGTAAACTCGTAGGGGATGTACCTTCGGTGAAGTTTATGTACTTCTTTTAATTTACTCGTATGTTAGGTGGAGGTTACCATAGGCAATTCAGGGCTTTATTGTTGTGTTTATGCCACGTCTTTCGAACTCTGATTAACTCCTGTTTTTGTTTTTGTTTTGTTGTTTTGTTGTTGTTTTTCCGGCCTGCTAGTTAACATAGTTAACTGGGTGTTAAAAAGGAGAAGTACAAAACTATTCCCGCTTTGGTTTCATTTGCTGTTGACATAAGCTGTCACCTTGGAAGACTAAACTGAAAACTACAGCAGCAGCATTTATGTCACGAGTTGGACAGTGCTTATAACTACTGACGCGCGCGCGCGCGCGCGAACACACACACACACACACACACACACACACACACACACACACACACACACACACACACACACACATTTGGCAACCACTCCACTGAATAACTCCCTTGGCTTGATCACCCTGCTGTAACAGCCATAGTTAACTGGGCGTTAAAAACAATTACATATCTATCTTTTGGTTTCATTTGCTATTGCAGCTGTCACCTTGGAAGACTAAATTGAAAACTACTACAGAAGAATTGCTGTCCGAGTTGGACAGTACTTATAACTACAGACGCACGCAAGCACTCACGCACGCATACACGCACACACGCATATTTGGCAACCACTCCACTGATAACACTCTTTATTACAAGTATCCACACAAAAACAATGGAAAAAAGCGGCAATAGGGTGGCACCCGTTCACTGTCTACCCGATGATTTCCGGCCCCTGGTTGGCGGTGAGGGAGTGCGAGATGTAGGGTGGCGCGGGCAGACCCGAGACACTGTCGTACACACTGCACTGCTTGTACTCGCAGGGACTCGTCCGCCATTCGTAGCGAACACCCACCACGTGACTCGTTCCGCAGCCGGAAGTACTCAAGGTCACCTGACCGGCATAGTGGTCTGTGATTGGACCAGCAACCCATCTGTCATGGGTTTCGTCACATGTCGTAGTGTTTCGCGTACTGCAGCAAACCTGCGGAGCGAGAGATATTTAGAGTCTGAATCGAGGACGAGTAAATGTGGCTTCACTTCAAGCTGCGGCGAAATTGTCTTGTCAAACAAGCAGACGACAAAAATGAAGAATACAACAGGAAAACGAGTAGAATTGAGCAGAAGAAGGATTTACAAATGGAGACGGGACTGACCTCAAAGCCATGTGTGTTTTTGACGGTGAGTTCGACGTGACCGTGATTGTACTGGATGTCCAGGGTATGACGAGTATTGACGTTTGCTCTAATGCCTGTTGGGAAGGGTCCCTGGAAGGCGACGTCAGTGCGACCATAGGCAACGTTGAGGGCACCCAGCACTAACCGCTCGGCCACGTCCTGCTTGTAACGAGGGTGAATCCTGTACACCGAGAACACTTTCACGGTTTGGATCATACATGCATTACGTCTTGGAATGAAAATCTGCAACGACTACGATAATATATGCCATGTCCAAAGACACTTGCACTGGTGTCACACACTTGCATACGTCTCGCAACACCAACAAGTCTGTATCATACTGTACATTTACAAAATACATAAGTTTTATTCAAACACTACTAGTATTACCACTATATCGTTCAACTAATAAAATGTATGCACTGTATAAAGAAATTTAAAAACAATAACTGTACAGCACTAATTCAACACACCTTAAACAGATACAAGATTATCAGTGAATGCATAGTGACTACCACTAGTACCACTAGTAGTAGCAACTGTATTTACTTCAACAACAAATTCAATAATTGTGCGGCAAATTTACCAGCTAGGCTAATCAACGTTAGTATGGGGAACAATACAATTCAACACAGGCTGTCACAGGGCCTGACAAAAGAGTAAGCTTACTGACCGTCTCCACATACACACAGCACGGCACGTGGTCGCTGGCCTTCACCTACACTGCCTAGCTACCCTCCGACCTCATACTGACAATGCACTGACGACTCGTCTCTCCTTCCTGCCGGCTACAGAAAGTAAACTACCGATAGCTCTGGTTCTGTTGCTTGTCGCTCCTCCTCGAAGCAGGGGTAAATAATACAGTATCGAACGTTTCTCAGAGGCAGTCCTTTCTGCGAACCCTAGTCCCGCGAAGCTCCTCAAAATTGTAGCAGAACTGATACACAACTACACATATAGCTATTTACTGAACTGACTTCAGTTAAGCAAGTTAATACCAGGCATGTCGACTCAGTATGTCCGTTTCGTCGACCGGTTTAATGAGACCTAAACTACAAGTTCCACCGCGGTCTTATCTACATGGAGCAAGACACTGCGACCAACTGATCGCCTTGGAGAACCACCCACAATACTCATCACCTCACCTATGACATTCCATCTCACCTGACAGCTTACAAACAGAAGCGGATTTTCTTTCCTAGGAAGATCCCAGAGTGGACCAGCCTTCTTCAAGAAGTGACCACAGCACCCGCCCCTGGCTCCTTTGAGACCAGGGTCTGCTCCTTCATAAATCTTTAACGTGTGTAAACGAAAAGAGGGCAGGCGAAGAATGGAACTGTGCCGGTCAGAGTTCATCCCTAGGGACTGCTACAGCAGCCGGACTGGTCTGGCCGGATACTCAGAGTAGTTAATACTACTTTCCCCCTGTCTAAAATACCTTTTACACCACCTGACTCTGTAGGGCTCTGCAGACCCCCCAAAAGTACAAGCAGTTCCTTCTTAATGGATGGTGGCTGCCCACATCAAAGAAGAAGACAATCAAAATGGAGTTCTCGAAGCTCAACCACTCGATGTCTCGGCTTCACTCTCAGTTCTCTCCCACGTGTAGTGTCTTCATCTTCCATCAGCTAATTGCCGGCATCAGTCACTAACCGCCTTTGATTGGCCGGCTACAAAATACGAACCGTTAATACAGCCTTGACTGGCAAAAAACATTTTGTTTATCCCGAGGACTGTTCTGACGCGACTGGAAAGCTGACAGCAGCTTCCTTACGTTCCGTAGGGAGAGTTGAAGTCCGGCAGGTCCATGGCGACAGCCATGAAGGTGTTGGGCAGGGCGGGGTTGGGGCTGTAGCCGTAGTTGGCTGTCTGGGCCCACCGCTCTCCTGGAAAAACGCCAATCACGTCGTTGTGGACGTTGCCTGCCAGCTGTGGACAGAGTGACCAGTGAGATGCGGGAAGAGGCCAGCGAGGGATAGCAAACATATTTACTCTGTATGTTGCCTTCTCTTCTTTCCTTTTTTTTTTTTTTTTTTTTTTTTATGAAGCAATTACTGTTAAGTGTTTACAATATGCATTTGTTCGCTGATCCATATCCCTTTGCAAACGTGATATTCCTGGTACATTCGGCACAGTACTTAATGAATAAAGGACAGGTCACACCTAAACACACCCTACGCATGTGGCTTAAAATGAAGTAATGATAATAAATGCATTTCTAATGCGCCGATCCCTCTATGACTGTACGTGTGTGAGGCTCAAAGCGCTACACATGAAACAATACACAACCTAATTTAATAATGCATTGCATATCTCACTCTATCCCCCCTTCCCCCATGCATCCTCACACACGCACACACGCACCCCCACACCCACACATACAGTCACGCAACCCCTCGCTTCCCCCTTTCTCTCCCAGTCTCTCTCCACCTCCCACCCCCCACCCCCAACACACACACACACACACACACACACACACACACACACACACACACACACACACACACACACACACATCAATGTGACAGTAATAACTGGGGCATGACTGTATGGTGTACACATAATGTGCGCCGAGAAGGCAGCAGTTTCTCATGGCACAAGCCATGTAACAACCTAATACAGCTGTCAGTATACCACTTCGGTGGATATTCAAAAAACGCGCTATGAAAAGCGAGTCATTCATTCGGAATCGCATAATAGAGAGTGGAGAATAGGCCGTATAAAAGCTGTGAACGTATACATATTTATTTTGGCATGTCCTGTTGTTGGTGTTTTCATGCGGGTGTGTAAGTACTATTATACAAAATGTATATATATGTATACAGAGTAACCTGCACCTACTGGGTCTTTTTGTGTTGTGTCTGTTTTTACGTTGTAATCATTTCAAAAGGCTAAGCGAGAGACAGACAGACCGAAACCGAGACACAGACAGACAGAGACACAGAGAGACAGAGAGATATTACACCAACGGCAGTAAGCAAGGCACATAGAACACAATAACTGGGCTGACAAACAAAGCACTTGGTACACTGAGGCATATTGACTTTGCAAAAGGAAGTGACATACTTAAAAGGCGTATACTTAGTTTGGCTGTAGTTTATCTATGTGCAGCTTTCGACATTATGAATATATAACACAGAGTGGCTGATGTTCTTTGGTATCTCTGACTCTCACTAGCAGTGAAATATCAGTATATACATCATTTATTTTAGACCTGCTTTCGGAGAACTATTGCAGTTAGTTTGTTCTTAATGAGTGCGTGTATAAAGTACAGCCTATGCTAGCTGAGCACTGCACTGACGCGAGGTTAGCATTACCCAGGCCCTGTTCTGTTTCCAAGTGGAGGATTGTCAGTGGCGTACCTGCACATAGCCGAAGGGGAAGTGGTCCGAGGTTTGCTGCATGGAGTGCTGATGGAACTTGGCCCGCCACTGACTGACCATGGCCTGAATCTGGCAAGAGTACTGCTGGTACCGCCCCGAGTTAGACTCACCTGCCCAGTTTAAGCATCAGTTGACTTTGTTGTTGTCTTCATGCTCATTTCATCATTTCAAAGCCAGTTGCTATAATATTGCTTTTCCGGTGAGCGTGCGTGTAGAATCGTCTGGGAAGAAAACGTCAGGTCTGTGTGATTTTGTGATACCTTGCAACTATAAACATTATGGTCGAACAACAAGTGTGTGTGTGTGTGTGTGGTGGTGGTGGTGGGGGGGGGGGGGGGATATGACTGACACTGAAACAAAGAATTTCGGAGTCTGGTCCATGGGCTGAGAGGAATAGTGTGGTTTTGAGCTAAGTTTTGAACTGGAATATTGTTGCAACAGAGTAGGGGATACAGTGTAGGGGAGTTTCTGCCATGTGGCAGGGCCCAGGTAACTTTATTATGCACAAACACACACACGCCCCCACCCCTCTCCCAGACACTCACCTTGGTACCACAGTGCACCATACAGCGTTGTACTGAGGAGCGGGTTGATCATGGCATTCCACAACACTGAGTTTTCTGTCGGACCACTGGAGACCAATACAACAACAACAAACACTGCCAGAAGGACAAAACAATTTTGGCTTGCGCGATTTCTTCTTCTCTCTCTCTATCTCTGGTTACCGCTACTTCCAAAACGCATACTGACCACATTTATGTTGCTAACAAATTTAATGTTATTGAAATAATTATGCGTTCCTGTCTTTGGTTGCAGTGATTACTTCCCAGTATATCATACATGGTTCAAAAGGGAGTGAACATCTCCAAGTCTGGCCATAAGACGTATCATTGTTTTTTTCCAGATTTGGTGATGACTCCTTTCTTCTTGATCTGTCAAATTCCGCCATTTTGGATGTGTACAACTTCAGTGAGCCAGATGCCGCTCTATAGCATTGGTATGAAGCCTTCGTCAATGTCTATGACAAGCATGCTCCCTTTAAAACCATACAGCACACTGCCAAACCAAAATGGCTCACAAAGCCAATTCAAGACGCCACCCACAATCGTGACTATCTCTTAAATAGGCAACACGATGAATATAAAAAGCAAAAACAATTTTATTTTTAAGACCTAACCAGTTCAAATCGAAATTCAAAATCTATATGGAAAGTCATAAATGAACTGACAAATAAAAATGCTGCAGCTAATTCTTCACGTACTAAAGATATTTTCGCCAACTCTTCGACAACTGCTGAAAAAGTTATAACTGTCAACAGAACAGAATCGAATGACTGGTGTGCGCTAAAAGAGTTCTGTGACATTGAACACATACAGTCTGCCCCTCCTATTCCACCAATGACAATAATCGAGGTTTACAACGCATTCATACATTTAAAGCAAACTGGAACCCGTGGCCTGATGGTCTAGATGGAAAAATACTGAAGCTTTCTGAACCTGTAATCAGTGATACCCCAAAATATGTTTACAATCTTTGTATACAGAAATGTTACGTTCCGGCTGCTTTCAAGCAGTCGAAAGTCATTCCTCTTTTTAAGTCTGGAAAGAGCTCAGATCCGTCAAACTACAGGCCAATTTCTGTCTTTTCTGCTCTCTCAAAGTCATTTGAGAAACATTTTCTTGCACATTTTAACAAAAACAGCCTGCGGCCTGCTTCACCATAACCAGTCAGGGTTCAGAGAAAATCACTCATGTCACACCGCTTTAACAAGTCTTGCTGACCAGTGGCTTTCCAGTATAAATGATAACACATTTTGTGGTCCTTTTTTGTGGACCATGATTTGCTCCTTCAAAAGCTGGCAGTGTATTGATTGTCTCCGGAGACGCTTGCGTCATTTCTGATATACAGAAAGAAAACTGTGCATGTGAATGCATCCACATCCAATGTACGATCTCTCAAATATGGAGTTCACCAAGGTTCTTTTCTTGGACTATTATTCTTTTCAATTTACGTCAATGACCTCCCTCTATATATCAAAGCACGTTGTAAACTTTTCGCAGATGACACAACAATCCACAGCAGTAACTCTCATCTCAGAAAGCTATCGGAGTCACTACAAGAGAGTGTTTGCAGTTTATTAGAATGGGCAGAGCTTAATCAAATGTCTCTCCATTCTGATAAAAACAAATTTATGCTTATAACAAAAGAGACAAAACTTAACTTTGAAATGCCTTCCTATTTCCGTCGGAAACTAAACTGTTAATGAAGTCAACAACCACAAAGTTTTAGGTGTGACCATTGACTGCAATCTTCCCCGGTCTAGTCATGTGACTGCTTTATGTAAAAGTACTTTTTCTTTTTATCTTTTTTATACAGCTATCTAAATTTTTAAAAATTCTGATCTTTCATGCCAGAAAATTCTTTTTTGTGCCCATTTTTAATCCATCGTCGACTACGGATCGACACTGTGGGACTCAGCAGTGCAAATACTCCTAAACCTTTGGTTAGTTTACATAAGACAGCGCTCAAGGCAATTCTCCTAAAAACACAACTCTAGCGATTTCAGACTATAACTTCTTAGCTATTCTTCATCTCAAAGAATGGATCAACTACAACAAGGGAATTCTAACACACAAAATTATGTCAGGAAAAGTCCCACCTTCTCTTACGGCTAATTTTTCCCTGAACCAATCACGACATTCTGGAAAACTCAATATACCAATCCCTAGGACTGATGTTTTCAAGTCTAGCCTGGTATATTATGGTAGTGTTCTTTGGAACTCACTCCCCAACTCTCTTAGATTACCATCCAGCACTGAAACTTTTAAATCACGTTACATATCATACATTATGAGGTGAGTGGTTGGCATTGCGTGTTAAATTTTGTGATTGTAACCCGCCTGAAACGTTCTACAATATTGTGTCTCCCATTCATCACGTATTTACCCCACCAAATAATTTTTAATACTGATGATTTCATAGCCCCATGTATCCACACTCATTCATGCCTGTTTCGTATCAGGTTTGATGTCTAGACTTAATTTATTTCATGTGTATACCGGTGTGTCGTAGCTTAGAAAATATGTACATGTGTAATTAGATATAGAGTAGTTTCTTGTTTGGGCGAGGGGTGGATGTAAAAAAGCATACATAAATAAAGAATTTTGTCTTCTCTCTCTCTCTCTCTCTCTCTCTCTCTCTCTCTCTCTCTCTCTCTCTCTCTCTCTCTCTCTCTCTCTCTCTCACACACACACACATTCCATTGTTGCAACCTATCCCTGTTACTACAGACCCCATATAAAAACAGAATATCTTTCACATTCAATACAGCCCCCACGGTAAAAATGGAAGATCTTTCGCATTCACTACAACCCCACGCAAAAATGGAAGCTCTTTCACATTCACTGCAGCCCCCATGGTAAAGACGGAATATCTTGAGTGCATCAAATGAGTGGTCTTTCTGTGATGGATTTTCTCTCTCCTCTCCGGTCTTGATCCCAGCTGAATCACCAATGAGTGAAACGCGCCTTGCTGGCGATCCAAAAATGTTTGTTTGGTATGTCGGACAAATCAGACCTGCCCAGGTTCAATTTCCCTATTGTGATACGCCCCTGTTTTCAGGGGCTTCACAATGGATTGATAGCACCTAACATAAAGAACTAAATCGGACCCAAAAGGCCCTTATACTCCCAAGTTTTCTCTCTCAAGAAAACAGTTTTCTCATTTCTTCTTCTTTCTTCTGCTTTTTTAGTGTGCAAACAGCTTTTAAAGGGTATCGTTTATCCACTGAGTTGTAAAAGCACACCACGGTCTAGATCTAGTTCATCAAAAGAGTGTGTTGCTTTCTGGTGCAGCTAGGTCTAGTTTTTCCACTGGGAGAACAGCTTTCATTATCTGTAGGAGAACTGGGAGAACAGCTTTCATTATCTGTAGGATGCTCCAATGGAGGCTAAAATTTGAATACCCCCACCCCCTTCTCAGTTTATCGTTGTTGACACATCGCAAGTTGTCATCATTAAAAATTTGTAAAACAGCTCCAGAGGAGACTGTATTTGTTTAATCATATATATTATATCGGTGGCGTACCTTGAGTGTGATACCTTTTAGTTCGTGTCGCCTTAGACCTTCCTGACCTACCCACCCTCTCCCCAAGATGATCCGATTTGGTGAATGATTTATCTATAGTTCTTTTCTTCTCCCCCCACCCCCACCCCAGCTTCTCTAGATTTGTTAGAACGTCCTCGGGCCCTGAACGCTGTGTACAGCCTGCAGGATTCCCTCACCCACTCAGATGTTAGTGTCAACCCACCGCTTGTTGTGGTGAGCGCAGGCAGTGAAAGCCTCAGGGGGTGACCAGACCTCCACTGGGGTACCGCCCCAGGACGACTCCACCAGGCCGATGGGGTAGTTCACGTGGTTGTAGAGGTACTCCGCGAACAGCCAGCACACCGCTGAGGAGGCCCCGAGCCAACCTGTGACAGTCCGCAATAGTGAAACGATGTAGTAGCCTACAGGCGCTGTGATAACTCAGCAAGACTGGTACTCAAAAAACGAGAACCAGAATAATGGCATCAGTAGCACCATAACCATTGACAAACTGTTAAACAAAGAATTATCTTGGCATGAGGGACACACACACACACACACACACACACACACACACACACACACACACACACACACACACACACACACACACACACACACACACGTACGTGAGTTGGGTCCAGTCCAGGGAATATCAAAGGCCATGGAGTTCTGTGGCGTGGTGCTCTGCACCATCTTGGCGCGGGTGAAGCGGATTTTAGGGAATTTGAGTGCGTTCTGCTTCTCCGCTGTGGCGTTCATCACCTGTCCAGGACATCAACAGTCATCAGCCAACTTGACCCCCCCACCCCACCCCCGCCCCACGGTCTTCAGTAGGCGGTCCACAATCTGCAAGGAATGTGCAAGAAATTACGTTGCTTTCGGACAGTCATATCTAACCCTAATCATATCGCAACAATCATTATCAACACCATTCATCCAGTGCCTGTTGGTTGGTTACGAGGTAGGAGGATAAGATCCTTAGATGTACGTGCACCAAAACATTGATGGATAGGCCCTAGTTACAAATCAGAGGACATTCGAGTCAGTTTCCCTCTTAACCTCGCTAAATTAACAGAATATCCATGGTCTGTGAATACAAACATAAAAACATACACTAGTTTTTGGTACGTATAGAACGTGAGAACCTCTGCATCATAACTGCTCTTTAAATAGCCAGTCAATGGATGGTCGTGCAAGACGAATACAAAAACTGAAATATGCACACCAACTAACATGGTATTCTTTTACAGGTTTTGTGGCTGCAGTTTTAATACTATTCATACACAGGTCGACGCAGGGGATTTTTTTTTATTACATGCCGTTTCAAAACTCAGGTTTGGGGGATTCCCACTTGCTTTGGACCCCACATTTAGAATTCACTCCCACAAGACCTTAGACACTGCTCAACCCTGTCATCTTTTAAAACCAAACTGAAAATCTTCCTCTTCTCAGAGTATTTCTATCCTAACTAATATCAGTACCCAGTTTCTGCTACAGTCAGTGTGTGCGTGCGTGCGTGCGTGCGTGCGTGCGTGCGTGCGTGCGTGCGTGTGTGTGTGTGTGTGTGTGTGTGTGTGTGTGTGTGTGTGTGTGTGTGTGTGTGTGTGTGTGTGTGTGTTTGTAGTTTTGTAGTGCGTTTTTTGTTTTAATATTTTATAATACTTTACGTAAATTGTTTTGGTAGGACTATGTTCTACATGTGCATAGAATATCATATTTAGGTTAATATATATCACGTGAGCGCTCAGGGCGTTGATGAGCGCCTGGTAAATGTACATTATTATTATTATTATTATTCTGTATAATTATGCTTACTTGATTAGATATAATTACACTTACACTGTTTAAGGTGAAATACATGTTACTCTGTCCTGAGCAGAGCCACACGTCACCGAACAGCACGTCATGTAACGTCACGTGGCCATCGTTAGAGCTGACGTCAATGACAAACGGTCCTTTGGCTGTCTGAGCCGGAAGTTTGACCTTCCAAGCGCCGTGGCTGACCGTGGTGGTGACCTGTGCGGTGTGTGCCCCCTGCCCTGTGACCTTGACGGTGACGGTGTCGCCCTGTGTGTCGGCAGTGCCCCACAGCACGGCTTGTTGCGGGCCGCGTTGTAGCACCATGTGGTCACCGAAGTAGCTGGCCAGCTTCAGAGCGCAATGGCCTGGGAGAAAATGGTTGAAAACCTTTGCTTAGGCACTGCCCAGTAATAAGCTCAATGCTGGACGTTGTAAGATGATGAGTATGTGGGGCTGGTTTGAATTTATTGACACTCTTGTTGTTGTTGGTGGTGGTGATGGTGGTTGTGACAGTGGTTGTTGTTGCTGATGTTATTGTGTGTGTGTATGTGTGTGTGTGTGTGTGTGTGTGAGAGAGAGAGAGAGAGAGAGAGAGAGAGAGAGAGAGAGAGAGAGAGAGAGAGAGAGAGAGAGAGAGAGAGAGAGAGAGGTAAGACGGAAAATGAAAATCGGTAAGGCCTTATACTATCGACCGAACAGAAGTTATCAATGAAAGAGACACAAAGTTTTTGCAGCTTGTAAAATTGTAATATCATCCACAAACGTGTATACCATTTGTTGCTTGTTGAACTGGCCCCACCGGCGGTATTCAGAGATTGGAGCCAGTTCAGTAGGCATTAGGCGTCAAATACGGCTCACTACGATTTTGTTTGAGATTTAATTGTATTAGACTCTCTCCATGTATGATCAAATCAGCAGCGTGTGTCGCGTCTCTTTTCTTGAATTTGGATACCTTTCGTTGATCGGCCGTATTTTTCTGAAAGGCCGGTCGCCGCTTTCATAATCTCCCGCCTTGATTACCGAAACTCAGTCGTAAGCCCGTTCTTAACTGGGCGAATGTTTGTTCGCCCGAACATACTTCGAACACTTCGACGAACTATGATTCGTTTTTTAATTGAACTTTTAGTTCGCCGAATATGGTTCGGACAGTCCATACTTTACTTCATTCTCAACTGGCTTGTAATGAGATGCAAGCTTCGGCCCGAACTTGCGGCAGACGCGCAGCAGACAGCATGATCCAAAATGTAGGCTAAAGTCAAATCAGGTCAAGTCAATATACTTTAATCATCCCTCACAGGGTAATTCAACTAACTACTATCTCATTCTGGGTCTCCGAGACAAAGCTGCGCCTCCCACAAGCCAACAAATAAACAAACTCCCTCCGAAGCGAGTGAAGAACCTAGCGACACCGTCATCCATTTTTATTTTTGTTTTTTCTTCATTCACAGGAGAGCTCTGCTCTCAGCCAATCAGAGGCAATGATCTTCCAGTAGGGCGAATGTTCCCAGAACATGTTGAGCGAAGGTTTTTGGACCCCGAATATAGCTTGGACGAATACTTCCAACTAGGTTCGCGAAGAAAAGTTGGCCCAATTAAGAACCAACTAGCTTCGCCGAATACTTCCAACTAGGTTCGCGAAGAAACATTCGCCCAATTAAGAACGGGCTGTAGCCGGTCTGCCTGCAGAACAGTAGGTCAGCGCATCTTGCTCAGAAGAAAGGTAAGTGAGACCACACAGCTTCATTGTTAAATGGGCTGCCCTGGCTGCCTGTAAAATTCCGCTGCCAGTACAAGGTGACAACGGGTACGCTCCCGTCTTACCTTTCAAATTCGTTCTGCACAATGTTTAAAAAATCAAACGTGACGCAGCCTCCGAACGTCAAGCAAGAATCTTTTGAAAATTTCTAAACCTATTTGAAATCTATTGGTCAGCTCTCTTTCAGTGTCATCGTTCCTTCTGTCTGGAAATCCCTGCCTTCCAGTCTGTAGAATCTCCCCTCTCTGTCTGAATTCAAAACTCACATTAATACTTTCCTGTTTAGACATGTAATGTATAATGTACAGTTAAAGTAAAAGATCGATCACAGCTTTAATTTCCACTCACATGGGATGAATAAAGTTCGCAGACTATTCCTGTGAGCGTACGTTTTATGTGTGTACATAATTATGTGCGTGAATGGTGTGTGCTAGCGCATTGAAAGTTTGTTCTTCGAACAAGATTTACGGTGTGTCCATTATTACTATGACGACTATTGCACTGTTGAAATGAAGACACACAAATTGCTGATGCTCTAGACTTACAGACAGGAACAGTTATGACCATTTACAGCTTGTACAAAGAAATCCATGCAGCATTCCCTCCTTGCGTATTTGAGTGAGGCAGGTATTCTTAACTCCAGTTTTACGATGATGTTATGTGCAAAAATCAACAACAGACAAATTAAGAACGAACTTTAAAACTTTTTTATACACCCTGTCAATCATGACATAGAGAAAGTAAGACACTAAGTAGATAAACAAACATTAACTGAAGACACTAAGCAAATAAACGCACATTATGACACGGAAACAGAAGCAAAGAAGAATTAAAAATTGTTTCGAAACAACAACAACATTCAAGAACATATTGAATAACGAAAGCAAAAGGTTTGCTGGAAAAATATAAGTAAATACGACGGAAGTGCTGGATGAAGGAAGGGAGGGGGTAGGAAGTGACAGAAATCGAAAAGAGGAAAGAGTACGATGGGATAACTGAACGACACAGAACGAGAGGAAGAAATGTTACCCTGATCACACAATATTGCCAGGAGAACAAAGACCAAGACTGACGCCATGATAGGTCTTGACGACAGAATACCGCGGCCTCTCGTCGACCTTTTGAAGGCAGGTCTAACTGACTTATCTACATTTGGCTTTCAAGCACAGCCCTTTACTTCAAGATAAAAGGAATTGCCGGGTATCTGGGAAGGCAATGTTCATACGTAATATGCTTCCGTCCTTATTTAGCACACAGACCAGACGGGATACGAAGAAGACGGGAGGAGTCACTGAAAAAAAAAAAAAAAAAAAAAAAAAATTTTTTGCCGACCTTCCAAAAAACAAATATGTGGCAAATATTTAGTTCCACTATTTTGGACTGACCTGGCGTATGCTCTACATAGTGAGAACCTATTCATTGATTAACCTTATGGTTCAGCTCGTTTAACATCCGTGTTCATGTATTGTCTTCTGGCACATTTTGCATTTAGCCGGCTACGTGAATTGTTTATCAAGGTCGTTGGTCAGTGGATATATGAAACTTGTGCCATGGAAACGACAAGAATTTCTCTCAGCTTTGAGGCAATGTACTTCGGCTTCCATTTTCATAACAAAGGTGTTTACAATTTTCACACTGACCTCAACGACAAGAAGCTATTCCAGGGTGTATTCACAGCTCAAAAGTTTCACACTCCTAAATATCAATGAATATTTAACCCATACCTTGAGGTTTATCTGTGTCGCAAACATAAAGAAAGCATATATAACATATTATCTTATTATCGTTCGCTTAATCGGGCCAAAGCCTTTCCTTTTCTTGGGCATTTCTCACAGCTTACAAACGTCGCATGCCTCCACCTGCCGAAATGGTCACAGCATTAGCTTTCAATGCAGTTATACCATTATGAAAGCAAGTTTGCAAGCTGCTCATGCCATCATGATTACTTTTTTCACAAGCTGCATGGCTGCATCTTGCATGTTTATGTTCGTTCTTTTGCACAAACTACGTGACTGTACTTGTCCCTTTTTTTTTACCCCTTGTGTAGCTTTGCTTGTCCTTTTCTTTTTTATCCGTTGCGTAGCTCTGCTTGTCCCTTTTTTTACCCGTTGCATGGATGTGCTTGTCCTTTTTTTTTACCCGTTGTGTAGCTTTGCTTATCCTTTTTTACCCGTTGCGTAGCTGTGCTTGTCCTTTTTTACCCGTTGCGTAGCTGTGCTTGTCCTTTTTTACCCGTTGCGTAGCTGTGCTTGTCCTTTTTTACCCGTTGCGTAGCTGTGCTTGTCCTTTTTTACCCGTTGCATGGCTGTGCTCCTACCTTAATTATTACCTGCTACGTGGCTGTGCTCGTACCTTATCACCTGCTTACGTGACATGGCTGTACTTGTCCTTTTTTTTACCCGTTGCGTAGGTTTTCTTGTCCTTTTTTTATTATTTTATTTTTTTACACGTTGCGTAGCGGTGCTTCTCCTTTTTAACCCGTTGCATGGCTGTACCTGCTAAATGGTTGTGCTTGTCTGCGCCATTTTATGTTGTTTTTTGCTTAAAAACTGTGTTACATATTCTCTCTCTCTCTCTCTCTCTCTCTCTCTCTCTCTCTCTCTCTCTCTCTCTCTCTCTCTCTCTCTCTCTGTGTGTGTGTGTGTGTGTGTGTGTGTGTGTGTGTGTGTGTGTGTGTGTGTTAACACTGTCGGCTTGTGTGTGTGTGTGTGTGTGTGTGTGTGTGTGTGTGTGTGTGTGTGTGTGTGTGTGTATGTGTGTGTGTGTGTGTGTGAGATGTGTGTGTGTGTGTGTGTGTGTGTGTATGCGTGTGTGTGTGTGTGTGTGTGTGTGTGTGTGTTTGTGTGTGTGTGTGTGTGTGTGTGTGTGTGTGTGTGTGTGTGTGTGTGTGTGTATGTGTGTGTGTATGTGTGAGATGTGTGTGTGTGCGCGCGCACGCGCGCGCGTGTGTGTGTGTACTGTTGTTGTTGTTGTTTCTGTGTGCGTGTGTTGGTTTTCCCTCTACTTTTATATCAGTTGTATGGCTATGGTCGTTTAAAATAAATCTAAAACAGAGCGAGGTCCAGAGCGCTTATGCAGAATCAACACACAAGGGAGTTAATTAGCGCTCGCAATACGTAACACAATTACAACAACAAAGACCTGATTCGCCTACGATGACTCTCACCTGTCACACGTGTAAATATAAAGTACACAAATTCCATCAGATGTACATCCTCACATTTTCACAGAGGATGTACCTCTGGTGAAGTGTTATGTACCTTATGTGCCAAGTGTGAGTTACGGTAGGCGACTCAGGTCTTTGTTGTTGTGTTTATATATTTCGAGCGCTAAACAACTCTCTTGTGTGTTGATTCTATGGTCGTTTAGTTTGGGATTTTTGGTGGGATATGGGGTGGGGTCGAGGGGGTTGCTTTATTTGTTTTGGGCTGCAGACTGCAAGACTGTTCGTCTCTCTTTATTTGTTTAATATGCATCATTAACGATGAAGTCAAATGAATGTGCGGAAGTCCACGCAATACTCGCGCTTTTAGGACATGTGTGTGTGTGTATGTGTGTGTGTGTGTGTATGTGTGTGTGTGTGTGTGTGTGTGTGTGTGTGTGTGTGTGTGTGTGTGTGTGTGTGTGTGTGTGTGTGTGTGTGTGTGTGCAGTGGCTTTTATTTTTAGGTCTGTGCCAGTGGCCTTTTTGTGATTTTATTTACCACTCTGGTTGTCTCAATAAGGGCTTGCTAGCGGGTCTTCTTTTTGATGATGGTTAGACAATGATTTTTTTCTGGATCGGTTTTCCTGGTGTGGCGGTGCTGACACCATCTTCTTATGCCGGAACAATAACCAGTTCATGTAAGTCTGCTAGCCTTGTGTCATTACTGATACAGATCCAGTCAAATGATCCCCTATCAAAAAGACATGTGGAAAGTGAAAGAACTCAAAAAGAACTCAAAAAGGAATATAGAAAGTTTTTTGTTTTTGTTTTTTTCAAAGCTAAAATACAAAGACAAAGTAGAAATTAACTTGTTTGTGGGCAATGCTAAGGACGCTTGGAAAGGTTTGAACACTATGATGGGTCGGAACCAGCAGCAGAAACCTTTAACTTCTGTTGATCTTAGTGCTTTGGCCAACTACCTGAACAGATTTTATGCCAGGTTTGATACTCAAGATTTTAGTGATGAATGTAACACTTTATGTCAGTCTCTTATTTCCTGTCCTGTCAATGTAGATGAAGGGGATGTTGTTAAATGTTTGTCACGCATAAACACCAGAAAGGTTCCTGGGTCTGACGGTCTGAGAGGTCGTGTTTTGAAGGTGTGTGCCGAACATCTGGGTAGAGTCTTTACCCATATGTTTCAGCTGTTTTTGAATAGGCATTTCATACCCCACTCATGGAAAATGTCGACTGTCACGCCTGTACCTAGGAGACCCGGTGCGAAAGAAATGAATGATTTTAGACCTGTTGCACCAATATCGATCACTGCCAAATGCATGGAAAGAATTGTTTGTAATCAGCTGATTGCATCTGTGACTAATCGCATGGACCCGTTGCAGTTTGCTTACAGGGCTAGGAGGGGGGAAGACGCAACTCTAACTCTT
This sequence comes from Alviniconcha strummeri, assembly GCA_963584105.1. Taxonomy (NCBI): domain Eukaryota; kingdom Metazoa; phylum Mollusca; class Gastropoda; family Provannidae; genus Alviniconcha; species Alviniconcha strummeri. The sequence goes on from OY757544.1 coordinate 14,491,834, forward strand.
TTTGATCTCATTTCTAATCATCCAGACTCTGCTGGCACTACCGTTAGAGTTCTTTGTATGGATTTTTCATCAGCGTTTAATACCATTCAACCACATGTTTTGATAAAAATAAAAAATAAAAAAAGGCTCTTGGATCTTGAGGTAAACACGGATCTTGTTCTGTGGATCATAGAGTTTCTACACGATCGGCCACAGTGTGTCTGTCTGAACTCAGGTCTGTGTGACCAGCTTGTGCTGTCAGAGGAACTTGGTTTTAAACACTGGTGTTCCTCAAGGGTGCGTCCTCTCTCCTGTCTTATTTTCTGTTTATACAAATGAATACACTTGTAACAACCCTTTTCTCATTTTGATGAAGTATGCAGATGATATGGCCATGATTAGTCGTCTCAAAAACGAATTTTCTCTTTCTCAGTACTTTTTGCAGATAGATATGTTAAATGATTGGTTTAGGTCAAGCTCGATTCTTCTTTGAAAGTTGAAACACTTCGGCGTTAGTCCGGGTATTCTTGAGATGCTGTACAGAAGTTTGATTCAAAGTATTCTGGCGTTCAACATTGTAACTTGGTTCTGTGTTCTCGCTGTAAGAAACAAAGCCAGACTGTCCCGTGTAGTTAACACAGCCAGCAAGGTCAATGGGTGCAGCCAGATTCCGCAGTCTGATGTTTATGCCAAAGCGATGAAAAGGAAAGCATCCCAGATTATTGCTGACTCAGCACACCCTCTTCACCTGCTGATCAGAAGACTCCCGTCAGGCGACGTTTTAGAGTTCCCTTGGCACGGAAGAACAGCTACAAGAAATAATTCATCCCAAGTGCCATAGCAGTTTTAAATGCAAATTCATTTAGAACCTACCCTGGTGGAAGAGAACATACTTGCTGTAGATTTGAGTCTGTGTGCACAAAAGAGGCATAATCTATTAATTACTTGGTGATACGGATTGTTCATTACATAAGCTGTTGTTGTAGTCATTGCCTTCTTAAATTGTATGGTCTTGATCAATTGATGGTGATGTAGTAAATGGAGTTTTTAAGTGCGATATTATTAGTTATATTAGCTGTTGTGTTATCGTGGTTTGTTTATTAGGTCAAATAGTAGTTATAATGTTAAAGGAAATAATTGGCGATCTCTTTTTGTTTTATTGTTAATAATGTAATAATTTTGTAATAATTTATTTAATATTTTATTATATAAAAAAGAGGTGTTTGGATGTATGTGGAAGGGGGTGGGGTAAATGTGTTTTGTGTGTGTGTTGTGGGTGGAGGGGATGCGTGTGTGCGTGTGCGTGGGTGCGTGCGTGCGCCCCCCGTGTTTGTGTGTAGTGTGTGTGTGTGTGTGTGTGTGTGTGTGTGTGTGTGTGTGTGTGTGTGTGTGTGTGTGTGTGTGTGTCTTGTAAGTGAGTATGGGTGGGTATGTCTGTGTGTGCATGTTGTGTGTGCGTATGGGTGAGGGTTTGGGCATTGATGGGGGGGGGGGGGGGGGCGGGGGGGGGGGGGGTGATGTATGAGAATGAAAGCATGGAAACTGGAATGACAAATTAATGTATTTTTCTATGTTGTTTGTTCTAGAATGCATATGAACGCATATGAACTGTGATGTTGGGCCTTTTGTCACTGTTGTTTATAATGATAATTAATATGTATGCTTCCCCGCTATTTTAATGTATTATATAAATTGTAAGGTGGAGGGGGGTAGGATGGAGGGCTGTCATTATATTGATTAATATTTATATATTAATTTTTAATTGAGTATGAGGCTGAAATTGAAGCATAGAGGTATGTGGTGTGTTAATAATGAAATTTTATTGTTTGCCTTTGTGGACATTTGTTCGTTATGCTTGTATTATCTTTATGTATTGTGTTGTTTTTGGTTGTAAGTGGGTGGGTGTGCATTTTGGGAGAGAGAGAAAAAGGGATTGGGGGTGGGGGGAGTGATGCACGATATTTATTGAGAATGTGTAAAATGAAATGATGCATTTATTTTAAGCTGTTGTTGAATTATGTTTGTGTGTGTGTTTGAAAATGTTTTTAATGTCAGTGATTTAATATTTTATACTTAATTAAGATGTGTGTGGATGTGTTCAGAAGTGGGTTGGGGTGAATGTGTTTTGTGTGAGCGGCGTGGGGGTGTGCCAATGTGTTCCGTGTGTGTGTGTGTGTGTGTGTGTGTGTGTGTGTGTGTGTGTGTGTGTGTGTGTGTGTGTGTGTGTGTGTGTGTGTGTGTGTGTGTGTGTGTGTATGTGTGTGTGTGTATGTGTGTGTGTGTATGTGTGTGTGTGTGTGTGTGTGTGTGTGTGTGTGTGTGTGTGTGTGTGTGTGTGTGTGTGTGTGTGTGTGTGTGTGTGTGTGTGATGTACAAATGAATTTTTGTGCATGAAAATATTTAATGATGCATTATATTTTCTAAGTTGTTTGTGCTTGAAT
>OY757544.1:14501953-14506953 GCA_963584105.1 Alviniconcha strummeri
CCAACTTGAGGGAAAGGTGTATCTGCTGTGATGAGTCGTTTCCAAATTGCAAAGTAAGTCAGAATGCAACCTCTTCCATAAACTGCATTTCAGTATAGCTGACTCAGGAACAGAGCCAGCTGAAAATAAAACAATGAGATTTAGGGATGCGGGGGGTGGGGGGGGGGGTGTCAGTTGCAGGCATGTCTGACAACAAATGCCTACTGTGGTGATATAAAGACCTAACCTTTTCAGATTAACATCACTTCATCTATTTATAAATACTACGTTTTGTACACAGAATGGACGACCCTAGCACACTTCGTGTTTCAGGCCGGTCTCTTGAAGCTGAACGCTGGATACACAAAATGAGTCAGCAGCTTTAAGACACTTATTGCACAGTCTGTATATTGACATAAATACACACGTGCTGTGTTGCACCACTCTGTCAATCTGGAGAGAAACCAATGGCCTTCTTTCACTTCGACGTTGCTATCTTTCAACGTGAAAGTAAAATTAAAAATAATGCTACAGTAGCAGAAACGATTCAGATAAGAAGATAAGTTTGTTAATAGGGCAATATGACACACTGTGTCTGCATGAATAGGGTAAAGCTGCCACGTGCTCGTTCGGACGGCGTGGAGACCTGTGTTTAGTCAGTCTGCGTGAGGAGATGCGTTCCCCAAAACATTCTTTTAACAGTATAAATTTAGTATGGACCAGAAAATGTGCCGTCTGCCTTTTAAAACACGACCCAGTTACAAATAAATTACAAATAGACTGGCACATGAACTAGCTTATCTTGTTACCAAACCTGTGCGTCTTGCTGTTGTTGTCATTGTAATGCCAACGTTTACAGTAAAAGATGACAAAAGGACGAAGTCACAGAAAAGGTCCCAACTCGCAGCCAGAGTTGTGCAGCAAAAAACAGTACACCCAGTACCTTAGGTTCTTTACATTGACCAGGTGGCGACCATCTGTTTCTGCCTCTTAACTCTTCTTACGGTGTGGCAGGATGGTAATGAAGATATTCTGTTTATGTACGCTCAGAAAGAACGCAAATTTCAGAACTGTATATCTAAATGATTTTTTTTTTTTTTTAAAGTGATAACTCTGTAAACATCTAAAACCTGTTAGCTTAGAATGATAGCAAGAAATCTCAAAATTACGTCCTTCGGTCAAAATCCATTATCGAAAATCGATGAAGCTTAAGTAAGATTAGCAAATTATTGATCTTGTCTGAGCACAAATAATGTAGTGTGCAAACCGATCTGCAGTGAAGTTGTTTTTATTCTAACTGCAAAAGTAGTGTCATACGTAGCCATTTTCAGAAAAATTCAACGAGAGGCAAAGTAAGCCTGACTTGTTCTTGCTTCCGCTGTTATCAAGGTAATGATCGTACATCTGCTCTACATTGTGGTCATCATCACTTCTGTCATCGGCATTAAAATGATAGTCATCATGCAGTACTTTTGTTTCTTCTTTGTGTGATCAGGGTGAATCATAGCTGTTGTTGTACTCACCATGCTACTGTTCAGCATCACTGCTGTCACCATCATAAAAATGTTTATCGCTGCTGCAGTCATACCATCACTATAGCAAGCATCGATGCCGACGCCTTCTACCATCACAGGTGAGTGCGCTCTGCAGTTGTCGACATACTTCGGTGATCACATGGTTCTACAACGTGCGCCGCTACAGGCCGTGCTGTGGGGCACTGCTAACACAGAGGGCGACACCGTCAGGGTACGCGTGACAGGTCAAGCAGAGGTCACTACCAAGGTCAGCCAAGGTCAGTGGAAACTGAGGCTGCCCGCTATGCCTGCGGGAGGCCCTCATGAGGTGAAGGTTACCTCCAGTGACGGGGCATTGACGCTGAGTGACGTATTGTTTGGTGACGTCTGGTTGTGCTCAGGACAGACCAACATGGGGTTCACAATGAGTCAGGTAAGTCACTGGCGACATCATCAGTTCAAAGTAGTACAGTGGGACAGCTAATCTATGATCTATGACTTTCTTGTGCCATGTCCTCGTTTTTATTTCGTCTGCGAAGGAAAAAATAAAGCTAACGGAATCACGTTGGTTACAGGCAAATACGTAACATTTTACTTGGGCCGATGGCCATTCGTTTACAGCACGTTTTATGTACTTTCTTCTTCTTTTTATTAACTATCCAGCAATTAGTGGCACTTTTTTTTTACACATCTCTCTAGTTTTGTTTTGTTGGTTTTTTGCATTTGCTGCTGTTGCAACTGCTGTGCCACTGTTTTGTTATTATGTAATGATCATCATCATTGTAAAACCGAGAACGAAAAAGCCTAATTATCTGAGTAGCTCGTAAAATTATGTCACCTTTTATCAAATGCCATTTTATTCTGAAAGCAAGGTGAAATTGTACAGATTATTGTAGGACTCTGTAACTTCCCAACCCATTACCCGTTTTCATTTCCATTGGATTGCCTGCCTTGTGCCCTGTTAGGTGTTCAACTCCAGCGAGGAGATAGAGCGGGCCGCAGCCTTCACCGACATCCGCTTCACCAAGGTCAAGCGACAGGAGGCCACCACCCCGCAATCCTCTGTGCAGTATGACATTACCTGGACCGCACCTGACTCCCGTCAGTCACCCAACATAGCTGGCGGCATGGCTCTCTCTCTCTCTCTCTCTCTCTCTCTCTCTCTCTCTCTCTCTCTCTCTCTCTCTCTCTCTCTCTCTCTCTCTGGGTGCTTGTGTGTGAATTTTGTCTATGTGTCCTGTGCATGTTTGTGTATATTTTTGCGACATGTTATCCAGAAGGGAGGCCGGGGATGTCTGATGTCTCTCTCCTGTCTGGAATCTCAGAGCTGTCATTTGATTCCCTTTTCCTATCTCCTCTCTTATTTTTTCTGCCTAGTCCGCTTGCTCTTTCTGTTTTGTCATTTTTTTCTGCTAATGTTCCATTCTCCGGCCTTTTTCTTCTTTCTTTTTTCTCAGGAAATTCTCTAATATTTTTTCGTTAATGGTTAGGCTTTTCTGTATGGCTCTTGTTGAGCAGCTGGTAGTTGGTAGGTGGTATGTGCAGCTTGCTGCCATATAGCACTGGTATTTGCCATTATGCATTTATATAACATTTTTAAAGTTTTATATTGTGTCTGTCCATTTTATTTTTTATATTCTCCTTTAACCTGGTGTCGATAAATTAGACGGAATGGTCGACGATACTAGCATGTCCTAGCCTTATGTGCTCTTTTAACAGGGGTAATATTGAAGGGACTAACTCTTCAAATATTTGTGTTTGATGTTTGTGTGTTATGTTTTATGTTTGTGAAGTGATTGGTTTTGTAGGTTGACTTGACAGAGGGTTGATATATATATATCTAGAGAGAGAGAGAGAGAGAGAGAGAGAGAGAGAGAGAGAGAGAGAGTGTGTGTGTATGTGTGTGTGTGTGTGTGTGTGTGTGTGTGTGTGTGTGTGTGTGTGTGTGTGTGTGTGTGTGTGTGTGTGTGTGTGTGTGCAATATGGTGTGTGTGTGTGTGTGTGTGTGTGTGTGTGTGTGTGTGTGTGTGTGTGTGTGTGTGTGTGTGTGTGTGTGTGCGTGTGTGCGTGATGAAATGAGCGTATCCATAGGTCTTTGCAAGCGCTCCGGGCTCTTACGAGATGGGGCGCCATAAATAGTCTGTTATTATTATATTGTCATTACTTCAAATCCATCCCGGCTTCTAGGCTCCAGCTCCGCTCGCCGCTGATCGTACTCGATGGACAGAGTTTGCTGCACGTCACTGGCGCTGAAGACTGTCGGGAAGGGTCCCTGGAAGGGAACGGTGTTGTCGCCATAGGCCACATTACGGGCACCCAATACTAACCGCGCGGCCACATCCTGCTTGTCACGTGGGTGAATTCTGAAAACCAAGATCACGACTGACGGGACACCGTTTGAAACTGCAGTTTGCTCGCATTTACGTTTTCAGAGAATGCCAGCACGGTGTGAGGAGGGGGCGGAGCGAGGGGACGCGGGACGGAGGGCGTGTTTACCTAGTCGGACATTACACTGGAGGAAAGGCATCCCTGTAGTGGTGACCGGCGATATCTTGTTGCACTCTCTGGCCCATGCTGAACCTATCCCATGTTGCATGGACACACAAACTTTGACAGACGGAATGAGAGAAAGATGGTGGCAAGCTTAATGTAATTTTCAAAGCGACAATTTTAGGAATCTCACTGAGTTTGGCTTTGCGCTCTATTTTCTTTTTTCCCCCTCTCGTTTTCATTTTCGCACATTTTCATTCAGAGACGCTGCTAGGTCTCACCTCTGCACTTCCCCTCAGCACCCTACTCTAAGTGGAAGATGGAGCACAACCCACATATTCCTTCTCTCCGTTATTATCATTATAGCAACCAGAGGTAGAATACTTAACGGATGACCACGTTCTAAAATGGAGACTTGTATCCTACATGTTTATGGGACCCCAATAACAGTTTGAGTGTCTCGACTTACGTTCCATAGGGGGAGCTGAAGTCCGGCAGGTCTATGGCAACGGCCATGAAGGTGTTGGGCAGGGCGGGGTTGGGGCTGTAGCCGTAGTTGGCCGTCTGGGCCCAGCGCTCAGCGGGGAAGGTCCCAACCTCTTTGTTGTCGGCGTTTGCTTCCAACTGTCAGAAAATCTGGCCTGCTGTTTATCCCTGGTTTTGGAACAGACATTTCCTCCCCCTTTTCAGTGTACCTAGAATTATTCTCAAGCCCACTAAGTCGCATGTACACCTAAGTGTCTCAATTTCGTCCTCAGTAAAGTCTTAGGTAAACAGTGATTATTTTTTCCTGCCGCAAAAAGGTGTTAACAAAGGTAATGAAACTAAACTTTAGAAAATGTCTTCGAAAGTAGGTTTGCATACGCTACGTTTGCTACGAACATCGACAGCAAGGTACGACTGGTTTACAAACAGCATGGTACAGTTACAGTTCTCCTACCTGCACATAGCCAAAGGGGAAGTGGGAAGATGTCTGTTGCAGGGACTGTATGTGGAACTGTGCTCGCCATTTGCTCA
>OY757544.1:14511953-14534453 GCA_963584105.1 Alviniconcha strummeri
CATTACCACGCCTACCCATTTAAGACATTCTCCTCATTCCTACTCCTTTTGAACATCTTCTCTAGCCTGTACCTGCCCATTTTCGAAAACCTGTTCACGATTATCTCTTTTGGACAACCTCACCTCTCCTGCTCTGCTTGACATTCTGCCCACTTCCACCCTTTTCGGACCGTTCGCGGACAGCAGTGGTCTTTGCGGAAACAACGTCTTCCCCATTGCTCTTCACACCTGGCATACCTGCATGTCAACCTATTATGGTCGCAAATGTACGTAGTTTAAAGGTAAAAATGGCATCCTGATTATTTTCTTGGGTACAGTTTGCATGCATGGTATGACTGTTCAAATTAGTAGAGTATATGTTTACGCAATATGTACACATTAATCAAAACGTCCATTTATGATTTGAATATCGCATAACGTTCACTAATATTCATAGGCAGAGAGAAATACTTTACAATACGAAACAGAAAGCGTATTAAATATGCATACTAACGGAAAAAAACACTTTAATGTCGTCAAATATTAGTCAAGAACTTAGCCTTGAGTTATTTCGGTAAAAATGTTTGTACATTTTGACTAGGGAAACATCATCTTTTTTCTTCTTTTTTTAAATTGGAGTTACCAGCCAACGTGGATACACTGAAACTATTATATGTGCACCTAGCTTAATAAAATAAACAAATTATTATGAATTGTTCATTTGCTCATTGCAATATTTATGGAAATAACGAAGAACGGAATCAGATTGATAAAGTTCAACCATTTTTGAAATATAATTAAAGTCGGAATTTTTAACTGCACAAGCGACATACTTTATTTGATAGTCATACGAATGTATCCGTATAATTGTGAAGTGCACTTCACAAAACCGTTCATTGCTAAATCGTATTGCATGTCTGAGGAAGAACAAACGATCAAGTGTATAATACAATCGTAACAGTGTCATGTGCATGAATACTCGATATTATCCTTAAAAGTGCGATCACCGGCTTGAAATTACAGAACACTTCAGAAGAATGTTTAATTTCATTGTACATCTCTTACCAAATATTATCAAAAGGTCAGAAAGAAAGGTAAGGCTTTTCCTTTTCGTTATGAAGAAACATCTCATATGGTTACAGAGATGTCCTGTCATTACACAAATTGTCCTGTCATTACACGAAATGTCCTGTCATTACACAAAACGTCCTTTACTTTCCAATGGCCCCTCTGGGACGCGCAACATATATTCTGAAATAACACCAAGACATGAACCTTGGACAGAAATGACCGTTCACAAACTGAGGCCACATAAAGGCTTGTCATCACAAATCTGCATCACATGTGCATGCATAACCAATTTGAAATGGCATTGAAAGACATAGATTATCAAGTAACAACGTTATCGAAACTCAAATGAAAATATCATATACGTATAAATGCCTGTCGCTTTTCTTCTTACCTCTTGACAGAAAGCATTGTGGTTCGATAGCAGAAGTCTGTTCAGTCAGAACAAGAGTATTTTTCCACCTAAAGTCCAAATGACCATTGAAATGTGTCTACAGCGAGCTCGTCTATCCTGATGTGCGCCAATTATCAACACACGATATTGTTGATAGGATTTAGAATGCCATTTACAATGTGTGCAAGTATATCACTTGCGTTTCTCAAAAGTAAACTTAATGATATGGACCAAGGATGATCACAGTGGCCGTGAAACGTTCCTGTATTAGATGACATGAACACTGCACAACTGAAAATGCTTCAACATCCACAAATAGAGACAAAACTGCTCAACGTCTTCCAAGCGCCCCGCGAACACAGGTCTGTGTATACTAGTATCTCTTCGGAAGTGTTGCAGAGAGAAACTGACACACTAACAGACACAAACAGAAAGCGACAGACCGAGGTGGTGAACCCAAAACGGTTGGCAGCTGGTCAAAGGGACAGTTTTGTTTCCTAAAATATGTGCCACAACTAGGCCCTAATGTCTACATTAATTTTCGCCTGCAAACTTCGTGTTGTTGTTTGTCACTTTCTGTATGTCCTGTCTTCAGATCTCTTAGGCTGAGGTGGCTGGTTTACCCAGCCACAGCTAGACTTAAAAATATGTCTTCAAAAAAAAAAAAAAAAGGATCAAAGATGCTACTGTATGCCTCAACACACGTGGACCACACACACACAAACACGCATACTACATGTAATGTGTGTGTGTGTGTGTGTGTGTGTGTGTGTGTGTGTGTGTGTGTGTGCGCGCGCGCGCGCGTGCGTGCGTGCGTATGTGTGCGTGCGTGCGTGCGTGCGTGCGTGCGTGCGTGCGTGCGTGCGTGCGTGCGTGCGTGCGTGCGTGTGTGTGTGTGTGTGTGATCTGACGTTAATAGTTCCGCTTTGTTGAAGTTGGAATTCCATAAGCTGATCTTTTGCCAGCAAACAACATCCGTAAAACAACTTTCTTCCCGAAGGAAGGTAAACAGTAAGTCCAAACCCATCCATTACTCCGGCTCTGCCCCGTCCACGAACTTCACGGCCTTCTGTCCTTGATTCTATTTACAGATGGTACCAGTATTTAAATGTTCAGATGTTAATGACGACGTTCCCGTAAACGCACATCTGAATGCTTATTAGACAGGAGTACAATTGTGCTTTGTTTTGGACTTCATGCTTTTTCACTGTCATGTTACAATTCATTTACTTAAAGGCTGGCTGTAACACCTGCGCATCGTGATACACAGAAAAGAAAATGATCTTGTCCGTTTCTTAAGAGCCCAACAAGGGGGCCGTGCAAACAGTTAACATAGTTTTACTTTCTGCCAATGCAAGGGTTCTTATTTTAGCTGACCCATACCATCTGTAAGCGGAAGTAAGTGCGACACTGACTCTTGTGGTCCGCACCTTGTTGAAAGAAACGTTTTTCAGCATCACATCATAAATGATCAGTTGTAGCCGCTTCTAAACCGCTTCACATTTCGTGTTAAATACGGTAACCTACCAGATACAATTTCCGAAGTACTTGTTTTTTGTTTGTTTTTGTTTTTGCCTTGTTTTTCTTGGCGCATATGAGATTTCCTCGTTTGTAAAATGTTCATGGAATTTGACAATTCAAAGGGTATAATAATAATGTCTGAAAAGATATATTACAAACCGAATATAACAGAACACATCCTTCGTATGGCATAGTATGGCACATTATAAACAGCTTGGCACTCGGTCGTTGGACGCTACTGTTTACTTCATCCTAAGGAAACAGCTTTGAGATTATGACACTCGGCAAAGTCGAAAGTCAGCAATCGACAAAACAGCCGGGAGGAAAGAAAGATGTCAAGCCTACAGTTATTAAGCAGATCAGGTGTCGACGAAGCGCATGAACAGCAGATATGTCCGGTATCCCACAGTCCCTCGACGTGAAGGCTTCAGGAAACAGTCACTGTTCCTTGCCAGCCTGGCCCTGGCGTCAGGCCAGACGGCCCTCACGCCCCGCCCCCCGCCAGCACCCTGCACACACCGGGAGCTGCTGCTCCTTCAGGCGCACTGCGGGAACAGGCTGGCCAGGTTAAAGCCCAGACTCCGGAACAAGGGTTTAAGGGCGTCACAGAAGGAGTGGCGGATGTTCCTGGACACCAGAGGCTCTTTGCAGACGGAGATGACCGGGATGTAGCTGGGACAGCACACCTTGCCGCCGCTGCATGCCGCGTACCCCTTGCCGCAGCGCGTGCCTGTCCAGTCCTGCAGCTCCGCCTTCGGACACGTACCGCTACGCGCAACGACGGCCGTCGTGGTGGTGGTAGTGGGGGCTGTGGTTGTTGTCGTCGTTGTAGTAGTTGTGGTGGTCGGAATGGAAATCGGTGGGAAGAAAGCTGTGGAAAGAAAGAAAACCCGAACTAATAGATCTAGATCAAAACACACAAAAGGTTAAACAAAACTCGGATTTTAACACGACAACACAAAACACGTGCAAATATTCAGGGCAAACCCCTTTTCCAAGCAACGGACGGACAGGTAAACAATAAAAATGAAACATATTGTTTTTTGTTCGCATTTAAACACACGCAGTACAAGTGTGAGATCATTGTTGTAAATACACGCGTTACAGTCCTGCAGTTACTCACACTTGCAGACAGGCTTCAGGGGGCAGATGGGCTTTCCGCAGTTGGTGTCTTGCTCATAGCCACAGAAGGAAAACTGGCCTTCACAGCGCTGCAACAGTGAACATTATTCATATCACCGTGCTGCCAGCGATTATGTTAAGAGGGAAACAGCATCTGTCAGCCTTTTGGCGGGTAAATCTGGCTCTCTGTCACAGGTGCAGCGGGCCATCCAGCAGCGCCTCGCCCACCTGGAGGTGTCCGTGGTATTCAACAGATGTACAGGCCTACTTCGGTTGGTGTTTATGACGATCCCGCCCTCCCCCACCTACCACCCCCGCTCAATGGGTGTAAAGCCTCGAAGTAATAAAACCACCCGAATCTCTCTCTCTCTCTCTCTCTCTCTCTCTCTCTCTCTCTCTCTCTCTCTCTCTCTCTCTAAATCTATACATATGTGCACATATGCAACCTTCTGACGTGGTTAGTCCAGTCCTGCAGTCCTGCCACTGGTCAGTGGAAAGTTCAGAAATGGAGCAGAAGTGACAGAAAAGAAACTTACCAGCTGCGAACAGTCTGTGGGCGGTTTGCACGAGCATGTCTCACAGTTGTTGGCGTCCAGAGCGAAGCCGGTGGAGCAGAACATCCTGCAGCGTGTTCTGGGGCAAGACGTCGGCCTCGCTGTGGGAAAAAGGCCAACATCAGTGATGATGTTGCAGTGTTTTGAACCACTGCCACCAAAAAAGAAGACGCACATACTGCACATAAAGCTTTGCTTCCATGACAGAGAAATACTGACTCGAACTGTAAGTTGATTGTCTGATTGTTTTTTACATATTTGTAAACATCTCCTAATCCTGTTGTTAAAATTTAAATTTTAAGCATGTAACAGCCACAGTTTCATTTTCTTCTTCTTCTTTTTTCTTCTGTTACCTCTATCAGCCCAAAGAGTTTAGATGACAATAGCAATAATCAAATAGTTCAATATACAACTAAATCCTATGATGCAGACGAGAAGTAGTCTACTAGGAAAAGAGAAGTACATTGACCCACACATACGTGGATGTGTTAAGGAAACAGAAGTACAGTGACCCACACAGACGTGGATGTGTTAAGGAAGAGAAGTACATTGACCTACACAGACGTGGATGTGTTAAGGAAGAGAAGTACAGTGACCCACACAGACGTGGATGTGTTAAGGAAAGAGAAGTACTCTGACCCACACAGAAGTGGATGTGCTAAGGAAAGAGAAGTACACTGACCCACACAGACGCCCATTCCGTCCTTCACCTGGCATTCCTCTCCAGCGCCGCATTTCTACAAGCAGACACAACAGCAGCACGGCCCTTAACCACAATTTGGGGGGAAAGAACTACACTAACAGTAATAACAGCAAGTATGGTTATTGTTTGATAGGCGATAATGGGAGACTACAATATTTAAGGTTCTGTTTGTTTGAAATGTATGTTGATCTGGTTTTTGTCGTAAGATGTTCTTACAGCGCAGTGAGTTTAACTCTGGTTAGAGAACAGCGCTTTATAAGAATTATTTATTATTATTATCATTCACTACACCGCTACTGCTGCTACTATTTCTGCTATTGCAGAACATAAACATAAACATGACTGCGATTGTAAAATATAAAAAGGTAGAATTAGTATTATGATTATGATTATCATCAACATTACCGTTACCGTTATTACACTATTACACTATTATCATCATTATTATGTTCGTTGTGTGTCTGTTGGGGGGAGGGGGGTAGAGGGATTATACAGTGAAATGTATTTTAAATGTTTGTTAACTTGGAAACCGACAATCAGACTTTTGAAGTTTCACACTGACACTTCCTTACCTATCATGTCCTGGCAGTAAGGTTAACACTGACACTTCCTTACCTATCATGTCCTGGCAGTAAGGTTAACACTGACACTTCCTTACCTATCATGTCCTGGCAGTAAGGTTAACACTGACACTTCCTTACCTATCATGTCCTGCCAGTTCGGGTCTTTACTCACCTTGTCTTGGCAGGGATTTCTACACTGACACTTCTCGCAACCGTCGTCGCCCAACATTCGTCCCGCCGGACACCACATTCTGCATGTCGTTGCTGAACAATTGTTCACTGAAATGATTGTCATCAGCATCATCACCACCACCATCATCATCACCCTCATATTATCATCATCATCATCATCATCACCGTTGTCATCGTCTCTCTCTCTCTCTCTCTCTCTCACACACACACACACACACACACACACACACACACACACACACACACACACACACACACACACATACACACACACACATCTGTTTATAGCCACGAGACGCAAAGCTTGTAGATGATGTTAACTGGTATGCTTAGACTTGGACGTGGCTGTTTGGCCAGCTGGTGTTTTTCTGCCTGTTGTGTTACCCCTAAGCATGTCCGGCAGTGACTGACGGCAGGAGATGGTCCAGCCGTGTGAACTCACCGACACACAGAGGGACTGGGTCACAAGGCTCTGACACACACTGCACCTTCCTCATCTCGCAGTGGTGGCCAGGGGGACACGCCGGCTGTCACAAAGCACAACACCCCGCTGTCAGCATGGTAACTACATCACCGCTATCCGTGTAGGAGACAGGCTGTAGGCTACATGAAATCATACTTATCCTAATACCTAAAAAAACAGTTTTCCAGATAGCACATAAGTCTGATTACAACTTCATGTCTGTAGCCAAGTGTCTGCAAGGCACTGACGTTAGTCAGTTCAAATACTGGATAAATAACCACTTCCGAACTTCGTGTTCCATTGTTCAGTTACTCAACTTAAAATAATAATGCACATATAAGTGGATATGAAGTTTTGCTTACAGCAAAAACAGGAGTACTGATGATGCGGTTTTATACAGTTTAGAAAATATATACTTGCATTCAGAGAAAACAGGAAGTACTGTAAGACTTATGTTCTTCGATTTTTCCAGTGCCTTTAACACAATACAACCACATTTACTTGTTCAAAAACTTTTAAACGTGAACTACCGTCATCCATTATTTCATCGATCTTTGACTGTCTTCCAAGTAGACTTCAGTATGTAAGGCTAAATGGATTACTGTCATCTGCTATTAGTACAAACACTGGTGCACCTCAAGGTACAGTTTTAGCACTCTCTTTGTTTGCGCTGTATACAGCTGACTGTAGAAGCACTGATGAGTCATGTCTTCTAGAAAAAATTGCAGATGATACAGAACTGCTTGGAAAAAATAGTAATGATAAAGATGCACTATACCACAAGCAGATTGAAAACTTTGTAAATTGGTGTGATAAAAATTACTTGCATCTGAATGTTTCCAAAACGAAAGAGATGTGCATTGATTCGAGGAAGAATCAAAGATACCCCAAACCAGTCTACGTTAAAGGAGAAACAGTGGAGAGAGTAGATACATATCAGTACTTAGGTGTGGTTTTTGATAGTAAACTGAACTGGAAAGAGAACATCAACTCTGTGCTGAAAAAAGTGAACTCGAGAATGCATTGCATGAGAAAGCTGAGATCATTTGGAGTAAATTCAGCTTTGCTAGTAACTTTTTATAATACTGTAATATGCAGTATTATTATGTTTGGTTCTGTCTGTTGGGGTGGGAATATTTCAAAATTAGATAGAGGGAGGTTGGATTTAAAATTAAATTTTTTTAAGCAGGTCATGTTGTGGGAAAGCCACTGGACAGTTTTAAGACTTTACACGAAAAGAGATTGTACAGAAAACTAATCCAAATATTAAACGACCCTACACACCCAGTGAGACACTACTTTGATAACAGGAGTGGAAGATTTTTACGTCTGAGAACAAATACAAACCGTTATAAAGCCTCGTTTTTATCCTCGGCTCTGTCAGTTTTTAATGAAATTTATACCAGTCGTTAACTGAATGTGCGCATGCGTCAAGACGTCTGTTAAGGATGATAACTTTCTAAGGGACGGTTGGGGATGTGTGAACCTAATGATTTTTATTTAATTTGAGAGTTTTTAAGTTTTGGTTTGACAGAGAAAGCATTATTCCAGGTAATTTTGGGTTTGCTATTAGTGTATGCAGATTGAGAGAAAGTGGGCGTATATCTAAGAGTGTGTGTTTCATGACTTAGAATTATTGAGATATGTTCTTCGTTGTCCGATTGAACGACAGCTTTAATTTCCCGCTGGGATGAATAAAGTATATTGTTATTGTTGTTATTGTTATTCTCAAGTATGTTGTCAAGCTGCTGTTGCAATGTGTGTGTATTTGCGTGCGGCGTGCATGTGTGTGTGTGTCTGTGTTGGGGGGGTATAAATGAGTGTGTGTGTGTGTGTGTGTGTGTGTGTGTGTGTGTGTGTGTGTGTGTGTGTGTGTGTGTGTGTGTGTGTGTGTGTGTGTGTGTGTAGTACTCAGCTGACAATGTCCGTAAAAAGGCTGTGGTTATCAACTTACAGTGGCCGGATCTTTGCACAGGTCCAGGTGTTTATTTCCGTTGTCCGGATCCCGTTTACACTTGCATATGTCACATCCGGTCTTCTCGTCTTTGTCCCAACCGTGAGGGCAGTGAACGCGGCACATTACTTTCGGACAGGGTTTTGGGGGAACATCTGTGAATCATCATCATCAGAATCATCATCGTCATCGACATCATCAGCATTAGTGTAATTGTTATGATACAGCTAGCATCATCAGATTTATCATCAGCATTTTATCTTCATGGCCACCGCATCATTTATGTCACTATTGTGTCACCGTCATTCTTGGCAAGTATCTTCCAATAAACCCCGTAATGTCTATCATCTCGATTTATTCAGGTAACACCGTCTCTATAATAGCATTATCTCTTTTGGCATGATCATTATGATCGTCTGACCCAATGAAGGTTACGTGGCTGTCATCCCCTGCAGGACTAGCATCAACCGAAGACACGGCGCTGGGCTACGTACGGCTGTCTCACAGGCATCTTCCTTCTTTACACTTTTTTAGCCCAGATCAAAAGCGGGGTATTTGCCGTTTGGGCTCAACGAATGTAGGGAAGGAAGATGCCTGTCAGACAGCCGTACATCTTTTCTTAATCCTCTTCTCTCATCGCCACCCCGACTGTTACCATGGTCACCCCTGACACCGCGGCGTCCATTACTGACCTGCCACACACTTGGCCGTGTAGCACACGCCCGCGTCACAGGCCGAGCTCTCCACAGTGCACGTCTCGTTTCTACCGCACACCTGTACACAAGCCGTTCACGTTAGCATTCCTTTTTCCAAACTTGATTTGAGTGTTTACAAAACAAAGGAAATTTCAGAAAAGCTGCAACTGTCATTTTAGATTTCTTTACTGGTGGCGTAAAAGTTGAAAGAGTGACAGATTACAAATATCTAGGAACAGTCTTAGAAAACAAGCTGAAATTTAACAAAAACACTCATTTTATTGACAAAAGATGTCAGCCAAGAATATTTTGCCTTCAAAAGCTAAGATCTCTTAATCCTTTTGTCTCACCACCACCCCAACTACTGCCATGATCACCCCTGACAGCGCGGCGTCCATCACTGGCCTGCCACCCACCTGGCCGTGCTGTTTTATGCACTTTCTACCGGAGTTGTATTGAATCAGTTTTAACATTTTCGTTCCTCAGCTGGTTTGGTGGCTTGAATGTGAAAAGCAAAAATGTCCTGAATAAAGTGGTGAATGTGCGTGGCAAGGTTGTTGGTGAAAGACCAGAACACTTAAGTCAGTTGTATGAACGTCGTGTGATACAGAAAGCTAGGGTGATTGTAGATGACAACAGCCATGTCCATGCTAAATATTATGAGCTTCCATCTGGTAGACGATTTCGTGCACTAAAATCTAATAGAGTGGCTGTCAATAGCATTTCTCAACAGATAAATCCGTTCAAACGTCAGAGCAGTGTGTGTGTGTGTGTGTGTGTGTGTGTGTGTGTGTGTGTGTGTGTGTGTGTGTGTGTGTGTGTGTGTGTGTGTGTGTGTGTGTGTGTGTGTGTGTGAGATAGAGAGAGAGAGAGAGAGATGGTGCTTGCGGGCGTGTATGCGTCTGTGCATATTACCTGTTCTTCACAAGGCGATCTGGCACATTCACACATGGGGCAGCCATCAGCATCCCTAGCGCGACCAAACTGACACAGTGTGCGACACATCACCCTTGAGCACTCACTGCCAGACCGCTCTATACACAGACAGAGAAATGGTCTTAGTTCCTTGGATGGACCAAAATTCACGTCGTACTTCCAAACAAACAGCACCAGAAGTGTAGATGATACTCTGTGCGTGCGCTTGTGCATGCGTGCGTATGTGCGTGTGCGTGCGTGCTTGCGGTCGTGCGTGCGTGTGTGGGGGGGGGGGAGGGGGGAGGGAGTGTCAGCGGGGGTGTGCATGTGTATACCTGTGTGTGTGCGGTTGTTTGCGCGTGTGGAGGGCGGGGTGTTAGTGTGTGTGTGTGTGTGTGTGTGTGTGTGTGTGTGTGTGTGTGTGTGTGTGTGTGTGTGTGTGTGTGTGTGTGTGTGTGTGTGTGTGTGCGTGTGCGTACGTGTGTGCGTGATTGTGGGGAGGGGAACGGAGGAAAAACAGGAGGAAAGTGCAGTACGTGTTTGGGACGATGGGGGTGTATATGTCTGTGGGGAGGGGGGTCGGAGAGGGGATCATAACCGGAGTTCATTGTTTATGAGACGAAGACTCACCCCTGCGTTCACACTTGTAGCCCTTTGTGCAGGAATTGCCCTCACACGTCCTGCATTGCTGACCAACTGGGCACACCTGCACAACACACGTTGGATTCCATAATCCGACACAGCAGTTCTTTCACGCCGCCAAAGATTCTGTCCGTAACACGATTTGCTCCTTGTGTTTGTTTTACTGATAACTGATACGTAGGCTAAGTCAAGATCGACTGCACAAGACTGGAAAGGAACGCCACCAGTTTCCTCTCGACATCGTTTTTAAAATTACTGTTTTGGAACGTCATTGTCCGCCATTCAGTTGAACCGCTGCCCGCTTTATGCACGTGCAACAAAATGACTTTCAATGCAGGTGCCAAATATGAACGATGTAAACTAATGCGTGTACGGCACAATGGCGCCGTACTTGGTGAAAAGCGACGAGTAGGCATGCGCTGACCCCTCCCCTCTTTCCATCCGCGCTCTGTGACTAGCGCGGATTCCCTCCCGAAAAAGCGGTCGGGACGAGGACGGAGAAGGAAACACAGGTGTCTGTACCCGTACCCCTCTCATGACACTCCATGAGCGACAATCACGGCTGAAGAAAGCAGGCCTAGATTTAACCTCTGGATTTGTCCAGCGGACTACGACCACCTTGCATCGTATCATACAGTGGCGAGGGTTCGCCAATCGCTGGTTTGTTCCTGCAACGAGTGGTTCTAAACCATCGCTCTGGAACATTGGTGAATTTTTTTTGCCCGTAACTGGCAGCGTGTCAACAACTGGCGGCAAAAGTCGCCATAATTTGCCTTCAAGGAAAAGGATTGAATTGTGCTTTTTTCTTTATTCATTTTGTGTGAATCAATATTGTATCGTATCAGCACTTACCACGCCAGTGCAGGCATCTTTGCAAGCACACAGTTCACATCCATTCTTGTCAATGACTCGTCCGTGGGGACAAAGAGACCGGCACTGGACCAGAGGACAAGTGAGGTCAGCTACGCACGTGGTCTTCGGGGCTCCCTCGGACATCGTCACGTTACACCTCTGTCCTGCTGGACAGACCTGCAACACACGGCACGCGTCATACATCACGTCACCTCTGTCCTGCTGAACAGACCTGCAACACACGGCACGCATCAGTGCACAGGATACAACACACCACACCCCGTCTGTTGCTTTGAGCTCATAACTCTGCGATGACAGTGCACCAGACACTTTCTCTTTTGTCTTCTTCTTCACGTTAGAAATATTTATTCTAATGATGTAAATAAGGACATTTCTCTGATAAGTGTGCGTTACCTTATTGAAAACAAAACGGGTATCGGGGGATGATTCATAATATTTAAGTAACATTTCATAATATTAAAGTGTCACTTAGTTATGATTGACAGAATGCGATTAGCACACGCAGCCAAGACATGCTACATTTTCTGCCTCCGAACTAAGAATCGCTATTGTTTCTGTCGCCGATGAGAAGTTACATGGCCCGATAACATTGCTGTAAACCGAGTGAGTCGCGTTTCTGGAATTACGCACAATCATCGAATCCCTTTGCTTCAAAGGACAAGTCCAAGGTTTGGGGTGATTTTTGACACGATTTCCGTTAAAGTTCGCTGAGAACAATGATGTAGGTGAAATTGCGATCTGGGGGTTATAAATGCACGAAAGCAGACATTTTCTGTCGTACCGAAAGCGTCGCCATGACTCTGAAAATCATGTACACATATGCGCACTACGTCACTCTGGGGAGTCGCTGCAAAATGGCTAGTAACCACAGGGTAACCGACTTGAATAACATTTCCAGTTCAAATCTCCAAGGATGAAGCTCCGACAACATTGTCAGTAGTTGGGCTTTTGTTTATTTCCTCCTTGTTATTTCATCTTTCTTGAGCCTTGTTAGGTGCGTGGCGTTTCAGTCTTTTTCGTTCTGTTTACTCTAGCTTCACAACAGGCTGGACCTCATCATTATTAGGTGTTTAATTTTATTTTCCCAGTTTATCCTTGTTTGTTTCATCCTATGTAAAAATTAAAAAAAGTTTTGTTCGTTCTAGTTAAATAAAGTAGTGATTTCGTGGCCTCTCTGGGTTAAGATTAGAGCTAGTTACCGGTTCTTGTCATTCACTGTTTTTTCTCTTGGCTTGCCCTTTTGTTTCTCGAGTTATGTCGTTCATTTACGATGTACGAGTGAGGGGGGTAGTCTCGATGTTTCAAGAGACCGCTCATTCTTTCTTTTTTTGTGTGTGTGTATGGGGTAGTTCGTGAGCGTCTGTTGCCCTGCTGTGTTGTCAATGCTAAGTGGGTTGTATCGTGTACTGACAAGGATTACGTGTATCCAGCCTTTGTCCCGTTGCTCGTTGACATTATTTGCCTCCTCTTTCTTTTCAGAAAGAGTTGTTGTTGTTGTTTTCTCTCTCTTTTCCCCTCCTTTTTCACCATGCGTCCTTTCTTTTTTTATCTTTGGCTTATTGGTCATTTCGTACCCGCTTGTTAGCTTGCCTGATTAGGGCAGCCATTTTGTATTTCTCTTGTCGTCTAAATTTGTTTACATCCCGATGCTTTGTCATCGGTAGTCCTGATTAGCATTTTGCTTTATCAGTCTGCAGCCTTTGTTTGTCTAGATGGAAGCCGGGTTAGTGAGGGGTTAGTTTAGAGTTAGTTATGGAAAGTTTGGCTGTCCATCTGTTTGTCGTTGGCACAGTTATTTTTGCTCTGTGTTCTTATGACTGTAGTCGTCCACTACTTTGTTGCAGACAGTAGTCTGTTAGACTGTTGTGATTTGGTGGGGTTTTTTTGTTTGTTTGTTTTTTGGTGTTTTTTTCACCTTATGCTTGCAGGTAGGCAACCGCTTGGGAATTTGAGGTGGTTTCAGCTGTTTTGTTTCTTTCATTTGGTGTCAGCTGTTTGCTTGCCTGATTAGAGCAGCCATGTTTCGTTTGACACCAGCATTTGTGGTTTGCTCTTTCTTTCTTTGCCACAGGCATTTGTGGTCTGTTCTTTTTTTCTTTGCCACAGGCATTTGTGTACATTCTCTTTCTTTCAGGGCCTTTTCTGCCGTAGGCATTCGTGTTAGACTTTTTGTCTTTGCCTTTTTAGCGCTTGTTTCAGGGTATCAGTATATCTCTCAGTTTTTGGTATCATGCTGTGCGCTTGCTGCTCGTCAGCTTCATCCTTGGAGATTCGAACTTGAATTTTTCCATGTCCTTACCCTGTGGACAGCCCTAAAAATTCCGCTTTGAAGCAAACCCCATTTGGTATTCCGCCATAAAGTTTACGAAATCGCACTCAGCTAAGTGCTCGGTACACAAATGGGCGTGACTGAAGCGCAGCATCAAAGTCAGCTCGTTTGAAATGTACAAATTTGACCCATTTTCGCCTCACAGCGGGTCGATTCCGCGGGAACTCGTGCATAGTTATGCTTTGGGTGAGTTGTTACAGTTTGCTGCAACACAGTAGGCCGGCATGGTTAGAGCTTTCTGTCGACCACACTCATACACATTCAGTGAACAATCTAAGATGGCAACCGCTTTGACTCCCCAGACTGACGTCACTTCCGAGAAAGTCTCGTGACTGATGGAGACTCGAGACAGAACTCTCGGCCAGCCTACAGAAAATAAAATCGATTAAAAACCAACATAAACTTTTTTTCCTTTTTTTTTCATTAAATCTCAAACTAGTGACTCATTTGTCAATCATTTCGATGGTCATTTTGAATATTTAAAAACCTTGGACTTTTCCTTTAAGGAAATGGACACCTTAAGCCCGTTCTTAATTGGGCGAATGTTTCTTCGCGAACCTAGTTGGAAGTATTCGGCGAAGCTAGTTGGTTCTTAATTGGGCCAACGTTTCTTCGCGAACCTAGTTGGAAGTATTCGTCCAAGCTATATTCGGGGTCCAAAAACCTTCGCTCAACATGTTCTGGGAACATTCGCCCTATTGGACGATCATTGCCTCTGATTGGCTGAGATTGCCTCTGATTGGCTCTCCTGTGAATGAAGAAAAAACAAAAATAAAAATGGATGACGGTGTCGCTAGGTTTTTCACTCGCTTCGGAGGGAATTTGTTTATTTGTGGACTTGTGGAAGGCGCAGCCTTGTCTCGGAGACCCAGAATGAGATAGTAGTTAGTTGAATTACCCTGTGAGGGATGATTAAAGTATATTGACTTGACCTGACTTGACTTTAGCCTACATTTTCGATCATGCTGTCTGCTGCGCGTCTGCCGCAAGTTCGGGCCGAAGCTTGCATCTCATTTCAAGCCAGATGAGAATGAAGTAAAGTTTGGACTGTCCGAACCATATTCGGCGAACTGAAAGTTCAATTAAGAAACGAATCATAGTTCGTCGAAGTGTCCGAAGTATGTTCGGGCGAACAAACATTCGCCCAGTTAAGAACGGGCTTTAGGTCAAATCTGGCAGCATAGTGTAATCATCAAAGAGCACAATTGTATTTCAGTAAAAGAAAATTAAAATCTGAAGCAGAGATGACTGCAAAATGTGGTACACTAAACCAAGATGCAAACATGACTGCAGTATCATCCAAAGATAACTGTAGTACCATGCAAATATGACTGTAGTACCATCCAAACACGACTGTAGTACCATGCAAACATGACTGTAGTACCATCCAAACATGACTGTAGTACCATACAAACATGACTCATGCAAACACGATTGTAGTATCACCCAGACATGACTGTAGTGCCATCCAAACACGACTGCAGTGACTGACTACAGCCCGTGAACTCACCACGCCCTTGCAGGGGTCATGACAGGAGCACTTGGGGCAGCCGTCGTCGTCCGTCTCCATGCCGTACTGACAGCCCATGCGACACGCCGGGGGACACTGCTTCCGGGGCTCGGGGGGCTCTGCAAGCAGCATCAGTACTGACTCCTTCCTTCCTTCCTTCTTTCCTTCCTTCTTCACTCCCTCCCTCCTTTCTCCTGCTGCTGTCTGTGACTACGTGTTTATTTTCTTACACTACGGCTTTCTCGAAGTATTAATTCCCAACACTCATAAAATTTTGCCACGCCGTCCTAACTGATCCAGTCGGTTTCTTCAATGTTGCTTTACGTCCACAGAGACCGACCATTAGGGACTGGAAATGGACTCAATGCTTCAATACTTTTCATTAATATCCCCTACTGAGCCACGCCTTTTTCTGCTCCAGTCCCTGTTAACCCCGAACGCTGTCCACAGCGTGGTGAACAGGCGACAGCGGAATGCTGTACACTCACATCAGCTTCGGATTGTCCATAGTTTCATTCAGCTTTTGGACAATTCAAATCGGTCATAATACTTTTACAGCGTGTCATATACACCCACAGCAGTGTACAATATATAAATATACAACGTACTACGTCTAATGTAATACAAAATATAATGTAATCTCTAAGTTAGCATTATTATGTGTGTGCGTGTGCGTGCGCGCGTGCGTGCGTGCGTGCGTGCGTGCGTGCGTGCGTGCGTGCGTGCGTGCGTGTGTGTGTGTGTGTGTGCGTGCGTGCGTGCGTGTGTGAATTTAGCTTTCATCCCAAAATGAGGCGACAATTTCATCATTATTGGTAGTAGTAACAGCAGCAGCAGAAGTAGAAATCAAATCTCAACAATCTTCCAAAAAAGCATGATCAACTGGTGTGTTTCAAAATAAGTATGTAAATAAACCAGTCAATGATAACATCATCAATACTTTTCAAATAGGTTTCATGATCAGGAAACACGTTTCAAACCAAAACATGTAAGTGAATTATTGTGGATTTAACAAAGCAGTTACAAGCATGAACTCACCGGGGGGAAGGGGAGAGCAGCACACGTCTTTGAAACACTGCGGCTGACCCCCCGTGCAGAGGTCACAAGAAACGCTGACGTAGAACTGGCCGTTGACGACGCGGAGGGCTGGAGTCTGGCCAGCCGGACAGCTCACCAGCTTCTTCAGTATCAAATTGGTGGCTGCCCATGAACAGTCACCGCCAAAGTGTCAATGCAATAAGGACTAATACATTACGGGCATTTACTAGCGAAAATTGGTGTGTGTGTGTGTGTGTGTGTGTGTGTGTGTGTGTGTGTGTGTGTGTGTGTGTGTGTGTGTGTGTGTGTGTGTGTGTGTGTGTAATTTCATATGGTACTGAGATGTACGTGTGTAAATTGATTATAAAGGTAAGGAAGAGGGGAGAAGTATCATGATTCATTAATACAATGCTTTTATTTCGCTCGTAAACTTAGAGCTTGATTAAGGTGGGATTTTTAACACGTGTAAACATGCGTATCTTCTCGTTTACACACACACACACATCCACACACACACACACACACACACACACACACACACACACACACACACACACACACACACACACTACTTACTTCTACCAAAGATCGTATAAGCACGCTCACCATTAATGCCGTCTCTCTCATTGCGCCCTAATGGCTTCCTTCCTATTTTTCTAATTCCTTGTGGCGCAAAACAGTGAGACTAGTGTGTCACTACGTTAACTTCTCGCTATTCTTCATCTTCATGACGTAACTACGCGGAAACAGAAGCTGACGATTAGTGAGAGGTTAACGATTAGTAAGAGGTTAACGATTAGTGAGAGGTTAACGATTAGTAAGAGGTTAACGATTAGCGAGAAGTTAACGATTAATGAGAGGTTAACGATTA
Organism: Alviniconcha strummeri; assembly: GCA_963584105.1. NCBI lineage: Eukaryota > Metazoa > Mollusca > Gastropoda > Provannidae > Alviniconcha > Alviniconcha strummeri. Next base: position 14,529,340 of record OY757544.1, read on the forward strand.
GTAAGAGGTTAACGTAGCGACACACTAGTCTCGCTCTTTCTGCTCAACGAAGACTTAGAAATGCGGGCAGGAAGCCACTAGGGGGTAATAATAATTTAAATTAAGAAGAAAAATAGTTAAAGTCGGTGTCTCGGGCATCCCTTTTAAATGCACAGCCCTGAGTCCTGATAGCAGATTTCGTTGGTCAGTTCCTAGATTTTAACGTCCCATCAACCGCATAGGGTCACCTCAGGACGGATGATACATTCAAAATTCGTGTACACCAGTTCAGAACACGTCATTACATCACAAGTTTGTCTAATCTACTGTTACAGTGTCAAAAATCAATCATCCATCTTAGACTATCTATCAATGTGCAGTAACTCATGTTTTGGTATCTATTTACATTCCGTGGGCACTCACCACTGGAGCTTGTTTAAATTGCTTGTGACTATGAGCAGGATACCCGCGGGCCCACGGAAAAGGTAGGGAGATGATTTGGGGAAATATGAAGATGAATGGACGGGAAGGTAGAAACTAGAACGAGGAACAAATTCCTGGCAGCGGGTGAAGCATTTGTGGCCATATTCTGAGCTACTCCATGCTTTAAAAGGAGAACAATTGTCAGCCCTGAGCTCTCAACAGAGAGGACCTCAATTTCTGTGTCCGCAATACCCTAGTGCGGAACATTTTGCGCGAGTTTATATAGGAACAAGGGCCCTACAACATGTGATGCCAAATAACGCCTAAATTTGTTTTGGTTGGGCTGCGAGAGAGGCCGAAATAACACCCAAAGGCTCGAATCTAAGAATAAATCAAATCGTAAAAAAGAAGCTTTGACCCTTTTCCCATTCCAAGGACTCAGACATTGCAAAGATGCATACACAGTATTTCAAAGAGAGTTCAACACCAGCAATGCACCAGTGACACACAGTGGTGACGAGAGTGAGCTCGATGTATGGGACTGAAGGGAGAGCTACACATGTTTCCCGCGAGGGCAAATTCAGTACACATTCAAAACAAACAACTGCTTTAGGATCAGCGTTCTCTGTAGTGAATATGTGCTAACGCCGAGGGGGTAGTTTTGAGCTCATAAGCTGCATGCTGAAAGCTACGACAGCCAAGCCACACTGGGGGACTTCTATTCTCGACACAGGCCTTGGTCCTCGTCACAGTGACTGTTCCTCATCCTCCACGAGTAGGTTTCTATGCAACGTACTTGTTTGGTAGAAGGTAGAAAAACAAGCGATTGTTTTATCCACCGCTTGCCGGGGAAAAAGCTACAAAAAGAAACACACAAAGCCCGATTTATCATTGATTTTATGCCTGCATGCATACAATATCTCAGTGAAACGTCGGCACGGTTTACGCACCTTGACATACAAGGTAACTCCTGGTGTTGCACGTTTTTGCCGGATTACTCCTGGTGTTGCACGTTTTTGCCGGATTACTCCTGGTGTTGCACGTTTTTGCAAGACTGCTACTCGTGTTACACATCTTTGCCTATCTACTCATGGTTTTATATATTTTGGCCTTTTGGGCAGATTAATCCTGGTCTTACACTTTTTCTAGACTAACCTAGATTATACACATTCGACCAAATGAATGGATAGCTTAATTTTTTTAAATTGTTTAATGAAATAACTGTATAAATGCATATACAAAATAAACGAAAGCAACTCAATCAATAAATAAATATATGGCCACCTACGGTAACTTTCACCTAGCATGCGTGTAAATATAAGCTACATAAACTCCCCAAGAGGTACAGACAATAAATAAATGGTTTCATCTTGGCAAGAAGGCTATGTTGTCAACGTCAAACCTTACTAAAACAAACCTCGTTAGACTACGTGTTGCCTTCACACAGGATCAATATTTTAATATAAACTTTTCCCAGTTTCGGCAAACAACACTGCGAAGGAGAATAAACTGTCCAAAATAAACTGTACGACAAAATCCAGAGGATGCCGAAGTGGACCTGCACGTGTACAACCAAACTGAAGAGGTTTTGTTTAAAGACAGACCAAAAACAACCGAATATCTATCTCCGGACAGAGAAGTCCATCGTCTACAAAAAGACTGTTTATCCGCCAACACACCATAGTAGTCATCCCCAATTCATTTGTCACTGGTACTTTGCTTGTCCTGCAGGACTTGTTCTGAAGTGATTATTATGTGTCTCCACACACAACTGAATGGGCGGACACAAGGGGTCTGCTGATTGAAGGTTGATGACCTAGGTTTTGAATGATATTCAAACTTGTTCCCTCCATGTCTACCCTTGAAGGTGCGCTGAGGTACGCCTCAGCTATTTCGTTCTCCGCTCAAAATAAAACACAAAAACAAAAAAGGACACCATTGCCTTTGGGATTAGGTTCCGTTGGCCTCGCTCCCATCACCTCCACCTCCAGCTTCTACACACAGCGCGCCTACACCTACACAATGGAGCACAGGTGCGCTGCATGCGGCTGAATAAACAACGCTAGCTGTGGAGAAGATGGGACTGGAGACAGATATATGCGGAGAGGAACATGTTCTGTTGGTCAAGTTAACCCCAAACAACACAAGGACTAGCTTTGAGTGATAGTCCGCGATGGCTGTTTGAAGACGGGTTCATGAGATGGGGTGATCACGGGTGGGGTGCTGTTAAAATGACAACAGCTTTGCTGACCTGGATGACCCAGACAGCGATTTGTTGGGAATGCTGAGCGATGGCGGATTAGGATATTTTGAAAAGGTGTTTGGTAACCAAGCTGTGTGTACAGTGTGCTCAATCACCATTACATTCCCAAAGACGCTGTGTTTCATAAAATATTTAGAGTGCAACGGAGGAAGAAATTATAAGCCCCCACTCTGCTGAGAATCCAGAGCTATCAAAGGTTGCCTGGAGTAGGTCAGAACATCCAGCTATGTAATGCTTGGCCTACTGCCAGGAATTCTGTCTTTCTATTTTCTGCCTTTCTGGTTTATTCGGTAAGTAAACATGGTGCTTAACGTCTACAGAAACCATAAGGTTTATTATGGACTGGGAGAAGGGGGATGGTGGTGGGGGAAGAGGGAGATTATATACATGTCGCTACTCTGTCATCACCAGAACGACTTCTGCATTAAGGTGGGCAGCGATGAGAGCCATTTTAATGTTTCATAAGTGTGAGGGACAAAGTCACAAGACAGAGTCCACAGACCACAACTTTTGAAGAGAAAAGAGAGCCGAAGCGGATTCTAACAGAGGTCCCTCTGCTTACCAGCCTAATGCCTTCACCGCTAGGCCAAACCGGCTCACTGGTTCATTCAGATGATGAAGTGATGCTTAATGTCCTCAGATGTCAGTTGACATATTAGGGACAAGTTGTGACCAATGCCGAAGCATGGTTCAATAATTCTTTACGTCCACGGAAACCAGAAGGCTCGTTAGGACGGACAGCCCAGGACGGCCACCTCGACTCTCACACAGCTCCTGAACTATGAGGTTCATTCAACTTTGATGATCGCTTATATAGCGCTATTCTCCGCTCTCTTAAGCAGACACACTGCGCTCGCATGTGGTTATACATGAGTGACTAGCTTTTTATAGCGCGTTTTTTGAATATCCACCGAAGTGGTGTACTTACAGCGCTGGTATAGCTGGTGCCACATGAAACTGCAGCCGTCTCGGCGCAAGTTCTGTGTACACCATACAACCATGCACCATGTCACTTCATGAAAAGCCACATACGTAAGGTGTAAGCGTGTTTAGCTGTAACCTACCACCTGCACATTTGGCAGAATGACCGGGACGTGATGTTACGTGCTACTGCGGTAACATGGGAGTGGAACGGATAGCGAAATAAGCGTCAGCACAAAAAGTCGACCATGGAGAAGAAAATTCTCCGCCGCTCCTGCAGGGATTCGAACCCGCGACCTTTCAATCACGAGTCCGGCGCTCTAACCACCGAGTTATCCCCGCCCCTTCACTTTGTTTCCAGTCCACTTTCAACGGTAAGTGACATGTGAAATGAACAGTGAAGCCGACTTTTTCTTGTGGTCTGATGAATTGTTTTCCCCTACTCTGACATCGCGGTTAAATATAAGCTATTATATGGCTACTGCTGTGTAGAAGAATGACATCAGGGAAGACGGTCTTTTCTTTTAGAGTTCAAGTCGGATCGTACTCCAACAAAAAGGGCACACAAAGCTCTGGCTGACACCCAGGGGCCCCAAGCGAGAAGGCGGGATAGATGAAAAGGTAGACAACGTGCACACATGTCCTGTTGCTGGCTTCATGTGGTTAGTCTGTCAATATTCCTGCGCGATAAATAGTCCTTTGCCCCGAATTTGAAACCAACCAGCTACAATCATGTTGGTTCTCTCTAAGTCAGTTATAAATTGAGTATAAATTATGCGCGATTGCCACAAATGCCAGACGCGTTCAGGATGTTACATATTGGGTCAGCTTGAAAAGGCAGCGCTCACAGATTTTTTCTCTCGAAACTTTCAAAGGCCCAGTTTTTCAAACAAGACCACAAATCTACTAAATTCCTGTTGTGGATGCAGTTTTGTTATTGCTGTTGTTTTATTTTATTTTTGTTTGTTTGTTGTTGTTGTTGTTGTTGTTGTTGTTGTTGTTGTTGTTGTTGTTGTTGATTTCGTTTTGTTGTTGTTGTTGTTTTTCGAGTAGTCATTGTGGTTCTTGTTTCTATTTATTATTCTATTCAAACTGACGTGACTCGTGGTGCTTACCGTTTGGTGTCCTCTTTGACGTGAATAGCGGCAATTATGCTGTCCATTCAAGGTTCAAGATACAAGATTATTTTATCAAGATTTCATCAGAGAAATTAAAACGTGGCTAAACATTAGCCACATCATAGTACACAATAACACATATTTTATATTTTAAAACTCAAAGAACACTTATTAAAAATACAAAAGTTACATAATAAACAAACTAGTAATTTACGTAATTTACACACACACACACACACACACACACACACACACACACACACACACACACACACACACACACACACACACACACACACACACACACACACACACACGCACAACAGACACACACTGCTCTGACGTTTGAACACATTTATCTGTTCAGACATGCTATTGACTGTATTTGATTTAGGTACGCGAAATCGTCT
>OY757544.1:14537757-14542757 GCA_963584105.1 Alviniconcha strummeri
CATAGCATGAGACAGGTGATCTTCACAAACGTCTTCGCACTCACAACTCTCTCCCCCTTCCATTTTAACAGTGATTTTCGTTTTCCGAAGTTTTGGTAAGAATCGAATTGGATTCCTATGACGGGTTCTTAGGTTTCGGTAGCACTGGATTCCTATGAGGGGTTCCTAGGTTTCGGTAGCACTGGATTCCTATGACGGGTTCCTAGGTTTCGGTAAGAATCGAGTTGGATTCCTATGAAGGGGGACTAGGCTTTGGCCGTAAGAATCGAGTTGGATTCCTATGAAGGGGGACTAGGCTTTGGCCGTAAGAATCGAGTTGGATTCCTATGAAGAGGGACTAGGCTTTGGCCGTAAGAATCGAGTTGGATTCCTGTAAAGGGGGACTAGGCTTTGGTAAGAATCGAGTTGGATTCCTGTGAAGGGGGACTAGACTTTGGCCGTAAGAATCGAGTTGGATTCCTATGAAGGGGGACTAGGCTTTGGTAAGAATCGAGTTGGATTCCGATGACAGGGGACTAGGCTTTGGTAAGAATCGAGTTGGATTCCTGTGACGGGGGATTAGGCTTTGCTAAGGAACGTGTTGGATTCCGATGACAGGGGACTAGGCTTTGGTAAGAATCGAGTTGGATTCCTATGACGGGGGATTAGGCTTTGCTAAGGAACGTGTTGGATTCCTATGAAGGGGGCTAGGCTTTGGTAAGAAACGAGTTGGATTCCCATGACGTGGGACTAGGCTTTGGTAAGAATCGTGTTGGATTCCTATGACGGGGGACTAGGCTCTAAGAAACGAGCTGGATTCCTATGACGGGGGACTAGGCTTTGGTAAGAATCGTGTTGGATTCCTATGACGGGGGACTAGGCTCTAAGAAACGAGTTGGATTCCTATGACGGGGGACTAGGCTTTGGCAAGAATCGAGTAGGATTCCTATGACAGGGGATTAGGTTTTGGCACGAATCGAGTTGGATTCCTATGACAGGGGACTAGGTTTTGGCAAGAATCGAGTTGGATTCCCGTAACGGGTGCATGGTGTCGTGTCTTCTCCGTCCATGTGTCGGAATCCTGAGACAGTCTGTCTAAAGTAATTGTAGTTCTTAATATTTAAAACCAAACCCTTGTTCTCGACAAAGCGTGGTTGCCTGAGTTCGTTGCAAAGGCCATGTCACGAGGCAGTGCTCGGGCCAGAGGACGCTGACCAAACGGCTGGCCTAGGCGCGTTGGTCCACCAGCCATGTTCTGTCGGACAGAAACCTGGAAGTGTTAACAGTGTCCTTTGTGTCATGTCCGTACTTCAGGTCTGGGACCAGGGATAGTGGCCGACGGCGCTACGCTTAGTACGAGTGTGTCAGCAAATAGCTCGTTGCTTCATTCATATCTATCCCTCTAGACTTTGAGCTGAGTGCTGCACGCATTCATGAATATTCCCAGATCGCAGGTTTCATAATGTTGCTGATTCACATCAGTGACAACCATTAGGAAAACACAAAAATGCTTTCAAGCCCACCAAGCTGTTTGATTGTCACAAATGCCTAGTACCGTCACATCTTCGGCGCACGCACAGTTCAAATAAGGCCCCTCTGATAAGACTAAAGAGCAATCAAAAATTCAAAGAGCAATCAAAGATTCTTTCTTTTAGGACTCGGTAGGTCAGACTGAAGCCTTGCACGATCCGCCTACCGCCAGAAAATCTGCCTGTTCGAATTTCTGCTGTCTCATCAGCAGATGTCTCAATAGTATATACGCAGTCAGTGTCTCTGTCTCTGTCTGTCTGTCTGTCTGTCTGTCTGTCTGTCTGTCTGTCTGTCTGTCTGTCTGTCTGTCTGTCTGTCTCTCTCTCTCTCTCTCTCTCTCTCTCTCTCTCTCTCTCTCTCTCTCTCTCTCTCTCTCTCTCTCTCTCTCTCCCCCCCCCCCCCAAAAAAAAAAGAAGATAAAAAACAATCATTAGTTCGCCGTGATTGTAACCTGATTAGCTGTTTTGTGTGACTGTCCTCTCCGCTTTACTATGATTTCTGTAATCATAATAAACATCCTCATTGTCATTTTGCTTCTCAAAATAGTTCAACCAATTTTTCTTTCTTTTCACGATGTTCAATGTTCACAATTCCAGCCCTGCACATCATAGAATAACACACAACAAGCTCTTCAACTCGCAGCATCAGCTCGCTGTGATGAGTAAAGATAAGCGTAGCAGCTGTAGAACAGTTCAATAAAACCCACAGCTATTTCGAATCATTTCACACAGACTATACACTTCAGACAGACTATAATTGTACACTTGTACTCCGAACTGCGAGAAAAATCAATTGCGATATATTTGCTTTGCAGTGTCCAACACACACGCGTATACATACACACGTATACATACACATTACTCTCTCTGTCTCTGTCTCTGTGTGTGTGTGTGTGTGTGTGTGTGTGTGTGTGTGTGTGTGTGTGTGTGTGTGTGTGTGTGTGTGTGTGTGTGTGTGTGTGTGTGTGTGTGTGTGTGTGTGTGTGTCTCTCTCTCTCTCTCTCTCTCTCTCTCTCTCTCTCTCTCTCTCTCTCTCTCTCTCTCTCTCTCTCTCTCTCTCTCTCAAAAGGGATATCTGTTCCGGCTTAGACCCGAAATATATGGAGACGTAACTGTAGGATTCCGATTGGGAATTAATCACCTTTGTTGCAGCAACTACAGACATAGAACAAAATAGAATGTTCAGCCGCGTGTGTGGCCTTTGTACGGAGCGGCGGAGGAAAAGGAAATTGATTACATTTTCGTCTGCCAAGCACTGACTCCAGTAAGGAATGTTTATATTTACCCCCATGTGGGTGTTGTAAGTTAACCAGCCTTCCGCAGTGTTACTGAAATATTACTTCCTAACTAGCCAAATAGAAGCTGAAAAAGTAAAAAGGGATGCAAAAGAAAATTGTGATTGTGTCTGCTGTAGAAAAAAGATTGTAACTTTTAAACGATGTTATTTGATACCAAACGACAGAAAATTGGGCTAAGGCCCGTTAATTTCATTTTCCCAACTATTCATAGTGATAAAAATCGTGAAACAAGAATGACTGCTAGTATTCTAACGATCCAAACACATAAACGGGTTCAAAAGAATGCTGTTTATTAGGACCAGACAAAACTAGCAAATTTTCGGTGTAATCTTTGTCAAGCTTCTTGAACATTCTTCCAAACACTGGACAGGAAAACAACATAGATCAACCCAAAACACCTCATTAATCTTTTCATCGTTTTTGACCGTTTTTGACCGTTTAACTGTAGTTTAAGTGTCGTTTTGTAGTTTAACAAAGCGGATTACCCCGAAAATGTGCTAGTTTTGTATTGTCATAATAAACAGCGTTCTATTCAACCATTTATGTGTTGGGGTCCTATTCACAGTGATTATTGTATTTCAAACGTGAAAACTTTTCGCGCATTTCCTGCGCGCGCATGAGTGTGTGCGCGCGCGTGTGCGTGCGTGCGTACGTGCGTGCGTGCGTGCGTGCGTGCGTGCTTGCGTGCGTGCGTGCGTGCGCGTGTGTGTGTGTGTGTGTGTGTGTGTGTGTGTGTGTGTGTGTGTGCGTCTGTGTGGGGGGTCGGGGGGAGCGGGGAGGTACGCGTATGTGGTGAGTCTATATGTACGCGTGCGAGTGTGTGTGTGTGTGTGTGTGTGTGTGTGTGTGTGTGTGTGTGTGTGTGTGTGTGCGTGCGTGCGTGCGTGCGTGCGTGCGTGCGTGCGTGCGTGCGTGCGTGCGTGTATGTGTATGTGAATGCGGTAAAAAAAACGTTTTTAAGTGCATCAGCTGGACTTTGATTTCACGACATTGTCATAAACTTTGTCTAAAGCAATACTCTCTCTCTCTCTCTCTCTCTCTCTCTCTCTCTCTCTCTCTCTCTCTCTCTCTCTCTCTCTCTCTCTCTCTCTCTCTCTCTATCTATCTATCTATCTATCTCTCCCCCTCTCTTCTATTTTCGAATACATAAATCACCGAACATTACACAAAGGAAAAGGTTGTTCTCAGGAGTAAGTAGAGCAGAAGTAGGGCGAATTAACGTAGCTGGCACTGGCTGTACGCTAAAAGCCGCCAGCACTACGACACCGACAACTCACTTTGGGGACACGTGCTTAATCTTATCCAAATGTCCCTGAACTAATTTTTACGCCAGGAAAGTTTTATTTGCATGACGATTATATATATATACATAACGCCAAGACAGTATTATTTGCATGACGAGATATGTACGTGTATATCGTCATGCAAATAATACTTTCCCGGTGTAATATATCGTCATGCAAATAATACTTTCCTGGCGTAAAAATTTGTTTCATGGGCATTTTGGATAAGGTTAAGGGTATATATATATATTCCCTCTACCCTTCCCCTTTCGGTAGTAAAAGAAGAAAATTTTATCCCATACCAGTTAAGAGCGCCGTAATGGGTCTATCTGTTGTGTTTCTCTACTGGCTATGGGGTAAAAAAAATTATCTCCGGTTATTGTGGCCACTGAGCCGCTTACGAATTCTCCCTGAGTGAAACACATCTGGCTGGCATGGCGCGTTTTCATTACCTCTCGTTATAAACAATTTCAACCAGAATAACAGAAACCACTAGCTCGTGTCTTGACTTGATCATCACACAAAGTCCCCGAATTGTAAAGTATACCGATATCTTGCCGTCATTTTGTAGTGACCACAGTGTCCCTTGTGCTGTTCTACAACAACCCAAGCATCATAGCCATAGGTTTAAGAGAACTGTTTATAATTATGAGAAACTAGATAAAAATAAATTCTGTAGTCTTCTTCAACGCGAGAATTGGGAAGATATTTTTGAAACACGTACACGTATGTTTACAAAAGTATTCATAGATTCTGCACAAGAGTGCATGCCAGTTAAAACAGTCCGTGTGCGTACAGGTGATGCCCCTTGGATGACAAACGAAATTCGATTATTAATAAAGCAACGTGGTAAAATGCATAAGAAAGCTAAGCGGAGTAATCTGAAAGCTGATTGGGACAACTTTCGCACT
>OY757544.1:14547757-14553819 GCA_963584105.1 Alviniconcha strummeri
CTGTTGTGTTTGCTTAGCTGACTCTGGCCACAAAAGGAAGCTGCCTGCTAAGGGTCGACGGACTGCAGACAGAGGGTTTACCACTGTGTCAACTCACACGAGGCCTGTCCCAGGCTGTTGTAGACTTTCTTTCTGTCTTTCTTTTTAAAGATAATTGTATGTCCGATTTGTCGCACATAAAAGGCAGTGCTGCTAAAGTAAAGCACATGGCTGTTGTGGGTGTTCTTAGCACATTCCAGATTAGAATAAAATGCAAACCGTTCGCGGCACTGGAGTGACCCAGTGACAGAGGGGTTCTCACTCTGACAGTCACTGGCTGGTGTTCCGCACAGCGGAGGCCACGGATTCGGTCCTGGTTCTACCGCGCTCGAGTTTGAGTTTAACGTTGTTTTATGTCCGCAGAGAACATACGGACTATTAGGGACGGGGAACTCAGGACGACCACCTTGACTTTCACACAGCTCCTGAACTCTGTACCGGGATCAGCGCTATCCTCTGTCTCCTAGCCTGGCGGAAAAAAATACCGGACTGAACGCCCAGTCCCTCGCACGGGGACGAAACGCTTGTTGCACCAGTGTCAACGTCTGGCCGCGCATGTAAAAAATTCCCAGGTAGTTGGTAATGGAAAAAGAGATGGGGACGTTTTTCTTGACTGCTTTGTTGAAATGAACAGACAGGTTAATCCTCATTGCATCACATCAGGTCAACCCCAAAACACCACGTACACTGACAGGATAGAGTAGCGCTGCTCTCGCGGCTGAAGTAACCTTACCCAGGTAAGACGACCCGTATGTCACACAGGGAGAAGACAATTTGGGAGACTCTCACACAGTTAGGGAGAATGTTACACAAGGAATTAATATAGCCTTTTGTTGTTGTTGTTTGTTTTTACACAAGGAATTAATATAGCCTTTTGTTGTTGTTGTTTGTTTTTGTTGTTGTTGTTGTTTTGTTTGTTTTGTTTTTGTTTTTTCGTGGTTGTTTTGTTTTTGTTACTGAAAGACGGTTAAAGACAACAAATAACGTTTATCGCTTTTGTCCGTGTACTATGTTCCCGCAGGGTCTTCCACGAATTGTCTATTCATTAACATGCAATGATGATGATTATGATGACGACGATGATAAGAATCATAATGTCAAAAACGATGACACTAGGTTTGACCTTCTAACACGTAGCCTGATGCTCGTAATACAAGTGCAAGGGAAAAAACGCATCGTTCACATTTCTTCGTTCGGTCATTTAGCCTCTAAAAACGATCTGCTACTACCTCCGGTAGGCTATTTCCACTGTTTACACATTTTCAATATTATCAACAACAAGACTACCAATGTTCTACCAATCAGCTACTAGAAAAAGAGCAAGAACAGCGACATTATTATGATAATCATTTCACACACAAACACACACACACACACACACACACACACACACACACACACACACACACACACACACACACACACACACACACACACACACCTTGACTGACTATTCTAATGTACAGATTAATGGGGTATATCGCTATGATAACCTACCTGAGATCCACACTTCTGGAGTGCTGTCGAAGAACTCGTGTAGTAAACCAACACCACCTGCAAATCAAACGCATTTATATTAATTCACACACACACACACACACACACACACACACACACACACACACACACACACACACACACACACACACACACACACACACGAGTCGTATTCCAGTTCCTTCTTTGAGGATGTGAAAACTGTAGGTCCCCGAATAAGGTCCGGAACAACCTCGGCTTCAGCGAGCGTTTCCCAAACGTGCCCTTAAAGTTTTAAAGGATGTCCATTCCTTTACCCCCTGAGTGGTATGGAAGATTTAAAACTGTTAATGTCAAAATTAAACAGGAATTAACTCATGAGTTACATTTCATACAAGCAACCATGAAACAATTTTTGCACAACGATCAATATACACAGAAAAAATCTAATTCAGCTCGAAGAACAGATAAGTCGCATTGCGTCTGGCATGTTGAAATTATCAGACTGTTTATCCATGTCTTTTTGAATGGTTGATAAGCGTGGTTTGGTGGTCTCAACACAGAGGACGCGGTAAGATTGAAGTCTGGATGTTACCACCATGTTTTGCAAAATGTGAACGTCACCATCCTTTGGAAACCTAGACCCTCAGAAACGCCACCCCGTTGTCACTTAGTTCTATTCCGAAACTTGTAGACTTAGAAATCGTGTTAGAATGGGATTGTTGCATCAAAACTGAACGAACTTGATCATGAAATGTGTTGGAGATTGTCTACTGAGCGTCGTGCGTTTTGATTTTTGTATCCTACAGTGAAGGCTATTGATGAGCAAATCGCCAGCCTCACTTTCGTACCCCTTTGTCTGTACGTCCTGTCCACGACACAGCAAGTTCTGCCCTACTCTCCCACTGAACCAACTTTTGTCGCCGACCACTCCGTCTCACCTGTACACTGAATCCTATTCATCAGCCTGCAAAGAGGGTAATTCCTCCCTTCTGACCCGCTGAACGGACGTTAAATTCAGACTGATTGATGTATGTCACGCGATGGACGTCCCTCACTTCCGATACCGTCCTTGGCTGTTTGCTCAGAATGATGGGCATGGTCGTTCTGTGACGTATCGTGCGTGAGATTGTATAGTCAATACTTTTGGTGAAATGAAGGTATATAGATAATTAACCCAAAGCATCATTGTTTTACACCGAAGTTGCTTCGTTTGTTTATCCGAGGCAGGCCAGAGGTGCGTTCCCACACCCGGGAAACACTTTGGGCACAAGGCGAGACGCGTGACACGTTGACCTTCTGGGAATGGCAATGACTGGGTCATGTGTGTCTTTGCCGATCACTGGCTTTTTTCCCATGTTTGGAAACCAATTGACTCGGGTTGTTTGGTGTGTGTGTTAGTGTGTCAGTGTTAGTGTGTGTGTGTGTGTGTGTGTGTGTGTGTGTGTGTGTGTGTGTGTGTGTGTGTGTGTGTGTGTGTGTGTGTGTGCGTGTACATGTACGTTCGCGCGCGCGCGTGTGTGTGTGTGTAAATATATTTTGTTCTTTTTTCTTATCCTCTTCTCTGGGTTTGTTGTTGTTGTTGCTGTTGATGATGTTGTTGTTCTTTCTTTCTTTCTTTCTTTCTTTTTATTTTTTATTTCGTGTTTTAGTTTGTGTTTAGAGAGAGAAGGAGAGAGAGAGAGAGAAATGACTACGAGAATGACAAGAATGTGTGTGTGTGTGTGTGTGTGTGTGTGTGTGTGTGTGTGTGTGTGTGTGTGTGTGTGTGTGTGTGTGTGTGTATGTGTGTGTGTGTGTGTGTGTGTCTGTGTGTGTGTGTCTGTGTGTGTGTGTGTGTGTGTGTGTGTGTGTGTGTGTGTGTGTGTGTGTGTGTGTGTGTGTGTGTGTGACAGAACGAAGAACACAAGGGAACACAAGGGAGTTAATTAGCGCTCAAAAAACGTAACACAAGTACAGCAACAAAACCCTGAGTCGCCTACTGTAACATTTACCTGGCATGCGTGTAAATACAAACAAAGTACATAATCCCCACATAATGACACTTAATGGCCATCTTTATTTTTGTGTGTTTGTTTCCCCAACCGACTGTTCCTGCCCGGTGTTCCTGTTTTCCCTACTAGGTATTGTATTAGGTGTTTCGTTTTTTGTTTGTTTGTTTTTGGATGCAGCCAAAGTGGATGACATTGCATCTTATGAAACTCCACTGATGGCACATTGGTGGTGGTGGTGGTGGTGGTGGTGGTGGTGGTGGTGGTGGTATATACCGATGTGAGCAAGTTCAGAATAGCTAAAATATTTGCTGGGCCTTTAGATAGTAAACTATACCCACAGTAACGTTACTTAATGTCTCATGCGATACTGCTGAAGGTACATACGGAATGGGGGGGGGGGGGGGGGGGGCTAGTCGTGGTAGCGTTGGAAAACATGATCAACTGTAGCAGAATATTTCTTGTTCTTGTGGTTTTTTTCGTTTGTTCGTTCGTTTTTGTTTGTTTGCTTTGCTTTTTTAACGATTCAAAAGAAAACGACAAGGGCCTTGAAGGTCAAAGAAAATGGTGGAGGCGACAGGGGCAGACGGGAGATCACGTCCATGCAAGAAAAGTTCTTTGGACTACCTGCGTGACGTCGTCTCAATGAGCAAAATGCTAAACCTTATGCACGAGTACAGTACTCACAACGACCAAGCAAAGGTCATGGTGAGGTGGCTATGACGACTCCATGTCTTGCACATCAGATTTCCATCCTTCGTTATTCTAGCCATATACCCAAATCTCTTTTTTATCGCCAAGTCTTCGTTTAGCAAACGAATATTTTGGAAGCCACGAGAGAGACACAGACAGACAGACAGACAGAGACCCACAGAGACACAGACATACAGACAGACAGAGACCCACAGAGACACAGACATACAGACAGACAGAGACCCACAGAGACACAGACAGACAGACAGACAGACAGAGACCCACAGAGACACAGACATACAGACAGACAGAGACCCACAGAGACACAGACAGACAGACAGACAGAGACCCACAGAGACACAGACAGACAGACAGACAGAGACCCACAGAGACACAGACATACTGACAGACAGAGACCCACAGAGACACAGACATACAGAGAGACCGGGACTGAGAGGGAGACTATGTCTGCGTAACGAGTACCGTTTCCTTCCTTCTCTTTCGCGTAGTACCTCGACAGATTGTGTGACGCATCATAAAAATGGAAGTATAGTGTTTCAGTGATAAGGAGGGCCTTCAAAGAGTTTTAGCAGTATTTTCCACCACAATTTTACACCCTTCAATGTCCCTTTAACAACCCCGACATTATCAAAATCAAAGTCAGTGAACACTTGTGGTCACCTGTCGTCGGTCAACCCAGCACGGTGCAAAGAGGTCACACACAAAAAAGATGGCGCCACGGCGGATCGTGTTCTGCCGAGCAGCGCAGCAACTCCTATGGGAACTGCTTGTGCAACAGGCTGTTAAAGAGAAACTTTACCCTGCAAGTCAACTGGCCAACAAATGTGACCCTGTCGAGCAAATGCTAAACGTTCTCTCTCATGTCCGCGCTCTTTCGAAGAAGACATGGTGGCGAAAGGTTACGACAATCAGTGAAACTGAAAGCCAGGCGGGGAGGGGATGAAGAAGCTCAGTGGTGTGCATTGAACATGGAAAAGCTCCAGCCTCTACATAGCGGCAGACTCTCTCGCTGACCTTCACACCCAGGCTGGAGGATCTTTCTTTCTTTCACTCTCGCTCGGTTACAACGTACGGACTGATTAGCGTTGCCCAAAATAGGACACTTACCAGAGTTCCCGTGTCGAACAACCAGCTTTAGCGACTTTAGAAAACACACACAGTTAGATCTAGTTCAATTGGTGCAGTAAAAAGTGTGTGTGTGTGTGTGTGTGTGTGTGTGTGTGTGTGTGTGTGTGTGTGTGTGTGTGAAGTTCCCAATACCATCGTACTAACAAAGCGTAGGCCAAGCAACTGTTCTAGCCAGTAAGGCATGTTGCAAATTCACGTTTTCCCAGAGCAGTCAGTCCTTTGTGGGAGGTGGTGTCCGGTGCACATGCCACCTGTGGTGTAATGTGGCGCAGGTACATGGCAGATCAGGTGGCTGGGCCAGAGTGACAGACATACAATTACGTCACTTAGTCAAATGGACTGTACAATATGTCTCACCAAGTTTCTACCGCTGACTGTTGCACACCAAAAACATGCTGGCGAAAGGATATCAGCCACTCTCAAGAAAACTTTGTTTAGAACTCCGCTAATGCGACCCATCACAATATTGCGTTAAGGAGCTCTAAGAGTTCCTGGACCTGCTGCTTGCTTCTCTCCATCTACTTACCAGGCGGTCTGGCAGCACCGTGTAGCGTTACGTACATTGCGATATGGTTACATACATCGTGATATTGTTACACACATCGTGGTATTGTTACATACATTGTGATAATTATTGTTGCACACATCGTGATATTGTTACATACATCGTGATATTGCTACATAATCCGTCCTTTTCTTAGTTTTAGTCTCGTC
>OY757544.1:14554019-14612233 GCA_963584105.1 Alviniconcha strummeri
TGTTCAAACAGATATACTTATGTAACTGTTATTTTTTGCTTAATGTTCTCGGACTTTTTCAATTATTACCATTCCATCCCTCCATTCAGCTGCATGGTTGCTACCAGACCCTAACTCTCGCTTCCCCCCCCCCCCCCCCCCCCCCCCCTGCCCCGCCGACCCCATCTTCGAAATACAGGACTGTTGCCGCCGACACCCGTTTCATACTGAAAAGCAGCGTCGTCTTTATCTTCTGAGATCACTCAGTTTCTGTTTGATCCAGATGTGTACCAGCTAAACACGGATGTGTGCCGAGGTACGTCAGATTTGCAAGCAGACTGTTTAGTTGGGGATGAGGTCACCTCGAATCTTTTGTTCAGACAGCTCTACATTCAAACCACAGCTCGACACGTAGCAATGCGTTACATCTGAAGTCTAGAAGTAAAAATCAGCGGCAGAAAAAATAGCGGATAGATTTCCCGCAAATTCAAAAAATTTAATCAAAAACAACAACAAATTTACTTACAACGTTATATAAGTCACATTTTTAATTCGATGATGATATTCTTACATAACGCCCAATATGGCACAAAAGTTTACTCTGAGTAGCGGACAAAAAGTAAAAAGGCGACTGTGTTACTCCACCGCTACCCCCACGCCCCTTGTTTTCCCCCTTCTGATGGTTGGCCCACCCCCTCCCGCCCCCCATACACCCCGTTGTGTTTTCCCCGTCTGTGTCCACTAGTGCTCTTCCTTACTTCCCTTGTGGTCAGCTCTCCCTGATGTGAGAGTGAAAATGGTTTTAACAATTATCAATCAATAGCTGCCGCTCTCATCGGTGGTCAGCACTCGTCCGCTACGTCCGTCTTTCTGTTCGGTTTCTTTCTTTTCTTCTTCTTCTACTTCTTCTTCCCCTTAGCACGCAGCTAGCTTACGTCTTTACCTATGTCGTGCAATTTCGAACGCAGAAAGTCGATTTGGTCGGTTAATTCTCTGGAATAAAAACTGGGATGTCGTTTCGATGCAGGAATAAAGAAGAAAAATAAAGATAACCTAAAACGGAAAAGATGTAAGGTAACAGCCTTCCTTTCAATTACTCCGTCTTTCGTCTTATGCGGGGTGTGATCAAACTTCGGAAATGGATCACAGTAGTCAGCGTATTTTTTACTTCTTCTGTCAAGAAACCGTGTAGCCTTCGACTGAGAAGGATTTGCACAACTTAAAAAATAATTCAAAAAGATAATTTTACTTTCTCTCTCGGTCTCTGGTTGGAAGCCGTTGGCCTTATTGGCATTTTATTGACACTAGCCGAGGCTACAGCAAACTTTGTAGGACTACGGTACCTGGCCGTCGTCATGATTACTTTCAGTCCTTGTTTTAAAGTCCACGAAGTCGTAGTGTACCTGCCAAAATAGTGAGTCACACTGCAATTGCATTTTTAACCGTTTTTTCAAGTGGGGGAAACAGCTACACACGTCATTTCTCACCCAAAACCGGGTGGATTTCAAGTTAGTCTAACTCAAAACGCTAGCAACCAAACTTTCTCTCTCCCCTGCTCTATTTCTAGCCTATAAAGCAGACGAAAGAGAAAGGGGTGAGAAGAATATCAAAGAAGAACAATCAAATTTGGCTTACCATCATTACGGTGAGTGTGCCCAGTTCCATAAGTTTCACCATCCTGTAGTTTTTGCTCTTTTTTTCTTTCTGTCGACACCAGGGTAGGTCAGTTCAGCGGTGCAATACGTGGTGGTACTCCTTGATAATGTGCTGCCTTGCTTTGGCAGTTCGCACTCTCTACGTTGGTGATCGACTCTTGTGCTAGTAGTTTCTCTTCTGTGTCTTTCAATCGTTGTGTCCAGGTTTCCTTTCTTTTAACTTTTTAACAAATCATGGATGAGTCGTTAATTCCTTTTTTGTTGCGTTCACTGGTAGAATCACTTGTCTCTGCTTAGGTTCGAAAGAGCTGCTGCAAAGAATACCTAATGCTCTCCGATTTCCTTTTGTCCAGCCTCTCTTTCTATTGGTGGACTGTTGGCCTCCGAGGCTAGGTAGTGGGCACGTGATTGGATAAGGGGTTGAGCAAACACACCAAGACGCCAGACTCCCAGCTGCAGCTAAGGTATTGTGGTCCAAAGGTGTGACACTCAATAAATTTGTCACTATTTTCCCAACTTGGTCAACTATTTTCCGACGGCTGAATTGTTCTGTTTCGGATCGTTAGTAGCCCCTACTGTGCACGTCAGTATGATGTTTGAACCCATCAAGCTCAGCGGCTATGATTGTAATTGCCTGTACAGTTAGGTTACTGATCAAACAACTACCTTTACCTTGCTCTTCCAAACGGCAAAAAGCGATCGTTGGACAATTGCTGTGTCACGTCTTGTGCGTCAAGGAGAAGGCCTCGGGCGTCGAGACTTAACTTACAGTTGGGTTGTCGACTTGCAAAACCGCCGGTGAATTAGGACATTTAAAAGTTATAGTAGCCAACAAAATATTGTACAGAACATTATTATAGTCTGCCTTCACTGAAACTACAACGAAGACATCGCAAGCCTTTTGTTCTGAAAAACAACAACAACAAAACAGCGTTCAAAACAAAACACAACAAACTAACCGACAAACAAAAAGGAGTTTCTAGAAATAAAATGCGCAGCAGTTCTGTATCTCAGTGGTCTGTCTTAGAGTGCAGTCTATGTCGGAGTGCGTAATGCAATACAAACTGGTCGAGCTCATCTGTGACGAAATTGCCGTTTTGAGTGACAGGCTATCCAGAAAACACAAACTGAGATGGCGCTGGTGATCTGGTGACATCTTCACAGCCGGAAACATGGATGCAAGAGATGCGGCTACGTGAGACGGGTGAAGACAGATTGGGAAGCATGTGGAGTGGGGGTGGTGTCGGTTTCTATCAAGCACAGTGATGCACGGGTAAAATGAGTGGTGGGGGTGGGGGTAGAGTGGGGAGGGTCGGTAACTAAAACTGAGGAACAGTGACGTACGTGTAAAGTGGATGGGGATGGGGCCATAGTACCAGACGCAGTCTGTGTTCCCACTTTACCCTGCTATGTTCCAACGTACGTATAAACTGGATGGGGATGTGGCCACAGTACCAGACGCAGTCTGTGTTCCCACTTTACCCTGCTATGTTCCAACGCCTCGGCCCTGTCCCAATAAGCAAACACCGTCCCAAACGAGAAAAGGGGAAAGTCTATTAAAAAGATGCTTTCACACACGCACGGACAGTGCTCAGGCACGGACACACCGACACGCAAAATGTGCACGACTCGCTGACTCTGGCGTGCGTGTGTGAGTCAGCTCTGAGGCCGTTTTTGTCAACTAAACTCGCGGTTGTGTCAACTCTACACTTCTTAAAACCTGTAGCAAGATGAAGGCCTATACACCAGAATGGCGGTGGGGGCAGAGAGAAAGGCGAGGGGGTCGTTTGAACAGGGATGAACGTGGGTGTACCACTGGAATGCAACTGTGTCACTCCTCACTATCGCCATCCCGTTGCCATGGAAATAAATAAACACTTGCAAGTTCAGTGTTGGAATGCAACCGTGTGACGCCATGAAAATTACACTCAACGAAGTGATGACCATCATGAGTATAGCGACGTGAGGCGAGGTTTTCATTCAGTTTGGGCGGAAAACAAAGCTGGAAAAAAAATCTGCTGCCTGTAAGAGTTAGCGGTATTGTGTCCCGTAACCTCAGTTGCTTCAGTTGTTGCTTGGCTGATTCAGTCCCTGCGTGCTTGCTCGGTTGGCGTGACTTGCTGGTGGATAGCTGTACTGTTAGGCTGAATGCTTAATTAAGCGACTGCCAGATATGTTCAACAAAACGTCCAGTCGTGTTGTGGCTCTTATTTTCTATGTTTATATCCATACTGCCCCATCTCAAGTACTTTACTGATATTATGTTTCCCAGGAAAGTACAAAGTTTTTGTTTTGTTTTGTTTGTTTGTTTTTGTGTAGTTTTTAAGTCAGTGTCATTGTGTACCTGATGGCAAGATTTAGTTATGTCATTTACAAGGCCCTTTCACGTAGGTTAGAGTTTCCCTGTTGCATGACCTTTCACAAATGTTAATAATTACTGGGTGTCACGATAAGCTGTTGTTATCGTAGTTGATAGTCATTGTAGCAGACGACGCCCCTGCGGCGGAAGCTTGTATTGTAAACCCTGTAGCGCTGGGCATGCGCAAAAACAAGAATAAAGTTTGGTTCCCGCAAACACAACCCCGCGTGGTCTCTCTCTGTTGCACAGTTAGTTGTAGAGCTAACGGTTAGTCGTAGAGCTAACGACACATGGTGGCAGCGGTATACGATTGATGTGAACCCAGGCACGATTGAAGTGAACCCAGACGATGGCGTTCAAACCCCCGGAACATTTCGACTTCACTAAGCCGACCGCGTGGCCGGCATGACGCCAACGCTTTTCGCGCTATACGCTAGCCTCAAAACTGGACAGGGAAGACAAGGCCGTGCAGATCAGCAGCCTGATTTATGCCATGGGGCCGGAAGCCGAAAAGATATACACGACCTTTACTGGCATGGATGACAACACCACGCTGCAGCAGGTACTTGCCAAGTTCGATGAACACTTTGTACCCAGGGTAAACGTACTGCATGAGCGAGCGCTCTTCTATTCTCGCGCTCAGCAGCCTGATGAAAACGTAGAGACGTACGTCAGGAAGTTGTACGAGCTTTCCGAACACGCAAACTTTCCAAACTGGGAAGAAAGCATCCGAGACAGGCTGGTTCTTGGGGTGCGCGACCGCGAACTGTCGGAGAAGCTGCAACTCCAGGCAAACCTCACGCTAAAAGATGCAGTGCAACAGGCTCGCCAGTTCGAACTCGTGAAATACCAGCTGAGCGAGCAGAGGCATGACAGCAGCACCAGCGTTGATGCAGTCACTCATCGCCCCTCCGGCTCTAGTGCACCACGGCAGGGACACAACCACGGACCAAGAGGTGGAGCCAGGACCAAGAAACCTGACTACAATTCGTACAAAGGGGGAAATGAAGGCAGAGCATGCACCAACTGTGGACACCATCACAACAGAGGGGCCACGTGTCCAGCTAAGGGGAAGAAATGTAGGGCCTGCGGAAAACCCAACATCACTTTGAACGAGTATGCCGCTCTTCAAAGAAAGTCAACAATGTCCCAGAGATCAATGAGACACGCCCAGCTAACCCGGTGAACCGACCCAAGTCACCAACATACTTCCTGGGCAGCATTGACCAGCATGGCGAGGAACCACCATGGCGCACGAAGCTGACAATGAATGGGCGCGCCGTCGATTTTAAGATTGACACCGGGGCGGACGTCTCTGTGATCTCTAAAGAGGTGTATGACGGCCTTCAACCCAGACCAAGACTGAGACAATCAGACGCCATCCTGCGCAGTCCTGGAGGTACTCTACCATACCTGGGGATGTTCACCACCAACGTCGACATTGGTAATCAGCAGACCGTTCCCTTCAGAGTGTTCGTCCTGAACAACTGCGACAACCTCCTCAGCAGGGATGCAGCCTTACGCTTAGGACTGGTCAAGCGTCTGGACAATATCAACGATCTTGCGTTCGGCGAAGTCGGGCGACCTGTACAATGCGATCCCATCAAGATCCGTCTGAGGGACGACGCCACACCCTACAGCATCTCAACTGCACGGAGGATACCACTTCCTCTACTTCCGAAGGTGGAACAGGAGCTCCAACGCATGGAGGAGAATGGTGTCATCGAGCGCCGATGGTGCCTGTGATGAAGAAGGGAGGTGGAGTACGCATTTGTGTAGACCTGAAGAAGCTGAACCGAGCAGTAAAGAGAGAGAGAGATACATGCTCCCGACCCTCGAAGACGTCATGCACAAACTCAAAGGTTCCACAGTCTTCACGAAGCTGGACGCGACGTCGGGCTTCTGGCAACTCCCGCTGGATGACGCGACGGCAAAGCTGACCACATTCATGACACCGTTTGGCCGGTACTTCTTTCGCCGCCTGCCCTTCGGAATCTCATTGGCTCCCGAAGTGTTCCAGAGAACAATGGAGAACATTCTCGGTGACATAGAGGGAGTTGAATGCTATATGGACGACATACTCGTTCACGCTGATGGCATGGAAGAGCATGACAGGCGTCTTGACCAGGCGCTCAACCGTCTTGCTCAGACTGGACTGAAACTTAACCGAGAGAAATGCGAGTTCCGCAAAGAAGAGATCAGCTTCCTAGGCCACATCGTGAGCAAGGATGGGGTCAAGCCAGACCCCTCGAAGCTAGACGCTATCCGACAGATGGAAGATCCACGTGACGTGCTGGAACTACGCCGATGGCTAGGAATGGTCAACTACCTGGGCAGATTCCTCCCAGACCTGTCAACAGTGCTTACACCACTCAACGACCTCCTCCACAAGGACACACCGTGGACATAGGACCAGCCGCAAGCAACAGTGGTGAAGAAAGTGAAGGACTTGCTTTCAGAGGCACCCACTCTGGCATTCTACGACGCTGCAAAGCAGACCATAGTCAGTGCGGATGCCAGCAGCTATGGACTGGGTGGTGTGCTACTTCAACATCACAATGGACAGCTCAAGCCAGTCGCATACTGCTCACGTACCCTTACTCCAGCAGAAAGGGGGTATGCCCAGTTTGAGAAGGAGTGCCTGGCCATGGTATGGGCTTGTGAGAAGTCTGAGCGGTACCTGGTGGGCTTAGGGTTGTTCACTGCACTGACTGACCACAGACCACTCGTCGCACTCGTCAACACCAAGGAGCTACAGGAGACTCCCTTGAGGTGCCAGCGTCTCTTAATGCGACTGATGCGATACAACGTGACAGCAGAGTACGCACCAGGCAAGGACATGGTGGTCGCTGATGCCTTGTCCCGAAGTCCGTTGAACAGGGAGAGCGGCAACCATCTACAACAGGATGTTCAAGATCACGTCAATGAGATCACATCGTCATGGCCTGCATCTGACTCGAAGCTGAGCCAGATACGTAAAGAGACA
This sequence comes from Alviniconcha strummeri, assembly GCA_963584105.1. Classification (NCBI taxonomy): domain Eukaryota; kingdom Metazoa; phylum Mollusca; class Gastropoda; family Provannidae; genus Alviniconcha; species Alviniconcha strummeri. The sequence continues at coordinate 14,560,999 of OY757544.1, forward strand.
CAGAAAGACTTGAACCTGAAGAAAGCAATGGAGTGCACGTTAGTTGGTTGGCCGACACACAATCAAGACGTGTGGCTGGCGGCTAGAGAGTTGTTCGGCGTCAGAAACGAACTGAGTGTCTGCGATGGACTTCTCCTGCGGGGTGACAGGATCGTTATCCCTTTTCCAATGAGGTCGGAAATCCTGGAGAGAATCCATGATGGACACATGGGCATTGGGAAATGCCGGGAACGAGCAAACCAGGCGGTGTGGTGGCCGGGCATGAGCAGAGACATTGAGGACAGAGTCTCGAGATGCAGGCATTGCCTGAAAAAGCGTCCATCGCAACCGAATGAACCACTGCTGCTATCACCACTGCCAACTCGACCTTTCGAGCGGATCGGAGTTGACCTGTGTGAAATGAAGGGGCGCAACTACCTGGTTACCGTCGATTATTATTCCAGATACATCGACATAGCCCAGCTCCCCAACATCACCACTTCATCAGTCATCAAAAAAACAGTTTCGCACATCACGGAATACCAGAAACACTCGTGTCTGACAATGGGCGGCAGTTCTCGTCGGCTGAATTCCAACAGTTTTCATCGGAGTGGAACTTCAACCACGTGACAAGCAGTCCACACTTCCCACAGTCTAATGGGGCAGCAGAGCGAACGGTCCGAACAGCGAAGGAGATCCTCAAGCAGGATGACGTGTTCCTTGCTCTGCTGACATACCGTGCAACACCAATCCCCGAACTCGGAGCAAGCCCAGCCGAACTGGTTTTCAATAGGCGGCTGAGAACAACCCTACCTTCCCTCCCAGGGACACTCTCCCCACGCACTATCAGTCGGGATGACATTCAAGAACGCAATGAAGCACTCAAACGCCGCCAAAAACAAAACTATGACCGCCACCACGGAGTTCACCATCTACCAGAACTCCAGCCCGGGGATCCAGTCCTCATCAAGTGTGAGGGGGAGAAGGGATGGAAGCAGCCTGCAACAGTGCGCGGGATGTGCGCACCAAGATCCTACATCGTCGAGACAGCCACCGGAGGCAACTTGAGGCGCAATCGCAAACACCTCCGTCTCCAGACCGGACCCGCCACACTCCATGATCCAGCACCGGAACCAGATCCAGCCCCTGATGCAGATCCACCTTCACCACCAGATGACGGCATAGATCCAGTGATGACAGCAGTCCCAGTGCAGAGCGTCCCTGACCCAGGTGGGACATACCGCACACGCTGCGGCAGGAGCATCAAGAAGACTGAGCGGTTTCGTGAGGAGTAGTGTGTGTATGTGCCTCTGCTGTGGACGGTATCCTGTATTCATTTCTTCAGCTGTGGACAGTATCCTGTATTCATTTCTTCAGCTGTGGACGGTATCCTGTATTCATCTCTTCAGCTGTGGACGGTATCCTGTATTCATTTCTTCAAAAGTAACACCATCCAGCATGCGTGTGCGTGTAGCTACTCACAGTGGATGTGTCAATCTAGTCAATGTGTGTGTAGAACTAGTCAAAAGTTAGACATAGCTAGTCCACGACTTTATTCCGAGTTCCAGAACGCTTTGCAGTCGGATGATTCACTTTTATGTTTCACTCGAAAGAAAGGGGGATGTCACGATAAGCTGTTGTTATCGTAGTTGATAGTCATTGTAGCAGACGAGGCCCCTGCGGCGGAAGCTTGTATTGTAAACCCTGTAGCGCTGGGCATGCGCAAAAACAAGAATAAAGTTTGGTTCCCGCAACCACAACCCCGCGTGGTCTCTCTCTGTTGCACAGTTAGTTGTAGAGCTAACGGTTAGTCGTAGAGCTAACGACACACTGGGGTCTGTTTCTTGAAATGTTTCAAATCAGTTCAATTCAAAATGGTATCTATGCGCTCGGAAAAGCCTATAATTATGCGCACCACCCCGTCTCTCAGAAGTTTTCCCAGTGTTGCCTTTGAAACAGTTCCAATGTTCGTCTGATTGACGATGGTCCTCTCTCGTCCTTTCAAGGAGCTCTTTCTCTTTCTGCGCCTCTCTCCTCCAGGCCAACAACGGTGTCATGTCTTTGGCTTTGTGCCTGCAAGTAGAGTCTCAAGCTTCTCAACACTTCAGATCTTCCGAGAAACAAGCCACTTGCGAAGGTTGCTTTGCTCAACAGTCTATCTGCTCGGTCATTTCCCTTCACTCCGGCATGTCCAGGGCAGTACACCCACAGGATATTCCGAACGTGGATGTCGACTATCGATACATTCCAGTCTGGGCTTCCCATTCCGTTTTTCACTTGAAGTGTTTGCTCAGATTAAACAAAAAACGTTCTGAAGCTATATGACACTCTCCTTGGGTTGTTTAAATCAAACAGGAGCATTCGATTGCGTCACATTGGCGTTGCTATGTACTATCCATGTGCATGCTCAAACAAAACCCGTACTTCCGGTTCCCGTTTAAGCAGTCCACATTCGGTACAGGTTGCAAAGTGGCCCCTCGGATAATCAATGGGCTTTGTATTATGCAGCTTGAAGTGACGGGGCTGCTATATGTAGAATCTACAACAGCATCGTTGACTTGTGGACAAACAAACCTTAATGGGTTTTCGCTATTAATGCGGACATCTCATCGATACAGAGGTAACAGAGCCAGGCCTGAAGTAAGGGCGTTTATTCAAACGTTGAGAAAGCTTTCTGTAGCACAGTTGACTGGCTGGCCTGTGCTGTTATCCATCAACCGTACTTTCCCTGAAAAGGTTGTGACACAAAAACCTCTAGTGTCGATACACTCTCTGATCGAAGTCGATACACAGATTGATCGGTGAACTCACCAATAAACTACTTGTTGCATACTTGCGGCCAGATAAAAATTTGCTTAAACATCCCCAGCCGCTTACAAGTGTCGAAAAAAAATAAAAAGCTAGAAAAAATTATCAATTCAATAATAATATAAAAAATAGAAACAAAAATAGAAATCACAGGTGAAGGTTCCCTCTCTGTAGCTGCAGCAATCAATTTATTTTGACGAGATTTAAATTACAGACAGCTGGTTTCACATTTGCTTTACACGCACAATCCAGCGGGGGCGCGGTGGTTTCTTACCTTCAGCAGAAAATTCAGTGTAACGCTGCGGCAAAGCCGCACACCAAATTTGGGGAGAGAAGAGTAGAGCGACTGTTCACTGATTGTACCGACTGAGTAGAGCGGCTATTCACTGATTGTACTGAGTAGAGCGGTGGTTCACTGATTGTACTGAGTAGAGCGACTGTTCACTGATTGTACCGACTGAGTAGAGCGGCTATTCACTGATTGTACTGACTGAGTAGAGCGGCTGTTCACTGATTGCACTGATTCGGTAGAGCGGTGGTTCACTGATTGTACTGACTGAGTAGAGCAGTGGTTCACTGATTGTACTGAGTAGAGCGGCTGTTCACTGATTGTACTGACTGAGTAGAGCGGCTGTTCACCGATTGCACTGATTGAGTAGATCGGCTGTTCACTGATTGTACTGAGTAGAGCGGTTGTTCACTGATTGTACTGACTGAGTAGAGCGGCTGTTAACTGATTGTACTGACTGAGTAGAACGGCTGTTCACTGATTGCACTGACTGAGTAGAGCGGCTGTTCACTGATTGCACTGATTCGGTAGAGCGGCTGTTAACTGATTGTACTGACTGAGTAGAGCGGCTGTTCACTGACTGATTGAGGATGTACCTCTGGTGGAGTTTATGTACCTTGTATTTACTCGCATGCCAGGTGAGAGTTACCGTAGGTGACTGGTTTTTGTTGTTGTGTTTGTGTGACGTCTTTCGAGCGCGAATCCGAACTCCCTTGTTTACCGACTGTTCACAGAGTGACTCTTTCATTCCTAAGTCTGTTCATTGGTTGATGTAAAGTCGTGTCAGGACTGCGTCAGGACGTCTGCTGAGGATGATAACTTTCCAAGAGAGGGTGGGGGGGGGGGGGGGGGTGCGAGTACCTAATGATTTTATTTGAGAGTTTTTATGTTTTGGTTTGTTAAACATTGTCCCAGGTAATTTTGGCTTTGCTGGGTATTAGCATTAGAAAAATACTATAGCGTATGTAGAGTGAGAGACAGAGGGTGTATGTCTAAGAGTGTGTACGTGTGTGTGTTTCATGACTTTGAATTATTGAAATATGTGCAATTCAATTCTTCGTTGTGCATTAATGCATAAGACCGAACGACAGCTTTAATTTCCCGCTGGGATGAATAAAATATAATGTTATTATTATTGTTATGTCCTATCACACTTAAAAGTGTCGCACCTTCTTGTGTTTGTATCGCCAGAAATACTGTTGGTGGTGTCAGTTGACGAAGGAGCGCGAGTCATTCCTTTGCCGAGTGTGGGAGGAAGGCGATGTGAGAAGACTGAAACAACCCAGAAGCCAATCCCATAAAATGGGCACAAGGCTGTTTATGAACATACCTCATAGTCACAATCACTCCGGTGCACAAGTGAAGTGGAGGAAAGGGCGTCACTCGGAGGCCTTACGCCTTTGTGCTCAAACAATTTTTGCGGGGGATTGTCAGTTAAAGAGAGTCTCGTCCGCCCGTCCTTTACCTTTGTGTTCCCGAAGATCGCAAGGACGGACTGCATTGTTTCACATTAGATCAAGCACAGATTGCAGTGTTTCACAGTGAGACATTAGATCAAGCACGGACTGCAGTGTTCACAGTGAGACATTAGATCAAGCACGGACTGCAGTGTTTCACAGTGAGACATTAGATCAAGCACGGACTGCAGTGTTTCACAGTGAGACATTAGATCAAGCACGGACTGCAGTGTTTCACAGTGAGACATTAGATCAAGCACGGACTGCAGTGTTTCACAATGAGACATTAGATCAAGCACGGACTGCAGTGTTTCACAGTGAAACATTAGACCAAGCACGGACTGCAGTGTTTCACAGTGAAACATTAGATCAAGCACTGACTGCATTGCTTCACGCTGAGCCACTAGATCAAGGACGGATTGTATTGTTTCTGAATTGTTAAAATCAGTATCTTCTATTTGGTAGATGATTTCGCGCGTACCGAAATCTAATGCAGTTAGAACAAAGTTTTGTTCTGCACTCAATAGTATTTCTGAACAGAAAAATCCATTCAAACGTCAGAGTAGTGTGAGTGCGTGCGTGTGTGTGTAAATTACGTAAATTACTAGTTAGTTTATTAAGTAACTTTCGTATCTTCTATAACTGATCTTTGAGTTTTAAAATATACAATATGTTATTGTGTGCATACTGTGATGTGGTTATTCAGCCACGTTTTAATTTCTCTGAGATAATAATCTTGAATTGATGATGATGGACTCTGTGTGTGTGTGTGTGGGGGGGGGGGGGGGGGGAGAAACAGAGAGAGAGAGAGAGGCAGACGGAGACTGAGAGAGACAGAGGATGCACTTGCGGTCAGCTTCCGCACCTCACACACATCACCACCCTTCCCGCACTGCCCCGCCCGTTTGTCGTTCCTTCATCCCTCTTACCGAGCTAGGTCTTTGGATCAGTTGTGGAAAAAAAGAAAAACAAGCTGTGTGTACGCCTACGTCAATCAGCATGCTCGTTTGCGGCCCCACGCTGCTAACGACCGGCTGTTCTTCGACTAGCAGCGAAATGGTAAAAGTAGCCAGTGTGAAAGCAGCAACTTTCCCTACAGTTAGCCAATGTCAAACTTGTTATCCTGTCACAAAGCAAGAATTTGTTATCCTGTCACAGGGCTCGGCTGTAAGGGTTGGGGTCTGACTGTGGGCTGGCTGGCTGGCTAACTGGGGAGTTGGAGGGGTCGGTGTCTGGCTGTAAACTGGCTAACTGTGGAGGGGGAGGGGTCTGGCTGTAAGCTGGCTAGCTAACTGTTGAAGCTTTCCCTATTCTTATCCGGTGTTAGCATTAATGGTGTAGGCTACTCAGTTATCGAGGTGCGCGCGCGCACACACCTACCCACTGACCCACTCCACACACAGAGGATATCTATATCACTAAAATTTGACGCTTCATTTTGATGCATTTTGATGTCTATTTCTCGTTGTTTTTTGCTTGTTTGTTGTTGTTGGGGGTGGGGCGGGGGTGGGGGGGGGGGGGGGGTTACTGATTTTCAGGTCAGCTGATGTGATATATATGTCATCATATTTGCTTCAGATTGTTATTGGAATAGCCGGGGAAACTGGCAAAACCTATCCGAATATGGAGACTGGAAAAGTGACATTGCACAATCGGCCCTCGGTCCCGGCTGATTTGCATGTGAATAACAGTTGCTGGCGAACGCCGTGTTGACAGTGAGAGTTTGGAGGGTTTGTCCAGGGCGTCGCAAGACCGGGCAAGATGCCGGGAGCCAACCACGGGATGCTGCAAGCCTTGAAACTGTCCACCTCCGCTCTGACTGCCCCCCCCCCCCCCCCCCCCACACACACACACACACACACTCTTTAATCAGCTACCCGCCTGCGGCAGTTCATCTCCACAACTTGATCATGACGGCTTGCGATGGGGCAAGTGAGACGTTTACTCTTCCATTCTCTCAGTCTCTCGTTTTCCCAGAAAAGGGTACAGCTGCTTTAAATATAATGTCAGTATTTTGTGGTTGTATGGTGGTCGTTTTCCCTTCTTCTTTTTTTTTTTTTTTTTTTTGTATGTGGCTTGCTGTGGTTGTTTTTAAGCACAATATCAAGAAAGAATCGAAATAAAAGCGCTTGCATCACAGACATACACGGACTACAAGAAGGAACACCGGAATCGCCATTCTGATCCGGGGTCCGGCTGTAGGCTGGCTGGCTGCTGGCTAACTGGGGAGGTGGAGGGGTCGGGGTCCAGCTGTAAATTGGCTAACTGGGGAGGTGGAGGGGTCGGGGTCCAGCTGTAAATTGGCTAACTGGGGAGGTGGAGGGAGTCGGGGTCCAGCTGTAAATTGGCTAACTGGGGAGGCGGAGGGGGTTGGGGTCTGGCTGTAAACTGGCTAACTGGGGAGGTGGAGGGGGTCGGGGTCTGGCTGTAAACTGGCTAACTGGGGAGGTGGAGGGGGTCGGGGGTCTGGCTGTAAGCTGGCTGGTTAAATGGGGAGGGGGTCGGGGTCTGGCTGTAGGCTGGCTGACTAATTGGGGAGGGGGAGGGGGGAGCGGTCTGGCTGTAGGCTGGCCGGTTAAATAGGGAAGGGGGAGCGGTCTGGCTGTAGGCTGGCTGGTTAAATGGGGAGGGGGGAGCGGTCTGGCTGTAGGCTGGCCGGTTAAATAGGGAGGGGGGAGCGGTCTGGCTGTAGGATGGCTGGCTGGCTAGCTGGGGAGGTGGAGTGGGACGATACCTCGGTCCAATCCAAACAAGTGTACTTCTGTATTGAATACAATAGGGTTGTCATGCACAAATTATGTAGCGTCCGTTGATGCTGCCTTCAAAGTCCCCCTGCCTTACAGCATCAAGAGCTCACTTCAAGTTCAGGTGGTTCAAAAGTAGTCATTACTGCTACCTTGAAGTACAACTCTCTCGCTCTCTTCACTGAAGAGAGAATGCCACATTTAACAACTGTTTTCCCGTGACACTTCGAATGCCTGTTATAACTGCGGTCAACCTGAAGATGAAAATCACTTTGCTGATCTGAGAACATTACAGCTAATCATCTCAACAGCAGACTGACTGGACCTAAATTGTACAACTTGTCAATATTTATGTGATACCATTTATACTGCGTGGAATCTTGGGGCGTTAGTACTCCATGTTACGCGCATTCGTAAAAACTGTTGAAAATATGACCTCAGAAAAATGATGAGTAAATGAGCGGTATTTAAATTCGTTGTAAAGGTAATTCGATTCGTTATACTGGACTCTTAGTTTTGACCATGCGTACTACGAGTAAGTAAGCTGGTGTTTTACGCCCAGTCGACCGTTACGTTTCAGGGCGACGCATACTACGAATGTTTGAAATTTTAATGTGGGCCACGATGTTTCCTCTTACAAGCCTAGCCGGCAGCCTACGGGGGTGGGGGGTATGGGGTGGGTGAATCAATATACACACACACACACACACACACACACACACACACACACACACACACACACACACACACACACACACACACACACACAGGGAGAAAGCTCGCAGCTGTTGTGGAGACAAAACCCAAGGATAATAGCATGTTATAACTTAAAGCATACAAATCTTTGCTCAATGCACAGAGACCATAAAGCACATATACTAGCATACACATAATTATATTCACAGTCATACAGTAACAGTAACCTGACTAGCATATACGATTATAATTTGCAGAAATATACCAGAGAAATTAAGTACTGAACCATAAACCAATACTGTGAAATAGTTACACGAATGACAAAGCAACCAAGATCATTATTTTATACTGAAGACGAAACTATAGCATTTTCAGTCAACAGTTATGAAAACCCAGTGTCAGCACTGATTGTCCCTTGTGGGGTCTTATATATAAGACCCCACTTTTTCACCCAAATCAGGCATGAGGTGATGGTAGCCAGTCTGGCCTTTGTCGACATCACTGGCATTACCGTCAGTGGACAACTGGTCATCGCACTTCATAAAATATCTTACTACACTCAGTAAGGTGACACCAATGTACTTTTTTCCACAAACAAAAAACACACCTGACCACAACTGTTTTAAACGCCAGGTAAAAACACTTCCGCTTAACAAAGTTGTCCTGGCAACTTTCGCATGGGGGCAGAGGGGGTGTGCGTTCGTGCGTGCATGTGTATGATGCATATGTGTGGTGTGTGTCTGTGTGTGATTGATTAAAAAAATAACTCTCCGCCTATTACTAAAACTGGTAATTTTTAATTGGGATCAGTGCACATTATAAATGCAGCTATATTATTACCCATGCTGACCAAGTAATCACCAACAACAGCTGAACTGCTACCAAACAGCTAGGACTGCTGTGATGTCATTGCAGAATGGTACATAGAGCTCAATTACTCAAACCAGTTATTGATTTAGAGATTGGTGGGGAGGAAGGTTTTTGGTGACTGATTCACAGACACTGAAAACATTATCTTTTCTATGCAGCTACATGAAAGCAGTGCAAAATGCCCCAAAAGGTCCTACATGTTCACAGTGTGCCCACAGTCTTCTGCATCAGCGGTGCTGTGCCACAAAATAATAAATGCTTTGGTGTATACACACACATGCACACACGCACACACACACACACACACACACACACACACACACACACACACACACACACACACACACACAAACTCACTGCACCAACAAAAAACTAAAAAAACTTAAAAATGTACTACTTGCAGCTGCAGTGTATAATTCCAAGACTAAGGTGAAGATTTTGTTGAAAGCTATTTCAAAGTTCGTCCTCACACAAGCACCAGTGTCAACACAATCATACGAATGCAGCCTAGTTAGTTGCTTTCCCTGACAGTGGAATTTCTGCTTGTGTAGTGTGCACGTCAATGCTAGAATTCAGTACCCACACTAGTCCAACAGCCCAACTCCTCTCACCTACCTGCTTTCTCCTTTACCTGTGACCAGCACAAAACATATATCATATGGGCCAAAACTACTCTTCGCGAATGAAATTTAGTACAAGTCCTCACGATATTGACATTATACCCACAGCTATTATTACAAGGGTACATGAACGGTTAGCAAATATGACCTTCATCTCTGTCCTTTATTTTTATTCAGTAATGGTTCAGTACACACAAAACATAACAGGTTTATTAGTATGTATAAGAATATTACCAATGAAGAAACTTTTTTTCCTTTTACTATATATGTAATTCAAACAATACATGTACACAAATTCCAACTCTAGGTCACATACAACTGAAACCTGGATACTTCTATTTACACCCAAACATATCCACCAACCCATATTTCTCCCCCCTACCCTTTCACCCCACCCCACTCACCCACAAACTCCAAACTAGTCTGGCATCTGCTTCTCACTCACCCTCTCATGAAACAGCAACCAACAAGGACAAAAACAGTGTGCTTACCAAAACAGCGAATACAGCAGACAATGCATCAAAATATGTGTTTGCATTACCATGGTAAGCAAGTGTAGGGATAATAATTACTACACAAACAAAATCAACAATAAAACATAACTGACAGTTCTGTACTCATCCACTGATACAAAGGAGTAACAATAATAACAATAATAAAAGCACAACACACTTAACAGTATTTGTAAGGTGACTGTGTTTTAACATTCACTCTAATTTCAGTCTTTCCATAGTTTCTTAGTGGCTGCTCTGTTCACTGAACACTGCCTATGTTGACAGTGAGCACTGATCAAGCAACCGGTGAATGCAGCACTGTTACACTGACTGATAGCTGCTGGTTCTCAGGGAAGCAACCACCGTTTAACATTAGCACAAGGTTCATCAGCTCCCATGGAAACATGCCCCTTGTTCAGTGCCTAGATACTCAAAGTCATGTTATTGTCAGTATACTTTATATACCTTCCCACTTTGTTTACACTAGGTCTGGTTATTAGTAACAGTATATCCACAAACCTAGTCTGGCTGTGGTACAAAAAAATATAGGACTAACCAACATTCAATGATGTTTTGAGTTTTACCCTGTGACCTTGACCTTGAACACAATAATTCAATCTTTTCACACGACACTCGGCTTTATGCTGATCCGCCATTAAATTTAAAGTATGTTTGGTTACAAAAAAACAAGAACAACGTTAGTTCAAAAGATATAGTCAAAACAGTCCTATTTTGATTCATGCAACCTTGAACTTGAAAGTAGCAACCCCTTTTCTTTTGTGCTTGACATTGCATCTCAAGATGATGAACCAACATACCACATTTGGTTACAGAAGATTCAAGTTCAGAAGATATCCCCTGGACAAAGCCCAGACACACAGAGACAGAAGGACAGATGGACACGGTGGTTCCAGATTCTATAACTTTGTTACAGCGGTATGTGTCCACAGCAACAAAGAGAAGTACCTCACAGCCAAATGCAATGTTCAATGCTATCACAAAAGCAAACATTTACAGAACAGTTTATTATCTCTTATCACATTTCATCGGTTGTCATATGAATACTAAAATGCATGCCTCTCTGTCAGCATTAATGTACTCCTAAATAAATTCTCTCTCTGTAAAGTCTGTTTCAGTTTTGTTCTCTCTCACACACACATGCACGCACACACCACACACACACACACACACACACACACACACACACACACACACACACACACACACACACACAAACACACACACATACACACACACTTACTTGCATACAAACCAAAGTTTTATGACCCCCCCAGATCCCTTTCTTTCATTGTGTGTACTTTTGTCACCTGAACCAATTCTGCTTGTTTTGTCAGCAAGTCTGTTGTAACAGAATAAATTATTCTGCAATGACATGCCTCGCAAACGTGAGCTTATGTACGTTAGAGGTGCTCTTGAGTGCAATCAACTCTCACTTCCAGTCCACTTCCTGACCACATCCAGATGAAAATCTTGTCAGGAGAACACAAACTTAGAGCCACTAACTCCATAACAGAATGGTATGGTCTCTGGGGTAAAAGGCAGGTGCACTACTCTGTCACAGATAACCTGGGAACACCAAGTTCTTCACACAGGGGAGGACAGAGCACTAAAACGGTTTCAGAGACAGTTATACACTCACATACCTTCCTTCAAGAGGAAGCTGGATGATGTAGCACAGAGCCATTACCATCACCTCGGCCTAGTCCAGTGAGTGTCTGTGTGCAGTGTATAAATATTATGAAACTACAACACTGTTTGCTGCTGTTCAACCTCAGAGACTTCCAATGTCATAGAACTTCTTCAGCACCGAAGGGAAGTTGTCCTTGTAAAGCACTGGATCAGCACGGAACTCAATGCTACGCAGCGGCATGCTCTCATAAACAGCTGCAAACTGGTTAATGCACTCTGACCTCTCAACCATGTGTGTGATGTCAGCAGATAACATCTCAGTGTTGGTGCACTGTGGACACTTGAACTTCTTGCGTGGTGCCACCTGTGGGAAAACAGTCAAATACCCCATAACTTAGTTTGTCAAAAACAAATATGCGACCCACTGCATGTGCAACATAAACATATGTATGAACTAAGATATAATATGATTGTTTATTGTCCATGCTAAAGTCATACAGGGAAACTTGACTCTTGTCTGCACATTACATAACATTACACTCTAACACACACACACACACACACACACACACACACACACACACACACACACACACATGGACAAGCAGCAACCACATCAAGGGATCCAAAGAAAAATTACTGTCAATAAAGGCAATTTAAGAGACTCATTAAACGCATACAGTAAACCTCACATTTCCAAAACATTTGTACATATACACAGTTGCATATTATTTACCCTCCACCCCCCCACCCCCCCCCCCCCCCCCACACACACACACACACATATTACAGAAATGATGGAGAGGTGTGTCTGATAGCTGGGTAGAAGCTTTTAAAACTGTTGCAAGTCAGGCAGTAGGCAGGAAATATTTCTGACAGGGTGAGGTAAAAGAGGGTATAGACCCTGCATCAGTTCAAGACATAAGCACTACACAAGTAGGCCCATGCGTAAAGTTTGCTGACAACAGATATACTATAGCAAAATAAGAAACAAATTATAACTACCAGTGGCTAGGCAACATAAGAAAAGGGAGGAAGAAATGTATCAAGCTAAACAAATTTTACCTTGATGGGAGCATGTCCTGTTGTGTTGGAAATAAGGAAGTTCATTGCTATGTCCTCACAATTCATGTGGTCATCCACCCAGGACTTCATGTTTCCCGGTAATGCATATGTGTAGAGGTAGCTGAAGTACTGAAATATAAATATTTTAAAAAGAGTAACTGGGTAACCAACTAGTTGGTTCTGAGGTCCTCAGTGCTCTGAGGTGGGTGGATAGGAGAGAAGGGGGTATGGTGGGGAGGGGAGAGAAGGGGGTATGGTGGGAAGGGGATAAAATGGGGTGGGGAGGGGAGGGACGGGAAGAGGATGGGGAGGGGAGGGAAGGGGATGGGTAGGAAGGGGAGGGAAGGGGGAGGGGAGGGAAGGGGGTATGGTGGGGAGGGGAGGGAAAATGGTGGGGAGGGGAGGGGAAGAAAGGGAAGGGGGTGGGGAGGGAAGGGGGTACAGTGGGGAGGGGAGGGAAGGCAGCATGGTGGGGAGGGAAGAGAGTGGAGGAATGCAGAGAGAGGGGTGAAGGGAAAAAGTAAACTGTAACTTTAAGCCAGTCAGGTTTAGACAAAACAGTTACTGCCATTATTATTAGTGGTACTGTGTAGTTGTAGTTGTATTAATGAATTTGTCATTAATATGATGCACATAGGCCTACATTGTCCTTAAATGTTTAAATGTTCTTGTTGTTTTATGACTGACATAAACGTGTAAATGGGCCTAGTAAAGACCCGTTTACCCCTATAGTTATTTCTCAGTACTTTTAGCAGAGTTTGTTATTAATCCACACTATCTGCCAACACAAACACTCCATTTTTCACTCATATATAATTATATATATATCAAACAGTGCTTTAGTCTTTTAGACAGTTACATTCCCAGATCATTTTACATTCATCTACTAAAATAACAAGAAAACCAAAATAAACAATGTGAACAATATGTAAAGGAAAAGGCAAACCACATTGCCATTCCATACACAGCCACATTTTATTATAGTCATAAATTTTTTTAAATATTTAAAAAGAAAAACAAAAGACCAGATATACAGAAAAAGAGAACAATTCAGCAACTCCTTTTTATTTATTTCCAGCCATAACACACTGTCAGATTTTTCTCACGACAGATGGACTTGCAAAACATTCAGTATTAGATCTACTTCTTTCATAATGTCCACCAGACAGTAATTAGACAGTCATTACCTATGTGAGAAGACATTATGTCTTATGTGAGAAGACATTATGTCACACAGGATGTGGAGAGAAAAAAATGTGGAGATTTTTTATTATTATTTTTTTAATAAAAAATAAAATAAAAAAGCCAGTAACAACAATAACAATATACTTTATTAATCCCAGTGGGAAATTAAAGCTGTCATTCAATACGGAAAGGGAAATTAGACAATAACAATGATCTTTGGCCCTGCTGGTGTAACAATGGAATCTGAGGTCTGAGGCCACCAGAATTACAGCAAAACTGTAGGTGTGCACATGTTTGTTGGCGACACCTGGCACTACTGCTCCTTTTTGGTAATGGAGTTGTCTTGCTGTTTTATGCAATGACCCAACTCCAAAAAACATGCCTTGCACTTTTACATGACAAGAATAAAAGTCTATGTCTTATGTTCTCTTAAGACAAATGCCTGTTCAAAGTGTACAACCAAGAGCTTGGGTGCTCCTGTACCCCAGCCTATGTTAAAGTAGGTACAAATCAAATCCAAGGCATTCATCCTGACACATATCAATCAAGTTACACCTTAACCTACACAATCAACTGTTCTTGTTTTAATGTTTGTTGATTATAAGACAACAAAAATTCCAAAATGAGAAAGATTTTTCACAACCATTCAGGCAAAGTTAATAACAAATCTATTTTCATTTACTATAAAAGTCAAAACAGTTAATTTTAACAGTTATTATATTAAGTGCAACTATTTCAGTTCAGGCTTTTTCCACATCCACTCAATGCTAAACTCAGTCACAAAGAAAATGAATTGTTATATTACTACCTACCCTTAATTCCACCCCCACCCCCAACTGACACACACACATACACACACGAATATGAAACAGGTAGCAGCTGGCATGTACAAATCAACTGGAAGGCTTGGCAGAAGAAATGTGTTTTTAGGTTAACTTCGAAAGTTGAGAGGGAGGGAGGGAGGGAGAAGCTCTCAGGTCGGCCGGCAGCAAGTTCCAGACAGTCGGAGCAATGTAACCAAAAGAACATTCACCGAAGGTTTTCAGGTTTGTTTTTGGAATTTTGAGCAGTATTTCTGTCAAAGATCGAAGGGAGCATGATGGTTGATATCTGTAGAGAGAAGAAGACAGGTATGGCGGAAGAGTGCCGTCAAAGTGATGGAATGCGAGCGTTGCGAGCTTGTACTGAATGCAGTATTTTATTGGGAGCCAGTGGAGTTCTTTCAAAAGCAGTGTGACATGATCACACTTCGATTTTTTCAAGATAAGCCGTGCGGCATTGTTCTGGATCTTTTACATGCACGCGATTTCTTCATCGGCTACTCCTGTGAACATAGCATTGCAGTAGTCCAATCCTGACGTGATCATAGACAAAACAAGCTTTTCTATGGAACTGTTAGAGAGGAACGGGCAGATAGAGGCAATTCTCCTGAATGCGAGAAATGTAGTGCGGCAGAGGCTACTGATGTGTTGTTTCACTGACAGTGTCAGGTCAAGATGCACTCCAAGGTACTAACAGTGGTCTGGAAAGGAATGCAACTTCCATCTATGTCTGCATATATTTAGTCGGTGGAATATACCAATGAGGAGATCTGAAGCTAAAATCAGTCAAAATCAGTGTTCAGGGGCCCTTTAAGACAGGACTTAGCAGTATGCTTGACAATGACCCGTGTCTTTGGATGCAGTAAGAATTAAAGATTTGTAATGGTCTAAGTGACTTTCGCATTGATGGGAGGCTACTATATTGCCCTAATTGCATCAGTTTCAGACACTTTTGGTAATCCCCCTTAGTCCAGTCAAGTGTTCCTTTGTTTTGGCATTTGTAACATGTGTGTCATGATGAAAGTTATGTTTCACAATGGCAGCACACAGAGTGAACATGCATTACTCGACAAGGGAAGCTGTGGAGTTAGTACTGAATGAAGGCTCAGATTTAAAAGATTTTTCTGACAGTGGTTCTGAAGAGAATGTTGATTTTGGCGAGGAGTTTGTGCCAGTAGATCTCAAAGCGGACTCAAGCGACAGCGATGGTGACACCTTCATTTTTATCATTGGGATCCATGCAACCAGTAGAATAAAACTTTTCATATACTGTTTGGAGTTCCTGCTTTGCTTTTGTGACAGAGAAAGGTATGTAATATGACTTTATGGATTATTTATCTGACAAGTACACATCTTAAGCTTTCTAAAAATGTATATGTTTATTATATTATTCCTAGTAGTTTATTTACAACTTTTTTTAAACAGGCAAAAACAGTGCATCTACAGGAGCTGAGTGTCATTTTGTGGCATCTTGATCGAGTTAAAAGGGCAATAACTTAAACATGCTGAATCAACCCTCTTCATTCTTTTTCCGCAATAAAGAAAACTGAACCTACCCTCTCACCACATAATTTTCATCTGATGGAGTTACAGAAAAGAAATTATAATGCACAAAACACACAAGTTTATTTGGAAACAAGCTGTCCTGTATTCACTCATGTATGTATAAACCAGCTGAATACAACACCAACAGTTGTTACTCATTTGGGTTGGTACACTGTTGCTTTTCGGCACCTGCAGTCCCAAATCTACACATAGTTCTGAAAGGCTTAGGGGGGTTACACCGCATACAATTTGTATACCTTGCGCCACACGCTTGATCTCTGTTGTTACGTTCTGCTGTGTTGTGTTGCTCACCTTGTGATAAAAAGCAGCGCCAGTAAGTACCATGGAGATGGCATTGGTCCACTCAGACTCATATTTCCATTTCTGTGTGGAGTTGTCCCACAAGTGTAGACGAGATGGAAAGCCAACAAGACGATCTGGAAATTCACGCCAGACCTAAAAGGAAAAGAATTCAAATTTTAAGGTTCTGTCAGAGAAAACAAATCAAGAAAAAAAAAATCTTTTAGTTTGTTTTTGTTTATCTGTGAAGTATAAACAAAGGAAGCAAAGTTCAGATGACTCACATTTAAAGGATTTACTTGGTTTGTTACATAACATACTCCCACAGCCTGGTGTGAGAAGTCTGGTAAACAAGAGAGTCACTTTTTTCTCCTGTGGTGAAAAATGACATGTTTCATGCAAATCATTCAACAGATAAAATCAGTGAAGGTAAGAGATTAAAACATTCACTGGGTGCAGGATTCTAGTTTGCTTAATGCGTGTCGCTTTTGCAACATTCTCAAATGCAAAGACTGACAACAGACTGCATATATAAGGACCCACTGCCACATCTACAGTCCTACAAGGCATTATTTGAGACAACAAAAGTCTTGAGACTTACAAGAACTTTGTAAGCACCTGCTAATCCTGTTACATAGATTACATCTTTTTTATGTCGGTCTTCTTCTTTTTCTTTTCTTCTTTGTCTAGTTTTACACGTTTCATCCTTCTAGCTTAAATGAGACACACACTGGACAAAACAATACAGGCAAGTGTAAATGACCTCATAACCAAACTCCAACTCATCCGGGGTCAGCATGATGATGTCATCATCCAGAGCCAGAATACACTCCGTTTCAATCTCATCATATGGGAAAAACCTGACAACAAACACAAAGGCAGAACTAGACAATATGCATCTCAACCACAGTCAGTCAAAACAAAAGAAGACCCAGTCAACTCACAGCTAAAATGGGGAAATTCTAACTCCTTACATTCTTTAAAAGTCTGGTACAAAAGACCCAGTCAACTCACAGGTAAAATGGGAAATTCTAACTCCTTACATTTTTTTTTAAAGTCTGGTACAAGTGGCTGTGAAAATGGCCCAGGTTATAAAAACTGGTATGAATATGAAACTTATGAACAAGAAAGTGACTGCAAGGACAAGAGCACAAAGTGACTGCAAGGACAAGAGCACTATAAAATACTCAGGTCTCTATTCTTGTCTTCTTCTTTTTTTATCTTCTTTTTCTTCTTCTAACTTTCTGTCCAGCCCACTGTTTGCTGTCTTCCTTCCTTGATTTCCATATCCACGTCTGCCTTCTCCCTGATGGAATCCACTCCTGCTGCTTCCTACCAACCTCAGGGTTCTTTGTTGATGAAGGGTTTTCCCAAAATATTAGTTTCTTTTCCCAGTTAGACCTTCACCTTCCTCTCCTTCCACAGCTGGTATTTTCTCAGATGCTGTTTGACCAAATGAATAATGTAATGTTTATCATAAGGAAGTGTTTCAAACATCTTGGTTAACAGCACCTGAGAAAATACCAACAGTAAGGATTTTGTGACAGTATAACATGTCAATGATCTCCTTTAAATGTAAAACCGAATGGAGTGCTTTTGTTTCTATTGCGAGACAAAACAATGGACAAACATTTAGCACATTTCCATTGTACAAAGAAAAAGCTGGCAGAGGGACATATATTTTATATGACAACATTAAAAAATATGATTCAACTTATATTTTGAGCTTATAGTTCACCTTTTCTGATCTTTTTCCTGAATACTGTCCTGAATATTGACAATCATCTCAGTTTTTGATTTTCTCAATAAATGTAATGTTAATGTCACCCTTAAAGCACCCACCAGGAATACCCTCACAAGTCATAGGAAAAAACTTAAAGCATGTCACATTAGTTTACTGTTGGCAAACAGGAATGGGTAATTGGTCAGTAATCATTTTTAACTTGATCATATTTCACCACAGTTAACTCCCTTACTAAATTTCACCAAATGTCATAAAGTTAACATCATATTTATATCATATTGTACTTTACAGTAAACAGCTAACAAAGCAAGTCACAAACTGACAAACTTTTTCACAGGGATGAAGAGTTTACAGCTGAATAATACTTTCTCCAACAAAAATGCCACTAAACTAGGAGCCCGCTGTACCTTGTCATGACCAAGATTCTACATGTGAATCCGTGAATAACAGCAGGACACCTCCTATGAATAAAACATGTGGACTATTCGTCATAGTATTTACTCAAATTCAAACCCAGGCAAACAGAAGTAGTGTCGTTTAAAAGAACATAATTATCAAAGATAAAAAGAAATAACAAACAGAATCAGAATCAAGCCCCAGTCTCCTATGTTAAAGGCCCAGCAGGCTAGCCACTTATTTATAATAATAGAGTCCAGCAAACAACAATCTCTAGCATGCTTCAATGCTTACCTGTTACTCAGTTTGTTTTTTTTAGTCTGGTGCACCTTCACAGGTTTGCCAATGTATGGCCAGGATGACACTGAAAAGACATGTACATTTTATCAAATCAAAATGCATGTAAAATTGATCTCAGGAAAGTGTTTACATTAGACATTTGTTTGTTGGGGTGTTTTGTTGTTGTTTACTGTTGACAGCTAAAACAACACAGGCAGAACTGATGTCAAAATGCACCTTTTCAGGTCCCGTTTTGATAATGCTGTTCACTTGATGGTTTGCTTCTTGTTGGTCAGGCTGCTATAACAGATATTATCCCTGTTGAAAACTACAAATGAAACTACAAGAATCATGCACTCAGATACACACTTTGTATCTCAAAAGAAGATTGAGGAAAAGACAAATACTGTTGTACAATAAAACCGACAGCACCAGCACATTATAGGCACTTATTACATTATAAGGCACTCATTCTCAACCTTTCACGTTCTACCATTTTTTGTACACCATGACAATCAACCTTGTTTCAGCTTTTTTACTTTACTTTGTACTAAGTATACACTCAGACCTGTTAACCCCCTGAAAGTATTTGCAGTACTTCAACCAGCAAAAAAGTGTAATCTCAGACCAAAAAGTGTAATTTGTGGTGAAGACCCTACCGGCACCATCCAGCCTCACTGACAGAATGAAAATTTGGACAAGTGTGTGTGTGGTACAGCACGCATACTCAACCAAAATAAATTTAGCAGGTGTGGTGGACTTTATTTGTGGGCACAACCTTCAAGCTGACAATATCCAGGCAACAGAAACTGTGTGCATGACACAACATGTGTACACAACAAAGCCATAATAATAATGGAAGTATGTAAGCTCCTTACCTATCAAAATATTTTAACAGCCCCAAGGCACGTACAAACGCGAGAATAGTGAAAGATGCTACAACACAAAATAAACTTTAACAAGATACACATCAATGTACTTCCTAGCACACACAGACACAGACACAAACAGGCATGCATGCATTGATCCAGGCAGGTCAACAGGAAAGGGGGGTGAGGTTGGTGGGAGGGGATTATGATTGGCAGTGGAAACAAATGAAATTTAGGACTTTAGTCACAAACAGAATGTCAAATCCTGTAGATGGAGTGGACTTGATTACAGCTGACTTGGCTGCAGTGACTTGTAGTAGGCTGACTTGACACTGTCCAGAACATCTTTGGAGTAAGTTCTGGTACCAAAGCTGCCTGGACGAGACTTCAATACCAGCAAACTCTCCAGAGTGTCGTCACCAAGAGATGATCTCTGGTCTGTGCATTTTTTTCTGACACATGAGAAAACCCGCTCACAGTGAGCACTTGAATGGGAAACTGTAAGGAACCCACACGTCACTTTGGAGAGTTCTTTCATGGTCTGTTCCCCAGTTTCATCTTTGAGATTCCCAACTGCTGACCACGTGTTGTCAATACGTTCAGCCATGCACACAGTAATGTCCTCTTGCTGGTACACTCTAAACTGTTCCAAGACTGTCTCCTTGGAGACACCAGGTGGAAGGAGGCAGGGGAATCTGACAAGCAGGCTGGTGAGGCTCTGTGCACTGGATGATGTCTGCAGGTTGGTGTCGCAACCTCCACATCCTTCAGCAAGTGATCATCCTCCTGTTTCAGACATAGCGGGAGTTTGAGAAAAAGTGAGTCACACAAGGACTGAAGCATGCAATAGTTGACCAGAAGAACTCCTCCTTGAGGCAGTTGTTCTGTTTGTTGTTGATGAAGTCTCTGGCAGCATCGCCAATCAGGATGTCCTTACTGGTGTGAATGCTATAGTGGAGTTTGTACTGCACTTCATGCACTGGCTTGCCTTTCAGTGCAGAGGGTTTCACAAACCTGACCATGATGTTCCTGATCAGCTTCACCACAGATCTGTGCAGGGTGTGAATCTTTGGCTCTTCGGCTTGGAAGACAACCAAGACATCCTCAAACAGCTCATGTGTGTAGACAAGAAAGAGGGCATAAAATTGATTTGTTGGAGACTGTACGTAGTTGAAGATTGTCTCCACTTTCTTCTCAGCATAGGAATTGCAGTCCAATTGTCATCTTGCTGCCTTTGGATTTTGACTTGACTTTGATGTCTCCTTTTTCTTTGCAAAAGAAGACCTTCAGGGCATCCCAGTTCACAATCATTCTGGTGAGACATCTGCAACAAACACAGGCCATAAGTTGTCATAAAAAATACCGTTAACTCAGGCAACTGAAGAACCAAGAAAAAACTACCTAGGTAATTCACAAACCGAGGGAAATAATGACTTCAGATTTTTTTTAAACAAATTAATAAAGGTCAGTGAAAGAAAAACAAATTAGTAAAGAATTAGGGTGTGTGGGGGTTGTGACTCATCTCAGATCTGGCACTGACCTGTTGCAAAAAAAATACTGTTGATTAAATTCTCTGCTGTGGGCATGTATTATAGTTGATACCATACCTGCTACTGCTCAGCCAACGGGTGCACACATGTTTCAGCATCCTTTTTCAGTCCAACCCACATATCTCCTGGTCTCCCTTGAATCTGTCAAGCTGGTAGGAACTCTTCTTGAAGTAGTGAAAAATATCCACCAAAACCTCTTCAAATGCAGGTAGTTGCTTGGCAGCTTTTCTGGTAGCATTGTGAATGATATGAAGTGTGCAGCTGACAAGGAAGATGTTCTTATGCTTGTCTTTCATGCATCCATAAACCCCCTTGTTGGTGCCAACCATGATGTTGGCATTACCACTTCCAAGTGCAAGGCAGTTCTCCCGGCTTATGCCGCTTGATGTCAGCTCTGCATCCAAAGGTCAAAGATGTTTACACCTGTTCAAACACACAGAGGAGAAGACTATGCCTGATTATCTGAAGTACATAAATGGTTCAGCCTTGAGCTGCAACATTTGGAACATGTGGTGCTGAAAGGACAAATCATTAAAAAAAATGTTCAGCATTATATTCTTGAGGAGTTAGTTGGTGCTTTGAGCCCAGACATCAGGCACAATATCAGGGCTGAAAAGAAACATATTTTGTTACATTTTTGTTTATGACTGATACAAGTAACACAAACCTGTGGCAGACCCTTCACATATGGCAAGTGACAGCAACTCAGATGAAACTGCACAGGTATCCAGATGTACAGTTCTGATGATGATTGGAAACTGCTTTGAATAAGCATCACTGCTGCCATCAGTTGAAATGGTGAATGGTCCTGTCTTCATCCTCTCTATGAGTATTCTCTGGGCAGTCCTTGCACGTTCTTTCAACACAGCAGTAGCTTTGTTTTGACCGCACTGGATTCCTGGAATCAGTAACAGAATTGGCAACCATTTTTGGGTTGGCCTGGGCATTTGCCATTACTTAATGATAATAATATTGCTTTATTTTTCATTGCATATCCTTAAAGGTTCTGAGCACAGTACCACCTCATGACATGACTTTAACAAAAAGTTTATAATCTCCTGGCTCCAGATGATTCTGGCAAGTGACTACAATTTTCTTTTTGATTATTGCATTAAAGCCATATAAAGGCTTAACACCAAGTCTAAGTAATGTGCATGAAAAAGGTACAACAGAACAATCAACAATGTACATAAAAAGTAACAAATTCAATGCACACACACAAAAGACTAAAACCATCATTTAACACAGACTTGATTGTTGTATTTTACAGTACCGTTTAGAAAGGGAACATTCCAAACATAATTGTAAACCAATCAATCAAACTAAAGCAAACCTTGAAATGAAAAGTAGATTAGGTGCAAGATATATTTATTCATATACTTTATGGGTATCATGTATTATATAAAAACATTTTTTATTATAACCAGAAAAAAGAAGAAAAAAAGAAGAAAAGAGTTCACTCTGATGAAAAAAACCCACAAACCTTTCACTATCTGCGAATCAGGAAACATCTCACAGAACAGGCCTGTGAGGGAATTGGCTGTTGCAAGCCGCAGATTCAGCTCTGCCATCATCTCACACATTTTGACCTCTGCCGTAGTAACTTGCCGTTTGAAGCTGTCTTTGCATTCGGTCAGTTTTGCTTTGTTGAAAAAGGCCTTCACAGTACCCAACGTCCCTGCTGGCTCTACAATGTTCTTGTGATATTGTGATTTCAGGTGCTTTCGGCAGTCATACTGGCCACTGTCTGCGCAGGAAGTCGTTTTTGCAGAGCTGGCAAAATACGTGATGTTTCCCTTTCGTGGATGGGCCTAAAAATGGCCAAGTGTCGCGGTATTCTTTTTGGTAATGCTGCTTTACACTTGCACTTGCAGGCCCACTTTTCTTTCATAAACAGTAACTTGCACTCACACATTTAAAGTCTGAGCTGTCCTCAAATTCGTCATCAGTTTCATATGCCTTCCTTTTTTGGCTTGACATGTCGGACGCAAGCAAAAACACCTTCTGCTGAATGTGAAAATGGCAGTCTCGACAAGTCAGAAGTAAAAATGTGGAACGGAACATCAACAAAAAGCAAAACCCAGAACGGCAAATCACCAACATGAATTTTATTTTATTTTTTTATTGAGCTGAAAAGCATGATCAGTGTAGAAATGGCATACTGGCATAGTCTGGTGTTAAAAAGTGTAAGAAATATGCCAAAAGCGTATGGGTAAACAGGTCTATACACTTATCTTACTGTGGTTGACTTTATCTCAATTATATTCAAGTCTTGGTACTAACATGGTGGTGGCTGTTTGTTCTGGTTGTTCCAAACTACCAACACCTTGGCCAGCGATGGGACAGCTGCCAACTGTCGAATGACAGTGAAGAGGGAATCCAGGCGATCGTAAGTCAGCACCACTGCTGTGAACCCCTGGGCTTTGCTGGGGACCAGGGGCAGGAACAGCGGGTTTCTGATCAAAGGCTGTTAATAAATCAAACATGTTTCAGAAACAATCATAATAACAGTAATAATGGTACACTTACATAGCACCTACAGCTCTAAGCACTTTACAGTAAAAAAACAACATCCATATTGGCCATAAGGTGCGCAAATGGGGGGGGGTCAGATTTTGACTGTCAATAAAATCTGTTTCAAACACTTTGTCTTGTTGCTGCTTTGTGTGTGCGTTCATAACTGGTCACTATCACAGTGGAAACAATATGAGCCCCAAATCTGGAGCAGCTGGAGAAATATTTATTTTTGAAAGTGAAAAGCGCCATGGAATTTGACCCCTGAAAACAGACACGCTCACGGTGAATGCTTTCAATGCTTTCATTCACGTACATGACGAATAAAAACATTACCTCAGTCACTGATTTACACAGAGGAGATATCACTTTACACAGTGCATATAAAATTCATTACTACTAAGTTTTGTTTTTGGAGTTAGAGGCTCCAAAACATCCCTCAAATGTTACTTGTGTTGAAATGTTTCATGACCAGCATTCACAGACAGTCTAGCAAAGACCCGACTTTCTCTTTCACTGAAACTTTACCCCAGTCACTGTGGTACATCACTGCATCAGACACCAATGTTTTATTTTACTGCCAAATGTCTGGGTAGTTTAAAAAATATATTTTGCCATTCTTCATAAAATTGTTGCAAGAAATAATGTTCAACAAAATATTTGATTAAACAAGCAAAAGGATTAAAAAAAAGGTTTCACACTTTTGCACTACATCCAACTAGTCATGTTACACATCCGGGTCATTTGCTTTGAGCACATGGCCGAATGGAAGAGATGTTGTGATATGCAAAAGGTGTGTGGTAATATTTTTGAAGACCATAAAAGGCGTAATGTTCAACAGCTTTAAACGTTCATCGGAGATTTAGTCAAATCTCATGGTTACATGATGATATTTATATTGGTACATGCCAAATCTTTTAAAAGTATCAGAATGTTAGCATACAGAGTGAGTTTTTGTTATGCTGTTTTCACCGAATTTCTTACAGCATGGGTGCATGTTGAAATCGTAATGTGCGACAGCAGAATGGTTATAAACAGTATATTCTGATCGTACTCTTTACATTTTTTGCTTGCACTTAGTGCAATTTGTTTTGTTTACAAACTACGTCTTCAAACAAATCATCACATATGGTAGACAATTCGAATTTACACAGGTTAAAGTCATCAAGTTAGGTGTTGAACATTATGATTACAACACGAGCTGTGGAAATAATAATGTTCAACATAATTACAATGTCTGTCTGCCTTCCAGAGTTCTAAAAATGTAAGGTGTTGATCTTAACAGCATTATTCTTTGGCTGTTATTTTTTTAAGCAATATTTATGATGATTTTTAATATTTTATTATTATCAATTCTTTCACTTTGAAGTTAACTGTTCAACTATTTTTGTCCTAGGCACCCCGAGTCAACATGACCAAGAAACGCATGGATGACAGGTTGCATGTGTGTTTTCCTGTGACACCCAAAGGCAGCAAAAGTTGCACTCACTCTTACTTGTTCCATTTTCTCTTACAAAACACTTACTTGTTTGTTAAATAATAAGTATTACTTATTTTGTTAAGAAAAACAAAGTACCATGTTGTGTCATTAATGTTAAGTTATCCACTACAACAAAATTAGACATGCTATTTTGTGTAATGACTGTTCACATGGAAAGAAGTATGTGTCTTTATACTTTACAGTAATAAAAAGTTACTGATTTATAATTTTCATCAAGAAACAAACAGCATTGTACATCTTGTTGAAATAGTAATGTACAACACATTTCTTACATCATTTGCTGTTTATGTCAAGAAAGCTTAAATTTGAGAGAGAAAAAATCATCAAATCTTCCTTGTCACATATTGTTCTATTAAAGAATAACTGTTTATGTTACAAAATGTCTTGCTTTTTTTTATTCATTTAAAAATGTTCAAGATTGGCTGCATGTTGAACATTATCTATTGCAACAAACCATGGGTAACATGCTGTTCTGTGTGACACAGAACAACAACAGTTCACTTGGTAATATTCATGTGAATGACATCTTGTAAGATCAGTTGGGTTTTTGCAGTTAACTGCATCATGAGCAGCACAGTGATGTGGGCTTGTTGCAATGTGTAATGTTCAACATATTGTCACAAATCACACTGAAAGTCAAAAAAATGAACAAAGAGCAGCACTGCCTTCTCCCTTCACTGGTGGATGACTTCACATGTGTTCATTCAAAAAATGCATTACTCACTCACATCCTGTCAACTTTATTTTCTAGTACCTCTGTCCTCTTTTCTTGCACACCTTTTGGCACTAAGTCATATGTATCTTTTGCAACACTCATTTCAGTTTATAGCTGTATAACTGATGAATACATCAAACCAATGTCAATAATCCAATTAATGCAGTCAGAGAGAAAACAAAATCAACAGTTAAGTTGTAGTGTGTTGCTGACTCTGTTCTAGTCCAGAAAGGTGGATACACAAAATCATAAAGGACTTCACATCATAAAGTAGGTAGGACCAGCATCTCGTTAGCGCTGGGTAACATGGTCATCGTGAGGCAAATATTGCTCATTTTCAACTTGTCATATCTGCCTTGTTCTGTGCTGTTTGTCAATAAAAACTACTGTCTCACAAAAAACGATCTTTTTACGACCTGTTGATGCCATTATTTTGTGCGTGAATGATGTATTGTGAGTTTGGAAGAAGTTTTAATGAACAAACCAAGCGGTCGGAAACCAAGCGTGGTTCTGATGTTGAAAGTCAGATGAGCGAGGTCGGAAATGGTTGTGTTCAGAAAACCGCTGGGAACTTTTAAAAGAAAAACATACAGACATGAAGTTATAATTTTTAGAAAGAGAATTCCTGTAGATTTATCCATTATAAAATTCGTTAAAATTCTTTGTTTTCGACTGCAGCAAAAATTGAGTCAAAAAATACATTCGTTTTTACCTTAAATTTATACCAAGAAAGTTTGAATGCACCATATTAAATTTGGTATCACTGGAAAGACGAATTTTCGCTCTTTAAAATGGTGTATCATTTGATCCGGAAGCGAGTTCTTGTAAAAGTTCCCATGCAACGGAAATTGGAGACCCCATAGATTTTGTTGTCTGCTCGAGTTGCGCGATCGCTAAAGTCTGTGACTACGTCAGCAGCACAAAAGATGCTCACCCTGGAGGAACTGGAAAGAAACCATGGTAAGTTTTTTATTTTAGCGATAACTAAGTAAGTTTCCAACACAACCATAACTGTATTTTTGTGCTGTTTACATCTCTTTGAATGCAACTGAAGCAAATTCGTTGTGATCTGGTCGTAGTTTGAACAACATTACAGAGTTATCTTCTCATTAGTTCCTCCGAAATGCAAACCGCTGTAAAAGTAGTAATTTCTTTCCCCGTAAATC
Source organism: Alviniconcha strummeri (assembly GCA_963584105.1). Lineage (NCBI taxonomy): Eukaryota > Metazoa > Mollusca > Gastropoda > Provannidae > Alviniconcha > Alviniconcha strummeri. The sequence goes on from OY757544.1 coordinate 14,588,256, forward strand.
CGAATTGACAAAAACGTGATGTATGGTGTATGTTCTCGACAGTGAATTTTTTTAAAGGAAATTTAGCAAGTGAATGATTTTTTAAAAATATATTTGTTGTTCTTGTCGAGGACAATAACTCTGATTTAGCTCACAGACGATGCAGTCACGACCCATATGTTGTTGTTTTTTATAGTAGATCTGCTCATCTAGACAAAACAAAATAAAAGCAAGCCACCAGCCAAAATTAATGTTATAATGAGAATTTGGAATTGTATTTGCTTCTGAAGAATTTATTTCTTGTTTTTTTCCCCTTCTTTCTCTTCTACCTTTTGTGCTCATGGAAGACCTGGCACACTGGCTAAAAAATTACATGATTTTTTCAATCTTTGCATATAATAATAATAATCATAATAATCACAAGGGGGGTGGGGGGTGGTAAAAAAAAGAAAGAGTAATAATGACAAGTTTTTTGGTTTTTGTTTAACATTTTGCAAGCATGATTGACAAGACAAGACTATGGTAACAAGACAGAAGTAACTAAGTCAATAAGAAAGACTGAACAAGAAACAAAATGAAAGAAATAATCACACACACACACACACACACACACACACACACACACACACTTCAAGAGCCACATCAAATGTGGGGGTGGTAGGGGGTGGGGAAAATAAAATACTCACAGAGCAATGTTAAATACAGTTTTGAGCATGTAAATTTTTTAATGTCATTGATGTGGGACTCCAATTTTTGTTAGTTTACTTTTCCTTAATAATCCAGGTCTTTTATCTAAACTAAAGTAGGGAAGTGTTTTGCTTTTAAGTATTGTCAAATAATGGCAAGAGTGACTCCAGTCGGGTTTTTGCTTCTGGGATTGTTTCGATAGCTGAGACTGGTAGCAGTAGTCAGATACCTGAAAATTAGTTCTTGTCTGCTTCCTTCTGTTTGTACCTTTCTGATTTATTTATTTTTCAAGTTATTACTGCATGATTCACACAAAGTCAAGTAAGTGTTATTTACAACTAAACTTCAGAATTTGATGATTTAATCAGTGAGTATTAAGTGTATTTAATTGGTGAGTATTAAATGTTAGTGTGCTGTTTATGTTGAAATAAATCTTTTTTACCTGTTTGTTTATATATTTCTTTGTTAATGATTTAAGAGGATGATCAGTTTCATCATCTTGAGGAGAGAATTGGTCCTAGAAAGTGAGGCAGGCCTCAACATCTACCACGAGGCCACACTTGGACTGCAGTTTTTAACTTCTTTTCCTCATTCAAACAAGTCTATATATATCTAACATTTGGCTAAATTTCCATATGCTGTGCATTTCCCTTCTCTGATTAATGCTGAATCTGCAGATACCAGAACCATGGCTGTATCTTTTTCCATTCCAGAGTTTGATTTGCTTTAATGCTATTACCATCAAAGATTCACGGTATATTTGCACCCTTTTTTCTCATGGAAACTTGCCTTTGTAGGTAAAATTTAGCTTGCACTTCTTTAGACTTGTGAATTTGTATTGTCTAATTAATGCTGAATCAGTTGATACCAGAATTATGGTTGTTCCTCTTTCCATTCCCATGTTATGTTTGATCTTGTCATGGTACCATCAAAGATTGGTGATCAGACAATGTCAAAATTTGTGATTTTTCCATTTTTGGCACTCCGCATCTCCAAAATTTGAGTAAGGACGACTACTGAAAAAATTGTGTTTAGTCTATGTTGTGCGGACACTGTGTAAAACAAGCTGGGTGGATGTGTGACCAATACTTTTTATGCTAAAGCCATACAAAAACGGCATTTTGTAAAATGTGCATAAAATGCCTAAAATAACGACTATTTGAAGGGTGATATCTCAAAAAATATTATAGATAAAATTAATGAAATTTGGTTTGTGTACTTGCCTTGTGACCCTCTTTAATATCACATATTAATGGATTGCATTGCTTGCTTTTCAAAATTTGGCTGGACCTACCTACATAAAGCCTCAAAAACATGGGGAGCCTGCCATCATGACTACCCACCCCACTGCCCGTCTCCAGACCCCTGGCATGACTGGGCTGGAAAGGGTCATTATCACTCATTCACAGTGACACACTCCCAAACTCCGCCTGCTACATCCAGACACGTATGGAGGCACACAAACCATCCTGCCATGTTACTCACTACATCCAGACATGTATGGAAGCACACAAACTAACCATCCTGCCATGTTACTCACTACATCCAGACATGTATGGAAGCACACAAACTAACCATCCTGCCATGTTACTCACTACATCCGGGGGCTCATTCCACTCATGGTAGGAGCGAGCAGCATAAGGGAAGACACGGCTGTTGATGACATCAAGAGTAGTCAAGGTGATTTTGGCCATGGAGTCAAAGTAGTTGCGGTAGAGAAATCGGATCTGACGTCTCATAGAATGAACACGATCCACACTGTAGTTTCCAACCACCTCCATCAGCTTAGGAAGTTCCTCCTCACGGACTTGGGCGGATGCCCTGAAAAAAAAATACACAGCAGAGCAGACTGGGAAGTGAGAAACATACACATAAAAAAGACTCTTATCAATATGTCCTATGACAACTAATATACAACACTCTGAGATAAACATAAAAGACAGCTTTAAAGAAGCTGAGTTAAACAGGTACGAAGCTGAGACAAGAGAATAAGAACCAAACAAAATGAGAGAAAGAATTTATGTATTAAAATGCAAAAATCAACAACAAAAATTAAAAAGACAAACAGAATCTGTGTTTATTTTTTCTCTGTTCATCATCAACAACTAAAATTAGTATGTTTCCCTCCCATTAATGCTAAGGAAAAGAAAATGAAAATGCCAAGGATCTTGCCATGATGTCAGGCTAGCCCAACAGTAACATTGCTCATGATCTGATAATATTTACAGTCAGTCTAATTATATTTTTTAAAAATAGTTGTTGTTTTTAAATATATTTTTTCTAAGAGTAGAACTTCTTGGTGAAACATCACTGAAGAACAAACCTGATCCAGTCAATGACTTCAGAAAAAGGCAAGACATAACCATCAGCCACAACAATGGGTATGCAGCCTGCCATCAGAGCATCACTAAGTGCTGGGGATCCTAGTCTGGCTCCTCGTATCACCAGGCAAAATGTTGCTTCCTGCAAAAGATCAGTACAATTATACTACCATACGGGCCATAGTAATCAGCTGCAAAGAAACCCACATCCGTCCACTAGCTGAGACTGGGGTGTAGAAAAAGAAAAAAAAGAAAAACCAAGGGACGTAATTCCAGACCCACCTGCAAAATCTCTGGATATTTGTACTCTGTGTTCCCATAACAACGGCGTGTGTAGTTCCAAGGTTTCTGTTCACCTGGACAGGTGTCCAGCAGCAAGAACCGGGAAGGATTTTGCTGCTGCAGATCTTTCAGGATGGACCTGTACTCCTGATGGAGACCCAGCTGGGAGGACACAATCAGCCACTGACGACCTTCCCTGAGGACACACCAGTACCATGGAAGTTATCAAACTGAGGACACACCATGGAAGTTATCAAACTGAGGACACACCAGTACCATGGAAGTTATCAAACCGAGAACAAACCAGTACCATGGAAATTATCAAACTAAGGACACATCAGTACCAGGAAAGTTATCAAACTGAGGACACACCAGGGAAGTTATGAAATTGAGGACACGCCAGTACCATGGAAGTTATCAACTGAGAACACACAAGTACCATGGAAGTTACCAAACTGAGGACACACCAGGGAAGTTATCAAATTGAGGACATGCCAGTACCGTGGAAGTTATCAAACTGAGAACACACAAGTACCATGGAAGTTATCAAACTGACACACCAGGGAAGTTATCAAACTGAGGACATGCTAGTACCATGGATGTTATCAAACTGAGGACACACATGTACCAATCCATGGATGCTATCTGAGGACACACCAGTACCGTGAAAGCTATCTAAAACTGAGACAGAGAGAAAGAGAGAGAGAGACTCAGAGAGAGAGATAATAATACGATATCTCCCAGTGTAACAAAGGGATGACAAAGTAAAAGGTAAATAGGTAAAAACTTCACTTGAGGTTTTCTGTTTCAATACTGCAGCTAGCTGCATGAGATTGGTGGGATATGCTGAACAAGCCAGTGTGCATCCAGTCAGATAAACTCAACAAGCAAACTGCAGTTTTCTCACAAGAAGAACCTAGGCACTGATGATGTATACAGTTCTATACATTCTAAATAGCATCTGTTCTCCACTAAAAATCTAAAGAATTTTTGTTTCTCCACTGGTCTCTCTCTCTGTTCACCCTAACTGTAATGGATGACTGGAAGTTAAACACCAAGTTACTCACTCACCCTCTGGGGCATGTGCTTGCACATGTATGTGTGTTTGTAATCAGGGTATAATGGCAGCCTCCTTACTCTGTTTCTTTCTACATGGTACAGTGATGATTGTAGCCAGGTATACTGCCAGTTAATTCCCTTGGTCCAACAATGTCAAAGCAAAAACTTACCTTAAGGTTTTGTTAATATATCAGGAATCACATTCTACTGTTTTCTATGTGCATCAAGAAACAATGGTGACACTCACAAGTAAGACTTTTCAGGCAGCACAACGTCCCTGACCAGAGGATTATAGACAGGCAAAGCAACATCAAAAGTACGCCGGTAGGAAACAGAGTTGAAGCCACCACCAGCCACGATGGCATTCCCTGTGTCAGCCTCCAAGTACGTAGCGTAGTCAGGTGAGGTACCAGGTAGCATGTTGAATAACAGATGATTTGTGCCTTGGTTCCACCTATGGGAAAATTCAAGACAAAACTGGTTTAGTGGCAGTGGCCACACTGTGACTGGTTTTCAAGAGCTAACATTGTAACAATAACAAGCACTAACCAAGTGAACCTGCCACCACTCAAGTGTTAGTGAAGTGAGGGTTCAATTTCCATCAGGTATGGAGGATTTTCACTGATATTAATCTTAGGATTGGGTGCCAGAAGTCTCCAGATACTCCTGTTAAGAATGTTAGCTCCCCCCAACCCCTCCCTCACTCCCACCCCCACATGTACACACACACACACACACACACACACACACACACACACACACACACACACACATATATATATTACTTTTCTTAGGTAAACATACATCTATGCACACTTTCTGACTGTGTGAATTTGTATCCAATGTACAGGAGGATAAGTATACTTCTGACAGTTCTGTACAGTAAATGGTATGTAACTAATGAGGAGTTACATTTTTCTTGTAGTTTCCATGCCATGTTGTCAGGCATAGGAACTGTCCAAAGAAATAACCTCTGCAACTAGCAGCATCCAGAGGCATGCACCCACACACCCCACCCTCCACCATTTTTTTTTTTTTTTTTTGGGGGGGGGGGACTATAATCAAATCTATGCAGTCTGGGGGCATTTGACAGCATAAAATCAGGTTGTTCTAAAGTGTGTGTCCCAAAAGATCAACATGCTAAGGACTGTGAATTATTCTGAACTGCCAGTAAACCCCAGTCAGCTGAACGATCTCTAAACTCCAAAGCTAACAACTAACGCTAATCATTACGTACTATATTTATAACACTTTAACAGACTCACATTTTCAGCAAGTCAAGAACTTACCATGGCAATGAAGCCAACACTTTCCCAACCTCCTTGGTGAAGATATTGTTCTGATTTAACAGATCTATAGAAGGTACAAATATACACGCAGTTTCAGAGTCACTAGTATAAAACGGACTCTCCGCAATGGCTTGCAAAATCTGTGCAAACTCTCGTGACATGCTTGTAGCAACAGGAAGACTGTTTTCATTTACATAATCTTTGATGGGATAAATGTAGACGCTGATTTTAGTCTCATCATTATAACCACAATGATAAACATTCACACAAGTGTGAAATGTACATGTGCTATTCCTCTCTGTTCCATTTTTACTGTCCTTGGTAATAAGAACAATTTCATTAGTTTCTAGATGACGTGGAAAACGATGAACCAAGTCCTCTGCTGCTTCTTCTGATGGCCACAAGAACAAACACATCATGAAAAATGTCAAGAACAGAGCAGCAATGCCAGCAAAGATGATTTTGGATGGATATGTGAAGAGAGCAAAACGACGTCTGGGTCGAGGTGCCATAACTCACAGAGTTCTTTTTCAAGTATCTTCTTCAAAAACGTATTTAAAACATAACCTATCTGTATGTTTATCTTTCACACGTTACACTCTCTGTTGATTCTGTCTGACTGTCATGTTGCTGTAACACTACTCCTCATCAAAACAGGTTCAGATTCTATCCAATGGTCATGGTGAAGTCAACGCTGAGATCCTCCATTTCACAAAGTAAACCATGTATAGATCTGAAACATTGACAGAAAAGGCAAATCCAAACTATCAGTCCCCATAATAAATAATAAATAAGAAACCGAAACTAATGTTATTAATTGAGCTGTGTTGTAAACATAAAACATCCTGCCACTGTTGAAGCAACGAACAAGTGATTCATCGAATGTATACATGTGTGAGCTATGACAGGTAATTATAATACAGTAAGAGTGGCATTATTATGTTAGTATTAACAGTAAAATTTTACAGGTCATTACTGAAACTGTACCACTATTACTATCAGTTCTAAAATAGGAAAATGCAAATAAGTAAGCAGACACAGTACTCTGTCCTGTTTCACTTTCAATTGTTTCAGCTGACAAATTCACATAACAATAACAAATGTATGCAGAATGTGCACAAAAAATGCACAAAGTGTCAATCCTTTTTGTGTTCATGTAAAATATGCAAAATGAAATGTACACAAAACATGAACTCATTTGAAGCACTTTGACTGACACCAAAACTCCCAACATGCCCTTTGATCTGAATGATCTGCTCGCCCATTCCAGCTAATGGGGTCAATTTGACAGTACAGCAACCTTCTGCTTTTCGAACAAAAAGAAGCTGGAATCAACAAAGGTGATACTAATGTTCCCTGTCGAGGAACTGTCCTTAGACACATTACAATGGCTACCACCGTACCAACATATATATATATAATACAGGGGTCATGCTGCCTTTTAGAGATTACGTATTTTGCGTCAATGGCATGAAAAATGCGTACAGTATAACCTAGAATTAACGCACATTACAAAGCCAAAATGATGTAGTAACCTGACTGTAGCTCACGGTCTATAAGTATAACGTGAGCAGACGAAAATAGTAAAAAGGTCTATCCATGCACAAAAAATGTGGTAACGTTCAGTAAATTTGCCGTTCACAGAAAAAGTTTGAATAGATCAAAACATCATACACGGTAGCATTTTATTTATTTTTAATGGAAGAACTGCAGCAGACGATGTCGGCAAACCCAGTTCTCATCTACTGCAGGATATAGCAACGAGATGAAGTTGAAGTTGAGGCTGTCGCCATTTTCTCTCATTCGTATTCTGTGTCGACGCATGTTTTGTTTTTGATTTCGAAGTCTTCTACCTTTGAGTAAATTCTGATATTACACGCTGACAAAGTAGGCATACTGCTTGGCTCCAGATTCCATATCTGGGATCATGTCCTCCATCGATTCACCAGAAAATACCACTGATCAGTTCGGCAAAATGTCTGGCCAGTCTGATACGGGAACCAATCTTCTTCCAGATCTATACGGGTTCATTAGAATTCAGTTACAAATTAATCATTTTCTTTTTTCGGAAAAGTATGCAAATTTTATTCACAAACTATAAGGCGCATGGACAAGACTTTAGGAAAAGTTTCACCGTCACTTTATAGTCCAAAAATTACATTAACTTACGGGGAGTTACGCGTTTATTTCGCTGTCCAGATTCCGCCCTTCATTGACTGGACTTGAACGGCTGAGATGACATTGCGTTTTCAAGCAGATCTAGTGTTAAGTGACGTGGCATCCCCGGCACCAGTGAGGTATATCTTGTTTAATTGGTGTTGTCATTTTGCATACGGTAATGCAGTGATGTGGCTAAAATGCATACAGCACCCAAAAAATGCAATATTTACGCAAAATTTTGCAATAAGCACGACCCCTGTTTTAGATATATATATATATAAATATACATTCTGCAGATTCAGCCTAGTACTCCCCAAATCAATAATGTTACATACATTATTATTATATATATTCAATACCACAGGTAGGTCAGAGGTGCAAATGTAACTTTCTCTCTTTAGTTGTTCAAGTTCATAATGACAAAAATCACTTAAGTGTCCAGGGTCTTGAAACTGAATAATAAAACTACCAAGGTTCATTTAAAAAACACTGTTAATTTCAAAATCTGCTAGACTTAAAAGAAAATTATACCAGTCATTATGTGGCCAGAGTCCAAATACATACATAATTCTTAAAAAGATTAATAGCAAAAAGAAATAAAATGATCAGCCAGCATTTACGTAACTTCAGAACTGTATGCATAGTTTGTTCCTAGTCACTTGGCCACAGCTTTGTCCAAATAGAACTTTAGAAGAGAACAAAACTCAAAATCTGACTGCTCATGTTTCATAAGACATTAAGAGGTGATACAACTTTTTAGAAGTTTTCAGTACTATCTGACCACTGTCAGGTTAGACAGTGTTGTGGAAAAGGCTGGCATCTGTCATTCAACTGCTCTGCTACAAAAATAGATCTCCCAGTACCACAGTGGCCTACACTTTGATCTGGCAGCTGAATATTCAATTTTAATTTAATCACTGTTGAGTTTTTCTGTCGGTTGCGAAATGAATGTTCAGTGTTTCTCATTTGCTGTCTTTTCACTTATGTGTTGTTTTCCATCAGATGTACTGCTTTCCATCAGAACAGACATGGAACAGCTTCAGTTTCATTCCAAGCTGTCTGGATGAAAAGCAGCACATGCCACATATGACATAAACTTGATAAAGTGAAGGAAGTCAGAAATTTCTGGGATATTTTAAATGCCATTTTGGGTCACAAATATCATCAAATTCAATGATCTACATCTAGCAAATGATATAGTTCACCAAGTTCAATGTTGCTTTACGTCCACAGGAGATGATATAGACTATTACAGTATTAGGGAAAGGGAGCCCAGGATGGCCACCTTGACTTTCACACAGCTCCTGAGCTCTGATCAGCACCAATTCTTCTTCTTCATCCTTTTTATTTAAATTTTTTGACATAAGTGATATTAGACCAGATCATCAGCACTGAGGAAGCGTGCACATCATCACTAAGAACTAAATCTAGATCAAATGTCAATGGTGCATACCCACATTGAAAGTCACAATTATCTCATAAAACTCACTTTTTGTTGCAAATGTTGGATGCTTCTGATATTATATATGCGTTTAAACTGTCCCTGAAATTCCTTGGATATTATCACAGAAGAAATCGTCGCAAAAACGGTAATTACAATTGATTATTTGGCTGCCAGACCGAAGCGTCAATGGATCATCATATATAATTATAATAATATAACATGGAGGGAGGGGGGGGGGGGGTGATTTCTACCTTTTCTAGTCACGCTGCAGGTGGCGAGTGATTTCCTGCATCGATTAAATTTTGAACATACATTTGCATGGGTGAAGTTGCCCCAAGTAGTAAGTTTATAGCAGTATGTAGTTGTAAATCTAGTCGGGCGAAGACCTTTCTCATGTGTCCGTCTAGTAATCTACAGGTACTCGTCTTACTTGCAAATCGCATGGAATGGAGATGTGCGTTTGGGTGTAGTCACAAGCCATTCTTGGTCAACAAGAATAGTTCCAAACGAAAACTGTCATTCAGTGAACATCTGAATCAAGCTGTAACTTTGAAATCGAATAGAAGGAACTGTCACTGGTTTTTGTGCCACTTTCGTGACCTTTCAGATCGAAGACAACAACTTCCGTTTAGTGCTATTCCGAGTTGACTGGAATTTTATCCAATCAGAATTCTCTCAATATACCGAACACTCGGTACGTGGTCGAAGTGTTAAGGCAAACTCCAAACTGGTTTACGACATCCTTCCTTCAACTACTGCCGTATTTAGTTACGCCGTAGTGTCCAGAAAACTGTCAGCTAACGAGCAGTTTTTTGTTGATGCTCAATGTTTGGATGTTACTCGCCGAGTGTAGTGAAAGTATTTCACACAATCATACAGCACACATCAAGAAATGTCCAGACTCCATAGTGGGGACTTGAAACGGCCCGGCAAAGGCCCCAAGCCTTCTTAATTTATTCATACGTCATCAGCACGGCCATAGGCACATGGCATTCAGTATTACAATCTCAACACATCTCCCCCTTTTTGCAGTTAACGATCTAGATAACTAACATGCATACTAAAACGATTATAATCTACACCAGTTTCAATGTATGCCACACCGGCTTACGTTTACTTTCATCTCAGTAGATAGCACGGTTCTGCATAGCATCTTTGATAATAACAAAATGTTGGTTGGTTAGTGTGGCACATGATGGTAATGAACACAAATCAGGACTGTATCTTTCCATTAGCACAGTATATACCATGTCGATGCAATTTCACTTCAGGATGGAGTTTCTTCTTGGTCATAAACCCAAAGTTAAACTGATGTACTCACCAAACTGGCGATGAATTTAATCCAGAATTTGTCACACTCACCAACACAAGATGATAAGCCAGGCATTGGTATACTCCAAAGAAAATCTTGATGTGAAATCCAGAGTGGTATGAATCACGTAGGAAACTACTACTGTACTAGACACACAGGATAAACACTAGTGCACTCATGGCACTCTATAAACACTGGTGTGCTCAGGGCACAATCGACTCTACACAAATGATATTTAGACACATTCTAAGACGCACTAGACACACTCGAAACTACACACACATAAAACTGTGCTCAAAGCACAGTCTAATCTACACATGTGTGCTCTCATGGCACAGCTAAACTACACAAATGTGCTCTCGTGGCACAATGGAAAACTACACACTTGTGCTCTCGGAGCACAGTGGAATACTACACACTTGTGGTTTCATGGCACAACACCGCACACAAAATCACCGATATCTGGCAGGCTTATTGATGATGCGGCCATATCTGGTGCGAACGGGTGTGGCTGTAGACACTGAAGACTGTGCCGGCACTGGAGTAGACTTGTGTGTAGACTGCGTCGATGAAAATGAAGTGTTCCCTGGAGACGGCGGTGGTGATGGTGGTCGGCCTGTCACTGGTGTCCCAGGCTGCCCAGCCAGGTATACACCGGGCTGCTGGTCAGAAGACGCAGTTGGGTAAGGCTCCTGTCTCACCGTGTGGTCTGGAGAGAAGACTGCTCCTGACTTCTGGTGACGGAGGTCATCCGGATTGCACGCAGATGGAGGGATCTGTTTCAGATGTCGGCGGTTCTGACGCAGGTGACCTCTTGGTGTCTGTACCAAGAATGAACGTGGAGCGCATTTCCTCACCACCTCTCCCGGCAACTTCCAGCCCTTCTCTCCATCCGTTTTGATGAGAACTGGGTCGCCTGGACTTAGTTCCGGGAGAGGCTGCACTCCGTGGCGACGATCGTAGTCTTCCTTCTGACGCTGCTTCATGACTGCGTCACGCTCTCGCACTTCCTTGTGACTAATGAATCGTGGCTGGAGCGTCGATGGCAGTGATGGCATGGTGGTTCGGAGCTTTCTTCCCATAGCCAGCTCAGCAGGGCTAGCCCCGAGGTCGCGAATGGGGGTTGAGCGGTAGGACAAAAGGGCAAGGAAGATGTCGTCCTGTCTGATGATCTCTTTGACGGTCTTCACCGCTCGCTCCGCAGCACCATTGCTTTGCGGATAGTGGGGACTGCTGGTGACATGGCTGAAGTTCCACCGATCTGCAAAAGTACGGAACTCAGCCGAGGAGAACTGGGTACCGTTGTCTGAAACAACTGTCTCTGGGACGCCATGATGGGAGAAAAAGTTCTTTAATTTCCCGATCACCGTTGCTGATGTCAAGCTGGGCAGGTATGTGACGTCAATATACCTTGAGTAATAGTCCACCTGCACCAGGTAGTGCTTGTTTCGGAACTCACAAATGTCAATGCCTACCTTCTGAAAGGGTCTGTCTGGGAGTGCTGATGGTAGGAGGGGTTCACTGGCCTGGGATGGCTGCTTCCCCAGGCAGTGTCGGCAGCTGGCGACCCGTGATTTTATGTCTTTTCCAGTCCGTGGCCACCACACTGATTGTGCAGCACGTTCCCTGCACTTTGCCACGCCCATGTGGCCCTCGTGGATCCTTTCTAGAATTTGTTTTCTCAAGCTGAAAGGAACGACTATTCTGTCTCCCCTCACTAAGAGTCCATCATGAAGGCTAAGCTCGCCTCTTATGATGAAGAAGTCTCTGGCAGCGAATTGAACGTCCTCCTTATATTGCGGCCAGCCATGAATAGTGTACTCCATGGCTGCTTTGAGGTTCATATCTTTCAAAGTCTCTGCTCTGATCTTGGCCAGTCCTGCGTCTGACACTTGCCATGATGACTGGACGTCGCTGACATGAGCTTGAATTTCCTCATGGGAACTGCTTTCAGTTGTGGATACAGGACTGCGAGAGAGGGTATCAGCCACTAACATGTCCTTCCCTGGGACATACTTGGCTTTGACGTTAAAGCGCATGAGACGCATCAACATCCTCTGGCAACGGAGTGGTGTTTCTGATAAGTCTTTGGTGTTTATCAGAGGAACAAGTGGCTTGTGATCTGTCACAACAGAAAACGTTTTGAGTCCAACCAGGTAGCGATCAAATTTCTCACACGCCCAAGTGGAGGCTAAGCATTCTTTTTCTATTTGGGCGTACTTTCTCTCGCTCTTTGTGAGAGTCCTAGAAGCAAAGGCAACAGGACGGAGTCCATCTGGGTGCTCTTGCAAAAGAACTGCGCCAAGCCCATAGCTGCTCGCATCTTCACTCACTGTTGTACTTGTAGCCTTGTCTGGATCGAAGTAGGCAAGTGTTGGAGCAGAAGTCAACATCTCTTTGACTTTGGCGACTGCACTGACCTGAGGCGGCCCCCACGTCCACGCTCTGTCCTTCTCTAGGAGTTCTGTGACTGGCTGGAGAACTGAAGACAGATTCTGAAGGTAGCGACCTAGGTAGTTGACCTTACCGAGAAAACGGCGTAACTCGGCAACGTCTGTAGGATCAGGCATTTCGAGTCTTGGGTCTGCTTTCACGCCATCTTTGTCGATGACATTACCCAAAAAGTCAATCTCCTGTTGATGAAACTGACACTTCTCTTTGTTCAGCTTGATGCCTGCACTGTTCAGTTTTTCCATGGTGTTCTTTAAGTGTTTTTCGTGATCTTCTTCGTTTTCACTGAACACCAGGATGTCATCGAAGAAACATACAGCATGCTCCTCTCCTGCAATGATCTCTTCCACTGTGCGCTGGAAAATTTCTGGCGCAGATGTAATGCCCTGTGGCAATCTGCGGTAGAAGTATTGGCCAAATGGACTGATGAATGTAGTGAGTTTGGCTGATTCATCATCCAATGGAATTTGCCAAAATCCACTCGTCGCATCCAACTTGGTAAAGATGGTGGATCCCTTCAGTTTGTGAAGGATGTCTTCAACTGTCGGTAAGACATATCTTTCACGCTTGATCGCAGCGTTCAGCTTTTTGTAGTCAGTGCAGATCCGCACCCCACCGTTTTTCTTTGGTACTATCACAATACCTGCGCACCAGTCTGTTGGCTCTTGTATCTGCTCTATGATGCCCGTTTCTTCCATCTTTAGCAGTTCATCTTTCACCTTCTGTAGAAGAGGAATTGGCACTCTTCTTGCTGTCTGCAGGCTGTATGGTTGGCTGTTATCTTTGAGTCTGATTTTCACAGGTGCACATTTCACAGGATTTTCATCCAACTCACTGAAAATTGTCTCTTCTGGATTCTTAACAGTGTCAACATGGCGGATGAGCCTCATTCTTGCTGCTGCCTCCCTGCTGAGGAGACACTCTATTGCTGAGCTCAAACAGCAGTAAGTTTTTTTTACAAACAACTCAAATAAAACAAGGCGTGTCATTTATAGCCGCCAACAAATAAAACCACAATCGTTTGACTCGAGACGGAACTTTTTTTTTACCCGGCGGGGTGGATGCGTCTGATGTTTACGTGCGTGCTTTGGCCCTTGGTTGATGATGATGATGATGAGTTGATGCTTAATGTCCTCAGATGTCATTTGACATATTAGGGACAAGTTGTGACCAATCGCCGAAGCACGGTTCAATAAAAGCCACATACGTAAGGTGTATGCGTGTTTAGCTGTAACCTGCCACCTGCACTTTTGGCAGAATGACCGGGATTTTTTTACGTGCTACTGTGGTAACACGGGGGTGGAACGGATACCGAAATAAGAGTCAGCACAGAAAGTCGACCCTGGCGAAGAAAATTCTCCCGCCGTTCCAGCAGGGATTCGAACCCGCGACCTTTCAATCACGAGTCCGGCGCTCTAACCACTGAGCTATCCCCGCCCCCAGGCCCTTGGTTGCTTCTACAGTCATATTAGTACCCGAACCTTTCGGAGGGTGCTCAGACCGCGTCGCTGGACAGCTGCGCGGAGATAAAGAGTGCCCAATCATTGGCGTAACTAAATCTGGCAGAGTTTGGAGGAAGGTGCCGGAAAGCGGTGCTCGGAGTGTGGTGTTAAGGATGAGTACACCGGCAGCAACTGAATCTTTGAACGGTCGCAAAGGTGATGTTTCCACGCAGCTGCCTTCTTAAATAAAGTTTAAAAGCCTCGATAAACACAGCTGCATGGTGACATGCCTGTCAATAAACAGATAATTACTCTTTTGATTGAAAAGACTGGTGACGTCAAACGAGTCATGTCAGTAAATGAACTTTAACCAAATGACATGTTTCTCACTGAAAAGCTATACAAACTCTCCAAAAGTAAACACTTTCTAAATGCTCACACACTGTTCTTTCACTGATGTACATATCCAGCCAGTCACAGACTCTGCTTCAACACTCTTGGATTCTGCTCACAATGCAAACTCATTAACTAACCTTTTGCAAGTATCCACACTGAAGCGAGCCCCTAAATTAACCCTTCTAAAATTCACAACTTGGACGCTCATGACTACAAAGTGTTTAGATGTCCTTCTGCTCAAAACTGGTGTATGATAAATGCATCACAATGCATAGACTGAACAGTAACTCTCGGCACACTCCGGCGAACACTGGTCAACCTTCACCCAATCAGAGCAGACGTTCACACAACTGAATTTACCACGGTACCTCGCCCTAGATTAGAGACTTGTTTAGATGTAGTTATTCTGGGGGAAATCTTTGGAATAATTTACCATTACAGATTAAAACTTTACTAAAACATCCAAAACGGAGCATTAAAAGAACACTTAAGGGGGGGGGGGGGGGGTGAGTTTACATTAAATTTAATAAATAATAATAAACAAGGTACTTCCTTGACTTTCATTATAAGTTAAAACCAAATTCAAGCTCGCCTTCAGAAGTCACTGACAGAGTTGACTCAAGTTCATTCAGCTGTTTTGGGATCACGAGAAAATTACTTTTATACAGCGCTCCGCTCTCGAGCAGACTGTCGCAAAAAAACACCCAAAACACACACACACAAAATCGAATGACCTCACCAATGAAGCAGGCGAGGAATCAGTATTGCGCTTCCAAAGCCCAATGAAGATTCACTTTCAACAACAAAAACAAGAGCAAAAATAAAACCACTTAGACCAGCCCTAATGATTCACGCTGAGGGTAACATGTAAATATGTGTATTTGTGTGATTATATTATGTTGAGCCAGTTTCGGGGTAGGACTATAACCGGTATTGAATAAAAAGTGGTTCTGTCTGATGCTTGTACAAACCTATGTCGCCGAGTGTGCCTGGAACAGAGCGTATAAAAATATATGCCACTTGGGTTCATCCTTTATTGAGGATATACCTCTGATGAAGTTTATGTACCTTGTGTTAACTCGTATTTACTTGAAGCTGTTATGCTTCGTGCATACATTTTCACTAGGTAGGCAGTGTTGCTTAATGTCCTCAGATGTCAGTTGACATATTAGGGACAAGCTGAGGCCAATGCCGAAGCATGGTTCAATATAGCTTTACGTCCACGGAAACCAGAAGGCTCGTTAGGACGGACAGCCCAGGACGGCCACCTCGACTCTCACACAGCTCCTGAACTATGTAAATTTTCACTAGGTAGGTAGGTAGGTAGGTAGTGTTGCTTAATGTCCTCAGATGTCAGCTGACATATTAGGGACAAGCTGAGACCAATGCCGAAGCATGGTTCAATATAGCTTTACGTCCACGGAAACCAGAATACTCGTTAGGACGGACAGCCCAGGACGGCCACCTCGACTCTCATACAGCTCCTGAACTATGATACATTTTCACTCATTCAGTCACGCTTTATATACTCATACACTGCGAGCATTGTGTGTGTCCAGGGCCATGACCCTTTAACCTTTTCTTTCTTGTCGTCCTTTCTTTTTGATTGGGTGGGAGTTTTATGGCCCTAATTATCTGAAGTGTTAAAACTTCCGCGCTGAGCCCGCCGCGTCCGGGGGCGGGGATAGCTCAGTGGTTAGAGCACCGGACTCGTGATTGAAAGGTCGCGGGTTCGAATCCCTGCTGGAACGGCGGAAGAATTTTATTCTCCAGGGTCGACTTTCTGTGCTGACTCTTATTTCGGTATCCGTTCCACCCCCGTGTTACCACAGTAGCACGTAAAAAATCCCGGTCATTCTGCCAAAAAAAGCAGGTGGCAGGTTACAGCTAAACACGCATACACCTTACGTATGTGGATTTTATTGAACCGTGCTTCGGCATTGGTCACAACTTGTCCCTAATATGTCAAATGACATCTGAGGACATTAAGCATCAACTCATCATCATCACCGCCGCGTCCATAGTTCAGGAGCTGTGTGAGAGTCGAGGTGGACGTCCTGGGCTGTCCGTCCTAACGAGCCTTCTGGTTTCCGTGGACGTAAAGAATTATTGAACCATTCATCAGACCACAAGAAAAAGTCGGCTTCACTGTTCATTTCACATGTCACTTACCGTTGAAAGTGGACTGGAAACAAAGTGAAGGGGCGGGAATAACTCGGTGGTTAGAGCGCCGGACTCGTGATTGAAAGGTTGCGGGTTCGAATCCCTGCAGGAGCGGCGGGAGAATTTTCTTCTCCATGGTCGACTTTTTGTGCTGACACTTATTTCGCTATCCGTTCCACTCCCATGTTACATCACGTCACGGTCATTCTGCCAAATGTGCAGGTGGTAGGTTACAGCTAAACACGCTTACACCTTACGTATGTGGCTTTTCATGAAGTGACATGGTGCATGGTTGTATGGTGTACACAGAACCTGCGCCGAGACGGCTGCAGTTTCATGTGGCACCAGCCATACCAGCGCTGTAAGTACACCGCTTCGGTGGATATTCAAAAAACGCGCTATAAAAAGCTAGTCACTCATGTATAACCACATGCGAGCGCAGTGTGTCTGCTTAAGAGAGCGGAGAATAGCGCTATATAAGCGATCATCAAAGTTGAATGAACCTCATAGTTCAGGAGCTGTGTGAGAGTCGAGGTGGCCGTCCTGGGCTGTCCGTCCTAACGAGCCTTCTGGTTTCCGTGGACGTAAAGATTTATTGAACCGTGCTTCGGCATTGGTCATAACTTGTCCCTAATATGTCAACTGACTGACATCTGAGGACATTAAGCATCAATTCATCATCACCGCCGCGTCCTCTTTCCCCCAGTGTCCCTGCAGAAGCAGGTCGCCTTTTAGTGTGCGCGTTACCTAGGCACCAATGCATCTGATTCTGGGAAGAGCCTACACTGTTTCCTGGTTGGTGTAAATAAAAGTTCTGTTATAGCAACCTCTGACTTCATTCATGCTTCCAACCTACTTCCCTCTCTCCCCACCCCGCTCCCCTACAAAGTCTGGCGCGATATAATCCGAGTTGTTTGTAACAAACTTACTATTGTTTGAGCACCAACAAAAAAACTGCTCGTTAACTGACAGTTTTCAGGACCCTATGGCGTAACTAAATACAACAGTGGTTGAAGGAAGGATGTCGTAAACCAGTGCTCGGAGTTTGGGGTTCGGCCTCTCTGAAATAACGACCGCGGCCACTGCAGTGTCTACAGTGGTGGACAGCCGTGTCGGTGCCGCCCACTTCACATGTCCTTGTCACACTGATTAGCAGGTGCTCGTGGACTCATCGCTGGCCTCGTTAACGTAGTAAGTGCACGGCACGGCAGTGGCTAATGAGGTCACGTGATCAGTTCTTGGCTGATGATTGGCTACTCTGCCCCAGCAGCCCGGATGACGATTTTTGTGCTGCGGATTGCCTTTTTTCACCTTTTTTTCACCTTTTTTCCCCCTGTAGATTTACCGCACACACACACACACACACACACACACACACACACACACACACACACACACACACACACACACACACACACACACACACACTTATGCATTGACGTTACCTCATAACTGACCTGACTATGAAGCATCCTGCGACAAACCTACACAGCTTCTCCAAACATGTCTTGTCCAACAGGTGGACAAAATCATATAACTATAAAATAGAAATTAGCTTAATATCAAGGATTTGGTTTTAAAATGGTCCTTTAATTTCAACTGATTTGTAAATCAAATTTTCCGGTGACGATTGGTGCGACTGACCGCGATATTGCCCGCACCGCCGATGATCGGAGCGCGGGAAGCAACCATTAAGCCCGTTCTTAATTTGGGCGAATGCTTGTTCGCGAACCTAGTTGGGAGTATTCGGCGAACCTAGCTGGTTCTTAATTGGGCGAACTTTTGCTTCGCGAACCGGCCTAGTTGGGAGTATTCGTCGAACTGCGACGAAGCTATATTCGGGGTCCGAAAAGCTTCGCTCAACATGTTCTGGGAACATTCGCCCTATTCGACGAACGTTGCCTCTGATTGGCTGAGAGAAGAGCTCTCCTGTGGATGAGGAAGAAATAAAAAGTAAAAATGGACGACGGTGTCTCTAGGTTCTTCACTCGCTTCGGAGGAATTGTTTTTATTTATTGACTTGTGGGAAGCACATCCTTGTCTCGGGGACCCAGAATGAGATAGTAGTTAGTTGAATTACCCTGTGAGGGATGATTAAAGTATACTGACTTGACTTTAGCCTACATTTTCGATCAAGCTGTCTGCTGCGCGTCTGCCGCAAGTTCGGGCCGAAGCTTGCATCTCACTACAAGCCAGTTGAGAACGAAGTAAAATTCGTCGAACTGTCCGAACCATGTTCGGCGAACTAAAAGTTCAATTAAGAAACGAATCATAGTTCGTCGAACTTTCCGAAGTATGTTCGGCGCGGATCAAACATTCGCCCAGTTAAGAACGGGCGTAAGCCCAAACTCCAAGTATAGATTATAAATACATGTATTTATAATCTTTGCTCCAAGTACTGGTTTACCATATCCTTCCTCCTTCCTCCGGCACGGAAAGCGATGATTGGAGTGTGCGCTAAGCCCAGCAGCTGATGTGGAACCTCATGTCGCGGTATTTTCGACAGTCGAGTCCTGCTAGCCGTCACTGTCTGATGCAAGAAGATCCGAGCTAAATCAGTTGAAATCTGAAACAGTTAACAGACCATTTAAAAGCAAAATCCTCGAGTCTGTGTTTTTACTGTGATCTCTTTTACCTGTTGGAGATAACCCGGCCTTCCGTTTGGACAAAACATGCACCAAGAAAGCTAAGTTCCTTTAATTCTGTCATGGCATGCCCTGAATGATACATCTAGACAGCTGATCCGAGCGAATCTTTCACTAAACAATATAACGCATAAAGTATTCGAAGCAACAAAATGTCAAAACAAGGAATCTCAAATACAAGCCAGAGCAGATTTCGTTGGTGATCACTCAAACATTGAGTAGTAAGTTTACAAACAACTCAAATAAAACAAGGCGTGTCATTTATAGCCGCCAACAAAGTTTACACCAGCACAAATAAAACCACAATCGTTTGAATCGAGACGGAACTCTTTTTATTTTTACCCGGGGTGGATGCGTCTGATGTTTACGTGGGTGCTTTGGCGCTAGGTTGCTTCTACAGTCATATTAGTACTGGTAGAGTTTGGAGGAAGGTGCCGGAAAGCGATGCTCGGAGTGTGTGCGCTGACCGCGTCGGTGGACAGCTGCGCGGAAATAAAGAGTGCCTCTTAGTGGCGTAACCAAATCTGGCAGAGTCTGGAGGAAGGTGCCGGAAAGGGACGCTCGGAGTGTGCGCCGCCCATGGGAGTCCGTGCCGCCTGGCTGGACTAGCCCTGCCGGCCCGCGATGTCGCTGCAAACAGGCGGTGCCACGTGAACTTTTTCAGTGTTGATGCGTGCACAGTTCCGCTATCCGTCTCTATTCAGTGAAACCTTTGACAGATGAAATATAGTTACCGTAGAAATCAAGAAATCATAGTTACTATAAAATCAAGGAAACTTGTAAAAACAAAACCATAGTTCAGGAGCTGTGTCAGTGAGAGTCGAGGTGGCCTTCCTAACGAGCCTTCTGGTTTCCGTGGACGTAAAGCTATATTGAACCATGCTTCGGCATTGGTCACAGCTTGTCCCTAATATGTCAACTGACATCTGATGCTGACAGTAAGCATGACTGACTTCATCATCAAAAACAGAATCCCTGTTTCAAGTTTTTTTGTTTTGTTTTTTTAATCCCTTCTACCTCTAGGCGAAGCTTGTTTTGGAATAGTTAGTTCATTTAAGTGATTATCCTAAGATGACTGTGTTTGACATACCGACGCTAAATTCGAATTACTGAGTAGTCGCCGGGTCTCTTCGCGGGTGTCAGTCTACATGGCATGAACGAAAAACTAAAAGATCTGGATTCCAGTTGCGTGTAAACACTTCCGTGTCGGCTGCTGAAGGGCCAAACCCTCTGTGTGTTTTCCTGTTTCAGTCTTGTGATCTTCATGTATTCGGTGATTTTTACGGCTGTGTAATAACGCACAATATGGATATAATGGATTACATTAGTAGACTGGGTTACAGAAGCGGAATGGAGCCAACCTCAGCAGAAAACGACTGACAAGCCATAGGCGTCTTAGAGCGCGCGGTGGCAGACCACAGGAAAGACTCGGGAAGATGCCTGGGATGGTGGCATTTCGCAGACGATGGTCTGTCGGCTCCGATGACCTTGTAGTGCCCGCATTGTTTCTGGTCATCTTGCACACATCATGGTGAGTCTGCACGCTAGGTTACCCTCTAATCGATTTCTGTTTTGTCTGACTAGTGGGGCGGGATGATGGGTGAATGATCGAGGGCATTAATATGTTGAATGAAATTCAACCATGGCCTTGTGAACTTGTGTGTTGCCCTATTGACCCATTCGTCAATTGTTGCACAGAGGTTGTTCTGCATTCCTGTGGCATAATAGCTTATGATCACCGAAGGAATGCCTTCGTCTTGGCATCAAGTGCTGTCGGTGGCATTACTGTGTGTCGGGCACCAGCCCACCAGCCTCAGCTATGCCAGATGATAAATATAGCTCTGTGGAAAACTGCGCAGGACACTTAGTGCTTTGGCTTTTACGTCCCGTCAAACTACACAGGATCAACTCCAGGATCAACACAGTAATAATAATATTATGTAATAAAATGTGTATGTGCGCGCACGCGCGTGTGTGTGTGTGACTTATTTCAGATACTTGACACAAAGTGTGGCATCTGTGGATTTCTGTAATGCACACAGCTGACCTAATATTTAAGAATAAGAACACACTGAAAAAGATTAAAACTGAACAAGTTTAAACAAACACTGAACAGTAGGTGATATATAGTCAATATAGCTAACTACTAAGGCTCATTAATGATTTAAAAAAGAAAAAAGAAAAAAAAGGAATCAGAGCAACATCAAAAGCATTCAGACTGATAGTAATAAACAGACATACTGGATTTAAAAAAGAAGAGATGAATATTGTATGCTTTTATTATTTTCAGTAAACAATTGACCTGATTGTAAAAGCATAATAAATGCCCCAAAACTTTTCTTTTTTAATTTTAGAAAGTGCATAGTAATTAGTATAGTTTGAACTTTCATGACATTCCACTTGTCTTTTTGAAGACTACATAAATCTGTACATGATGCATATTTTCTTCCAAATCATATGACATTAGCTGTGTATGGTCAAATCATAAAAAGTCCAGTGAAAGAACCAGTCATGAGCTCCTGTCAGTTAAGGCTGCATCCCTGTGTGGCAACCATACAGGCAAATCATACACATGGTCATCAATGGCGGACACCTGCATGTAGCAATGTACTGGATCATATTTAACTGCACACACGTGAGCATTGATATCGCTTGAAATATATATATATAATGTGGGGACCCTGTTTTTTTAAGCTTTAGTTTAAAATAAAGCTTAAAAAACAGAGTCCCCACATTAACATATGATAATGGCAATACAAAAACCTATGAATTTTGGGGGTAAACCCCTATCATCATCTTATATAATGATAGGTGCAAAAATTCATAGGTTTTTGTATTGCCATTATCATATGTTAAGTCAGTATATACTGTAATCATCACTCAAACTCAAAGGGTACTCATAAAAAAAACATTTAAATTATGTAAAAGTGACATCAGAGCAATGACAAAAGCATTTAAACTGATAATAATAAACAAACATACTGGATTAAAAAATATATACAAAAAGGTCCAAAAAAACTAAGTCCATAATACAAACTATCACAGCAGAGAACATGTTCCTCTAGTCTGACTCCCTGGACACCCACACACATGCTACACCCCCACACCCATGCACATACTCTCACCCAGCCTATATATATAGCATGTGCCAAAAGGTGCTGCTTAGAAGGTGGACATTAGAGTGAAAAATAAAAGCAGAAAAGTCATTTAGCAAGTAACACCATTTAAAAGATGTCTTTTTTTATTTTTATATATATACATTTCAGGTCTGAAAAAGATAACTTGATGAAGCGAGTCTGAGAAAAAGACATTTAAAGACGGACACCTGAATATGTCGGATGCAACACAGGACACAATGTTTGTTTTGATTTAATCTTTGAATTTAATGATTGCTATCAATCTGTGGGGAAAATAAACATCCATTGTTTATAACAAGACAGTAAAACTTAAATTGACTCAATTCACTTTTTATTTCATATTCAAAATCATAACAATCATGTCCTGTGTTACATCCGACAGACTGCCACCTTAATTTTTTTTAATAAAATGACAATGAAATAACACTGAATCAAAAATAGGATGTGTTTATTAGAAGTTATGAAGCATAGTTGTTTCCTTGACTGCAGCATGAAATAAGGTCATCAGTGACATTTTTTTACATTTTATCTGTCGGATGTAACGATTATTGGATGGACATAACATTTCCCATGCTCACAATACACAGCTTATATAAGTTATAAAATAACAATGCTGATTTCTTGGGGGGGCGGGGATAGCTCAGTGGTTAGAGCGCCGGACTCGTGATTGAAAGGTCGTGGGTTCGAATCCCTGCTGGAACGGCAGGAGAATTTTATTCTCCAGGGTCGACTTTCTGTGCTGACTCTTATTTCGGTATCCGTTCCACCCCCGTGTTACCACAGTAGCACGTAAAAAATCCCGATCATTCTGCCAAAAGTGCAGGTGGCAGGTTACAGCTAAACACGCATACACCTTACGTATGTGGCTTTTATTGAACCGTGCTTCGGCATTGGTCACAACTTGTCCCTAATATATGTCAAATGACATCTGAGGACATTAAGCATCAACTCATCATGCTGATTTCCCTACACTGCAACAAAATGTTACCAGCTGATTTAGTAGTGGTTTTGATGACTGCAGCACTAAACAAGTTGCTTGTATAGTTGTAATTTTGTCAAAGGCCCTTTTTAAGCATTTTATCTGTTGGATGTAACAACTCTATGGTGGACACAACACTTCCCTTTGTAAAGTTTGTAACTTTCCTTTCCTGTAAAACATATGCACAGCTAATAAAACCACCTAGTTTTCCTACATCTGAAAGATTGCTGTA
>OY757544.1:14614933-14638171 GCA_963584105.1 Alviniconcha strummeri
GTGTGTGTGTGTGTGTGTGTGTGTGTGTGTGTGTGTGTGTGTGTGTGTGTGTGTGTGTGTGTGTGTGTGTGTGTGTGGATCCGGCTTGTATGAATGACTCAGAATGTAGCCAAATCTGAAAACAAATTCATATATTGCACTTTTTAATACCAGTAAATAAATGGGGGGGGGGGGGGGGGGGGGGGGGGGTATGTTCCAGCTCCAACCCTTGTCACGTCTTTCGCCGTGTCGGCTTTGTCGTGTATCTGCTCCTTTTCCTTTTCCTCTGTCGTCGTCCCCTTTCCCACTCTTCCTCGTCTCCACCATCCCCACGGCTGGCTTTATTCATAAGAATTATATTTTCATGCTGCAGGATCCTGGTGCTGGCACTGATTCGCGGAATGATTGACTTCGACGAACGTTACGAATGCACGGTGGATCTCAGGGATCACATTTTCGGGTACGTCATCATTCTTGGGGTATGCGTCATCATCGAGATTGCCGTTGCCTGGGTCAGTCTACGAGGAACCATCCTTAGTCCTGAGCCCAGGAAGAGCATGGAATACCTTCTCTACGTACGCCTTGGTAAGCCCATTACCTGATCTGACTTATAAGCTAGGCTGCCATAAATACTGTATCCATGTCAGCGCTCAACTTATATGATATGAAGAGAATGAAACGACTGTTATTTGTTATCATGTGGGTGTTGTAGGGTTAACGTGACAGACTTCGTCACAGCGAAGGGGTAAATCCATGAGATGTCGAATGGAGTGACATAGCCAATTGCTGTATCGTCTTAACTGGAGCATAGAGAAAGATCTGGACTTTGCTATCGAAGTGTAGAGTGAAGGTGTGAAAACGGGAAGGGTGTTACAAGTTTCTGTCTTTTGGTGGATTTGAAGTACCATGACATATTTTCTTTGCGCAGAAAGCTGAAAGTGTACGGAGTTCCGGCTTTTGACTGGTTATACCCGGATCCTATATAGTATAGTCTGTCTGTTATAGATTTTATACGTTGCAATTTAGTGGACTGTCTCACCTGGATCTGACGTAGATATGTCTTTCGGATTCGCTTTGGCTTGTCTTGCACCACCGCACCGCACGCTTCTCACAGTAGGATCAAGTTGTTCAGCTACTCGAGCAATAAATGAATGACTGAGAGTGATTTGTTTGTTTGTTTGTTTGTTTGTTTTTGTTATTTCTTTTTCGCGCCCTTCCTAAATGAACCATCTTCCATTACTATGTTTATATAACTACGGAGATGTGTGTGAGTGTGTGTGTGTGTGTGTGTGTGTGTGTGTGTGTGTGTGTGTGTGTGTGTGTGTGTGTGTGTGTGTATTGTCTAAACCCTCTTTTTTAATTAAAAAAAAAAATCGTTCTGTGCTTGGTTTGTGATAGTGCTGGGCTTTGTGGAGCTGGCCTGGCTGATTGTGGGCGCTGTGTGGTCAGGCAAACACTACCAGACGTGCAGACCAGAAACCGCCAAAAAGGCTTTGCTGGGTAAGAATTACAACTATTTTTGCAGCATCTCCATACGGTAACGTCGGTGCAGAAATGAATTCAGTTCCGTAAGCTGGTGGCCTAGAGCTAAGAACGGTTCCCACCATAAAGCCTGGAGTAAGTCAGACTATGGTTTGCGTGCTTCGCCCACTGCCATAAACTCTGCTTTACTCATGTTTTCTTTTCCGAATCATTCAACTTCATTCCTTCCATTTCTCTTCATTCGCAGTGTTGTGACAGTGCAAAACGGATTTTTACCTGTGATTTGATTTATTTTGTTTCGCCCTGATGTGATCTTCGCGTTTGACTGGGCCTTAAATGTCGACTAACCGACTGATTGTTGTGCACCTGATAATAGCACGAAATGACTCCAAAGACAAACGAGCATTGCAGCACGTAGGCTTCCGAAATTTCAAGTCAAGTCAGGTCAGGTCTTGTTAAGTAATTCTTTATTCCATTTAAAGGAACATGTAGGTGCCACACGTAAATAACAAACCAAAGACGGTTTCTGTATAATTATCACAATATAAGAATTCAGCTGGCCAAACCACCACTTACCACAAGCCCCAGCCTCTGGCAGGATAAGAATTGTGAGGAGGCAAAGCCAGCATGAGTATTTTGAGGAGGCAAAGCCAGCATGAGTATTTTGAGGAGGCAAGGCCAGCATGAGCATTGTGAGGAAGCAAGACCAGCATAAGCATCGTGAGGAGGCAAGGCCAGCATGAGCATTTTGAGGAGGCAAGGCCAGATACGCATTGTGAGGAGGCAAAGCCAGCATAAGCATTTTGAAGAGGCAAGGCCAGCGTGAGCATTTTGAGGAGGCAAGGCCAAATACGCATTGTGAGGAGGCAAAGCCAGCATAAGCATTTTGAAGAGGCAAGGCCAGCATAAGCATTGTGAGGAGGCAAGGCCAGATACGCATTGTGAGGAGGTAAAGCCAGCATGAGCATTTTGAGGAGGCAAGGCCAGCATAAGCATTGTGAGGAGGCAAGGCCAGCATCTCAGAAAATGAGGAATTAAACATGAATCTTGAATTTTGAACGGATATCAAACAGAGCTGCACCCACGCACGCACGCATTGTGTGTGTGTGTGTGTGTGTGTGTGTGTGTGTGTGTGTGTGTGTGTGTGTGTGTGTGTGTGTGTGTGTGTGTGTGTGTGGTGACGGCTAGACAAGAGGGAGCAATCATGTCATCATTGGCCAAGAACGCTAAAATGGAAGAAATCCCGGATGAGTTGCAATTCAAGACTTGTGCCATGGGACTTAACCCGGGGTTTGACCGCACCTTATTATGTCCAAACTGTAATGTGTAACTCACTGTGAATGTGATATCACGTGCAGCACGGCACGGCGCAGTGGGGTCAGCGACAACGGTGATTTGTAATCGAGGATGGAAGCCACAGAAAAGTAAAGCTTTGCTGAAAATGTTGAACAAGCTAGGGAAGCAGTTGGATTTGACCTCAACATTCCACTGCAACGTTATCAGTGATAGATAGTGACGCATGCGCAATCCTCACTTGTGTTCCCGCGTTCTTTCCTCGCACTGAAAATTATCACTTTCCTCGGATTTATTACGTATTACTGGTGGTATATCATTATAAACTGTGTTCATAATCACTTATCCAAATTGTATTCCGTCTGTATGTCACTTTAACCGGGTTATGTGTGGATGAACAAGGTAACGTTACTTTTTTCTTGAATTTTATTGTGACCCTCGTGTCTGGCACCGGCCATCATGGCCGTAGAAGCTGCCGGACAGGATGAAGAGCCAGTAGCCTCTGGTATTTCCTTTTCCCAGCCTAAGGAAAATGTGGACACGCATTTGACGATAGCAGAACAGATGCACCAAATGCAGCAAATGATGGGGGCCATCATGAACAAATTCCAGAAATGGGAAGCAGAGCATGACCAGACAGTGGCCGCAGAATCAGGGAATGAATCTGTAGGTGACAGCCCTGCCAGGGGCGGGCTAAACAAAGCTCTAGAACTGACTGTGAACTCTGCCAGGGGCGAGAAATCTCACAGTGATGAAGTGGACACTGACACTGACAGTGAATTTTGTGTGGCCATTCCCCAAACCAAAGAGAGTGGTTTGAAGGTGGATATGCTAACGCTGCTGGCTGCCGATCTTGAACAAGAGCGTGCGATGGGGCCCACCGTAAATGGAAAGCTGGCTGAGATAAGCAAAAGCAGATTCCGCCAGAAAATGTCAGAATCTAAATTAAAAAGTAAAATGGATGGATTAATCAGCATCTCTCTCTCTCACTCTCACTCACGCACATTCACCCCCCGCACCACACAACGACACACACACACGCGCGCACACACGCACGCACGCACGCACGCACGCACGCACACACGTAAAATCACATTGAAAAAGATTATTATTTTTTTTGTAACAGAGTGTATTGTGTGTGTTCCGGGCCATGACTCTTTAATCTTTTCTTTCCTGTCGTCCTTTCCTTTTTGATTGGGTGGGAGTTTTATGGCCACAATTGTCTAAAGTGTTAAAACTTGTGCGCTGGGCCCGCCGCGTCCCCTTTCCCCCAGTGTCCCTGCAGTAGCAGAAAATCTAAATTGTACCCCTTTTTGCCAACATAGTAATAAGAGCCTGGCTAACTATACAAAACATCTCCAAAGACCAAACAATGATTGTATTGCAATAAAGGGGCAAAATGATTGCTGCATTTAAGCCAAGTAAACCAGACAGACCCAGAACGCATTGCTTGAAACACGACAAAAGCATGAAAAAGAGGATTCCTTTGCGTTAATGACGAAAACTCCAAAAGAAACATCTATTCTTATTTCATTTGAAAAACCTACTGCCATCTGGGACATAAAAATGGAGGACGTTCCACAACTGGCTGTACAAGACCTCAAAAAAAGAAAAGAAAAGAAGAAATGTTGGAAAAATAAATAAAACATCAACACAGCACACATTGCAACAATCAAATACTACATATTGCATGTCATTTACCACCTGAACGGCACACAAGTGATGTCTGCTATCTCAAACCATAATTTCAATACCGGTGAAGGACCCGCGGTACGATAAAACGTCTCGCTAGAGAAATGCGCACACGAAAATACAGGGCCTTATATAAAGGTTAACACGTATACTCGTCATAAACATAACTCTCACTCACAGACAACACAACGCTCAGTGACCCTGATGTGGACCCTGTCCCGTTACTACTCAAATGAACATATATAATGCTATTAAGTAATACCAGATTAGCGGTCAAGCCATTAAAGTTCGATCATGATGAAATAAATATACACTAGGGTCACCACACTGCTCAGGAAAATGAAAAATGGAAGTTGTGGCAGATATGGAGTAACAATCAACTAACAGAGATGTAGTCACACTCACTGAGAACCCTAATCGACTGTATAAGTCGGGTATATATAACCATTTGCATACAAATCCACAAATACAAAATACAACACACATACAGTCCTGATTCGTCCTGTTGCTTATACCAAGCAACCTTCCCGAGGTTAATCAACGTATAATTGATACTTCAACGTCTCTTGAGCATGACTACCAGAACAATCCATAATCAGTAGATGTCACATCCAATCCACATAATCAAAAGCAATTGTGCATTTACCTCAACTCAACAAAACGGCATCTACAATTAACACACTACAGGTGCATGCAAAAGGAAACAAGCTAAATCATAATGGCTACTGCCATGCAAGGTATACACTAGAAATAGCAAGACAGTTAGGTTACATGCTAAATCTAAACCGATGCCACTAAGTTTGAACAAGTTAAGGACCCTTAAGGCAACCCATTAAAGGACAAGTCCAAGGTTAGGGGTGATTTTTGACACGATCTCCGTTAAAGCTCGCTGAGAACGATGATGTAGGTGAAACTGTGATCTGAGGGTTATAAATGCACGAAAAAAAAGGCATTTTCTGTCGTACCAAAAGCGTCGCCATGACGCCCAAATCATGTGACCATATGCCTACTACGTCACTCTGGGGAGTCGCTGTAAAATGGCCAACTCGAGCTTCGAAGACGACACTGATACTTTTCCCGAGAGGACACAGCCGTACAAGGACACAGCCGTATCAGTTTGAGCCTGTCAGGCAGGATTTTGAAAGAGTACCGGAACATCGTGTCAGCTTCGACATGCGGTATTCCATGGGGTTTACGAAATCACACACACTGAAGTGCTCGCTACACAAATGGGCGTGATGTGGCGCAGCAAGAAAGTCGATTGCGCGGGAGCTCGTGCATTGTTATACCTGGGGTCGTCTGCGAATTGTTACAGTTCGCGGCAACACAGTAGGCCGGCATAGTTAACTTTTTTGTCGACCACACGCATACACAGTTTACTGAAGAATCTAAGATGGCAACCGCACTGACTCCCCAGACTGACGTCACTTCCGGGGAACCTACAAAAAATAAAATTTATTAAAACCCCAATTAAACTCTCTTTTTTAAATTTAATTAAATCTGAAACTAGTGACTCATTTGCCAATCGTTTCGATGGTCATTTTGCATACTTAAAAACCTTGGACTTTTACTTTAACATACAAACACAAGGCATTACCGAACGACCATACCAAGCATCATATCCCCTTCCTTTTTCCTAAAGCATGGCACCACAGTGCACCTCTCGCAGATGCTGATGTAGTCCCTGACCTTTCTTGGACATCGGGCCGAAGAGAGCTGGGCAGAACAGCTGTCCTAGGGTACCGCGACGTTGGTCAGCCTGCCCACGACGGAGGATCCCATTCTTCAGTAACCGTCGAGGGTACTGCTGCACCAACGTTCCTTCATGTTGGAGGGCTTGGCTGGCCAGGCTGCGAGCACCGGGCGAAGGACTGGATCCTGTTGCTGTAGTTGTAAATCAGCCATTAGTGTAGGTGAAGCTTGGTGGTCAGGGCCCCTCGGACTGCCTCAGTGCCGGACAGCTCCGCTACACTGTCCCAGTGTCTCCCGACAGCTCTTCTACAGTGTCTCAGTGCCTTCAGACAGCCCATCTACACTGTCTCCCGGTCGGTGTGTGACTCTACTGCTTCCAGTCCTGATCGCAGCGCCAGGTTTTGTAGGGGAGCGGGGTGGGAAGTGAGGGAAGCAGGTTGGAAGCTTGGATAAAGAGTCACAAGTCAGAGGTTGCTATAGCGCACAAATTTTAACATTTTAGATAATTGGGGCCAAAACATCCCAGCCAATCAAAAAGGAAAGGACGACAGGAAACAAAAGATTAAAAGGTCATGGCCCCGGAACACACACACAATACACTCGATTACATTTTCAATAGAGTTTGCGACCTATGGCACGTCATCATCAGCTTGTTACATCTGTGTTGTGACAATCATCGTGACTCGGTGGTATTGCGTAACGTCCATTCATGTAGTTACTTACAGTCACAGGGATTTGTTCTCTCTCTCTCTCTGTCTCCGTCTCTGTCTGTCTGTCTCTGTCTGTCTGTCTGTCTCTCTGCTCAGTCTCTCTCTCTTCCTCCCCCCCCCCCCCCAACCTTGGTTGTGTTGTAAATGTATCAAGGACAGGTTGCCCGAAAGGCATTTGTGCCTAAACTTTTATCCTTACGTAATGAAGTTCAGTCAGTCAGTACTTGCAGTGCACAGTAGTCACGTTTGCTTAAAAACTTAGCTCTGGCAACAAAAACATTTCCGATAGTGCTACCGTCAAGGTCAGAGCGGAAATAGTAATAACACGAACGTCTGTTTGTGTTTTTTTGTGTGTGTGCTTTTTTTTTCTCCCCACGATCACATAGCCTTAATTCCGAAAGAAAGCTTGTGTACTTTAATACGAAAGTTTGGTGCATGTGAAGAGTTTGAGTTGCTATCTTCAGGTCACAGTGAGGGGTTCAAGATTATTATTTTTGATGGCTTGGTGTGCGTAATGTCTAACCTGCCGAACCTTTTGGGATGGAGGTGGTGCAGCAGCCTAACATGATGGTACAGCAGCCTGACATGGTGGTACAGCGGCCGGACATGGTGGTACAGCGGCCTGACATGGTGGTACAGCTGCCTGACATGGTGGTACAGCAGCCGGGATGGTCGCAAAGCGTTCCGGTCGCTTGGGCCTCGTGCTGAAGGGCTCACCAGTGGCCGAACCTTCAACAATACTGTTTGCGGATCCTGCATCTTGCATTGCTTTGATCATTTAAAATCATACTTTAAATGTCGGCTCATGATTGCCAGCCAGTCATCTCATACAAACAATTCGGTTACTGCGAGGGTTCAGCTTCTTTATGTATTTTCTGATTAATATAGCTAATCCTTCTGCGATATATGTTGTTCTGCTGGTGTACCATTACAACTTAGATTATACCAGGGTTTAAATTATCCATACTGAAAAGGCATTTCAGGTAACTGAGTTAGACTGAAAGTCAAAGTCAAATCCACGTGTACCCGCTGAGCGAACGAGTTGGGGAAACATCCAGCTGAGTACTTCGAGGGAACACGGGGCTGAGGGAACATGGGGCCGAGGGAACACAGGGCTGACGGAATGTCAGGGAATACAGGGCTGAGGGAACATGGGGTTGAAGGAATATCGGACTGAGGGAACATTAGGATGAGGGAATGTCAGGGAACATAGGGCTGAAGGAACACCGACTGGCGGAATATCAGAGAACATGGGGCTGAGAGAACATAGGGTTTAGGGAACACAAGGCTAATTGAGGGAGAATAGGACTAGGGGAAAATGGGGCTGATGGAACTTAGGGCTGAGGGAATATCAGGGAATATAGGGCTGAGGGAACACAAAGCTGAGGGAACGTAGGGCTGAAGGAATATCAGGGAACATAGGGCTGAGGGAAAGTGGAGCCGAGAGAACATAGGGCTGAGGGAACATGGGCCTGAGTGAATATCAGATAACATAGGGGTGAAGGAACGTGCGGCTGAAGAAACGCCAGGGAACATAGGGCTGAGGGAACACCAGGGAACAGGGCTGAGGGAGCACCAGGGAACATAGGGGTCAGGGAACACCAGGGAACACAGGGCTTAGGGAACGTCGGGCTGAGGGAACATAGGGCTGAGGAAACGTCAGGGAACATGTATAGGGCTGAGGGAACACCAGGGAACATAGGACTAAAGGAACACCAGGGAACACAGGGCTTAGGGAACATCGGGCTGAGGGAACATCAGAGAACAGGGCTTAGGGAACATCAGGGAACATAGGGCTGGGGGAACAAAGGGCTGAAGAAATATCGAACTGAGGGAACATTGGGCTGAGGGAACAAAGGGTTGACCATCCTGAAATATAAGAGAGTTTATGTCTCCGTGGTTGACTCCCGTTTCTGCTCACACGTAATACGGAACTGTTGTGTGGCGAGGAGCGATGTGGTAACCACTGCGCCGCTCGTACAATATATGATGATGACACGCAGTTGGGTCGAGGATAAATATGTTTCTCTGTTTGCAGGAATAATGATCTGCAACTGGATCATGGTGCTGAGCTGTATAATATCGGTGTGGTGCACGTACGACACGGCCGGTGCCAAGTGGGTGAAGATGAAGAAATACCAAGACAGCATGAAGGAGCGGCGCCGTGCCCGGAGACAGTCCGGGAGTAGGCGGAACTGGAGACAGAGGTGGGCCTCTTTGTCTGCTTGTCGGGATCTGCTTGCGTTACATTAGTTTTCATGTACGAGTCTGTTTGTTCAATTTTTGCCTTCTGTTGATTATATGTGCAATCAGATCAGTTTGTATGCGTGTGTGCGCGTTTGTTTGTGTAATGTATTCATATGTGAAATTTGGTTTTGTGGGTGTGTTGGGCTTTTCATTTGAGTGGCTCCTTATTGTGGCGGGCATGTGTTTTCGTAGATTGTGCGTGGAACGTTTAGAAATATTTCTTCCGGGAAATCAGTAGATGGGTCTCCGAGGTGTATTCTGTGGAAGTTTATAAATGAAGACACGTTTTGATCATGTTTGACATTATCTAATGCTGAACGCACACACACACATCCTCTTGCGCATGCGCTCATTTTTGAACGTGTTTCACATTTGGTGCAAACGATAATATTGCACTGAAATACTCTGTCTCTGTCTCTGTCTCTGTCTCTCTCTGTCTCTCTCTGTCTCTCTCTCTCTGTCTCTCTCTCTCACACACACACACACACACACACACACACACACACACACACACACACACACACACACACACACACACACACACGCACACACGCACGCACGCACGTATACGCAGCATACACACACACACACACACACACACACACACACACACACACACACACACACACACACACACACACACACACACACACACACATTTGTCAACATTCACATAAGTTTACAACTGTCTATCTAGGAGCCTGTGTGCTATATTTGACGCCATGCAATTAGTGTATGAATGTGTTTCAGTTCAAACAGTGCTGTCGTCAATCATTTCTTCTTCTTTAAAAAAAATTGTTTTTACGTTTCTTCTTTGCTCTTAGTCTTACTAAGGTGCTTCAGTGGTTCTCGTGTGTGATTTGCGAATCGTGATATACGTGTGACAACTGGAGCATGTAGACATGGATCTGATTTTATGGATGTGATTTTAACTGATTTATGATGTTAATTTGTGTGTTTGTGTGGTTTTCTTTTTGATATATTTTTTTAGTCTTTACTACGCATGTATGAAGATGTTTGACATACAGTGTTGGCTTGTTTGTTTGCTCCCCAGGTCTAGACTAATCAGAGAATTTTTCCAGAAGAAAGTCGAAAGGTATTATTTGACTTTTGAGATTGCCAGGCACGTGTAAAATAGAGCTGCCAGGCACGTCCAAAACAGAGCTGCCAGATGAGGTTT
The DNA here is from genome assembly GCA_963584105.1 of Alviniconcha strummeri. Lineage (NCBI taxonomy): Eukaryota > Metazoa > Mollusca > Gastropoda > Provannidae > Alviniconcha > Alviniconcha strummeri. Next base: position 14,625,209 of record OY757544.1, read on the forward strand.
TTTTCTTTGTCTCAGTGGTTTATGAGTTAGTTTTGTTTGATCAGTTTTTCTTACTAATGAATAATAAATTTGCTGAGAAAGGTCATAACATTTCTTTGATACTGTTAAATGGCTAAGCTGTCCAGACAGTTTTAAATGTTTTCTACGGCTGATATTTTTTTATTTTATCATTTATTCAGAAAATGAACAGTGGCTAATGTTCTTGTGTCCTTTGATGTGGGCAAATTTAATGATAAATCGGAAACGGACGTTCTCTTCGGAGTTCGTAAAGTGTGTTTTGCGGTCTTTTGATCTGTTTTCTGTTGGCCTCGCATGAGTTGTCAGCCCACTGGCACTGGTGCCATATGTCGCCTCACTCTGATCCTCACACCATTCAGGAACAGAGAGAATTCGACTTTGTGTTATCAATTTCCTGACCCTTAAAGCAAACAGACGCCACACATGTCCTCAAGGCTTCAAATGGGATTAACAGTTCTAAGATCTAATTGGAGTCTGTGTGAAATTCCTGTAATGACATTCGGAGCAACTCTGGCAATCTTATGGCAGCTCTGTTTCTCTGTCGGCCGAATAAATACAATATAGTACAAAATGTGTTCCTGTGTGTTACTGTGTAACACCTTGCACCAGCATGCTAATCACATAATTGAGAAACGCTTTCACTAAAAGCCACTGTAACACTGAACGCATTCGTATATAATATCCTGTATGTTCACTGATTGTAATATTGCCATAGCAGCCTGTATAACGCACCAATGGTTTAGTCCCAAGCATGTCTGTGTGAACAGTTGTATTTGGGGCACATCGTCGCTTGCTACATTTCTACGTCGCTTGCTTTGCTTGGATTCTGTGTAAAAACTGCACACACACACACACACACACACACACACACACACACACACACACACACACACACACACACACACACACACACACACACACAAATATATATAGTGTGCATGCGTGCATGCGTGCGTGCGTGCGTGTGTGTGTGCATGTGTGCGTGCGTGCGTGCGTGCGTGCGTGCGTGCGTGCGTGCGTGCGTGCGTGTGTGTGTGTGTGACACGTAGATCTTTCCTGTTTAGCTTCTTGTGATTTAAATTGCTTGTAGTCATTGTTACTGTCGTTTTCCGCTTGAACTGGCTCAACGTGGATGTAGTTTATATCTGAATTTGTTACAGCACGCCGAGCTCTATTTTTATGTTAGAGGTTCGCTCTTTCTAAATAGTTCATTGTTATTATTATCCCTAAAAGCAGTTTAACTCAAAAGGCAAGTAGCGAATTCTTCAGCCCCTCCTCCTGTCCCTCTCCTCCAGAACCTGTAACATCTTGTACGGTAACATCCCTTCAGTGTCATTCGCTTCGCCTGCTAGCGGGTCTCTTTCGTTTTACATTTCGTCATGGCAGTTCCGGTTCTTAGCATGTTTCCGCTGACTGTTTCGGCAATGGCTTTTATTCTTGTCTTTCTGCCACAGCGTAATGGATACATGTCCATTATGAACGAACGCATTGGATTGTATAGTGGTGCTGAAAGTGGTCGGTCACCATTATAGCCAGTTCTTGATATGCATGATCGAAATGATAAATCAATGAGCGTCTTTTGCTGTATTATTATTGATTGTTACGCATGGACAAAGCATTAACTTAAATAGAAGTGGGTAGAGTGTCAGAAGTCATGGGAAGGTGCACGGTTTTCACGTAGTACTCAACAAGACGCATAGTTGCCTTCATGACGCCTGTGGAATATATCGTGATCGTTCTTCTTTAACAAACCTTAGCTCTGGTATTCGATCCAAGCCAAAATCACCACTAGCGAATCTGACTGACAAATCATATCACCGGAGCATTTAAAAAACTAAAAGCTCAATTAAAGTTTTTCTTCTGGTCTCTGCTACACTTACGTGTGGCGTGGGCTAGTTGTGATGAATTCCCGGACCGGTGGTAATGAGGCAGTCATAGCTGCCCTCAAAGCTGCTCACTACCTCCGTCTTTGGAGTCTCAGCCTTTTGGATCTACTGTCTTGGACATGCTGGAACCAAGGGGTGTGGGGTGGGGGGCCGATCGGATAGACATTTCAGACACTACGCTCGGCTGCGCAAAGCAAAGGACATCAGGCCATCGATCGTCTGAACGAGGGAGGGAAACGGCAGGGGTCGACGGTCTGCCTGGAAACGACGAGATGAGGCCATTGTCTGTCTGACTAATATGGAAACTGTTTCAAAAGCTACATTTGGGGAACCTCGGAAAGATAGGGCAGTGGAGCGCGTACGAGCTTTTGCTAAGCGTATAGATATCACCCAGACCCACGAACTGAACCGAACAGCTGCTCATTTGCTGTCACGACTTCAAACGAGACACAGAGACAGACAAACCGATAGAAGAAGAAAAAAAGAAGAAGAAAAAAGAAAGAAGCCAACTGCATTTCTTTTAGCCTGTTTTGCTGAATTGACCGAAAAGTAGGAAACTGTTTCTATGGTAACTGAAAGAGAATGATGCAAAAGGAATGATGTTTCCACACGGCACAGGCACTTGTGGACTGCAGCTGGAAGCTATTCTGAAGGACTCTGCCTCAGCGATGGAGTCCTCAGGACACAGAAATTAAGGTCCCGTTCGCTTTGAACCCGGAGCTATCGAAGGTTTCCTCTTTGCCTGGTGCACTTCACACTGTCACTCTGCGTGTTCAGCCCGCTGCTACATTTCTAATTGTGTCTGCCTTCCCAGTTCATTTTACTTCATTTTCCCAAAGTCCTCATGAAAAATACAAGGTGGCGTGTGTCACGAACAGCGAGGGGTTGGGAGGCTGGGGACTGTGTTATATACAGTTTGCGTTTGTTTGTCATTTCTTTTTTATTTTCTTTATTCTTGTGTGTGTGTGTGTGTGTGTGTGTGTGTGTGTGTGTGTGTGTGTGTGTGTGTGTGTGTGTGTGTGTGTGTGTGTGTGTGTGTGATATTTTCCCCCAAAGAGTTAGTGGTTAGTCAAATTTGTAGAAGTGTTAGTCAGATTTCTGGAAGTGGCTCTCTGTGTACCTATCATAAATGTACTACCACTATTTATTGTATTTTTTCTCCCGCACAATATGTTACAGTTATACAGTTTACATTTCGTTGTTGTATTTTTTTCTTTCTTTCTTTCTTTTTTCTTTCTTTTTTCTTTCTTCTTCATTGTGTGTGTGTTTGTGTGTGTATGTGTGTGTGCGTGCATGTATGTGTGTGTGCATGTATGTGTGTGTGTGTGTTAGTTTGTGTGTGTGTGTGTGTGTGTGTGTGTGTGTGTGTGTGTGTGTGTGTGTGTGTGTGTGTGTGTGTGTGTGTGTGTGTGTAAGAAAGACTGTAGAGCAGGGTTAGGGTCAGTGGTAAACCGCACTTTACAGCTGACTGTAAAAGCTAGCTCCATCCGTCCAGCTGACTGAGAGGGAAGCGGTTGTATGCGCAGTATGTAGACCTGTGCGAAACCCCGCATGATTAATTTATTCGGAGATTGAACAGATTTGCCGCGTCGTTCTAATTTCCCCACAGGCGGAGTAATGCCTACGTTAATTCTTATAACTAATGCATCGTTTCAGATTATCTGATGAATTACGTAAGGGTCATGAGGGTAATGTCAAATTTACTACCGTTCCGTGTGCCTGTGCGCATGGGAAAAGCGGCCAGTGCGGTAGTTCCCGTGGAGAGAGTGGGAAAGAGACCGGCGGCTGTTTGCCGGACATGACAGCTTCACTCTCGTTCGGCCTTACAGGGAAATTGCCATCCAGCCATCCACTCCCTCCTCTCTCTTGTTTGTGCGTAGTTAAAAACAGTGTTCGCTTGAAATCTTGTCATCTTGAAAACTTTTGAAAAAGATTGGCCGATTGGATTTTCACACATACACACTCGCACGCACGCACGCTCTCGCTGACTGAGAGAATGAAATTGGTAACGATCTTCACTCAGTAGGCACTTACCTAACCCCTCCGGCGTATTCATGTCGGGGTATTGTAGCTGAACCTTTTGGGTCCAAACTTGGCATGCGTCTTGAGCCGGAGTGATGTGTGAACAACATGCAGCTGCTGTCCTCACCACCAAGACCACAGTGAGGCGATAGTCTAGCTTACGAAGAGTCCGCTTTACTGTACAGACGGTCAAGGTTCGGAAGAGCCTCCGAATCCTCAAATGTTTGTTTATAATAATTATAATAATAATGGTGCTCTCTAATGTGTGTGTGTGTGTGTGTGTGTGTGTGTGTGTGTGTGTGTGTGTGTGTGTGTGTGTGTGTGTGTGTGTGTGTGTGTGTGTGTGTGTGTGATGGTGGGGGGAGCTAAAAGAACAAGTCGTGATTACAGAAATGAAAGACAAATGCTGTTAGAAAAGGTAGGTAATTTGAGATTGCTTTTGAAAGAAGAAATGGTTGCACAGTGCCTGACATAATAAGGCAGTACATTCCAAACTTGCGGTCCAGAGTAAGAGAAATCATGCTGTTTCCTGCAGTTCATACCTGTCTTCTGAGCCTTCTACGACCGACATCAGCAACCAAAGAAACAGAAGGATGACCTGCTGGTCAGCTCAGTTTAGCCTGGAGCGGCTCAGATTTGTTGTGTTGTTTACACCGTTTCTTTTGTGTCAGGCAGTCGATGTTGGTTCTCCCATTTTGTGTGACATTGCTCCAGCTGACCCGTCTCTTGTCAGTGGTTTCATTTCCGTGGATGCCGCGGTGAGATGGTATCTAATGTATGGTCAGGTTCGCTTCAGGCTCCAGGGGAAAAACTGCAACAAGCAGTTCCTTCATTTATGTTTCTTGGAATTTTGGAAGCCAGCGATAGCAGAGAAGGCATTGCCCAAGATGACGATATTTTGGTGAGTTAAAGTGAGAATTCCGCGATTGTGTAGAGAAAATGCAACAGGGGCTGACTTGTCCAAGAAAAGCGGAAAGAGCTTTTTGCCACTTATTTCAGAACGCGCACTCTTATGCAGGATCCAATTTTTTGGCGAAGAGGTGAAATTGCCCATATCGATTGAACGATAGGAATCCACGGGACAGCAGCCACTACCTCGCGTTGTGCAAAGAGAGCCGTCAGAATTCAGCCAAAGAAAGAGAAGTAGCCCAGCTGCCTTGTGCTGCTTTGGTGTCGGACGCCAGAAATCACTTCCGCTGCTCCGCCAGACTCCAGAACGAGAGAGGGGTGTGGGGTATCTTAACGCCGAGTCATCCGTGACGGTTATATCAGGATGAACCGAAATGAGAGAGATCTGAGTACAAAACTCGATTTTTGTAACTCGAACTGCTTCATAACGTCTTTTTCTGTTCATTTTTAAATCATTAATTTGTAGTTTTGTGTGCATTGCTGCCCTGCTATCGCGAACGCGTGTGTAAATGCTATCAGCACCATGTCTCATTCCATATGTGTTTGTGTTTGACATTTGGCAATAAGAACATGATTGAACTGAAGAGAGAGAGAGAGTCAAATGTATGCATTACTGAATGCTACTTCGGTAACATCTTAAATTCTTCTCTTCCCAGTCAGCCCTTGGTGTATGCACTCGTGTGTGCATGTGTGTATGTGTGTGTGCGTGCGCGCGCGCGCGCGTGTGGGTGTGGGTGGGAGGGTGGGTGCCTGGGTGCGTGTTTGTGTGTGAGTGCGTGTACTCGTAAATGGGATTGATTTTTAATTCGGTTTTTAAATTGATATATTAGCGACACACTCTACCGGTGCGCGCCTTGCGTGAGGAGCACCATTTGCAGCTGAACTTACAGGTTTCCACGTTAGTCCTGTGAAAAGTAAGGTTTGCCACCTGAGGATTTGAGGAAAGAAATGTGTACGAGGTCGTTGTTAGTTTTTGGCCGTCTGTTTTGTCCCTAATAATAATATGTCAGCCCGACATCCGAGGACACATCATCATTTGGCCATCTGCTGTCAGCCGAGAGAAGTACCCAAGTCGTATTTTTGTGAGCGGTAAATGTGGAATTGACAAAGAATGAATATTAGCAAGAATACTCGATCCCACAGGACATTGTCATCACCGCGATGGAGTACTGCGAACCCAGAGAATAATTTTCACTCTGCTGAGAAAGCAGAGATTTTAGAGACAGTCTTTTAAACCTTGATTAGATCGGGAATGCGTACTTCGTCCACTGCCGGAAATAACAATTTTCTGCCTCTCCGTTCAGTCCCAACCACTTTCAGACATAAAGTGACGCTAATGTTGTACAATAAATCGGATTTCTAGTTGCGATTTGATGATTTGTGTTTCGCCTTCGCCCTGATATTCGTCTGTCTTGATCCTAGTCTCTCTTTTCCAACAGCAAATCTCCTCCGTTTGCAGTATGCTATCGGGAACTTCGTCGGATTAGTGCAGTACGCCACCATCTGTCCCAAGATGTCCCCAAGAAAACTGTTGTGTGCGTTTGTTCTTTCAAGACTAGATTACTGCAACTCACTTTTCTCGGGCTGTCCTAAGTATCTTCTTTTTAAACTCCAAAAGGTCCAGAACAGTGCTGCCAGACTCATTTTCAGAACATCCAGGTCCGCCCATATCATTGCTTCATTCTCTTCACTGGCTGCCTATTGAGCAGAGGATCGAATATAAGTTGTCTTTGCTGTAAGATCATTTTTCATCATGCCCCCATGCACCTTTCATAACCTATTCACCTTTACACTCCTTCTCGGCAGAGCTGTTTTTCCGCAGACACCCAAGTATTCAGAATACCGTCCTTCCGAACAAAGTCCAGTGGTCAGCGCTCTTTCTCCTACCAGTTTCCAGCCGTCTGGAACCATTAGCCCCATGTTTCTGTCCGCCATTCTACCTCTGTCACTTCTTTTATGTCTTCCTTCAAAACTTTTCTCTTTTCGAAAACCTTTTCTTCAGTCCCATTGCCCTGAGGGGTGTGTGTGTGTGTGTGTGTGTGTGTGTGTGTGTGTGTGTGTGTGTGTGTGTGTGTGTGTGTGTGTGTGTGTGCGCGCGCGCGCGCGCGCGTGCGTGCGTGCGTGTGTGTGTTTTGTATGCATTGAATCTTGAAAAGAATGTGTAAGCGCTTATGGTCTGTGCGGGTTAGGCGCTCTAAGTACCCATTATTGTTGTTATTATTATATAACCGTCATAATTGACCGGGCGTAAAACGAAACAAGTTCAGTAGTTTCGTCTTCACATGATGTACACAGAACTTGCGCCGAGACGCCAGCAGTTTCACGTGGCACTAACCGTGTAGCAATTAAACCGCGCTGCAGTTACTTTTGGTGGAGATTCAGAACGCGCTGTGTAAAGCTACAGTCATTTATTCAGAGTTGCATACGACAAGAGCGCAGTGGGTCTGCACGGAAGTCGATAACAGCGCTATGTTTGCCACTGTGAAGCGGTGTGAGTCTCCAGATGAGGCGCTCAACAAGTGTTCATAATTATGAGATTAATAAATAAATAAAAACATGGCCTTGGCGATTGGCCGGGTGTGCGATGTCAAGAACCAACCAGTCTCTAATGTCCTCCTGTTTGACTGGGCGTAGAAAACCCAGTTTCTCCTTGTTCCGGGCGTCAGTGTGATGAGCAGGGTTCATCGTGAGTGCACGCGGTTACCTTCATACTTTATTTACCACTCTGTGCAGTTGTTCTCAAAAAAGCTGTTGCTTTACTGTCTTACGTACCATTCAGCTTGACTCAGCCCATTATTAATATATTAGAGCTGCATTCAGGATCACATGATGATTAACTGCCTGCTCGCTGTTGTAAAGTTGTAACAATGTGTAGGGGGAATTATGTATGATACTTACAGTGAGCGATTCTGTTTTGTTTTGTTTTGTTTTTGTTATTTTGTGTTTGGGGGGGAGGGGGGGGGGTTAGGCCCAAATGATCACTGGGTACATAATATGTAGAATAAATGAATCTGCTAGCACAGAAAGAAAAGCGAAAAGATAAAGAACACAGGAAGAGAACAGAGAAAAGGCGAAAGAACGGATGAGAGAGGGGGGTAGGGGGTGGAGGGGAGACTCAAAGTCGAAAACTATTTTACAAGGCTGGTAGGTGGTGTCTGCAACTTCCTGCCATATGACACTGGTATTTGCCATTAGTAAGTAAGTAAACATGGTGCTTAACGTCCACAGAAACCATAAGGCTTATTAGGGACGGGGAGAAGGGAGTAAAGGGGTATGGAGGTGGGTGAAGATTATATACCTATCGCTACACTGTCACCACCAGAATGATTCCTGTATTAAGATGGGCAGCAGTGAGAGCCATTTTAATGTTTCAGTAGGAAGTGACGGACAAAGTCACAAGACAGTGTCCACAAACCACGACCTTTTTGAAGAGAAAGGAGAGCCGAAGCGGATTTGAACCGAAGTCCGCTTACCAGCCTAACACCTTACCGCTAGGCCAAACCAGCTCACGTACTTGCCATTATGCATTTATGTACTTTTTATAACCCCCGTAACAGACTTGGGTGGGGACGGGTTGGAGGGGGGGGGGAGGGGGCGGGGGGTACATTGGAATCACTATTTACGTGTTTCCGTCGGTCCAAGCTTTGCCCAGAGGATGTCTTCTCAACCGCGCTACCTTCTGCAACCAAACTTAGTCCATGGGCCAGGTATCGACCCCCCCCCCCCCCTTCCCACCCCACCCCCCCCCGGGGGGAATTTTTGGAGACAATGATTTTTGGATAGCTCCTTATGTGTCTTTTCAATATCTGCTTGTTTGCAAGATGAACTATTCTGCTTTTAGGGATTATCTGAGATGGTACATAACAGCTTAATGGCAGCTATTAAAATGGGCGTGTCCCCTACAAATCCCAAACAACAGGCAGCTATACCATTCTTTGGACACACAGAAATACTGCACATACTGGTATCAATGGGTAGCATTGCTCTTGCGGCTGCTGTTGTCTTACCCAGGTATAGTGGCCTGAATTTCGCGTGTGGGATTAATGAAGATTGAAAAAAAAATGGAAAAAAATGTCACGTTGCATAATTTTGTACACTGCTCGTGTAAAAATATTGAACAAAAATGCTTCATTTACCACCAAATGTATCATGGCGACTGAGAGAGTCACAGAGAATGTTTGATTAACACCTGCATTAATGGATGACGTCACCTGAGAATAGAATATACTCAAGTTCAAAAGTTAAGCAACGTTTTAAAATGCACACATGTTCAAATCTCAATAAACTACTTCCACAAAACCGCTACAGGTGCTGTCTTATTCACTGGTCTACCTCCACTTAACCTGAAATCAGTTTCACAGTACTCTATACCCCATGGAGGATACGCGAGAAACGTGCCCGATATATGTACGGGGGCGGGGATAGCTCAGTGGTTAGAGCGCCGGACTCGTGATCGAAAGGTCGCGGATTCGAACCCCTGAAGGAGCGGCGGGAGAATTTTCTTCTCCAGGGTCAACTTTCTGTGCTGACTCTTATTTCGGTATCCGTTCCACCCCCGTGTTACCGCAGTAGCGTGTAAAAGACGCCGGTCATTTCGCCAAAAGTGCAGGTGGCAGGTTACAGCTAAACACGCATACACCTTACGTATGTGGCTTTGCATGAAGTGACATGGTACATGGTTGTATGGTGTACACAGAACGCGCCGAGATGGCAGCAGTTTTATTTGGCACCAGCCATGCCAGCGCTGTAAGTACACCACTTCGGTGGATCTTCAAAAACGCGCTATAGAAAGCTATTCACTCATGTAGAATCACATGCGAGTGCAGTGAGTCTGCTCGAAAGCGGAGAATAGCGCTATATAAAAGCGATCAGTAATAATAATAATGTAAAACTTACCAGCTTTGCCTTTGTTATGTCTCAGTAAAACAGTTTAGGTTTAGGAGCCTGATGCCACCGGATTGCATCTCTGGTTTGGCTTAGTTCAGCATGCTTGCAGTTTCATGTATCAGCTTTCAATCAGCAGGCTCTTTGCTATCTATGTCAAGAATACAGACGAACAGCTAGGAAATGTCAAAGATATTCACCAAAGTGATTGTCCACACTGTCAATGATTTGACAAATCATTACTGACTTTCTGAAACTGTTATCTGACTTTGAGATAAAAAATATTTAAAAAAATTAAACGCTTTACTCTGTTTATTTCTTATTGCTTATCATTATAGCTTGGGTGTATTTTTCCCAGCCAAAGATACCAAAGCCGGTGCCATAGATGGTTGCCAAACCTGAATGTCCCTTACTTTGAGTGTCACTGAATGCATGTCCGGCTTAGACATATGTCAGCCTCAAACCTGAAGCCATCAAGATTCTCAAGCTCTGTGTATTCTTGATAGTTATCTTCCTTTTGGGGTTGCTCCACCTGGATTTCAACCAGGTCTTGCGGCATGAAAAAACAGTCTGTCCAGTATACCTCCCACTTTTCCATTCACAGTATGCAAGCCATGGCCAACTGCTCGAGGAATGGTTTTAGTTGCCTTAACTGCGGAATATCCAGAGTGCTTGAAAGCTGGCCCTTTCGATGTGCATTATCAATGCCTCTCTGCATGGTGGCATTGTGACTGTTCAACAAGGATGAGGTGTGCTGACACATTTTGCTGACATCTATCACTTATTTACCTCTACAGAGAAGATGCATGGAATGTTCCAGTTTCATAATTTTTCCTTAACGTGGTAATCTCTTTATCTCTAAACGATTCTGCCCATAACATACTGAACGATGTACTGAAAATATTGTTTATATGGTCTTGTTGGAAACTTGCTCTTCAATGGTTTTAGTGTCTTTGATGGTTTCCTGGTGTCTGTCATCCTCTCGGGTGTAATCTCCCCGACAGGTGGCATGGTAATGAGCTTCTCCTCAGCTGTTTTTGACATGCATTTGACTAATGTTTTCAACATGTTGTTTTCTTGTATTCAGGTCTTTTCACAAAAAAGACATCTGTCAACGGGCAACAGTTAGCATTGTGGTTGCTGACGGATTTGCTGTTCTCGCTTTTCGGAGGATCTTACATCACTCCCTTCCGATGGGTTCTTTTGTTTTAAAATAATTCTGCAGTCTGTGTGATTCCCATGCAGATTCGGTATATACTCATATATTTCATCCACCATATCAGGACTGGACCATTGCACATGTTTAAATTATTTAGTTCTTGGATTTGTATACCCCATCAACCGCAGAAGGTCACTTCGGGACAAATCACAGTCACAGTTTCTTACAAGCAAAAAGCTGGCCTATTGTTCTACACAGAACACAATCAGTAGCAAACATCCCAGCCAAAACAGTCAATAATTAGCACATATCACTATCTACAGCTGCAAAAGATACTTCCAGACAGATTCCTTGTAACGCATTCAGTACAAAATTAAAGAACAATTGATCAGATCACAAGTATGTCTAAATCAGCTTTTTGAGGCACAGTAACACACGTTTTGGTGCCTATTTATATTCTGCAGGCACTCAACAGGAGAACCTGCTTAAATCAATTGACTATGAGCAGTATGACCTATTTTATTTCGCAGGCTAACGCGGGAATTCGCTTCAGCCAAGACTAACGCAATTAAAAAGTATGGAGAGGATTTGGAAAAATGAAGGTGAATGGACCGGGGAAGCGGAAATTAGGGCAAGGAAGAAATTATGGCACTGTCTAAGCATATTTGGCTATATTCTGACCTACTCCGTGCTTTTAAGGGAAAACATTCGTCAGTTCTTGGGTTTTAACAGAGGAGACCTTAATACTTCTGTGTCCGCAGTGCCCAATAGCAAGGACACATTTAAGACAAAGAGAAACGGAAAGCTACAACATATTAAACTGTTCAAACAATAAAACAGTATACGGAAATGGCCTTTTTTTGTCATAATAAATGAGTTGCTAAGAGACAAGGTCATCGCAATTTGGAATTCCATATAGTGCATTTATTAGAACTAGCACCACAGACACAAACAGCAATAGCTCACTTGCAGACAACCTGAACTGTGTACTTTGATGGTCAAGGTACCCAGAAATTACCATGTGGTAAAATCCCCCCCCCCCCCCCCGGGGGGGGGGGGGTATAGGCTGGCTCATAGTCTTACTTGGTATGGCAGTGCATCATCATGAGCTGGAGTGTCGTGCTGAAACGTTAGGTTGTTATTTCCAAGGTGAAGGTCAGAACAGTGAGTAGGAGAGTTGTCAGCGGGCACCGACACGCCAGCGCCGCTCCACTCCCCTTACCGCTGCTGATCGTTTATATATATAAACTGTTTTTACTGTATCTTCAGAACTATTGATTCTTTTGAAGCCATACGTTTGCTGGTTACTCTGTCTTCTGAAAAGTTGATTCTTTTAAAACCAAACTTAATCTGATGGTAAACAGACATAAGCCAAACACACACGGCAAATGCGCACGCACGCACACATACACATACACACACACACACACACACACACACACACACACACACACACACACACACACACACACACACACACACACGGTACATACGCACGCACGCACATACGCACGCACGCACGCACGCACTCGAGATATATATACTAGACTAGAGATCTTATGAAATCTGTGTTGCTGGCCCTTGTGACGGACTCTGGCCCCGTCTGCTGACCTCAGTGACTGCCACGTCTCCTCAGCTGTTGCGTTTCCTGGGCACAGGGCACTGTGATCAGAGGCGAGAGGTTGCTGTCAGCAGATCAATAAATATGCCTTGCTGTCCTCAGAGGAGGGAACGACGGCGAAATGGGAGAGTTCGTGTGTGTGTGTGTGTGTGTGTGTGTGTGTGTGTGTGTGTGTGTGTGTGTGTGTGTGTGTGTGTGTGTGTGTGTGTGTGTGTGTGTGTGTGTGTGTGTGTTTCTTACAAAGACGCATGCACATGTTCATTTACGTACCTAGACAATGCTGGTGGATTGTGCAAATATGCACGTGCACGATTATGCATGTGTATATATAGCTCTCTGTCCCTGTCCAGTCAGTCTGTCTGTCTGTCTGTCTGTCTAGCTGTCTGTGTCTGTGTCAGTCTCTCTCTCTATCTGTCTGTCTGCCTCTCTCTGTCTCTCTCTCTGTTTCTCGCTCTGTCTGTCTG
>OY757544.1:14638371-14718371 GCA_963584105.1 Alviniconcha strummeri
CAGGTACTGCATGCGTGCAAAGCTGTCTCATGGCTTCACACACACTGACATGGATTTTTTCATTCATGTTCTATGTTCTAGTACATTGACAGAATATTTGTTTTACAAATCAGTTATTTCAAGTAACTCTCCTTCTGCTGCAATTAGCATGTCAGGGAAATACTGGCCCATGACTGCATTTGGACACTGTTGTGTCCAGTGGATTGTTGATCATTATTTCCCAGCAGGTCATATCAGGTAGTGTATGTGTATGCAGTGGAGTGGTGGGTAGAAGCTTGTCTTGGTGAGAAGGAATTTGAATACATACAAGTATTCACCATTGATGAATACCTGTTGTATATGTCTTCTTTCTGTTTTCAGAATTCCATGTCAGAGATAGCTCAGCTGTTCACTGAGTTTTTCCGGGACCTGGATGTGGTGCCATCTGACATAGTGGCTGGTTTGGTGTTGCTGAGACATCACCAGAAACACCGCATGAAGACCATTATTTCCCAGGTACTGTCAGTGGCTGTTAAGCAAGTGGTGTGTGTGCTCATGTTCATGTGACCGTGTGTGTGTGTGTGTGTGTGTGTGTGTGCGTGCGTGCGTGCGTGTGTGTGCGTTGTGAGAGTGTATGTGTTGTGTATGTGTTGTGTGATATGTGAGTAGCAGTGTTTATAATGCATATGTGCGTGTGTGTGTGTGTGTGTGGCTGGGTGGGTGGGTGGGTGTGTACATGCGTGCATGTGTATGTGTGTGCGTGCTTGCATGCATGCATGTGTGTGTGTGTGTATGTGATACGTGTTTGTGTGTTGTGAGAGTGTGTCTGTATGTGTTTGTGTAGTTTGTGTCTGAATGCAGCCAGTGTCTGTAATGCCAGTTCAAGAATATTTACATAGTTTTAACATATATACATGTGTTAGAAGTAAGAGAGAGGGAGAACAAGATGAAATTCTTCGTTTCCAAAGGTAATGGCCCTTGCCCAAACAAGGGACTATTCAAGATCTAATTATTATTTTGTAAGCTACAACACACTGGTACACACATGGATTAAATGAAGTGTACACATGAAGCATAATATGAGAGAGAATGGGTGGGGATAGATTTAGAGGGCTTTGAAATTATCACTAGCAAACATTTCTGGTGGGCCAATGTGTGATAAATTGGGAACACAATCAGGTAGAATGTTGCTGGTGGGTTTATAATCGCATGCAATGCTAACCAATCAGTGCATAGTCTGTAACATGTCATATATTTTAAATGTTTTGGTGCTGGATGGTAATCTAAGAGCACCAGGGAGTGAGTTACAAAGAACACTGCCAGAAATTTTTAAGTCTAGACTTGAAGTTGAAAAGGTCAGTTCTAGGGATTGGTACATTGAGTTTTCCAGAATATCTTGACTGAGGAAATGTTAGCCATAAGAGTGTGGGGCATTTCCAGACATAATTTTGTGCTTGAGAACTCCCTTGCTCTGTTAAGTCTTTCTTTCAGGTGGATAGCAGTTGTAACTTGGTGTTTTATGCCCAGCCATCCCAGTACAACCCAACCCACCTGTTATAATGATCAGGGTGACTTTCAGGGGAAGAATGGACAGAAAATTGTGGTCTGAAATTACTAGAGTTGTGGTTTTGAGGAGAATTGCCTTGAGTGCTCTCTTATGTAAACCAACCAAAAGTTTGAGAGTATTTGCACTTGCAGAGTCCCACAGAGTCAATCCATAATCAGTGATGGACTGAATATGGGCATGAGAGAATAATTTTCTGGCACGAAGGTTCACAAAGTGTTTGATTTTAGATAATGCTAAATTTTCTTGGAAGTACTTCATAATGGAGTCACATGACTGGACTAGGAAAGGATGCTTTTAAAAGAATTGTGTGGCTGTCAGTTTCATTGACAGTTTGGTTTCCCATGGGGAGAGAGAGATAAAATGAGTAACCTTATGGTGGTGGTGGATTACACGCAGGCTCTTCTTACATTTACATCAAGCCCTTGCCTTTGAGGGAATAATTCTGGTATTAGTATTAATACCATGCATACACATAGGAGGGAGAAATCCAAACATACACTATACAGTGCAATACTAGTACAATGCAGTACAACTTTACTGCTAAGGGTCAAGCATATTGCACAAGAAATGTGTCATGGTACCAAGTAGACATGTCCATTCATACCAATAACATGACAAAATCATGCCACAACAACAACAGCAACAACAACAACAACAACAACAACAACAACACACACACACACACACACACACACACACACACACACACACACACACACACACACACACACACACACATACACACACACACGCACACACACACAACACACACACACACACACACACACACACACACACACACACACACACACACACACACACACACACACACTCACTCAGGGTAGTCCAAGGACTCTGAAAAACTCTATTTTCTTTTGTGCCTCTTGCGGGGACTGAACCTTTGACCTTTGGGTCTCTGGTCTGGTGCTCTCCACCTGAGTAAACATGCACCCTGAGTCAGCAAGATGGGCTATTTACAAGAGCACATCAGAAGTAGCCCTTCCTTCAACTGAGCAAACATGCAACATGGACCAAAATGCTTGGGGCTATTTACAAACAGCACATCAGAAATAGCTCTTCATTATGCCTGTTTTTGCCTGTTAGGTATTTTGTTCCTAATGTCTTACATGTTATAGAGTCAAGTCGTTTCTTTCTGAAACCCCAGTGGGGGTACATGAAAGAACATCAGTGAAAGAACATCTGGTAAGACACGGCAATAAACATAAAATACAAGTGAATACAACAAAAAGAAACAAACAGCAACAAATAGGATTGTCCAGATTGTAGGTTGTACTCAGAACTGACTTGACAGGAATGCGGATGTGATTTATGTTCAGGGTACAAATGATGTGTACCAGTACCTGTCCGGTGTCCCTGTCACTCCCAGCACACGGTTCCTCCAGTTGACCCAGCCTGAAGTGATGGGCGAATTCATCAAAGTGATTCACTATATGCGCTATGCTCTAGCAGCCTATGGTTGGCCTGTCTACGTCATGATGAACCCTGGCACATGGCTGTGTCGTCTACTGCCTTTGCTAAGGCAAGCTGGTTTTCTCTTCATTCTGAAAATTATAGTCTGAAATTACTAGAGTTGTGGTAATGTTTCTCTGTACCCTGTCACATAAACTAAAGACCAGGTTTGTGCATACAAGATTCCTGCATGGCATTATTTGGGGAGTATTACTTTATGACCACATTTTGTTTCATCAATCAAAGGAATTATAGCTCAGATTGTACCGTTTTTGAGCACATTGTGTGGGAGAGAGATCTGTTACTGTAACATCATCGATTATGATTTAATAGATTATGGTATACAAGACTTTAACAGTCACCTGTTTGTTTCAGTTGCTGCTGTTGCTGCCACTCCAGCCATCCTAACGCTACAGTTGTTGATGACAATTGTTGCGGCTGTAATCTGGCCTCTCTCAAACGCATTAGTGGTCTTCAGGATCTAGACATTGTCTATGCTACCTATCATGTAGACGTGAGTGGGGAAAAGAGGGAAGGGAGGTGGGGGTGTTGTGTGGGTGTGCACACCAAGTGCACTCACTCCTCTGTGTGTGTGTGTGTGTGTGTGTGTGTGTGTGTGTGTGTGTGTGTGTGTGTGTGTGTGTATGTGTGTGTGTGTGTGTGTGTGTGTGTGTGTGTGTGTGTGTGTGTGTGTGTGTGTGTGTGAAATGTGAAACAGCACAGTCTCATCCAGTGTGGATGATGACTGAAGTGTGTGAGGAAGAATGTCCAGACTGTTACCCCCTTTGAGGGCTTCTCAGTGAGACCTGATAGAAGCTGCAGAAAACAAATAGGGCTGTGATGAAGTACATGAAAATATGACTGACTCAACAAATGACATGCATTATGGCCATGCATATGTATGTATTCAGGGTTCTAAAATTCATGGTAAAATATAGTTAACACATTCTGTTCCAGTTAGTCATACCCCTGTCTCTTTAGATAAAGAAAGCCACCTATATGTACATGAAAGATGTTTGCTCAAGCAAGAAAAAATATTTTATGTTCAGTTCTGTGAGTAGACAAATGACTATCATTTTGTCATTTGTTTTGCTTTGTGTCAGATTGGAGAGACCCCATTTTTTGTGGCTCTGGACCACGAGTTTGGCAAGGTGGTGGTCTGTGTACGGGGCACACTGTCTCTTCAGGTAAGACAACACTCTAGTGGGATATAAAGGGAACTAGCTCCTCAAAGACTGTTTTGGTCAAAAAGGCTGGCGTTTTCCCAACATGGAGAAGAGATTAAAATGCAAAATTGAAATCAAACATTTTGTTTTAAAATGCCCTGTTGAGTTTTTAAGAAAAACTTTGAATCTTACTTTCTTCAATAACAGTTTGCAGTCAGGACGTAAAACTTGCTGTCAAATGTCACAGATGGCCAAGTGGCTACCTGTAGCATTGTTGATTCATTTTCTCTCGCTGAAAATCAGTACCTTTAGAGAGTTGGAGAATATTCTTTGTAACTAAATCAACCGAAATCCCTGTTTTTCCCCCTGTTTGCAGCTGTTTCAAATATATGAATTCAGTGACAGCCACTGGTAAGGGATCAAACAACTGCTCTTTTTGCCAGAATGAAAAAAACAAAAAAACAAGTGAAAATATTTTGGCTGCAAGTAAACAGTGACTGACTTGGAAAAAATTCCAGTTTGAATCTCCAAGGATGAATCTCCAACACCATTGTCAGTAGTTGGGCCTTTGTTTATTTCCTCCTTGTTATTTCATCTTTCTCGAGCCTTGTTAGGTGTGTGGCATTTCAGTCTTTTTCGTGGTTTACTCTAGCTTTCACAACAGGCTGGACCTCATCAAGGAGCCTGCCTTTTATTGGGTGTTTTATTTCCCCAATTAATCCTTGTTTGTTTCATCATATGTAAAAATAGAAAAAGTTTTGTTCGTTCTAGTTCAGCAGACTAGCAATTTCCCTGGGTTAGGGTTTGGGTTTGAGCTAGTTACCGGTTCTTGCCATTCACTGTTTTTTCTCTTGGCTTGCCCTTTTGTTTCTCAAGTTATTCATTGACAATGATGTATGAGTGAGGGGGTTAGTCTCAATGTTTAATGAGACCACTCATTCTTTCTTTGTGTGGGGTAGTTCATGAGCATCTTTGCCCTGCCGTGTTGTTGTCACTACTAAGTGGGTTGTATTGTGTACACGGATTATGTGTATCCAGCCTTAGTCCCATAGCTTGCTGACATTGCTTGCCTCCTCTTTCTTTTCAGAAAATGTTGTTGTTGTTTTCTCTCTTTTCCCCTTCTTTTTCACCATGCGTTCTTTCATTTTTTATCTTTGGCTTATTGGCCATTTCGTTCCCGCTTGTTAGCTTGCCTGATGAGGGCAGCCATTTTACATTTCTCTTGTCATCTGCATTTGTTTACATCCCAATGCTTTGTCATCGGTAGTCCTGATTAGCCTTTTGCTTATCAGTCTGTAGCCTTTATTTTTCTAGATGGAAACTAGGTTAGTGAGGGGTTAGTTAGAGTTAGTAATGGTTAGTTTGGCTTTCCATCTATTTGTCGTTGGTACAGTTATTTTTGCTCAGTGCTCTTATGACTGTAGTCATCCACTCCTTTGTTGCAGACAATAGTCTATTAGACTGTTGTGATTTGGTGTTGTTCTTTGTGTGTGTTTTTTCTCCACCTTTTGCTTGCTGGTAGGCAACCGTTTGGGGTTTTGAGGTAGTTTCCGCTGTTTTGTTTCTTTCATTTGGTGTCAGCTGTTTGCTTGCCTGATTAGGGCAGCAATTTTTCGTTTGCCACCAGCATTTGTGGTTTGGTCTTTCTTTGCCACAGGCATTTGTGGTCTGTTCTTTCTTTCTCTGCCACAGGCATTTGTGTACAGTCTCTTTCTGTCACGGCCTTTTCTGTGGTAGGCATTCATGTTAGACTTTTTGTCTTTGCCTTGTTAGAGCATGTTTCAGGGTATCAGTGTATCTCTTAATTTTTGGTATCATGCTGTGTGCTTCCTGCTCATCAGCTTCATCCTTGGAGATTCAAACTGGATTTTTTTTCAAAGTCATTACCCTGTGGACATCCCTACAAATTCTGCTCTAGCAAATGCCATTTGGTATTCTGCCATAAAGTTTACAAAATTGCACTCAACAAAGTGCTTGCTACACAAATAGGCATGACTGAGGTGCAGCATCAAAGTCAGCTCATTTAAATTGTACAAATTTGACCCATTTTCACCTCACAGCGGGTTGATTCCGTGGGAACTCGTGCATATTTATGCTTTGCGTTGCTTGTGAGTTGTTACAGTTTGCTGCAACACAGTAGGCTGGCATGGTTAGAGCTTTTTGTCGACCACACGCATATACATTCAATGAACAATCTAAGATGGCAACCACACTGACTTCCCAGACTGATGTCACTTCTGAGAAAGTCACGTGACTGATGGAGAACCCGAGACAGCAGTCTCAGCCAGCCTACAGAAAAGAAAATTGATTAAAAACCAACATAAACTTTTCTTCTTTTTTTCTTTTTTTTTCATTAAATCTCAAACTAGTGACTTATTTGTCAATCATTTTGATGGTCATTTTGCATACTTAACAACCTTGGACTTGTCCTTTAATGATCTGCTTTGTGCTCCTCTCTGCCTTTCCTTTCAAACAGACATACAGACACACCCACATGCATGCACACATGTACGCACACACCCACACACAAACACACACTTTTTTTGGTCTTGTACTTTGATGATTTTTCCCAAAGATGTTAAAGTCATTTGATGCAGACTGTCATGTTTCTAGCATGGTGTCCAGACACCAGCTGTGGACACTTGACAATATAACACACACACACACACACACACACACACACACACACACACACACACACACACACACACACACACACACACACACTTTTTTTGGGGGGGTCTTACACTTTTATGATTTTCCCCAAAGATGTTAAAGTCATTTGATACAGACTGTCATGTTCCTAACATGGTGTTCAGACACCAGCTGTGGACACTTGACAATATAATAATATTGTTTCAGTCACATCTTTGTTTCCACTTATTGGCTGAATAGTCTGAATAAAGATACAAAATCATTTATTCCATTTCAGCTTTACTTGACTGTTCTTCAGCTGGTGTTTCGGAAAAGGCAACAATATGTAATCATATGCACTTGGTCAGTGTTGGCTGTATGGACTTGACTGACTTGGTTGTTTTGAGTGGTGTGTTGAAGTAGTTTTTCATGTTGTACTATATTCCACCCTGATATGACCTTAGAAGTGGACCAGTTATCTATGTATATTTTGCAGTAATCATTGCCTGTTTTGAATGACTCCATATATATTTAACTCATTGTGCAGTATGCTTCCTGGTGGTGCCTCCTCACCTTTAACATAGCATTGATCTGTAAGCTGCAGTCGTTTGTTGCAGGATGTACTGACAGACTTGAAGGCAGAGCCAGAAACACTGCCACTGAATCCTCCACGAGATGATTGGCAGGGGCATAAGGTAGGCCTTCATCACCTACCTGCCTGACATCTGCCATACCCAACAAAGGCTTGACTTACCTGACTACCTAACAACAAAGGCTTGACTTACCCAACTACGCAACAAATGCTTGGCCTGAAATATTCTTTAACTAAGTCCTCTCCCTTCATAATCATAGTATTTACGTTTTTCTCACCCACTTTGATTACTTGTTATGGGCATTCAAAGCTCTGACTGATCACATGAAGAGTAAAATAATCAGTACCAATATCATTCTTGCTTTGGAACATCTGACACAAGAACTTCAACTTAGGTTAGGTTTTTGCGTGGTTGTTAAAGTTTGTTGTTGTTTTGATGTAATTTATTGAGATATTTTGTTAAGATCAGTGTAATATCACTTGTGCAAAAAGACTATGTAAAAATTAAGAATTTAAGCATGGGTGGTTGTTGTTTTTGGTGGTGTTTCATGTTTAAGTTAAAAGGAGAGAGTCCAGTTTTTGAATTCTTGATAATTGTTTTTGAATAAAAAAATTGTGTGTGTGTGTGTGTGTGTGTGTGTGTGTGTGTGTGTGTGTGTGTGTGTGTGTGTGTGTGCGTGTGTGTGTGTGTTGCATTTCACTATAGGCAAATAAAAAAGTGAAAGGAGGTGCTCAGCACAGTGCTATATTTTGATTGGATGTCTAATTTTACTAATTTTATTAGAGTTTGGGGTTCTCATTTTGTTAATTTGCTGTGTCTGTTCATGTTCTAATGTCCTGGTCATTTTCATTTTGTTAGAGTGATGAGTCTTGCCAACCAGTTTTCACTTTGACTATGACTTTTACCATTGTCCTAGGGTATGGTTCAAGCAGCACTGTACATCAAAAAGAAGCTGATAGATGACAAAATTCTTGACATGGCTTGGGAGAAAGATGAGGTAAACATTTTATTGTTTCTTTCTTGTTCTGGTGTGCATTTGTTTTTGGTCATGTGTGATTCTGAGGATCTGGATCTGAGTTGCATGATCAATCTGTATATGTTCAATCTTGTTTTCTGAATTTAGCTATCATGTACTTACTGGATGACCTAAATTTTGTCACATGACATTTGTTGTTTGTGATCAGTTCATGCTGGATTATGTCATAATCGTAATCTCTGAACTATATTATTCTGCATGCTGTAAATGGACTTTCTACACTCACTTAATCACAGACAGGAAGGTACCTTCATTTGCGATATGCCAATGTTATATGCAAGGGTGAACACATAATGCATAGGATTTGAGAGGCATGTTTTGATGATAAATACCCATGTTAGCAAAATCTGTTCAAATAATGAATGAAATACCAAGAAAGAACTGTTGGCCACTAAAAGGCATCACTGGGATGGTGAGTATTGCAGTGCTGGCTGATTGTATCAAAAATAGTACTGAAATCTGACTAAGTCTGACTGGGTCCAGGCAATGGCTGCCAGCATTTTCACCTACCTCACCTGTTGTTGTTCAGGGTGACCGCAGCCAGACACTGTTTTAGCACAACACTGTACTGTTAGGCAGAGATCTGCCAGGTCAGCAAAATTATTACACTATGAATACCATTTATTATATGCATCTACCTGATGTTGCATTTAATTGAAAATAAAACCAAAACATGGCATTAGTCAAACCTTTGTGCCAAATGATCTGCCAAAGAGTATTATAGTGGTGATAAGGAATGTTATATGTCCAATTATATTTGCACTGACCGTGAATCAAGTTTAGATAAATGTATGATCATTTTGGACAGAGATAAACACCAAAGTAATGGCAGTTGATCCTTTTTCAGTCAGCCTTACACTTCTGGATTTCCACACTTCACAAAGGCTGCAAACATGTTGCAAAACCTGCAGACATTGCTGAAGATGTTGAACATTAAAGCAAAAGTCCAAGGTTTTTAAGAATGCAAAATGACCATTGAAATGATTGACAAATGAGTCACTAGTTTCAGATTTAATGAAATAAAATAATAAAAAATTGTTTAATTGGGTTTTTAATCAATTTTATTTTCTGTAGGCTTCCCCAGAATTGACGTCAGTCTGGGGAGTCAGTGCGGTTGCCATCTTAGATTCTTCAGTAAACTATGTATGCATGTGGTCGACAAAAAAGTTAACTATGCCGGCCTACTGTGTTGCCGCGAACTGTAACAATTCGCAGACGACCACAGGTATAACAATGCACAAGCTCCCGCGCAATTGACCTGCAGTGAGGCGAAAGTGGATTAAGTTTATATGATTCAAATGAGCTGAATTTCTTGCTGCACCACATCACGCCCATTTGTGTAGCAAGCACTTCAGTGAGTGTGATTTTGCAAACCCCATGGAATACCACATGGGGTTTGCTTCGAAGCTGACACGATGTTCCAGTACTCTTTCAAAATCCTGCCTGACAGGCTCAAACTGATACAGCTGTATCCATGTGGGTCTCTCGGACAAAGTATCAGTTTCGTCTTCGGAGCTCAAGTTGGCCATTTTGCAGCGACTCCCCAGAGTGACATAGTAGGCATATGGTCACGTGATTTGGGCGTCATGGCGATGCTTTCAGTACGACCGAAAATGCCTTTTTTTGTGCATTTATTACCCTCAGATCACAGTTTCACCTATATCATCGTTCTCAGCGAGCTTTAATGGAAATTGTGTCAAAAATCACCCCTAACCTTGGACTTGTCCTTTAAGTACAAAGTGTAAGACTGCTAGTGATACTCAAGAGTCTGCAGATCACACAGGAAATTTTAGAAATAGGATTAGTAAAGGAAATAAAAAAGGACTTCCTCTACCTCACCTGATGGAAAAGGAAACTGAGTTCTGACTACATGCAGTCTAGTTGGAAGCCATTTATTCAACCAATAAGTCAAATTCTTGAGCAGAAAATGGTAAAATGCTAATTAACTGATATTTAACCCATTCACTGCCCCAGCCTGTAGAATTTCTGGCCTGAAAAGTACACACACATGCCTGCAGTTTTCTGGTCCCATGTCAAACAAATCTACTTTTAGTCCTGTGCATTTTGACAGAAACACTTTTAGATGCAAAAGTGAGAATGAAAAATGGTTAGGATTTTAAATTTTGCATTTTTATTGTTCATTTTCAAGTGGCATTATGGCAGTGAAAGGGTTAAATACTTCTTCCTGAAGACAAAATTCTAACTGAAATAATTGCTAATGACAAATGATTGCACCATTTTATTTTACCATGCTTCTTTGTGTTAAGATGCATTTATATATGATGATGAATGGTTTGACAAGAATATGCCCATGCTGCATGTACTTATTTTTGATTGAATACTAAGTTTGAATACTGGCATGAGTGAAATGAGTTATTTAGGGCAATTCTACAGTTGGAAAAGAAAGGGCATTAAGTGGTGCATTTGATTCCAGTTTTAGTTATTCAAAGTTTTGTTCTACAAAGTTTTGTTTCTCTTCTCTGTGGGAGTGCATTATGTTTTTGTGATATATATTGTTTTGTTATGTGATGAACTCTTGTTGTTATTCGATGTGTATGTCATCTTTCTCATCTAGGAATATTCCAGTAGCACGCATTGGTTAAAGACGGTAATAAAGAATAGTGTATAGAGTGTTTTACAGCTCTTACACTTTTAACTTTTTCTATTGCTACTAATGCATGGTAGAACATAATTTTAACATTGTTATTTGTCTTTGGGTTTAATGATTGGTTTATGTGCTGTTGTTATTGTGTGTGTGTATGTTGTGTTTTGTTTTCACAGGGGCTGTGTTGTTCCTTTTTTCTTTTCTTTTTTCTTTTTTAACATATAGATTTCATCATTCTTGTTCTGTCAGTTTTCACCATTCATTACTGTCTTTTTCTCTCATATATTTAAATATTTATAAGAATATATAGTTCTTGGTCTGGTCTACGACCATGCTTCCTTCTTCTAATATATGAATAATAACAGCATTAAAGCCCTTGTCATAATCAGTTGTGTCATCCATAGTTCCATTATTTTCTCTTGGACTGGTAATACTCTGTGCCCAGTTTTTGTTGTGCTATCATTATTGTTTTTGCATGCATGTACATACTTAGGACTAGTTGTGTGGCCTCACAATGTGTAGAAACATATACTTTATGTGAGATCACTTATAAGTGACAGAAATAATGAGCCTGTATTTCGTACGTTATACTTTTATTTCTAGTCAAATATGTCACTATTAGTATGTCATATTTTAAGAATTTACTATGGGACTAAAAGCACAGCCGGCAATGATCACTGTAGTGTTCTTGTTTTCATTTTCAGTTTGTCTTCTTTAACTATTATTGTTCAAGCAACTGTATTACAACTTCATTTGGGAAATGATTACTTTAAAATTGAACAGGAATCAAGACTTTTTTTTTTTTCTTTTCTTTTTTTTTCTTTTCTTTTTTTCAAATTTCTTTTTCTGTTTCACTTATTTTTCATGAAGAGTATTGCAGTCTCCAAGAAATGTCCATGCAAGAACAACCTTTTTACCCTAGTATGATGAACAGACACAACAGGAACCTCTCTGGGATCCAAACTGAGCCCTTAGGTTACATAATTATAATGAAACCAGACAGCAAAATTAACTGATTACACTTTC
The DNA here is from genome assembly GCA_963584105.1 of Alviniconcha strummeri. Lineage (NCBI taxonomy): Eukaryota > Metazoa > Mollusca > Gastropoda > Provannidae > Alviniconcha > Alviniconcha strummeri. The sequence continues at coordinate 14,650,448 of OY757544.1, forward strand.
AGTAAAAAAGAAAAAGAAAAAAAAAAAGAGAAAAAAAGAAAGAGAAGAATACATTTCCGTATCTAGTGAAGCTGGGACTTTTCCTTTCAAGAAAAGCCTGTAATTCACTTTTCTGTTTTCAACTTCAGGTGGACGTGGTAATTTCTGATCATTATTTCATTGATTTACTTGTCTACCTGTCATTGTTTGAGTATATATTTTTTTATATTCTGCCACATCAAGTTCATGTTTTCATTTACATAAATGCAGCCTTCAGTTGTTGTTTTTTGTTTGTTTTTTACATGTCACTGTTTTGTTTTGTTATTGATTTGTGGGTACATTTTTGTTGTTGATTTGTGTGTATGGATGTTTGCTGTCAAAAGTCACAAACTCACTGACTGATTGATTAAATGTTTTGTTAGTTGCGTGCTTAAACTCTAACATATGACTGATCAATAACCCTTGTTTTTAAAGACACCCAATAAAACCACTTGTCACACACAGCTTTGGGTGAGATCTGTATTGTGGAAAAATACTATTGTCAGGAGAAGATAATACATGCAGTGTCATCTTTCTCTTTTACAGACATATATATACTATATATACACAGACACACACATGAACACATGCATGCATGAGAACACGCACACACACACACACTAACACACACACACACCCGCATGCACGCATGCACACACACACACACACACACACACACACACACACACACACACACACACACACACACACACACACACACACACACACACACACACACACACACACACACACAGAGTCACACAAGCGAACACTGCATATGTGAATTCAAATGAAACAAATTGATGTAGCATGTATATAGTATATGTGTAATATGTGTAACTGTCAAGTTGCTGCACAGTGTTTGCATCTTTAGTGTTATGAGAAGCAAATGAGAACAGCTTGGGAAATGATAATTATGTTGTCTTTCCCATTATACCAAAGATCAAATACCTGTTGTTGTTGTCAGTGTTGTTTTCTCCTGTGTTCTTTGCGTGACTCTTAACCTCATCAGTAATGCTGTACATATAGCTCATGTGTGGATGATCCATAATGCTTGGCATTGGAGATAGCACTGCTAGTTATATTGTCAAGGTCAGTGACTTTTCTTGTCACTTGACACTGTCTCCTGTGATTGTCACTGACATTATCATGTCAGGTAGTTTTTACACAATATGTAGCATGCATGGATCAACTAGTCCTGTGAATAGCTGTTATGCTCACTGTTTATACATCATGGTTCATAAAGGGCAAATGGGGGGGAGGGGGGGGTAGATCAAATGGCTGGAGCTACTTTAGCTACATGTGCCTTGGAATGGTCTGGTGTATCGTCACACAATGAAATTTCTTTTACTTGATCATTATAGCCTGCCTTGGATGGTTTCGGGTTTTCTTTTTTTCTTTCCACTATGTCATCAGCTATATCCTGAAACCTGAGTATTGTTTTTACTGTATATACATTTTATTTTTTTTAAACAAGAAAAGAAAAGTATGTGTATGTAATAAAACAAGAAACAAAACAAAAACTGTGATTTCCTTGTACATTATAGATTTCATCAGTGTCAAAGTACCCTGAAAATACCTAATGAGATTTAACTGTTCATATCACTTTTAATACTTTGACTTTACTTATTGACATTGCTGAGAAGCACTGAACAGTTGAAATTGAAAGTTGTGTATCTTGGAATGTTCTTATTAAATAACTTCCCCCACCCCCACCCCCCCAATGGTAATCTCAAAAAGATGTGATCCTGTGATACTTGATACAGTATTTGGATTTCAGGTCTGCCTTTTTTAAAAGTTATTATTAAACAGAATGAGACAATTTTGATTTAATATTTTATTTTCAAAAATATGCTATTTAACTGTTGATCCTTTATGTTCCAAATTTGGTGTAAGATTACAAACAGAGTAACTGAAAACACTGGCTTGGTGTCAGTAGGGTGACGATCATACTGTTATAGTTATCTGTAAATAAACATTTGCCCATCGCATATCATTTGAACAACTGAGCATATTTGTGATGATTCATTACGTTACTGCACTGTTGGTAGATGAGGAGTGACCCTGCAGTGATTCATGGTTACTTTGTTCAGTTTATATATGCAGAGAGTCTGTATAGTCAGTTCCTCCATGATAAAGATGTCTACAATATCAAGAAGAACAAAAGAAACAGAAAGTGACACACATAATTATGCCATGTTTGTGCCTCACTTTGTATACTCATTTACAGAAGAACATGACCAAAAGAACTTAGCTTATTCAGTTTTATACCCAGTTTCTCAAAATAAAGTGATCAGCATTTCTATAATGTGTGCAGGAAAGAAATTTTCTCATTTGTGCCATGCACAATAGGTGGCACTCCAAAACTCTGGCTTGTCTGTTGACAGTTCTAAGAAGAAAGCAACCCATTTCTCATACTTTTGCCTCATTGTGTTAATTTTCTTCTAAGAAATAACTATAATTTTACATCAGATAAGTGTTTTTGTAGGGAGCTGGGTGTAGAAAATGAGTTACCCAGAGAAGTGGGGTTCAGAGTTAAAAACCAGAAGAGTCATCTTAAAACACTACAGTACTTGGCCATCGGCTACATTGCTGATAACACCTCAAAGGGCATTTCTTCCCTTTGTGGCAGCCCCCCCCCCCCCCCCCCCCCCCCCCCTTCGTTTTTTGCTTTTTGCCAAAATGCTGGCGGTTTATAGGGAAAAACAAAAGGACAAGATTAGACCTCATTAGGTGGGGGCAATGCACATTGTTTCTACATTTAGTCATGGGGCAACAACTGTGTGTACATTTCTGTTGGAACCCCCCTAAGGCAGTATGGCTAGGACCATAAGTTAAGTAGCACTTTGAGTTATTGGGTATAGGTGCTCTATAAATCCTGTGGCTGTAGTGTTAATAATACTTCTTCTTTATAGATATGCCTTCACTATTTTACTGATGTTGGAATATGAGGTATTTAGGTGCAACTGTAACTTAATCATCAGGTATGTGGCCTTTTTAATCCTTTTCCATAACAATTTCAGCTTCTTGTGAATTAACTGTACTGTGCATTTCAGTCATAGAAAAGTCACAGCTGCAGCCTAGGCTCCAGAATCAATAAACTGGTGAAAACACATGTGCAATCAAATAAGACTGATCAGACCGGGTGTGCTAGTTCATATTTAGGATAGTGGCACACTTGTATGTAGTGTGTTTTGAACAATCAGCTTTGACCCAGCAGATGCTACTGACTAAGACATTTAGTGTTGTCCATGGAGTCCTCCCTCTTAATTTAAGGTCTGTCTCTGTTTCTGTGCATTCAGGTTTGAATGATAGCCCCTGATTATGTGGGGTTATGCAGGAAGGTCTAAACAGTTACACACATACATGCATTTTGTGTTTAACCAGCAAAGCAGCTGGTGTTTTGTGAAAAAGTGAGAATGAAAAATCAAGTTTAAAAAGATGTGCCAAGATGCATGTGTCACACAGTGGTGTGAATGTGTGTGTTTGTGTGTTTTCCTTTTACAGTAAATGTGTCAGTAAAAGTACATAATCATTAAAGCATAGAACGCACATTGTGTTCTTCAAAGCATTTGTCTTATGTGCTGCAGTCAGTGATGTTGCCAGTTTTCCTGGTTACAGGGTCGTGATGTGGCCAAGTATGACTTGGTGTGTGTGGGTCACTCCCTGGGAGCAGGGACAGCGACTATTTTGGCCATTCTGTTGAAGGCAGAGTACCCTACTCTGCATTGCTATGCCTTCTCTCCACCTGGCGGACTACTCACGTAAGTCATTGGTGGCCTTGTGTAGGTTGGTTGGCTGGTCAGTTGGTTGACCATTAATTTTGGTCATTTGAGAACAAACAGAACTGACTCAACAACTGTTGATTTTGACTCTTGGAGTAAGAAAAGTTTACCCAAAACTTTTAACAAACATCTGTCCATGTTCTTCAGGGTGCTGGTGTTAACTGTGGTGCACTGATTTGTATCATGATGTTTTTGCTTTGGCATAGTTAGGAGCATGTACATGTGATGTACCTGCAATGTCTATGCAGTTTTTCATCTCCAGTACAGAAATAATGCACTAATCAACTGATTTACTTATATTTGTATGTATACAAAGAACATGCAACACATCAGTAAATGGACATACTCATTACTAATTCTGAACTGAACACACACACACACACACACACACACACACACACACACACACACACACACACACACACACACACACACATATGTATATATATATATCTGTTGCTGTTTTTCAGCCCATACAAGTAGATACAGTGCACTTCTAAAAATAGCTCACAAGCATTTTTACACACACACACACACACGCATGCATGCACGCATGCATCCATGCACACACACAATGTATGTGAGATAGTAAAATGTGGACAGTTGCTGACAGATTGTGCCAATGTTGTCATCTGTTTCACCCCTTGGTGGGCAAGGTAGAAATTGTCTCATTCATATTTATCATGAACTTTTCCAGACTGCCCTGTGTGGAAGAGACAAAGTCGTACATCACTTCAGTTGTGGTTGGCAAGGACGTTGTACCCAGGTCAGTATAGCCATACACTATATCTACCACCAGCTGCAGGAAACTGCCAAGCTGTGTTCTTTCTCTCAAAAGCTTTCAGGTTATGATTTCTGATGGCTATTGTGCACTTAAAATTATTCAATACTTGTGGTTCTCTCACCATCTGAAGCTTGTTAATCAGGATCATACTCTGAGCAGTTGCCACTTGCTCATTTCTTTTTTATTTCTTTTTTCAGGATTGGTTTACCTCAGCTAGAGATGTTGCGCACTGATATCATCAATCTGATCAAGACCAGTAGAAAGTCCAAGGTAACGTGCAAAATCAGAAAGACACATACACATCTCACGTCCCTTACATATCTTTCATCATTTCAAGAAACTCATCCAGAGTGATTACCTAAGCCCTATCCATTTTTTAAATGCTTGAGGATGTATGTGGGTTAGTTTAAGTTAGTTGTGGATTTTCATGTAACTGCACTGGATCAGGTCAGGATGATGTGTTTGGGGAAGGCTGCAGCAGCCACATGAGTGGCACTAACCAGTCCTGCCAGTGTATGTGGTGCTTTAAAGTGTACCTGTTGTAGTGCAGTGGGGAGTCATAGTTATTAATCTTGCCTTGGCAGCCTGATAAATTGCCTCTGTTCTTTTTAGATCTTCAACTGCTGGGTGATCTTTCACATGTATGACCAGAGCCACTTCAGTCTTTTGTTCTTGCCTAAGGGACTCAGCAATCAGATCTGTGAGGAGGTGATTCACAGACATTGACTCTTTCAACAAGATGCCAGAATTACACATTACATTTGAACTTTTATGCAAGAAACGGGAAGACCACAGAGATGGTTCAAATTGCTATAATATTAAAATTGTTGCCATTACCATGCCTTATGTTTGCTACAATTGTACATTTGTGTTATCTGTTTACATGTATAACCAGTTTGCTCTCCCATTCATTCTTCCAGAGGCAAACGGTCAGGGTAGGTATGAGTGACACAGTATATTATACCTGCAGGTCAACAATGGCAACCAGAGCCAATCAAAGCTGTAAGAAAATGTAGAAAATGTAGAGACTGTAGTGAAATGTAGAGAGTAGTGAAAACCCTGCAACACACAATAATAACAATACTAAGTAATGTCATACTAACTAACTAATCACAACTTACTAACCATTAATACAATGCTCGTTATCAAGGTCATGTACTACCAACCAATAAAAACAGGTAATGTACAAATAGCATTCATTAAGGTACCTGCTTATCCAGTCTCTTGCTATGAGGCATGAAAAGTATATACAGCAACATCTGTATGTTGTGATGTCACACACACTCAGCTGTCCTCACAGCTTAGAGCAACCTATAATACAATATGATAACTCAAATTAAGCCTGGTGAGAATTAAAGCAGAATCCTAATACATCCAATGAAATCAATTAATGTACTCATCAATAATACAATTCATCATACTAATTCATCTTTATAAACAATTTATGACAGTTATAACATGGTGGTCATCAATTCTAATTTACTAATGACTCATTCTGATCTTATATCAATCTCACAATTACTTCTAAGTCAAAACTGAAAACCCACCTCTCCTCTTCTGCATACTGATTTCTCATTTCTCTCTTCTCTTTTCTACCATCCATCACAAGTAACCATATATTTGTAGTGGGGGGGGGGGGGGGGGGTCTTTGTAGATGTGTGTGTGTGTGTGTGTGTGTGTGTGTGTGTGTGTACATGTGTGTGTGTGTGTGTGTACATGTGTGTGTGTGTGTGTGTGTGTGTGTGTGTGTGTGTGTGTGTGTGTGTGTGTGTGTGTGTAATGAATGCACGCATATGTAGGCCTTTGTAAGCATCCTGGGCTCTTTCAAGATGGGGTGCCATAAATAATCTTCTTCTTCTTTTTATTATTATTATTATCATTATTATTATTATTATCATCATCATCAATGCATACAGTTATTAAATAAAGTTATTCATTTGTAATTTTGATTTCATATGTTGCATGACCTAACTGTAGGTATAAATGTGACATGATAATCACCACAGTCATACTAATTATGCATGCAACACCTAAAGTCATAAATCGCATCATCTTCAAATACAGTACAAGAGCACACTGAATAAAATGTTGCCTCCTTGACAGATACAGTGCAAAAGAACAGCTTATCTGACAATGAACAGGGGTAAAAAATATTGTATGAGCACTTGTCAAAGAATTCAAACTACCATAAACAACCATGTTTGACAATCACAGTCTTGTCAGACTACCTAGCCAAACAGAAATAATAAAAACACAGTCTACACTGAGTACCACATGTGTATCAGAGATGAAATACTAAGCAAATGCTTTTGTCTATTTTTACAGTGGAACATAATCTCCAAGGGGTTTTGCTGCTGTAGCAATAAACGTTTCTTTGGTGAGGATAACCTTGACCTTGAGCGTGATGTGACTGCACATCCCAGCAATTCAGCCATTGGTCTGTCCGCCCATGCACCACTCTATCCACCTGGCAAAATGATTCACGTCGTGCGCAGTCATGTGCCTAGTAAAAGGTTTGCTCCCTGTCACTTTTCTTTTCTTTTATTTTCTCTCTTTATTTGAAATGGTTACAGTTTTATGAGGTGTACCCAGCAGGTGTTCAGCTTTTATTGTGTATACAGAAAGAGAAGTGCTGTAAATTCCGTTGTCTTGATTGGAGTGTATGTATGAGTGTATTGATTTCATGTGATAGTGGATGACTGTAAAAGATGCTTAATGTCATGTGGTGGTTTTAGCAACAGCCTGCTGATTTCCTGACCCTGGGCCCATCACTTCACCATTACAGTTTGGGTAAATAACTTCTCTAGGTGCCTTGGGCAATTGGAAGATGCAGCTGCTGTGCAGTTTCAATCTGAATATTGGTTAATGTTCAACAGTGGGTAATTGTTATGCTTAATTGGTCTTAATATTCAAGTACTATGAAACTCTCTAATTACAAAACCCTTTAAGACAGATTTTCTGGACAAAAAGTGATTCATATGTTGCCATTGCACACATTCTATGTAAGTTCATTGAGTGCTCAGGTCTGTTAAGAAGCAGCATTTTGATGATCCCAGGTGCTTAAACTGTTATAAGTGTGTCCTGTATTACAGGCAGTAGTCTTTTAGCATTACTTAGTATTAGCACATAAACTTGAAACCACAAAAATGGTTGTTGCTGTGCATCAATGAATTTTCCTTCCATTTGACGTCTTTGTGTTTTTGACTTAAGGTGTACTGCTATTTAGCTTTACATTTTCATCAAAAAGCCCCATTGTTTCAGTGGCTGTAAGAGCTCTGAGGCCATCTACCAAGCCATTTGGGCTTCAAATGGAGATTTTGATGAGGTGTTGGTGTCACCAACTATGATCAATGACCACATGCCAGACAATGTTCTGGAGTCACTGGAAAAGGTGAGGCAGTGTCATTGTTCTTTACCCATCTGTAAAAGTAACTTTTAGGCCTGGACACATTGAAATGTCTGACAGCACCAATAGTCATTCTGAAGAAACCAGTTATGTAATGTAGACATGATATATATGTAAAACTTGAAGTGGGGGGGGGGGGGGGGATAGAGTGAATTTGCATATTTGTTTTTGAAAATACATAGAAACCTTTAGTGGGTTTCTCAAGGAAGCATTTATGAGAAAAATATTATCACAAAAATGCTTGCGCTTGTGTGTTGTGAGAGATATGGCTCCTTCTTCTTCCATTAAGAGTAGCCTCAGTCATCATTTTGAGTTATGTGTTATCTCTGTGTTTGCATGCCTCTGGTTGTTGGGCCTTCTCATGTCTGAAGGTGCACATAGGTTCTTTAGTTTCCACAATAACCCCAGTACATGCTGTGCACAGAGTGGCAAGACAGACCATGAGGAGTCTGTGCAAGTGTTGATTCAGAACAGCTGAAAAAGTCCTGCACACTGCCTTAACCAGGAGTCAAACCATAGCTGCTGGACTAGCATGTTGGCTAACCAGGAGTCAAACCATAGCTGCTGGACTAGCATGTTGGCCAACCAGCCATGATCCCCCATTATGTGTGTTACAATGTGTAAACCAGATTACTCATGAAGGCAATAGAAGCCATGTAAAAGCTCTGTGGCTGATGATGCTGGTTTTTGATCAATGACATGAGGAAAACGATTCCAGCAAAACAGTGTTGTCTTGTAGATGTAGTTAGTGGTCAGCTGAAGCTGATTAACATAAAGCCACACTGAACGTTTTGTTTTAAAATCTTTATGTTGCATTTTCAGCAAATTTTTGTTTGCAAAATCAGTTGGAAGACAATTTTCATAAGGTCACTTTGAGACTTTTGTTTTTGAAGAGGATTTTGTTTTTAAAAACCCTACTTTTAGGGCCTTCACTTTTACTTATAAATATGGACATTTGAGAATGAGTGGTATGAGTGATGGCCGACATGTAGAAAACAGTATCAGTTGTCATGGTTTTCCCACCACCTATACTATGACCTGTGTGGTGTTTGGCCTCAAGCAGTTCAGACAGTTTGGCCTCAAGTAGTTCAAACATGCATCGCTCAAGCTGGGTGGAGGGAGAGAATGATGTGTTTGAAAAAAAAAAAAAAAAATTGGGGGGGGGCAGTTCATTGAAGCTGGTTTGCAAGAGTGAATGCCCTTTGTAATCTTTCATGCAAGAAGTCGTGAGAGGTCACAGCTTCACTTCCAGGTTGATTTCTGAGTAGGCATTGCTTCACACGGTGTATAACAATGGAAGTTGAACCTAGAATTGTGAAGCAATACAAATGCCACCACAGTAGCAGTTGCAAAAATTACTGGGGAAAGGGAATGGAGGGTTGAAAAAAAGTGTCTTTGTGTTCTTTTTTGGCTGACCAGAAGGTCATGAGTTCATGAGAAAAAAAAATGCATATGGAGGCATCCTATAGTGTGAGCAACAAGTTATTGCTTGTTGCCTTTAAAGTTGGCAGTACAAAATTCACAAATTCACTGTCACCGCCTTCCATTGTGAAGAAAGTACACACCAGAAATAAAAGCAGCTAACGGACTTAAGCGATGCTGGGCAAAAGTCAAGGGAGGTAACAACCCCACCTGAACCACCCAGGAGGGGCATTTTGAAGCAAAATCTGTAATTTTAAATTTGTATTTTTCTCTGTTACCTATTGGACAGAGCACGACTTTATGTGGCTAGTGCACACACACACACACACACACACACACACACACACACACACACACACACACACACACACACACACACACACACACACACACACATATGCATGCATACTGTTCCATGCAGTCTGAGAAAGAGCCTTTTTGTGTAACATTTCACAAAACTTGGTTGTCCCACAGGTGTTGCTGCGTATTGGTCCAGAGAAGCCAATTCGCACGATGACGGAAGCAGAGCATCATGCATTTCTGTCTCAGTTATCAGAGTCATCAAGTGCCACACCTTCCCCCAGTCAAGCTCAGGGTTTCCTGGAAACCAGTTTCACATCCACTGTGGCTGTCCGACAGCCACCCACTGGTGGGCCTCTCAGAAATGAGCTGGCTCGGAGCTGGGACCATGCAGCTGAGCAGATTCTGCATTCACAGGTAATAACAAATAAACAAAGAAGCAGTTTAGTCTTAGATTTTATATTTATTGGTGAGCTGGTCAAATTGTCAGCTAGGCTGAAGCTAGCTGGGACTCTACCAAACCAGTTCTAATGCCACATGAAGTCAGACAAAGTACTTTCAAAATCAGTGAATAGATGGAAGGATAACTTTTGATGTTTTGAAGATAGGGAAAAAGGGATCACTAAGGCTTGATGTTTACAAATGGGTGCAGTATGAGACAGAATGAGGCCTAGAGCGCCTGTGCAGAATCAACAAACAAGGGAGATAATTAGCACTGGAAAGCTGTTGCACAAACACAACATACCTACACTCCACCAGAGGTACCCCCTCTAAATCTCTGGTGAGATGTGCCTCTGATGGAGTTTATGTACCTTGTATTTACTTGTATGCCTGGTGAGAGTTACCACAGGTGACCCAGGCCTTTGTGTTGTGTTTGTGTCATGTCTTTTGAGTGCTAATTAACTCCCTTGTTTGATGATTTATAAATGAGTCAGACAATTGAGTGAATTCCTTGCTGGCACTGTGTTCAAGGTTGAAGAGTACTTTTTTGTAATCTTGTCTAAAAAAAAAAAACTAAAAAAAACTCAGCCTAAAGAGTGTTTAATTGACAAACTGTCTTCACAGTGTTTGCGAAGTATACTTACCAACATTTTGGCTCTTAACATACAAGAATAACTGTAAGAGAACTCCTTGGAAGCTGTTATGACATTGATACAATTTCAAACTGTCTGCACTGATACAACAGTACCCAAAGAGACTTGACCAGAGAGTGTTTAGTTTTTGTTTTTGTTTTTTTAGTTCTATACCCTTAGCCAAAAAAGTTGTCATGCACCAATCAATACAAAGAAAATGGTAAACTAGGTTACACAGACTTGGGAGCTTACTGATTGCTGAATATGCTTAAACAGCCGATTTTATGCATTTTGGAATAGTAGGACCTCACAATCATTTGTGTTTCTCCCACACACCAGTAAATATACTTATATGCTCAGCAAACTGGCGAGATGATTTGAGTGCATGATCCCAGACTGAAGCTGGAACTGTGTTTATAAAGGATGTTTGAAATGCAAGAAGTGTTGCAATGTAATGTAAAATAATTTATAAAGTGCCTGGACCTAGCATGAGTCACATGAAGCACATGACAGAGCAGTACAGTCTACAAAAGTGTACAAAATTAAATGCACAAAGAAAGCTTACTAATTACATAAAAAAGACACTGTAACACTTCATTCAACATCTTTCTCACCACATCACACACACACACACACACACACACACACACACACACACACACACACACACACACACACACACACCACATATACCCCTCAACAAGCAGACAGAGCGCATTTCATAATACACACACACACACACACACACACACACACACACACACACACACACACACACACACAAAAAAAAAAACGCTGTAAAAATACACTCCACACCCCACATTCACAAGAAATAATGGTGGTGCTATTGGGCGATTCAGGTGGGGTTGTTAACTCCCTTTACTTTTGCCCAGCATCGCTTAAGTCCCTTGGCTGATTTTACTTCCGGTGCATACTTTCTTCACAATGGAAGGCAGTGACAGTGAATTTGCGAATTTTACACTGCCAACTTTAAAGGCATTTTTGTTGCTCGTGCTATAAGATGCCCCAAAACGCATTTTTTCTGCAAACTCACGATCTTCTGGTCAGCCAAAAAACGATGCAAAGACACTTTTTTCCACCCTCCATCCCCTTTCCATGGTAATTTTTGCAACTGCAACAGTATTGGCATTTGTACTGCTTCGCAATTCTAGGTTCAGCTTCCACTGTTATACACAGCATGAAGCAAAGCCTACTCAGAAATCGGCCCGGAAGTGCACTGCGACCTCTCGCAACTTCTTATGCAAAAGATTACAAAGCGCATTCACTCTAGCAAACCAGCTTTACTGAATCGCCCAATATAGAAAAGCTGAGACAATTTTTTTTTTTTTTTTTACTTTATTTTTTTGTGAGTTTTTCTTTTATTCACTATAACGAATATAAGTTACAATTACAGGACATGTCTGTGCACCTGTTCCAACAATGGGTAACAGACGTATATAAATATACATGTACAGGTTATGCATACCTAATATACAAACAGTTACATATATATAGACAGCCATACAGACAGGGAGTTGGACAAAGTAAAAGATTTTGTTGTTAAAGTTGGCATATTGATGTAGATGTTTTTATATTGTATGGCAGGATGTAAGCAACTGTGGAACCTCTGCCAACCCCAGCACTGATGACTCTACAGGAAGCAGCAAAGCACAGTTTACCTTGCCACTGTCATCTGAACCTGTCCATGCACCTTTAGCAAGTCCAGAGACGCTGTCTATGGCCTCGGGCATCGTAAGTGGCTCAGTGGCCTCGGGCATTGTGGGTGGGTTGAGCCAGAGCGATAGTTTGCGAGATAGTTTGAGGAGATCACTTAACAGCCCCCCCTCACAGAACTCGTTCCGTCACTCCTTGTCCAGCCCACCAGCCAGGATAGAAGGCATCCACATAGAGCTGAGTCCTGGTCAGGGAGAGGGACAGAAAGGAAAGAAAACATCGAGTGGGGAGGGTGACGGTCTGGTCAGTGATGTGGGCACTGTCTCAAGTCACACAGTGCATGGCCAGATCAAAGTGGTCAGCAATGATACATCAGGTCACATGCAGACTGTTCCATCAGACACTGCTGCTCATGTGTGTGATACAGAGGGTACAGCCAATGACAGTCAGTCTGAATGTAAACAGACAGACCCTTCAGTTCTACCATCACAAAGTCTTAGCCAACAACTTTCTCAGAAACAGCGTGCTCACTCTTCTTCACCTATCGGTGTGAAAGAAAACTGTGCTGTGTTGGAATTTGAGCAGAATGTGTTGAGTGCTCTGCCCAGTAAGAGCGCTTCCACTACCAATAATGAGGACAGGACTGTGGCCCCTACATTGGCATATATTCCACCTGCTGTCATGACAGCCGCTGGTGCAGACAGGGCACAGTTTACTATTCCCCAGGAATGTGTACGCCACTCACCTGTGGAGACAACCCAGGGTGAATATGAGCACCCCAACCTGCACTACTCTCAGGCCAGCACCGGCTACCCCCATGGAGCCTACCACCCTCCCATCAGGTATGACTCCAGCGCACACCTGAACACTGACTGCTCACTGTTAGCCACCGCAGATTCTCCAGGTAACATTCTGAACCACAGTCACAGGCCACCAGAGCACTCCCCCTCCTTCAGTGTCCAAGCCTCCACTCCTGTGACTGAGCCTCTCAAGTCAGCCCCCAATGATCCCAGTTCCTCCCCTCCCCTTGTTCCACATCCCTTCATCCATTGCCAGTCAGAATCAAGCATTTTCGCAAAGCATTTTCCACCCAAGCTGGGCATGAAGCGCTCAGCTGAGCAGACAGACATCTGTCATCTGGAGGATGAAGCTGAAGTGTTTCCAACAAACAAGGACCTCTACTCTATCAAGCGCAGTGCAGAACAGACTGACATTGCACACCTTGGCGATGACCTCGACGTTTTTGAAGAGGAAGTAGAGGACACGGTAGGTAACCTGACTGTAATGAATCGTGGTAGACTGGCAGCGACTCACAGCACACCTAGGTCCTCTACTGTGGGGAGTTTGGGACAGTGCCAGGTCAACAGTCGCCCTGCATCAAGCTCACATTCTTCACGCTCTGATGATGTCTTTGAATCAGAGGTGACCCTTGAGATGTCAGAGACAGATGTTTGATGGTGCAATCTGGAGTTGCCCTCAAACTGATGTCAAATGCTGCGAATTGATGTCATAGTACTGGAGTTGCTTTCAATATTTCATTAGAAATGGATGTATAGATCTCGTATGTCCCACCCACAAATGGATATTTGCTGGCATTGTCATTGATAATAACATGGTAGAAAGTTGTTTTAATCATATATTTGATATCATCAAAGAATGGAACCACTTTGATGTTTGTCTTGACTGTAGGAAATGCATCGTAAAGTCATCTCTTTTGTTTTTCTGTCTTGAGTGAGACATCTTCAGGTTTAAAAAAGAAGAAGAAGAAGTAAAATGTGATTTACACGGTGTGACCATGTTGACCTGAGAATGAGAGGTTGGGTCTGAACTCTGTTTCAGATTCAGCAAACCTGTCCACATCTTTGAGCTTAATGTATGTGCTATAGATAAGCTGTAAAACCAACATCTGGCTACAGGCATGCTCTTGAAATGGTGCAGTTTGAAAAAAATATTGCCCTGGTGAATTTGTGTAAGATTTCATTCAACATAGGGATTTAATAGTTCCCTTTGAAAGAAAAAAGCAATCAGCTTTTTCCATGGGATAATTTCCCAGAGAGGTATAGAAAAATAATGACTGCAAAAAATTTTTAGGAAACTTTTTATTGGGGTCCATGCATTATCATTAGAGAATTTTTGGCTATGGTGTGTTTCATGTCCAGTCCTCCATGACACTTTATACCCACATCAGAACACTACCATAACAAATAACCACTCTGTCCTGTTCATTTTTGTTCCTCTACATAGGCAACCAATTTGTTTATTTAAAAGTATACGCACACACTGAGAGGGTGTATACATGTTTTGCTGTAACACACCACCTGCATTTTGCCAAAATGACTGGGGTCTTATACATGCTATTGCTGTAATGTGGGGGGTTCTTCATCCTTCAAGTGTTGCTTAATGTCTTTGGATGTTGGTTGACATATTAAGGACAAGCTGAAACCAGTGCATGAGCATGGTTCAGTATTGCTCCATGGAAACCATGAGGCTCGTTACGATGGACAGCCCAGGATGTCCACCTCGACTCTCACACAGCTCCTGAACTATGAGTGGGGGGTGGAACATACTTTGAAATAAGAGTCAGCAGAAAAAGTTAACTGTGCAGAAGAAAATGCTCCAGCTATTCCTGCTTGGGATTGATCAGGCGACCTTCCAGTTATGAGTATGGCGCTGTATGACTGTCCTGTCCTGCCCCCCAGCGAAAAAGCTACTCTATGTTGTGTGCTTTGGTGTAGGATTCTGTACAATATGAAACAGAAAGAAAAGAATTTCTTTCAACTGTAGCAAATAAACTGATGTGTAGCACATGACAGGTGATAAGTGAGTGCATGCTTAAAAGTTTCAGCAAAGCAATAAATGTCATGAATTGTATGGACACTTTATCAAAGGCTAGATGTTCAGTAATGAGGAAGACTATTATTACACCCAGTGTGCAGTCAGCTTTGGTTTCATGTCTGATCAAATGAAATTACGTTTGAATGTGTTGTAGAGAAAGTGTGCTTATGGTGTTTCCTATCCTTGGAAGCAGGACTTTGTTGACTGAGAATTAGCTCCTGATGGCTGTATGCCAAAGACCTATGACATGTGTACTGACATGAGCTAGAACAATGTGAAGAAGAATACAGTTTAATAAGAAACATTTCTTACCTTTGGCAGTCAAAGGTTGTGTGCAATACCATGGTGTAGTTTACAGGGAGGAGTGATATGTGAGGTGGGCAGGTTACAGAAGGACCATTCTGTAGAGAATGGATTACTGAACCCATTAAATAAATGGTCATAATCTTCACAATATTGCAAAAAGAAGAAACTGGAAATACAACAAAGTTTGAAAGTAAATAGAAAATGATCTGTAAACCAAAATAGGTTGACCTGATTGATCCTTTTTAGCTAGGCGAGTTGAAAACATTGAGGAAAAGCAGTGATCAGAGACTGACTCCATCTCTTGATGTTTTCTTTTAGCACAAGAGGGAGTCTTGCAAAATTGTAAGATCTTTACCTGGTGGGAGCAGGTAACTTGTTATCAGATAATTTACCAGAAGGCCTAGTTTGAGCCATCTCACAGTCTGAAAGCAACTTTACAATTATCTCATTCCATAGTCATTGCCTAGCTAGCTTAGCTAATTAAGGCTTGGTAAATGCCTCATGCCAAGGCTTGGTTATAACCTCATGACAAGGTTTTGCAGTCACAGAGATTTTTTTAACTGCCAGTGGGCTGCATGTTCATGGATCTAGTAGATCCATTCCTTCTTCCAAGTCCTGCAGCATTTCAATATCACACATCAAAACTCAATTTTGTCTTAATCACACATGTTCTATGTTTTGTCAAGAATGTGTACTGTTCATTAGGAACATTAGATCTTAATATGAGTATTAACATCACAATAGTTTCAATGAATGCAAGAAACTTAATTGTTTACCTGATATCTTTTCGTAGATGAGATAAAATAATATTTTAAAAAATCAGTTGGTCCTTTACATGCCCTGACAAAATGAACCCAGACCTGTGAGTCAAAACAGGTGAAAAATGTCTGTTGGCCATTAAAAACAAAAGTCACAACTGACCAATCTGGAACTAGTGGAAGCTAGTTTTCTCATGCTGAGCACTGCAGGGTTCCCATCAATAATGCAGATCAAAATTGGTGCTCTGTTCATTAGTGTGCATTCTGTTTGTGAAGAGACTGCATTGTAAACACATAGAGAATGGAATGTGAATGTGTGTCATTTAAGACACAGCATTGCATGCAAAGGTATTTGGTTGGTAACAGGCTAAAAGTCTAACAACCAGAAATATACCAGCTGAGGACTGCTGTCACCTAGGATGATTTGGTTAAGTCATGAAAACTGGAGCACTTTGATGGCACACATCTACTGGCTGCCCAACAGCATGCAGGATATGGCTCTCCTGCCTCATTATGCATCTTACAGCTCATGTAGTTTCTGGAAACTATAAGAAAGGCAGTAATCAACTTGGAACACCAGGGTCTTTCCATTTATTATTTGACTTGGATCAGATGCAGGTTACTGCTTGAACTGGCAGCTAGTTGGAGACCTGGTCTAAACACAACTTGGAAGAGGAGTAATTGAATATTGGTTATAAGTAATTCCACTGCTTAGATGAAGATACAGACCAAATATTTTTATTTGGTGAAAAACAAAACCAGAAGGCACTGGCATATTGTCTGAAATCCATAGGATATTCTTAAAACACTAACCTGAAAAATGTTTGGACTGGTGTTGCATAATAATGTTTGTAATTCCTTTCTCTTGTTGAAACAGGACATTTCTAAGACCATTGTTTTAGAGCATTTTTTATTGATGTCACCAGGATTTTCATGTGCAACTTTATAAAAAATATTGGCATTCAACCCAGAAAAGTGTACACCTTTTTAAAATTCCTTTGTTGTTATTAAAACTCAAATTATTTGTACACCTACTGTTTTTGTAATAATGTGCAGAATACTAATTTCAGAATACTAAGGTGTGCACCTTTTTAAAACACTTTTAAAAGTGTGCACCTTTTTTAAAATTCCTTTTTTTTTCCCCCTTTTTTTTAATATATATATATCAAAACTCAGATTATTTGTACACCTACTGTTTTTGTAATAATGTGCAGAATACTAAATTCAGAATACTCAAGTGTGCACCTTTTTAAAACACTTTTAAAAGAAAAGTGTACACCTTTTTAAAATTCCCCCCCCCCCCCCCCCTTTTTGTTTGTTTTTTTGTTATCAAAACTCCAATTATTTGTACGCCTACTGTTTTTGTAATAATGTACAGAATACTAAATTCAGAATACTAAGGTGTGCACCTTTTTAAAACAACTTTAAAAGTGTACACCTTTTTAAAATTCCTCTCTCTCTCTCTCTCTCTCTCTCTCTCTCTCTCTGTCTTAGTTTTTTATTAAAACTCAGATTATTTGTACACCTACTGTTTTTGTAATAATGTGCAGAACACTAAATAAAGAATACTAAATTCAGAATTCTAACGTGTCCCTAATAAGCCTTATGGTTTCTGTGAACATTAAGCACCGTGTTTACTTACTTATGCTAACGTGTACACACTTATGCTTACACGTTGTAATAAAAAGCTAACATACAGGCATTTAATTTGATGTTTTAAGTTCAGTGTTGACTATTATGTCTACAAGTGGAACAAAGCGGTGCTGGAGTCCAAACTGAAAGTATCAACATGAGCATCGGCTGGTGACCTCCCCTTTCTTTCTCAGCCTTTCCATCTGGCATCATATTGCTGTAGGCAGCCAGGCAGCTCATCGCAAAATGACCATCGAAATGATTGACAAATGAGTCACTAGTTTCAGATTTAATGAAATAAAAAATAATAAAAATTGTTTAATTGGGTTTTTAATCAATTTTATTTTCTGTAGGCTTCCCCGGAAGTGACGTCAGTCTGGGGAGTCAGTGCGGTTGCCATCTTAGATTCTTCAGTAAACTGTGTATGCGTGTGGTCAACAAAAAAGTTAACTATGCCGGCCTACTGTGTTGCCGCGAACTGTAACAATGCGCAGACGACCCCATGTATATAACAATGCACGAGCTCCCGCGCAATCAACCCGCAGTGAGGTGAAAGTGGATTAAGTTTATACAATTCAAACAAGCTGACTTTCTTGCTGCACCGCATCACACCCATTTGTGTAGCGAGCACTTCAGTGAGAGCAATTTCGAAAAAAAACATGGAATACCGCATGGGGTTTTGCTTCGAAGCTGACTCAATGTTCCAGTACTCTTTCAAAATCCTGCCTGACAGGCTCAAACTGATATGGCTATATCCTTGTGGGTCTCTCGGACAAAGTGTCAGTTTCGTCTTTCGCTGGCCATTTTGCAGCAACTCCCCAGAGTGACGTAGTAGGCATATGGTCACGTGATTTGGGCATCATGGCGATGCTTTAGGTACGACAGAAAATGCCTTTTTTTTATTTAATGCATTTATAACTCTCAGATCACAGTTTCACCTACATCATCGTTCTCAGTGAGCTTTAATAGAAATCGTGTCAAAAATCACCCCTAACCTTGGACTTGTCCTTTACAGTTCTGTTTCTTGAAATGTGGATAAATGTGCTTTTTTTAAGTTGTTTGGACAGCACAGTGAGTTTAACTTGCGTTAGAGAATAAAGCTTTATAAGAATTATCTGTTATTGTTATTACATTGTTATGACACATTTGTTGCAAGGTAGGAATAGTTGTAGGATACATGAGAACAAACATGATAGAGTCAGTAGTATGATATAACCTCCTCCCCCACCCTGCCCAACACACATGCAAAAGATACACAGAAAAAAAAGCAATGTTGGTTGGTAATTCATATGTTGACCAGGTTAAGGATATGGAAGTGATGTTTGAATGCATGATTGTGTGTAGCCAAGTCTTCACATGAATGCATGATTGTGTGTAGCCAAGTCTTCACATGAATGCATGATTGTGTGTAGCCAAGTCTTCACATGAATGCATGATTGTGTGTAGCCAAGTCTTCACATGAATGCATGTGACCCTGCCTTTTGAAATGAGTCAGATGGATACTACTTACTAGACCACTTTCTCATTCTGCAAAATCAGATTGCCCAGTCATTTTTGCATCTGTATTTATAGACCTTATGCACAAACAATGTTCATAAATGTCATTAAAAGGTGTTTTAAACATGCACCTCCTTGTTGCTAAGGACAGTATGATGAAAACTGCTGATTTCTTAGAACGAGATGCTATGGTGGTTTTGACTTCAAAACAAGACCAGTGAACCGATTTTGATCATTTTTGCAACAATTGAAAGAGAATTTTGGAATATATATCAAAATGACAAACAGTGTCAGTGTGACTAATTTTTGGAAGGCAGGGTCACACATGTAGTTTCTTTGTAACATTAGTGGGAAGGTTGCCTAAAGATTCAGAACACATTTCGTTCAAGGGACTTGACTGACACATATCCAGACTTGGCCAAAACCTGAATGGTGGAGGTTTTGTGTGACACACTGCAAACTAGAGATTTCATACTGTGTGTGATGATATCCTATACATATGGGAAAATATATTTGTTTATTTTCACTTTTGATAGCCATGGCCAATTAATTATCAAGGTAAGATGAAAGTCTAAAGTACTATAGAAATTTGTCTGAAAATATTTTTAATGTTTTAACTTGACTAAATATTTGTTCCTCTTGCTTGTCTTACCCACAGCAAATAGTGGTCTGGTTGTTTACTGCTATCAAACATCTGTGTACTAGAAATCCCACATCTTATCTGAGTTCACCTTCAATAATTTGATGTGTGTGTGTGTGTGTGTTTCTGTATAATACTTTATGTAAATTGTTTTTGATAGGACTGTGCTGTACATGTGTACATAATATTATGTTTAGGTTAATATGTATTATGTAAGTGCTCAGGGTGTTGATGAGCGCACGATAAATGTACTTATTATTATTACTTTGGTTCATCATGATCAGTGACCTTGATTCATCATGATCAGTGACCTAGTCTGGACTAACTGGCCCAGTCTTCTATTAGAATTGTTAGTTAGTTGGTGCTTTGAGCCCATTCAACAACACAGGGTTGTATCAGGGCTAATTTCTATTAGAAGACTGTCCAGTCAGTTGCATGTTTTTATTTCAGTCCAGAAGTTTTAGCTTTAACTATGAGTCCAGCATTTAGAAGAATATGCATTTGCTACATGCTTGCAGTGTTGTGTGAATATTATTGTTGTGTTGACCTCATGTTGATTTGTTTTTTATTCCAACATTTAGAAATTGTCTTAATTTTTTGTAAGTTGCATGATAATCAATGCTCTGCTAGGGTTCCAAAGTTGCTCACTGTGTTATTTTTGTGCAATATTTTTGATGTTATGAGCTGAATGACACATTTTATATTGTGTGCACTTTAAAAAAAAATATATATATATCACAAGGATACTTTCTTTTAATGTTAATAAAAACAACAGTAGCGCCACATTCTGTTCAGAATTTTCAGTTTGCTTGAAAGCTTTCTCAATGAACTGGGACTGAAGAATGCTGAGCATCACAAATACATACGTAAACACATGCATAATTAAATGTAACCCAGTCACCTCTCCCGCCCCCCCCCCCCTCCCCCTGAAGAACACTAGGTGAGACAGTTATATGCACAGGTCACTCTGCAATCTACATGTAGCGCATGTGTCACATACACACAGAAAAGGGAAAAATACAGAATAGGTACTTTGTGAAACATATGACTACATGCACCAAGTGGGTTTGTTGTTCTTGTTGTTGTTTTTATTATTTAATAAGAGCATGTTGCTCTTTTCCTTTTCAACTGAGGATTAATAATCATTCACCCTTGAACATATGAAAAATATCTGAATACAGCTAAAGCCATACCTCGCAGTACCACGTGCACATTCTGTGAATATTCTGTGTGAGAAAGAGCAGTTATGTTGCGCTGACTTTGTGAAATCACAGACACCATCACTTCTAAATCAGAAAACTGGTTGAACCCACAGCATGTGCACATCATGCGAAATACAAACTGAATGTTTTCCAAATGACAGACTTAACAGTAAACCCCACCAATTTCATGAATTGGGCAAGTACTCTTTCTCCTTGTTACCTTATTTGTGACTGAGGAGATAGTTGTAGGCCATGGTCACGTTTAACATTGGTAGTGTTGTAAGATGTTTTCTGACTTGTGCACATGATTATAGCCTGTTTTGAGTTCCATGTATTCCTATAATGTTGGTGATGTTAACCTTGTTTCAGGGTGACATTTAGTGTCTGAAAAAATTCCATTGTATGATGTTACATAGTTTTGGTCAAAATGTATCTGTCTGACATGCAGATGAAGCTTTGCATGGTTGTTTGCTTGCACGTACTATAAGAGGTGTTTGTATTGCCTCTAGAGCCCACATTGACACTGACTTGGGTTTTGTGCAACTGCAAAAATTTGTGTTTGATGATCTCTGTTTAAGCAAGATATCTCATACTAACTTGGTTACAGGCTGTTTTGAGGTCTGTCTGCTCATGGTAATTTTTTGTTTCCAGAGACTTGTGTCAAGTTTTCAATAACATCAGGATATTTTACTTATTAGTTGTCCCCATGAAAGAGTAAAATATTTGATTGAGAATTTGCCAGTTTTCATGTTGGTTTTGCATAAACAACATTTTGAGTTGCCATACCTGATGTGATGTACTCACATACATGTGTAATGTAGTTTTTTGTTTCGTCTCAGTGATGTAGTTGCAGTCTCAGTGTAGTTGCACTTTTTAAAAAGATGTATTGTATAACAATTTTTTCGTTCGTTTTTGTTTTGTTTTTGTTGCATTCTTAAACAATCTCAGTGGTGCAGTGCAGTAGCACTTAAAAAAAAAAAAAAGTGTGTATAATTTTTTTATTCGTCAGACAATCTCTCACTTTCTTGGTCCTGGAACATCTTTCCTAAGCTCTCTCTCTCTCTCTCTCTCTCTCTCTCTCTCTCTCTCTCTCTCTCTCAACTGTTGAAAAAATGATGGTGCAAAAAGTGTCAAGTCAGAATAACCATAACACAAATATACATAGTTTTGACACAGTATGGTATGAAAGCTCACTAGTCCAAATCAAGTCAGTATGTTTATGTTTACATGCATGAGATAACAACTTGGTTTTGGATGGCAGCTGACTGGACGAATTTCACCTTTGAAAAAAGTGGTGCCTGATACTAGCTTGACTTTTGTATTTGCTGTTTTTCAAATTGCAGTCTTTTTTTTTTTCTTTTTTTTATTAACTCGTAGTGCTTTTGTTGTTAATTACATTTGTGGAAGATATGGCACTGTGTGTTACAATCACAAATGATCAGTGCTCAAAACACACAATAAAAAAATTAAAAAAATTGTATGTGCAAGTCTGTTGCTGCCTTTTATGCATAATTATGTTCTTGCCTTGGTGCTTTGTAAGGATGGAGTCTGTGTATATTATAATTATGTTTACCGCTGATGTGGTTGCTTACTAAAAGCAACCAATTGCTTTTGTTTATGCTTTGAAAAAACAAGGGAAATTGATCCTGTAGTTACACTGTACTATATTAACCTTGAACTTAAATGCAAATGTTAAAAAGTAACAGCAGTTATACACAGTTTTGCAAATAATATAAAGGACATGCACAAATGGGTAAAGACATGTCTTTGTACACATTTTATATATCCACATTGTGATAATTTGGTTGGCTACATGTGATTGTTGATTCAGATCTAAATGTATTGACTCCATTTATTTTTAGTGTACAAAGTGAAAAATTATCCTGCATAGGGTGGAGAGGGGCAAGTTGACCGTTGGGCAGACCAAGCCATGTTCCAACAACTGTTTCAGTCACCACCATTCTTTTTCTTCCATTTTTTCCCCACACAGTTAGGGAGAGTATACTGGAATCACCATGTCCGTCTGTCTGTATGTTGGTCGGTATGTTGGTTTTTGTAACTAAAGTTGTTATACTGTTGCATCATCGTCAGGTGGTGTTGCGTCATCGTCAGGTGGAGTGTCATGTGAAAAGATTGGGATGCTGTCTTCAAGGTCAAGGTCACAGTGAGGGTTCATATAATCAAAATGTGACAGTTTCTATTGTATCTTTTGGACTCATTCTTTTGCACCCAACCTTATTTTGATGATAGATCATCCAAAACCAAAGTGTCCAGTGAATATATTGGATTCCTGTTTTCAAGGCCAAAGTCACAGCAAACCATCTGAATAGCAACTGTATGGATCATATCTGAGTTGTTGGACGTTTTGTAACCAAACTTGGCATGGTGTTACATCATAAGCTGGAGTGTCATGCAAAAACAAAACAAAAAACAAAAACAAACGTTTGCTATCTTCAAGGTCATGGTCACAGTTAAGGCTTATATAATCAAAAGTATGATTGTTTCTTGACCCTTTTGCTACCAAACTTGGTTTGATCAAAGCCATCATCATAAGCCAGAGTGTCTTGTGAAAAGATTGCTATGCTACCTAGTTCAGGCTCAAAGTCACACTGAAGGTTCAAAACTTCACTGAATGTTTGTCCAGATGATATCTTCTGAATTATTTGTTTGTAACCAAATGTAGTACAGATATATATTGTCATGAGCCTGAGTCTTCTAAAAAGATTGTTTTGCTCTCTTCAAGGTCAAAGTTATAATGAGGGCTCATATACCAAGATATGATCGTTTCTACTATATCTGCAGAGCTGCTGATCCTTTTCGCAACCAAACATAGTTTGATGGTACATCATACGTCTTTTAAAAATACTGGATTGCTGTGTTCACGATAAAGCTGGAGTTGATGGTTCAAACGTTCATTGAATGTTTGTCTGGCATGTATGTTCTGCAAGCAAACCAGACCAAGTGCAAACAAAGTGGGCATGTGTATAGTATACTGACCACAAGTGACAAAGGACCACGGCCATGCAAGACGACAAACCTTTTTTGTGTTTGAATGGTGTTTGTGTACTGTAATCATGTGACTCAATTCTTCCATTGTTTTGACGGGAGTGCGAGGTGGGCAAGGGCAATGCCCAGCTGTCCATGACGTTTCCGTTGATGTTGTGTTATGACAGCATTCATGCTAGTGTGACGGCCTGCCCAAGACCTGACCGTGGTTTCTGGTGTGCTGCAGACTATGTTACCTGTATAAACAATCAGTTTGTTTATCTACAATCAATTGCATTTTCAAACTGACTTTAGTTGTTGCACTGGTCTACTTGTTGAGCAAATGCTCTAGCTATCAGTCGCAGACTTAGTCACATTGCTGTGATCTTGTGTGTGTGGACCTTTTGTTACAGGTTTGTTGTATTACTTCCATTCTTGTATCATTTTTTTTAATTTTGTGTGTGTGTGTGTGTGTGTGTGTGTGTGTGTGTGTGTGTGTGTGTGTGTGTGTGTGTGTGTGTGTGAGAGAGAGAGAGAGTGAGTGAGTGAGTGAGTGAGTGTGTGTGTGTGTGTGTGTGTGTGTGTGTGTGTGTGTGTGTGTGTGTGTGTGTGTGGTGTGCTGTCCATTAGTAGAAATACCTGGGGAAACATGAGATTTGTCCCAAGAATAGTGTTGATATAAAATGTAAATTTAGGAACAGAATGCAAGAAAGATGGGAGCGAGGCCAGACTTGATTCAGTGAACATTGAGAGTTGTTGCATGAAACAATAGGATACCCAACTGTTTAAATACAGTTATTGTAATGCTAAGCAGTTTATTTCACATTAATTTTGTTCTCCGTTGTCTGTCTTTGTTTAAAAAAAATCAGTCTGTTGGCTTGGGGTGGGATGGGGGTGAGGGGTTGAGTGCAGCTAGAAAACGGAAACATTCAAGTGACGTGCATGTGCCAAATGTCATGCGGTCTGGAAGCCCATGTATTTTTAAACCTTACACTCTCAACTAGCACATGCACATTTGTCTGGATCATGAAACTATTCATTTGTCGAATCACGGGGAATCACTTAATATGCCTTATGTCATTTAAAAAGAAAAAAATGACACACACGTTTAAAAGAACCTGTCATGTGACTGCACTATTTCAAAATGATTGTCTGACCCAATCTTACAGATTCTGACTGATTCAGAAACCCTTATACACCCGTTTCACAGAGAAACATTATTTTTATTAAGAGCGTGCAGTTAGCCGCACACTTGTATCATGAGCATCGGGTATGGGACAGTAGTCACGGAGCATGGACACCAGCTGGGTGAACACACATCGGGTTCTTTATGCACGACAGTATTAATACGCTTGGTTTGGAATACAGTGGGATTGCGGGTGATGCTATTTTGCTTGTGTACTCGGTGATATGACAAGGCCGTTCATACCGTATTTTGCGCTCCATAAATAAACCGATAAATCATAATACGATTTGAAAGAAGTGTAGTGGTCAGTGTTAAAAACTAGTAGTAGGATTCCCCGAGGTTCACTGTCATTGTGAACTACACACCCAAACTCGTGGCGTGAGCCTCAGCTGCCCAGTCCTGCAGACGTCGTGTGGTCTGTGCTCCCTTCTGGGGCCGCTTCCGGCTCTTCCTCCTTGTCGTGCTTCCTTTACCCGAGGTGGTGGGAAATGCCAGCTTTTGATCAGTGTCACGGGACTGCCGTTGCTGTTTCTACAGTTCAGTACCGGTTACACAGTCGGAAATACGTAGCCTACAGTTTGAGGGTGGCAGCACACTCGCATGCACACTCCACGAATACTGTCCACGCCGCTCAGTCCTAACGACTTTTGTTGCTTGTGTTCAGTTGGCTGGCATGCGCACTCCACTACAGAAAGTGTCTACTTGCAGGATAAAGACTTGCGTTGTCGTATCAAGTATCCAGGCAAAAGACCCGCTTTGTCGTGTTTTGTGTACGTACAGATTGTGAGTACTTGACTATGATAGGAATCCACATACCTTTTGTTATTCACTTACAATTTGATCACAAATCGTACAAGAGCGATTAATACAACATAATAATATTTACAAACCACTTTGTGTCGCTTTATTAGTTCATTCGGTGTTGGAAGTGGAGCGAGGGTCTCTACATGTACTATTTACATATGACTGTGTGCTGTAGTATCGTGCCGTTTGTGTTTTACCGATGACACTTGTTTGACTGGGTTCCTGTCTTTTAGCTAACATAAATTATTTAAAAAAAATATTAAGTACTCCGTTAATGACAGTGAGTGGATGTTCGATCTTATATACGAGTAATTCATTTTAACGAATCATTAAAGCTGTATGTATACCAGCAGTGTCTTGTTAAAGTGCGATGTTTCGTGAATGTGTGTGCGGGCAGGCGGGCGCGTGTGTGTGTGTGCGTGGAATGATCTTTCATTTAATACAAATAGTAGCGAAGACACACACCCAAAAAAATCGAACACACACACACACACACACACACACACACACACACACACACACACACACACACACACACACACACACACACACATGAATTAATCATAATGCTTGTTAGGCACAACCAGTATTGTGTGCGTGGTGTTGCTCATCATGCATGTTAACTGTGCAACCACGCAATCTTGCGGAAGCTGACCTACGACTTTCAGTTTTGCCGTTTGGAATTGGGTAAGGTCAGACACTTGTGTAAGATCGGTCACTCGCCTTGTCGCTTGAAGCACGCCGCGACCCTCATTAGCTGTGCAAGCTGAAGACAAAGACAGGGGCTGGCGCCAGTGAAAGAAACGCGAGATCGTGTCCGATTGCAGCATGGCATCGAAAACAGAGAAGTCAGCGTGGTGCAGCTTTTAACTGCAAACATTCGCGTAAAACAAGTCAGTTGGACAGGTTCCGCTTTCCAAGGGAGGACGCCCGATGGTGAGAGCAGTGAGCATGGCTACAGTATTTTCAGGCGTACTGTCTTTGTTCTCACCTCACAGCTGAATCATGCTAGATCTAATTCGCTGTTGGTAACGTAAACATTAGGGTCCCACGTGGCACTAACGGAACGCAAAAGGAAAACACACCGTGTAGCACGCTCTTAGTGCAAGCAGCGTAATATAATAACTAAAATTGCCCTGCGGAGTTGTGCAATGTAAAGGCTTTGTCCTCGGCTGTTCATGAAGATTATTAGACTGCACGTGTTGCTGAAAGACAATACTGAATGGAAAGTGCGGCTCTTCCAGCAGCCGAAAGAAGAGGAAGCTGCTAGTGAAGCTGAGACACATCTGCTAATGAGGCTCGCTGCGTGCTTCAAGCGACAAGGCGAGTGACCGATCTTACACAAGTATATGACCTTACCCAATTCTAAACGGAAAAACTGAAAGTCAGTTTTCGGGTTCCTGTTAGGCTACGTGCGACTTTCAACAAAGACATGGAAATGAAGTCGCAGAACCTGACAGTATGAAACAACAAAAACAAACAAAACAACAAAAAACAAACAAGTTCTAGATCAGATACACGCTATACATGGAATATTTCGTTTAACTGGTAAGAATTCTTTTTGTTTCCCTTTTTTTTCTTCTTCTTTTTTTCGGGGGTGGTGGTGGGGGCAGTCTTTGTGTGTGTGTGTGTATGTGTGTGTGTGATGGTGGGTTTACAAGATCGCAGAAGTTATTCAACTTTCCAAAAGTTGCATATCTTTGCAACTTTTTGAAATAACAAACGGGCACAAAAAGATGAGTTGAATCAAGCGTAGAAATGTGCCCCCAAGCATGGGGGTGGGGGTGGGGGGGGGGGGGGGTATATGCCTGTTCGAACGGTAGCTTCACAGAGTAAAATTTATTTTTTTGCGGAATTCTGTGTTGTTTACTATGCGCAGGGTGGTGCTTTTTATGCACTTCTTTCACTCGATAGCCTGTATTGGGTCGGTCTTTTTTAGATTCAAACCGATCAGACAACCCAGGTAAGCACACAGTCCACGATAAAATATTAGATCAAGTTATCGAAACGGGCAAAGGACAGAAAGTAAAGGCGAAATAGCTGAAAGAGACATGCCGACCGGCGGATTAAGAAGCAAATTAAAACACCCCACTTTCATGCTACTTTGATTAAGATGACAACCCGAATATATTAGCCTCAGAAATCGAAAATAAATAGGTCCTAGGATTTTTTTTTTTTTTATGTACTTCTTAGCCTTATTCCAATATGGCTGCCCAAGAGTGTGTTCTTCGGAAGAAAATTTTGTTTCATGACTTCCCTTTGTTTTCCATCGGGGCCAGAAATCAGATCTGGATCCATTTGCAGGGAGATGCTGATGCACACACAAGAGGTTGTAGGGGAATTAGAGACCAGTTTCCAACGCTGAGTATTAAGCGTAACACTCATATGTCCACTGTGTCTGGAAGAAACTGCCCTCACACTGCCAGACTTTTACAGCGTTCACTTAAAAACCGCCATATAACTCAAGCAGATTATTATGCTCGTGTTTGGTGCTTGTGTGTGTGTGTGTGTGTGTGTGTGTGTGTGTGTGTGTGTGTGTGTGTGTGTGTGTGTGTGTGTGTGTGTGTGTGTGAGTGTGTGTGTACGTGTGTGTACGTGCGTGTGCGCGCGCGCGCGCGCGCGTGTATGTGTGTGTGTGTGTGTGTGTGTGTGTGTGTTTTTGCGTGCGTGCAAGCGCGGGTGTGTATATCTGAGAGATATTGTGGAATAGACTGGATAATTAGTACGCGTATGAATCAAATCGGATCGAAAATTCAGTGCATAAAAACGAAACGTTTATTAAAATATTTTTCTCCACTTTTTCTTTCTCTCTTTTCGTCCTCACCTTTTCCCCCTTCTTATTTCCGCATAGATTCATACTCCTTGCTCTCATTATAAGCTAAGTATGCATTCTTATTATTTAGTTTATAGCGACCCAACTTAGGTATGGCCGGTTCCCTCCCTAATAAACCGTATTCTTGTACACGTTAAGCAACAAGAATCAAATCACAATGACTATAACAGCCTTGTGCGGTTGTCTAACCTTCGGCTTCCCGTGCTTCGACATTGCAGTAATGGTTTTAAAGCTGAGACCGCTGTAACACTATCACGCACCCGACATACAAAAAACAACTGCAGTCTTTCTAACAAAATTGAATCCAACACAATAACAGTCTAGCTTTTCTTTTTCTTTCACCAACTTAATTCAAATACAAGATCAATGCAACAGCAAAGTTTGACAGTACGATACGAGGGAGAAAACCCCAAGTTCATGCAGAGTCTATAACTAGCGGCCTAATCCATTCCTAAAGCCGAGCCGTAGCTAGCCTGATCTGTCCCTAAATCTGAGCCATCGCTATAGGTGAATAGCCCTGCAAGGCTCTCATCGCTACAGTCGGAGGGGGCACAACACCACTGTGTTACACCGCTCATAAAAAGGAACAGCGAGAGAGGAGGAACGTAACTGTCACACTCCGAGCCAAACTCCAAGCACTGGTTTACGATATCCTTCCAGTGTGTGTGTGTGTGTGTGTGTGTGTGTGTGTGTGTGTGTGTGTGTGTGTGTGTGTGTGTGTGTGTGTGTGTGTGTGTGTGCTCAAACAGTAATTTTGTTACAAACAACTCAAATTATATCAGAGCCGGGTGTTGTTGTTTTTTAATTTTTTTTTTTTTTTTTTATAACTCATCATGTTGCTTACGCCAGCTCAAATCAAACCAAAATCGTTTGAATCGAGACGGAAGTCATTTTTCACCCGGGGTGGATGCGTCTCATGTTTACGTGCGTGCTTGGGCACTAGGTTCTTTCCACAGTCTTATCAGTACTCAAACCGGCTTTCGGAGGGCACTGACCGCGTCGGTAGACAGCTGCGCGGAGATAAAGAGTGCCCCTTCAGTGGTGTAACTAAATCTGGCAGAGTTTGGAGGAATGTGCCGGAAGCGGTGCTCGGAGTGTAACTCCGAGCATCATTTTCCGGTACCTTCCTCTAACTCTGCCAGAACTGGTTACAACACTCAAGGGGAACTCCTTTATCTCCGCGCGATTGTCTATACCGACGCCGTCAGCGCCCGAAAGGTCTGGGTACTGATCAAACTCCAAGCACTGGTTTACGACATCCTTCCTTCAACCACTGCCGTATGTAGTTACGCCATATGGTCCAGAAAACTGTCAGGCTAACGAGCAGTTTTTTGTTGATGCTCAACAGCGTGCGCTTGTTACAAACAACTCAAATAAAACAAGTCGTGTCATTTACAGCCGCTAACAAAGTTTACAAAGCACAAATAAAACTACAATCGTTTGAATCGAGACGGAACTTTTTTCTCTTTTTTTTACCCGGGGTGGATGCGTCTCATGTTTATGTGCGTACTTTGGCGCTAGGTTGCTTCTACAGTCATATTAGTACCGGAACCTTTCGGAGGGCGCTGACCGCGTCGCTGGATAGCTGCGCGGAGATAGAGTGCCCCATCAGTGGCGTAACTAAATCTGGCAAAGTTTGGAGGAAAGTGCCGGAAAGTGATGCTCGGAGTGTGGGTACTGATCACACTCCGGCCAAGCATCGCTTTCCGGCACCTAAGTTCCTCCAAACTCTGCCAGATTTGGTTACGTCACTGAAGGGGCACTCTTTATCTCCGCGCAGCTGTCCACCGACGCGGTCAGTGCCCTCCGAGAGGTTTGGGTGGTATGAGTGTGGAATCTACTTAGCACCCATGCACCCACGTAAACATGAGACGCATCCACTCCCCGACACCCCCCTCTCCCCTCACCGTTTCAATAGACCATTCCCATGAGAGGAAAATTTAGAGTGCTCTGCCCCTGCGTAAGGGGGAAATTTGTTGACGGACGTTCCGGCAGCTATGGGTAGTCTGCTATCCACCGCCTACTGGGTGTGGCCTGAGCGAAGATAGTTTCGATCAACCGCAATGCTAAAA
The DNA here is from genome assembly GCA_963584105.1 of Alviniconcha strummeri. Classification (NCBI taxonomy): domain Eukaryota; kingdom Metazoa; phylum Mollusca; class Gastropoda; family Provannidae; genus Alviniconcha; species Alviniconcha strummeri. The sequence continues at coordinate 14,681,660 of OY757544.1, forward strand.
AACAACTACCATGGGGAAGGATACTGTGTGTGCTGTCTGAACTACAAAGGAAAAGAAGTGGTGGGATGTGAATTAAAATTGAACAAGAAACAGCGGAAAGTTAGGTGGTCGCCGCTCAGCGAAACTGGTCAAAAAAGTGAGCATTTTTGCCACTATAATCTGCACAGCTTTTTTTTTTTTTTTTTTTTTTACTATTTTATTCACTTTATTTCGGACAGAATTCTTTCAGTATCATGATGCTTTTAAAAACTGGGGTGAGGGTGTATATTTAAAGATGATTCACAACAAAATCACCGCTGATGTGCTATCATTACTGTTTCTACGCTACAGCCAAATCCTAGCGCTCTTTCAGCAGTGTGCCTTTAATTTATTTTTGTAATTTTTAATTTGTAAATCCTGACCAAAGTCTCCTGTTGGGATATGTATGCCAACCGTGTTTGAGTGTGTTTGTGCCTTTACATGGCAGATTGTAAATATAAGGTTTGAGTGAGACAGTGGTGTTGATGACATTTGCTTTCCACTGACAAGCACACATAAATTATTTCTTCTGTCTAAAACCCCTGGAGTAGTTCAGAATATAGCTTTTCATATTACACCCACTGCTGCTTACTAATTCTAGTGTAAAGAATGTGGCCTGAGTTTTACCTTTTGGCTTCTCACTTAATTTTTTCTTCTTCTTTTTTCTTGTCAAATTATCAAAATTTCTTTAAACTTAAAGAGGTATGAATCATAACATTAACAATGTACATTACAGCAATATACAATTTATATCTATACATATAGTGCTTTTTAAGACTCAGAAATATTCATTTGTCCTCTCTAAATTCAGGAAATTCAAATTATGGTCACAAGCAAAATTAAAAAAACATAAATTATAACAAATAGTGTAGGCCTAGTGCATTAACTATTGATTACACACACACACACTATTAGTATTACTATATATATATATATATATCAGTACACATACACACATTCTGCTAAAATATGCAAGTCAGTTTAGACACAGATTAAAAATACAGCTATTAAGACACACGCACACCTGTACATCTTCCTCTCGCTTACACACACACACACATAACAACACCTCCCCGACCCACCCACACCCTCCCCCTTCCCACACACATATATATACACACAGCTGGTATACATGTATATATTCTACTTATTTTAAAAATTAATGTACAAATAAATACAGCCACAGATTAAGAGTACAACAAAACAACACACATAACCACATGCACACACAAGCTGTATGCATGCATTGTGCTTTAAAAAAATAATTGCAATTCACAAAATGCAGTGCTCACACTGATTGTTGTGGTTTTACATTTTGTTCATGATATTTTCAGTTTCATTCATATGTGTGCTGCTGTGTTCTGAGAGGAAAATAACACTGACAAGTAACTGTGAATAAATCATTAAATGTCTACTTGATTTTTATTACCATTTATTAACAGTTTTGTTAAATAACAAAGTAAAGAGACTGACTCGAACTGGCTGATTTTGCTTCCTCTTTTAAAACTGTCCTCATAAAACACCTGCTCAAAAACTATTTTTAAACCTCTTGCCTCAATGTCTTCATTGTCTTTGTCACTTAACTCTGTGTGTGTGTGTGTGTGTGTGTGTGTGTGTGTGTGTGTGTGTGTGTGTGTGTGTGTGTGTGTGTGTGTTGTAAATCACTCTACACACCCATTTTATATCTTTATTATTTATTATTAATATTACTAACTGAATTAAACTTATCATAAGTAGTCCATATATTCAAAGTGTTAATACACACCTTTACAAGTCTGTAATAATGTGAAGGTGAAGAAATTGCAAATTGTACAAATCTCCCTCTCCTCCTCATCTTCCTCCTATCTCCCTCTTTTTGGCTCAGTGTTATGAGAAAAAATCTTCTTCCACTCACTTTGTTCAGATGGTTAATTGGGTCAGTCATATTGAGAAATGTATTGCAAACTATTTCAGTGTCTAGTACTTGTATTTCTAGTAAACAGTTCAAGTCCCTGGCTTGTAACTCACAAAATTAAATGCAGAAGCAGCAAAATATTGCAATACATTACATAATTACAAAATAAATGGGACAAGAACTGAAGAACCTTCTAGTACAGTAGCAGGGTTCTCTGACACTGTACATTCTACATATTCATCCTCCATGAGAATTTATATAGACAAACTGATAGGCAATGCCATTTGTTAAAATGCAGGTTAGGTTGGCTGTTGATGAATTAACTTTATGAATTAATTTGTCAATGCTGGCAGTCATGTGTGATTATGTCTGTCACTTATTGTAAGCTTAATATTTCCCACTCTTCTTTGAGTAGCTGTGCTGTTTTTGAAGGAATCGCTAGTCAAGCAGCTTAGGATCACATTAAAAAAACTCATAACTTGAGTCTGACGTGTGTGTGTGTGTGTGTGTGTGTGTGTGTGTGTGTGTGTGTGTGTGTGTGTGTGTGTGTGTGTGTGTGTGTGAGGCAAATTTTACAAATAAACATATGATTTTAAATGCAGTCTTAGTTAATAGATTATACTTGAGATGTGAATTGATTTGATCAAACTGTATCATTAGTTACAGTGAGGCAGCAGGGTCTTCAGTGCTGCATTTATGTGTAATACTTGGTTGTTGCTAGAACTATTATGAGTTATGCCTGTTTCTGTGTGTGTATATTGTGAGTACTATTTACCTGTGCATGTAGTGTGAATATGCCTGTTGACCTGTGTCTTTATATTTTTGTCTATTTTTATTCTCTCTCTCTCTCTCTCTCTCTCTCTCTCTCTCTCTCTCTCTCTCTCTCTCTCTCTCTCTCTCTCTCTCTTCTCTCTCTCTCTCTCTCTCTCTTTTATATTTATATATATATAATTATATTTCATTTTAATCAGTATTTATATTTATGTTTACTTCTACGTTTTTCTTTCTTTGTGGGTTTTCTTATTTTCTTCTTCTTCCTCCTCTCTCTCTCTCTCTCTCTCTCTCTCTCTCTCTCTCTCTCTCTCTCTCTCTCTCTCTCTCTCTAAATGATGCCTTTAATTTTATATTTACTCATCAGTAGATTAGTAAGGACTAGTAGTTAGACAGGTTTGTGACTGAACCTAAACTACAATTCTTGTAAAATAAAGTTTTTGATTTCAGGTTCTCTCTTCTCTCTTTTTTTCTTTTTCTTTCTTCTCCCTTTTGAAGCCTGTCTGATGAAACCGCTCCTCACTGTGGGAAAATAAAGTATTACAGATTACAATGGACAAGTTCTGCCTTTGTGTCCCAGACCAGCTGTCCATTTTTTCTTCAATAGTACTTTTTAAATATAGAAATGAATGTTCGCCGAGTGAAATGACTGTGCACTCGCCGCTGTTGAACAGCAGCCACAGACGTCCCATCGGCAAGGGGCGATACTCGTACCAAACTCCTGCCTCGCTCGTGGGAATGGTCTATAGAATACCCGACAGATGGCGTTTAGAGCTGCCAGCTCACTTGTCTATGTTAACCTCGTCCGAACTGCGGATAACTTTGAACTGCATCGTATTAGCTCAATACACCATTACCTTTCTGTCCTAGCCTCCAAAACTTTGTTTCCTCTTTGGCTCTTTCACGGCTGGACTGTCTGGATGACTTCAGTCTCTCTAAACAGACTTCAGAAGGTTCACTGGAACAGTGCAGCCCGTACGTCTCATCTTGAAAGATCCTAGGACAGACCGCATCTCACCACAGCTGCATAGGCTTCGATGCTAGAATCAAAGGCTCCAAGTAATTGGCCAAACTCTAAGCACTGGTTTATGACATCCTTCCTTCAACCACTGTCGTATTTAGTTACGCCATAGGGTCCCAGAAAACTCAGCTAAAGCCCGTTCTTAACTGAGCGAATGTTTGTGCGCCGAACATACTTCGGACAGTTCGACAAACTATGATTCGTTTCTTAATTGAACTTTTAGTTCCCCGAACATGGTTAGGACAGTTCGACGAACTTGCTTCGTTCTCAACTGGCTTGTAATGAGATGCAAGCTTCGGCCAGAACTTGCGGCAGACAGCATGATCGAAAAGGTAGGCTAGAGTCAAGTGAAGCCAAGTCAATATACTTGAATCATCCCTCACAGGGTAATTCAACTAACTGCTATCTCATTCTGGGTCCCCGAGACAAGGCTGCGCCTCCCACAAGTCAACAAATAAACGAATTCCCTTCGAAGCGATTTTTTATTTTATTTCTTCTTCATCCACAGGAGAGCTCTGCTCTCAGCCAATCAGAGGCAATGTGCGTCGAATAGGGCGAATGTTCCCAGAACATGTTGAGCGAAGCTTTTTGGACTCCGAATATAGCTTCGTCGCAGTTTGACGAATACTTCCAACTAGGTTCGCGAAGAAAAGTTCGCCCAGTTAATAGCCAACTAGGTTCGCCGAATACTTCCAACTAGGTTCGCGAACAAACATTCGTCCAATTAAGAACGGGCTTAATGAGCAGTTTTTTGTTGGTGCTCAAACAGTAGTAAGTTTGTTACAAACAACTCAGATTACATCAGACGTCTGTTTTGTAACTGACCATGATGCTTACGCCAGCTCAAATAAAACCAAAATCGAGACGGAACTCTTGTTTTACCCGGGGGTGGATGCGTCTCATGTTTACGTGGGTGCTTGGGCGTTAGGTTGCTTCCAGTCATATTAGTACCCAAACCTTTCGGAGGGCGCTGACCGCGTCGGTGGACAGCTGCGCGGAGATAAAGAGAGAGAGCTGTGTAATGATTTTGACGCACTGTACTGATTGTTAGTTACCGTTCAATGACACGCTGAAAACCTTATTTCAACAGCTGTTAAATATTTCCCATGCACTGGAACGGCTAATATTAATGACGTTAGAGAATCTTAAAACGTCGTTGGGTCAGAGTTTACAGCTGTTGGCATTCGGGTGGCCATGTAGGCTACGAGTGGGCTATGGTTACAAGTAGGCTACGGGTGGCCATGTTTGGTGCACCGTACAGTTTATCGCCATGTGGCTGAGCGAGACAAGTGTCGCGGCTGCCTAGCCGGACTGAAGGGGCGGGAGCCAGCGGCACGCTTAAGCCCCAAGAAGCAGTGACAGATCTCGTGCAGAAAGTAAGGTCAGAAAACTGATAAACACCAATAGGGGCATCTCCGGCTAATCAGTGAGTCTTCCTGCGACAAAACATTCACAGCTTGTCTTTCTCATTTCGCGGTAACCCACTCAGACCCATTGTGTAGACTATTAATTTTAACGCAGAGTTGTCTCCGAAGAGGTAGGTAACTTGGTGTTTTACGCCCAGTCAGCCATTATGGTTATATCAGGGCGATCTCCGAAGAGGTACTGGCGTGGAACTAGATTCCACTAGGAGGTAAGGGAAGGGGGAGACTGTACCTAAAGCTACACTGACTTACCACCAGAATTATCTCTGCATGTGCAGCGATGACAGCCTTTTCAATGTTTCATTAACTGTTACGGCAAAGTCACAAGACAGTGTCCACAAATGACAAATACTGAAGTGAAAGGAGAGCCGGAGTAGAGTCGAACCGAGGTCCTGTTACTAGCTTTACCGCTAGGTCAAATCGGCTGACAATCGCAACATACAACGATGGCGCAGAGCTTCATGCCCTCGGATGTCGGTTGACATATTAGGGACAAACTGTGACCAGTACCGAAGCATGGTTCAGTGTTGCTTTACGTCCACAGAAACCGTAAGACTCATTAGGACGGAAAGCCCAGGACGGCCACCTCGATTTCACACAGCTCCTGAACTCTGAACATACAACACACAAACACACATTTATATGCACACACACGCACCACTAAAGACAAGGGATGTTTCGTGCGTCCATGCTCCTTGGATTGGCGAGGAAGTTCGTGGAACGAAAATCGCTTTACGCCGAGTTCAGAAGGCGGCCAGCCGTACAAAACTGTACCAAACAACCTAACTTGCGAAATGGTCTCCGTTAGTCGGTAAACAAAGAACATGACTGTAACAAAGTGATTGAACGTACCTGTCCTAAGTTGTTTTATAGTTCAACAGATGATTCGTTGGGCAAGTTCGGCTTGATATAAAGTACTGGGCGTAAAATACCAAATTATTTACTCGTTGGGCAAGAAAAGAAAAGCGCCCAGCAGTGTTTCTGCAGACATCTAAAACTTCTCGTGACTCGATAACACTAATCAGGGACACGTTTCCATTCTCATTCTTTTGGATCTATGTGCCGCATTTGACACCACAGACCATGACGTACTGCTAGTACGCCTTTGGTGTCTGATCTTGCCCTCCAGTGGTTATAATAATAATAATAATACATTTTATTTATAATGCGCCTGTCCCAGTTCTGAAAAAACGAGCTCCAAGCACAGTACAGCTTCACATATCAGGCTCAATACATAGCTAAGAAATACATGCAATAAAAATAAATAAAAAACAAAACAAAAACAAAACAGTATCTAGTTAATACAGTTGCTGACATGACAAAGATTATGACCAACTGATTTTAAAATTTTGTTTCCAATAAAAATCGTATTACTGTAGTAATTTAAAGCATACACGGACTAACTTAATTAATTCTGATTAAATTAAAATACACTAGCAGTTCAACAGTAAGACAAAAAATTAAGAACAAACAAACAAAAACAATAATTTTTAGAAAATCAAGTTTCTTAAGTTTATATTTCACTTAAATGACATGGTAATAAACTGGCTAAATTATTAAGATCATCAACTAAAACAGTAAAAAGAAAAAGCAACCCCATTAACTAATAACATCCAAGACACTGCAAGTTTTTCAGATACCTAAGTAAGACAGTAAAAATAAAACAGCAAGTTAAGACAATCATTTGTGCACACATACTATACAGGATATACAGATATACAGGAAACTCAGCTTTGCTCAACACCCTTGTGAAAGTCATCAGTACAGATGCTTTTTGAAGAGAAACGTTTTCAGATTGGATTTGAAGGAAGGGAGACTTGGGGCATCATGCAGAGGTTTGGGGAGGGAATTCCAGGTCACAGGTCCTATGTATGAGAAAGCACGCTTTCCATATTTGTTGAGTTTGATGCGTGGAATAGTCATGAGACCGGCGTCTGCAGAACGCAGAGAGCGGGAAGGTTGATAGACTGAGAGAAGATCAGAGAAGTAAGCAGGAGCAGATGAATCTCTGCTACGATAGCACAGGGTGTAAATCTTGTACTCAATCCGAGCTCGGACTGGCAACCAATGCAGAGATCTGAGCAAAGGCTTTGCATGGTCTCGCCCTCGTCTGCCAAGAACAAGACGAGCTGCATTGTTTTGTACTCTCTGCAAGCGATCCAGCTTATTTTCCGGGAGACCTGCCAGCAAAGAGTTGCAGTAGTCTAACCTTGACAGAACGAAAGATGAAACCAGCTTCTTTGTTGCATCAACAGTTAAGTGGCGCCTAAGATGTCCTATTCTGCGTAATTCTAGAAAGACAGATCTGCAGAGAAAGTTGACATGTTGATCCATGGAAAGATTGCTGTCAAGATAAACCCCTAGGTTTCTAACTTTGTAAGAGAATGGTATAGTGGAACCAGACAGAGTCAGAGAAGGGGTTTCTGGGACAGATTTCAGCTTTGCTTTAGTTCCAACAGGCATGATCTCCGTCTTGTCGTCATTCATTCTCAGCCTGTTGCAAGCCATCCAGTCTCTCACAGATTCTGCACAAGACTGGATGTCCAGCAGAAGTTTAGCAAAGTGCTTAGGGCTGGAAGATTTGTGCAGCTGTGTGTCATCTGCAAATAAGTGGTACAATGTGTTATGGTGCCTAATGACATGGCCCAATGGCGTGATGTACATGGTGAACGGTACTGGGCCCAACACAGAACCTTGAGGTACACCGTACTTCAACACCGTAGGCTGGGATGCCCTGCCTCCAGCCAACACTGTCTGGTTACGTTCAGTCAAATATGACTCAAGCCATCGCAGCACTACACCAGATATGCCAAAGCTCAGCCTTAGTCTCTTCAGCAGTATATTGTGATCAAGCGTGTCAAACGCTGCTGACAGGTCCAGGAGTGACAGATTGAAAACAGATCCTCGATCACAGGCCATGAGCAGGTCATTTGTGACTCTCAGCAACAAGGTTTCAGTGCTGTGGTCTGCTCTGTATGCTGACTGAAATGACTCAAGTGTGTCTGTGGCATTCAGATGGTCAGGCAGCTGTTGAAGGACAACCTTTTCAAGAATTTTTGAAAGGAAGTGTAGGTTGGAAACAGGGCGATAGTTCTTAAGCACATTTCTGTCTAAGTTGGGCTTTTTCAGAAGGGGAAGCAGAATAGCTTGCTTGAAGGGTGGTGGGACAATACCAGACACAAGGGACTCATTGATGATGGCAGTAATGGTGGGGATCAAATCATCAAGACACTCATGCACTAGGTATGTTGGGACAGGATCAAGCATGCATGACTTCTTTGGGGCTTTAAGGATGATGTTCTTCACTTGCTGCTCTGTCACAAGGGAGAAGGTTTCAAGCATGGGACCACAGAAGACCGAGAAGTCAGGCTGTCCAGACGTAGCATCAAGCTCATCCTCCAATCTCTGGATCTTAGTCGAGAAGAAATCTCCAAACGTATTTGGGAGATCGACAGTGGGGATGGAGCTTGAGAGGGTGCTGTCCTTCTTCTTGCCCGACAACTGATCTGTGATGTGGAAGAGATCTTTGCAAGAAGAACTGCTCTCGATCTTGTTGCACACGTAGTTCTTCTTTGCTTGCAGGAAGAGTTTCTTCACCTTCTCGCGGTGGTGGATGAAGATTTGTCTGTGCACAGTAAGTCCTGACTTTCTCCAGCGCCGTTCAGCACATCTTCGTTGTTGCTTCGCCTCCTTGATCTGCACAGTAAGCCAGGGTGCGGAGGGACGGTCAGTGATGCGACGATGTCTAAGAGGGGCGTGTTTGTCAAGGACCTCTCGCAGACCAGAGTTGTAGCTGTGAAGGAGGTCAGAACTGTCAAGTTGAAGGGCACCAACATCTGCCTTGAAAGCATTTAAATTGATCCTTCTAATGTCACGCGAGGAAACATTGCGGGTCGCACGGGCTGGTTTCCTAAGGTTGAAACTAAATGACATGACAAAATGGTCTGAGAGTAGCTTATCAGCCACTTCTATGTCCTGGATGCTGATGTCTTCACTTGCAGTCAACCAGTCCAGTGTGTGCCCTCTACGGTGGGTTGGAACGCTGATGTGTTGGAAGAGGTGAAGGGTTGGAAAGAGTGACTTCAGCGATTTCACGTTGGGATCAGAGTTCAAGGTTGATGTCGCCAATCACGACCAGTTTCAGACACCTGGTAGCAAGATCTTCCAGCAGTTCGGGAAATTCTGTCATGAACTGGGTGGTTTTCAGCTGATTCGTTTTGCTGGGTAGGGGTCTATAGAGACACAAGACAGTAAGAGACTGATCAATGTAGTTCACCTGGGTCTCACAAGATTCAAATGACTCAGCACCGTGCTCCTTACTTGAAATGGTGACACAGTTGTGAAGAGTGTCACGGTACAAGACTGCTATTCCACCTGCTGGGCGGCCTTTGTGAGGACAGGAGTGAATTAGAAACCCAGGGGGGGGGGATCAACTCTTGCAGTTTGACCTCGTCACCCACAGCCTTAAGCCAAGTCTCAGTGAGGAGGACGAGATCAGCGTTGCTTTCATCAATGAGGTCCGACAGTTCAGTAGTCTTGTTTCTGCAGGACTGGGCGTTCAGGTAGAGAACCTTGAAGCGCTGAGACAGCTCCTGGAGGTGAGGCTGGCAGCTGATCCGAGTCAGGTTGGAGGTGTTCATGCCTGCCGTGTTGCCCCATTTCTCTCCACCAAGTGATGCAATAACAGCTGTCCCTCCTGACCCAGCCAGGCTGGGATCAACAGGCCCTGATAGCATGGTGATGAGGACAGGAATGCTGGTGCCAGCAGTTTTGGGCTCATGATGAGACATGGTCTTTGGTTGGGAGGGGGGACGGGGTGGTGGCAGAGAGAAGGGAAGGGGTAGCAGTAGAATTGGGGGAGGTGGTAGTGATGGGGAAGGGGGAGGGAATGATGGTGGGGATGGGGGAGGGAGTGGTGGTGGAGGGGGTGGTGATAGGTATGGGGGAGGGAGTGGTGGTGGAGGGGATGGGGGAGGGAGTAGTGGTGGGGAGGAAGGGTGTACAGGTGTCTGGTCTCTCTGATGGAACAGAGACACTGCTATTGCTACTCTGGAGAGCGTGGGGGGGGGGGGGGGGGGCAGTAGCAGTGGTGGAAGTCAGTGTGGAGAGGGTGGGAGTGCCAGAGGCGATGCAGTTGCCCAGCACGGGCACCTCTCTGCGTGGGCCGCCTACTAAGGATGCCAAGGGAGACAATCCTGCGGTGCAGTGCTAGAGCCAGACTGGGACTGCTTCCATACCAACTGTAGTCCAAGTGTATTCATTTTGATCACAGTCTCATACACGTGAGTTTCTACAGAGAATTGGGTTGATGTCAGTGAGGAAGGGGGCAGTGGGGAAGGTAGGAAACAGCTCACAAAAGCAGGTGTGGTAGAGGTCACAGAGTCAATCAAAGCAAACTGGCCAGGCCATATATAATATACGCTCCTACATTACTGACATATCAGCGTACCGGGCACGTGGAGATCGGAAGTACATGTAGTGCCATATCATTTCGGTCCAAGCTAAAAGATCTAGGAGTTATTCTGGAATCAAGTCGGACCATGTGTGGCCACATCAATTCCGTCTGTCGCTCAGCTTACCTAGAACTCCGTAGGATCGGCTCTATCCGTCCTTTCCTTACCGTAGAGGCAGCTGATGAACTGGCTGGCCCACGCACTCTCCAGAACTGACCACTGCAGTTCCCTCCTGGCAGGCATTATCTCTGAACATACCACGACTGCAGAAAGTACAGAACCTGACCATGCTGCTGCCCGACTGCTCTTCCACAAACAACGTAACGACCATGTCACACCTCTCCTGAAGAGACTCCACTGGCTTCCTGTAGCAGAAAGCATTTCTTAACCGGCAACCTTCATTCCGATACCATCTTACTTCTCCTGCCGTCTGTCCTCGTATAAGTTTCTGAGGCGAAGAACGAAGAGGTCTGTCCTCCAGATCTCTTCGTTCTTCGCCTCAGAAACTTCTGGCTGTACCACCCGTCAGCATGATAAGTGCTGCTGCACGATCCTTTCAATACCAAGCCCCAGGTGTTTGGAATTTCCTACCACTTTGAATACCCGCCCCTCCTTGGCTTTGTCAGCTTTTAAAGATCAGATTAAAACACATCTCCTCCGCACTGCCAACTGGACTAGTATGTATCTATCTGTCCGCCTTTGAGAAACGCTAACTGTATGTTGTCGATAAAGAATGAAGGATAGATGAATGAAGATTTTGTTTGTTGGTTGGTTGGTTGGTTGTTGTTGTTTTGTTGTTGTTGTTGTTGGTTGGTTGGTTGTTTTTGCTTTGTTTGTTTTGTTTTTATTTAGTATTTTAATGTTTGAGTTTTGTTGAGTGAATGAACGCATAAAACCTTCCACACAAAATCATGCATGCATAGTACTTGTTCGTTGTCTTGATTTTTATGACTGTTTCTTTCTATAGTTTGTATTGCGCTATTGTACAGCTCCGCGAACTCGTTTGCTATAAAAGAGTTATTATTACAATACAGTATAACTTTATTGCCAAGTATCAAGGAAGGAATGCACGAGGAATGTTTTGTGGTGCCAAGTACAAACATCACACGTTCAACTCGCATAGACTAATAATTACTATTACTATTAGTCTATGGGAGTTGTTTGTTTGCCTTCTTTCCCTTGAACAGCACCAAATGTTGAACCGCTGGCGAAGTACTGTTAACATGGGGCATATACACCTCGTGACATCGACGACAAACTGCAGGGCTCGGGAGTAAGCGTACTGCTGGTCGTGTGGACTGGTGAGAACCTAACGAGTTGTAAATGAGGCTGTGACAGCGGCGCAGTGAAGGCGTGGTTAATGAGAGGCGATAAGGAAGGAACGGGTCACCGAGTTGTTGACACCTGACCCCATCACGCCGCTAAGTTGGCAACTCGGAGAAAGCTCGATCGTAGCCAGCAAGCACCTCGGGGAAAGCTCGATCGTAGCCAGCAGGCACCTTGGGGAAAGCTCGATCGTAGCCAGCAGGCACCTCGGGGAAAGCTCGGTCGTAGCCAGCAGTCACCTCGGGGAAAGCTCGGTCGTAACCAGCAGGCACCGTGGGGAAAGTTCGGTCATAGCCAGCAGGCACCTCGGGGAAAACTCGGTCGTAGCCAGTAGGCACCTCGGGGAAAACTCGGTCGTAGCCAGTAGGCACCTCGGGGAAAGCTCGGTCGTAACCAGCAGGCTCGATCGCAATGTCTTTTATGTCAGTTCAACTTTTGTCACGGCATCACAAATAAGCACGTGCGATTTCTGGTTTACTGAAACACTACGTCCTGAGTCAGACACGATCCAGAGGCGGGTATCTTTGATTAGAAGCAAAACAGTGAGTTTAACTTCGTTACTCAGAATGAAAACTGAGAGACCACTGTCAATTTTAATCAACCAAACCCGAGGCATTATTAGCGTCCTTTCTTTTTCTCAAATGCCAGGGCAAAAAGGAAATGTTTTCTAACATCTTTTATCATTTCCATCGTTGGTTTCACAAGTCACGCCCGGCCTGAAAACATCATGACATGAGAGACGCAGCTGTACAAAAGGTATCTGTTATTATTATAGAAGCAAACACGGTGGTGTGACATTATGATAGTCAGAGGCTGCAGAAACTCTCCCGTGCAGCTCAAATCGCCGTGCAGCAGGTAGTCTAGGTTAGCAAATGGGTGGTTGCGTCGTTTCTGGTATGAACGATTTATTCAGCTTGGTGAACATTTGTATATGGCTGCTGGCGACAAGAAGTGAATTGAAAGATGAAGATGTCCACAGGACTGCTGCACCAGCCAGACAGTGGGACTTGGTCCCAGGCAAGCGGCAGTCGCAAGCCCAATGCGGCGCCGGGACTACATGCGTGCCGCCATACCCATTGTGCGCACGGCTGCTGCAGATAAGGCGGGCGATGTGTGCACGCCGATAACAAACGCAATGGAAACCTCTGGACAGCCATGGAATGACCGATACGGCCTGGAGAAGGCGATTCCCTGTAGCAGGTATGGATGGGAAGCGTGAGCTAGTAAGCCAGCCAATGAGCCAATGCTGGGGGACTGAACTACCTCGGGACAGACAGCAAGTGTCACTTTCTTTCTTACGCATGTGCCCGCTTTTTTGTTGTTGCTTTTTTCTGTCATAGTTGTTGTTGTTGTTGTTTTTAATTTACTCGCATATATATGCATTCAGTAGCCTTGTTTCTGTTAGATTCATCAGTGCACGTGGCCTAGAGTATGCACTTCTCCGAGCGTGTGCGGGCTTGAGTCAGAATTGATCTCTCTCTCTCTCTCTCTCTCTCTCTCTCTCTCTCTCTCTCTCTCTCTCTCTCTCTCTCTATTTAGCGCTATTCTCTGTTCTCGAGCAGACTCACTGCGTCCTTGTCGCATATGACTGGTAATGTGTGACTTTCGTTTTTTACGTCGCTTTCGGCATTGCCACCAAAGTTGTGTACGCTCAGCGCTGTTTGGTTGTTACATGGCTGGTGCCACATACATAATTATATATAATTTGTTTTCACAGAGTACGCCTAATAAGCTAATATGTAAACTTTCTTTCATGGATTTATGTCAGTTACACCAATGTCTCGGTACTGTAGCTTCTCTTGGCGTCGGAGAATCTTCTGTCTTTTTTTCCATCGGGAGTCCCACAATCACCACACTGATCAGCAGCAAATAGCCCGCTGCTATTAATCGGTATGTGTGTTTGTCCATGCCATTGGCCATTAAACCTCCTTGTGTCGAAAGTGCTCCTGGAATCTTTAACGTGGGCAACGCTTTGAGTACCGTACACACTGAGGCAAAACGGGCACTGACGAATCTGAGCAAGTGCTGATTCTGAAAAATAAACAATAACAACAACACAAAACCACGAAAACATCAACAACAAAAACAACTCAAAATGCCCCTCACCTGCTTTGACTAGGAGCTGGACCCTAACCACTAGATTTATTATCCAGCGCGATGGACACAAAACTCCGTCAAGGTCAAATGATGGTTTGCAGATACTGCACCCGGTGATGTCTAGGTCAGAGCACGCTGACAGGTTAAGTGTGCTCCACTGCTGGTTCCGGTTCCTCGGTCGTCGTGGCTGCTGGCACCAGTGCCGAGACGGTGGTAATAGCTTCACCCCCCCACCCCCACCCAATTCCAATCCCTTTTAAGTAATTACTAATGCGACCTACCCACAGTTATTTATATTTTTGTTTTTTCGTGAATTATTCAACGGTTATTTTTCCTGAACGTTTTGTCTAGAGCCCGAGTTGACGTGAAGATGTGGAAAAATTAGATCCTCAAACGGCCTGCCCGAAACACCACCACCAGTACCACCACCACCATCACCATCATCATACCAGCAACAGAATACGAGGTTTGACTCGGCTACCGACGATATATGCGTGACTGTGGAAACTATAAATTCACCACTTCACAAAATAAGTATCTTCTGCGTCTGTAATGGCCTAGTGATCTGGATGGTGTCGACTTTCTGGTCGGTGGCTGTCAACAGCGACCACTTGCTACAACCAATTCGATGACTTCGCTGCCGATGAATACACACTCATCTGGTAGCCTCTTGGTCTGCTCCTAGTCTGCAATGGACTGAGCTTGTGCCGAGAAACCCGCCTCCAGTATCCGGTCGTAAATCACCCCTGTCTTTGTTCAGGACAGCCCAGCTGCTGTACGTTGCGCCTCTGAGATCCCAAGGTCCTGACGTGTAGAACAGCTTCAGACAAAAGGACTGAAATAACTTGCTTTACATGATGTTGTGTGAGGGACTGCATTTCTCTCGAATCACCGATGACACGATGTGGTAAAGTGCACAACCAACAGAACTGACAAATTTCGCTTTGAGTCTTGTCTACTAAGTCAAGCCTAAACGAAAAAGGAGAATCTAGTTTTAGCAAGCGAGATGGCATCATCTAAGAAAAAGGCTGAGATCCGCAAGGCCCCGAAACATTTGGATAAGATGCTGTTCATCAACTACAAGGAGGAGGAGAGGCTTCAGCAGAAGCTGAAAGACTTGACCAATAAGTGAGTGTCTCTGTTTCCGTCTGTCTCTCAACATGTCTGTCCGTCTAACTGTCCATCTGACGCACGCACACGCGCGCGCGCATACACTCACTTACACACGCACGCACACACGCACGCACCCCCCCCCCCCCCCACACACACACACACAGACACAATCTGACGGCTGGCCGGCCTAGCCATTGCAAAAGAAGTGGGTGGTCAATAAAAGCATTTTTAATCGCGACCGATTTGCAATGATTTGTATGTCTTATTTCCTGTTCGTTTGCGTGGTGGTGGTGTGTGCGTATGTGTGTGTGTGTGTGTGTGTGTGTGTGTGTGTGTGTGTGTGTGTGTGTGTGTGTGTGTGTGTGTGTGTGTGTGTTCACCTTCTTTGCTGTGTTGCAGGTTCTTGCAAGTGACTACTGACCCTTAATGTAGTCTCCTGTGGCTTTTCACGCCCTTTGTCTTGTACTGAGTCAGGTGTGCTTCTGCTCAGTTTTTTCATTTAATGTGTTTTTGCATGCGACAGCTAATGTTAATCAAGATTTTAAGAAGAAGCCCCCCAACCCCCACATAATAATAATGAACAAAATATGTAGTGAGGTACAACCTACGTTGATTCTGTGCTGTTTCGTCGGCAGCTCCAGACTGCGAGGACTAGAATTAGACAGAGAGAAAGTCCACGTCCATAACGAGATGAGACTGAGCAAGCGGCGTAACTCCAACCCTGTCACTACCCCGCTTGTCTCCCGTCCAGCCACCAAGAGCACACCGATCTCTCGCCCGTCCACCCGAAATGTGCCGGGGAGGCCCAGTGACAGACGCCGCGGTGAGGATTTAAAGCATCTTACGTAATGACAGTAATCAAACTGTTCCGAGCAAAGTAGCGTAATTTCCTAAATTATTACATTTACTTTGCCTCCATTTTTTCTGTCTACTTTTGGGTCATACTTACTGTTTCGGAATATCCATGGGAATATATATATATTTAAAAAAAAAAAAAAAAAAGTTAGGTTAACTTTACAGCATTTCCAGATGTTTTTCCCCATTGTATCCTACAGAATCCATCATTTTGCATTGTGTCACTGAAACTGATGAACTACCGATTCGGGACTGATACCGAGCATGAAATATACTACTCAAGAATTTAAGGGCCATTTTGTAAATCACAGAGAAACTAAAAATGTCAGTGTAAGTCAATCATAATTTAATTTCATTCGTTTGACGATCGATTTCAAACAAATCCATGAGCTAAAATCAGTTCCGTACAGGTACAATTTCCGGATAATGATCGCATTTCTGACTTTGTGAAACAGGGGTGTTTTACAAAGTCAGAAATGCGATCTGTCAGAAGACTCGGCCATACAAAAGCCGGATCAAAACAGAAACAACATGTCTCACAGTCCATACAATCACCCCTATGCACTAAACCACATTCAACTAGTAAAATGAACATTCTGCAACTATGAAGTCAACATCTTCCAAGTGTTAGCCATAATATACCACCGATTTCATGTAGAAACATAGATCGGTAGGAAACCAAACAAAGAAGTTATGCCGCACTGACAAAGTACCCATACTTTAGAGGGATAACTTTGCATCGGCAAAGCATCACTCAAACTGAATATCCAGCAATGGCAGCATAACATACTAGTTACATATTATATTATTTACATCAATTAGAAAACAACAGAACAACAAGCCATAGAAAAATAACTACTTACAGGCTCTCCCCTGATGAAAACACATGAACACCGGCCGCAACAGTTAAACAAACAACCTGCCTCTGCATCCCTGCAGCGTCACTGGGGGAAAAGGGACGCTGCCGGCCCAGCACACAACTTTTTACACCTTAGTTAATTGGGCCATAAAAACCCCACCCAATCAAAAAGGAAAAGGACCGGAAAGAAAAGGTTATAGGGTCATGGCCCGGAACATGTATACAATACACTCGGTTACAAGTGTATGCAGATTGAGAGAAAGGGGGCGTATGTATAAGAATGTGTATGTTCTTCCGATCGAACGACAGCTTTAATTTCCCACTGGGATTAATAAAGTATATTGTTATTGTCATTGTTGTGTTTACTTTTCTGTGCACTGTAGCACGATTAATAGTGACAGA
The DNA here is from genome assembly GCA_963584105.1 of Alviniconcha strummeri. Taxonomy (NCBI): domain Eukaryota; kingdom Metazoa; phylum Mollusca; class Gastropoda; family Provannidae; genus Alviniconcha; species Alviniconcha strummeri. Next base: position 14,698,893 of record OY757544.1, read on the forward strand.
ACTGAGTGCTTGTGAAAATCATGTGCCATCTCTTAGTACCTATTATTGCTTGTCCAAATCTAGGTAGATCTCGCGCAATATAAATTTTACAACTTGATTCATAAATAAAGGTGGCCCATACATTATTGAGTAGTAATTATGTTAATTTGTAATACAACCATAAAATTAAGAAAACACTGCTTCATGAGGTTGAATTGTCTTTTCAAACCGCAAGAGCGACGAAAAAAATGAGAGAGAAAATAAATGAAAGTCAAATGTAGCAACAGTTGACACTTAATAGGAAATTATCAATAGGAGGAATTGGTTCAATTGAAGAAAGGAGCTGTTGATAGTGCGAATTCCTCGAATGAACGTTGATTCCGGAAATGACCTATAGCTGCCCTGCTGTCAAGCACATGGCCATTATGGTTGGGCAGAGTGGGCGGCCACGGCGAACGTATCACCGTTATCGTGAAACTTTCCGACACCTTCGCTAGGGCTGGGGGCTACAGTAGAAGCGATACTAACTGGGCTGCATTTCCAACCAACCGCTTTACAGTCCAGCTGAACACAGTCTTTCATCGTTGTTGGTCTCTTCCGGTGTATCACCGCCTCACTTCTCGCACAAGAGGGTTGTTGTCGGTGCCAGCCCCACTTCCAGACTGGCCCAGCCCAAGAACCGGAGCTCCAGGAGCACAGAGACCTACTCCAGGTCCCCCGCTCCACAACTGCCTGCACTCTTACTCCCCGTCATCAATCCGTCGACGTTCCCACAGACATTCCATGAACCTCTACCCTACCTGCCTTCAGAATCTGCAATGAGGGGTTGTATAAAATGGAAGAACAGGCCTGATTAAGATCAGAATTAGTGACGTTTGAGCAGTTCTAAACCAATTTTCAGCTCTACCACCAGATGAACAATCCTTTTATGGAGACCTAACCAGCTTTTGAATGATTAAACTGTCTTTTGGGTTGCTTCCACGCAGCCTCACTGTAAAGTCAATTCCTCGACGACCGGGGTATAATTTTAAATCACCATGAAGAAAAAGAGACAAAAACATAACATTTACTAAACTCTTGAATAGAGGCACCGAGTTCGTCCACATTGTCGTACGACCTCGCATTGAAAAACTTTCTTTTGAGGTGTATTAAGGGTGAAGGGTATTAGTACGAAGGGGACCCATGTTAGAAGTAGAAGTTAGAAGATAATATACCACACGCAGTGTTGCGGAGGTGCCGAAGCAGCAGACCACTGGCGACGAAAAGCTAAGTAGTCTGGCCTGTGGCCTGGCCGAGTGCTGGTCAAGTCTCAGACAAAATTCGTCTGTATCTGCAAAACTGCAAAGAAAAGAAGCTCAGCATCTCTCTCTAATGTATTCTTACAATAGAAGACATTCCAAACTTAACGCACAACGCTTTCGGAATCGGTCGGAATTCCCACTTTTGAGCAGCTTAGTTTCGGAATCAGACAGATTCTTACTTTTGGAACTGACTGAGGGTTGGATATGCCTGAAGAAATCGGAATCGGGGACAGATTGACTGGTGCGCGCGCGCGCGCGCGCGCGCACTCACACACACACACACACACACACACACACACACACACACACACACACACACACACACACACGCTCGCTCGCTCGCTCGCTCGCACGCACGCACGCACGCTTGCACGCACGCACGCACGCACACACACATGTGCGCGCACAGCCGGCTAAGTGACCATTGTTTTGCCGTGTTGCACAGCTTCCAACGCTGACCCAGTGAATGAATATCTGCTGACGGAGTTCAAGCGTGTATCTGAGGTCATTCCCAGCATCCTCAGCTCGCTCAACAAGGACGACAATCCGGGAGAGGACGAAGGGCAAGGGCCGGCTGGGGGAGGAGGAGGGAGGAGGGTCCGCAGGGCGACAGTTGCTGGCCACGAAGGCTCAGCCGTCAGCAGTCTGGCCACGCCACAGGTCCGACTGGACCCGGATCTGAAAGCATTTGCGAGCAAAAAAGCAGGTGAGTCAGTCCGCACCATGTCTTACTCAAGCCTGAAGGGCGTCGCCAGTGAGGAAACAGGTGTGTCTAAACTAGGTAGAAAGTCTGAAAGTGTCCAGCCTGAAAGTCATTGGCAGTGAGAACAGGCGTTGATAGCAGAGAACAGGTCAGCCTGCTCTTACAGAAAGCAACCGTTGAAGAGACGGGTCAGTTTGTACTTATTACAGCCAGAAACGCGCGTCAAGTGAAGAAACAGGTCAGTTTACACTAACTCCAGCCACAGTCTCAGACCAGCTGAACTTAGGACAGGCCGTAAAGCTTAATGGCCAGCAAAGACAAAGGTCAGTCTCCACTAACCCCAGCCAGAAACACGTTGTCAGTGAAGAAACGGAACAGTCGGCACGCCAGCACTGACCAGTGCTTAAGGGCGTTGCCAGTGAAGAATCCAGCTGCACCCCAAGAGAAGACACAGCCTGGCCTGAAAAGGTAGAATATGTGCAGTTGTTTCATTCGTGTGCCTCGTATGCTTCTATCAATATTTATGCAATAGAAGTACTATTTCGCTTCGAATTTTAGCTTCTCTGGGGGCAGCAATGTTGTAAATTTTGCATACTTTGGCCGCTCCGTGCTCCACCTTTGTTTGCTTGAGCCGACTCTCTCCCCCGTTCAGGCCGCCATCTTTGTCTGCCACTGCACGGGCTACTTCCAGCAAGTGACACTGTGACCAAGCGAACGTATTCAGACGAACCTGGATAAAATACTGTATACACGGCATATATGACGCTGCTCTTGGCATCAGTATGTCAATGTACTTAGCAGCTGTGTTGTGCTGCACAGTATCATTGCACCTCAGTGACAGCTGTGCTGAGCTGCACAATGTCACTGCACATGACAGCTGTGTTGTGCTGCACCAGGCAGCAATGTCACTGCACATGACAGCCTTACTTACCACCAAACGAAAGAAACTACTATAAGAAACCAGTTAAGGAAAGAAACCAAAGAGTGCGCCTATCCTAGTGGCGTATTATACGCGTAATCCACTTGTATGGAGGAAACGGTGATGGTAGTGCGTGTGTGTGTGTGTGGGGGGGGGGGGGGGGGGGGGGGGAGTTGGTACCCATTATCACGCTGCATTGTGTCTTTCTTGCGAGACACAGGTCAGCTTTGTTTCGTGTGTTTTTGTTGTCGTCTTTTACCTCTTTTGTCTTTGGTTTCTGTTTGTTTCTTTTTAGATTGTGGAGTACGTTTTCTGTTTTGTTTGTGCAGACCAGTCGCAGGATGATCCCAGTATCGGAAACATCGTGTCCATGATTCGCAGCATCAAGACCTTACGCGAAGATATGGCGGCCAAGAAACGCTTTGGTGTTACCCGAGCTAAAATCTCCTTCAACGAATTGCTCGGGAACATTCACGAAGAGGTTGAAACATTTCTACGTATCGCAAACGCATAAATGTTTGAGTTATTTTTAACACTCCATCAGTGCCCTGCAGGAAATTGCTGTCCCTTGGTGGGCATATCTGCAGCAGCCGCAAGAGCAGCGTTACCTAATCTTTCCAGTGTATGCGGTGCTTTAGTGTTAACCTACCTTGTGATGCAATATGAATTATCGGTTCATTTTGCAAAGGCTGCATGGAAATTTCCCCTTCTGTTTTTGATTACCAACTGCCTGGTGATTTTTTGCATGGGCGGCCAGACGCTGACACTGGTGAGACAAGCTTTTCGTCCCCGTGCGAGGGACTGGGCGTTCAGTCCGGTATTTTTTTCCGCCAGGCTAGGAGACAGAGGATAGCGCTGATCCCGGTACAGAGTTCAGGAGCTGTGTGAAAGTCGAGGTGGTCGTCCTGAGCTCCCCGTCCCTAATAGTCTGTACGGTCTCTGCGGACATAAAGCAACGTTAAACTGGAAGTCGAGCCAGGACCGAACCCGGGGCTTCCTCTATGCTGAACACCAGCCAGTGAATGTCATGATCATAAGCCAGCCCCTCAACCACTTCACCTCCCTAAGCTGAAAGCCTTTGTGAAGTTATTTATTTTACTTGACTGAACGTGAGCAGAGTACTTTGTGAGCGAGTGGGCCAGTATACCACTAAATAAACTGAATAACGCAGTGTCGATGAACGAGAGCTCCATTTTAGTGAAGCGTTGCCATGCATTTTTGGACAGTTTATTTCGTTCCTAGACGGGTCACAAAGCAGCACAACCTGAGTACGAAGCCTGGAGGAGTTAAACTGGTCAGATGTCACCAAACGAACATATTTACCGCTGTTGTTTAATTCCTGTCAGATACGTTGGGTTGCCTCTGCTGTATGGTAGACTAATGTGGTACTCCTGATTTTCGGGCTGGTAAACTCATTATGTCGATATCTTTTTGTGCGCCGTAGGCCGCCCATGCAGTTATTGTCTCCCTCTTCCCCCACCACCTGGGATCTCGGTCCCCGCCAGTATCTCCTTGGAGGCAACTGGGCGTTAAACAAGCTTAACCAACCAAAACTCACGATTCAGTTGTCTCCATTGCCCGCACCGTCCACTTCAAATTGGATCTCCAGGCGTGCACGTGCAAAATATGACCCAGTCATTCCCGCAGACCTCAGTCATTCCGCATGTCACTGCTGATTTTCCCCTACCTCTTCGCTTTGTCCCTCCTCGACTAGATATAGAATGCAGTTACAGCCGAAAGCAAATATTCGTATCTCGAGCATTTATGTTTCCAGTGGTGGTTCCGGTCAAAAACAAATGAAGCTCAAGTCCGCACAAGCAGCACAGACGTCCAAGTCAGTCCGGACATCAGTGAGATTGTTTCACTCATGATGGAGGCAAGCTAGGTGTGAACGTTTTGTGGTGAAAACATTCTGTCATTGTGTCGTAAACTATAGTCAGACAGGGACTGGGGTTTTGTTTGTTTGTTTATTTGTTATTGCTATTTGTTTGTTTGTTTTGCTTAATGTGTAGCAGGTAGTTGTCAGTCACTTTGCTTAACAATATGACGGTTGAGTGTTTGTGCTGCAGGCTACGTGACTCTTGAATGTATCATGCCCCAAATGTTCGGTGATTCATGGATGATTTGTTTTCAGTTTTCATGGAGCATGTTTGTGCTTGTGTGGATTTTTATTGCTTGTATTTTGGGTGGAGGCTGCCACTGGAAACTAACTGCTCGAGGTCGGCAAAAAAAAAAAAAAAATCGATCGGAATTGCTGTTGACATGAGAAGAGATGAATGCCAGTTATTGTCTAGTGGTGCCTTCCATGCACAGGAGCGAAGGGGAAGCGAGTCCGACACCTACACGGACGGTGTGTGTGTGCTGCTGCGGCGAAAGATGCACAAAGCGCGACGGGCCAGCTGTCCGGCTCTGGATCTCTCCCCCGTGCAGCCAGGTACCGCATGCCGACACAGGAACAGACGCACACTCCGAGCATCGATTTCCGGAACCTTCCTCCAAACTCGGCCATATTTAGTTACGCCACTGAAAGGTTAGGGTACTAATATGACTGTAGAAGCAACCTAGCGCCAAAGCACGTACGTAAACATCAGACGCATCCACCCCGGGTAACAAAAAGAGTTCCGTCTCGATTCAAACAATTGTGGTTTTATTTGTGCTGATGTAAAATTTGCTGGCGGCTATAAATGACACGCCTTGTTTTATTTGAGTTGTTTGTAACAAGCTCACTACTGTTTGAGCACCAACAAAAAAACTGTTCGTTAGCTGACAGTTTTCTGGACCCTGTGGCGTAAATAAATACGGCAGTGGTTGATGGAAGGATGTCGTAAACCAGTGTTTGGAGTTTGGAATAGACGCTCTCTCTCACCCCTTGCCAACACACGGAAACAGACGCTCTCTCTCACCCCTTGCCAACACACGAAAACAGAGAAACGCCATAGCCCCAGTCTCATTGAAGCCTTCACACAGAGAAATAAGCAAATGCCTGCTTACTTGTTTCTTTGCAGCACTGACCGACAGACAAAGAAAGACAAACATCTCTCCTCAGAGCACTGACACACACCGAAACGAAGAAATGTCATATTGTTTCTTGGTATCGATGAAAAGGGAGACAAAGATGTAACATCTTGTCTCTTTGCAGCACTGACACACACTGAAACGAAGAAATGTATTGTTTCTTGGTATCATTGAAAAGAGAGACTAAAATGTAACATCTCGTCTCTTTGCAGCACTGACAAACACTGAAACAAAGATTAGCTCCTTCTTTTAGCTCTCAAACATGTTTATTATTCTAAAGAAAATCATTTTTGATATTATCTGATTCCCTTTCATCGTTACAGTCGATATTAAACCTACAATATGATCATCCAGTATTAGTTCAGATTTTAGAATTATATACAGAAATGACAAGAGAGGGGAGAGAGATTGTTTTCATCTGGGTTCCCGGCCATGTTGGCATTAGGGGAAATTCGGCTGCAGATTCTGCAGCTAAGGATGCCCTTGATGGAGACATCTCGGTTGAACTCATCCCATTCTCAGACCTAAAATCACGCACAAATAAATATATATTAGAACTGTGGCAGTCTGAGTGGGATGAGTTCCCGGAAAATAAATTAAAAGAATGTATCGTTTGTCCTCGGACAAACAGAAAAGAAGAAACTGTAATGGCCCAGTTGCACATTGGCCATTCTTTTATTACTCATTCCTTTTTATTGAAGGGTGAGGAACCGCCAATGTGCATCGGATGTGATAAACATTTAACCATAGAGCATATTTTACTTACTTGTTCGGATTTTATTGAAATAAGAGAGCCACTTTACAGATAAATCACAGTGCATGTTGTTTCAGGATATTTCACCTGAGAAGATTTTTAACTTTTTGAAAGAAATTAATATTTTTGGAAAAATTTAAATTTGAGATCATTTTTAGTTATGTTTGTGTTTTCACCTTTTAAGTATGGTTTTAAAACTCTATATAGACCCATTTTAAGACATACACATTACTAAAAATTTAATATATAATATGAGATGTGTATCGCCGCTGATATAACCGCATCGGTTGACTGGGCGTAAAACACCAATTTACTTACTTACCATCACGCCTCTTTGCAGCAGTAAGATAGAGACAAACAAATGCATAACATAATTATCGCCTCATACGCTGACTCACACTGGAACAAGGAAATACCTTCTCGCCTCTGCCCAGCAATGACTGACAGAGACAAAGAAAGACACAACATACCGCCTCTTCGGGCACTGACACAAAGAAGAAGACATAACGACATACCGTCTCTGCAGCACAGACACACACTAACAGAGGTTCCCCTCATCTCTGCGCGTCAACGACTCAGAGACAAATTAAAAGATGCCTTTCTTTCAGCTGTAACTAAACTAAATACTGAGGTAAGGTTATTATTGACTATTTATTACTGACTATATGGTTGTGTTTGCTGTTGACTGTGTTCTGTCCGGAACTGTGAGCCTGATTTTTACTGGTGATTTGGTGACTTGTGTTTCGTTCTCAAATAAGCCTTTGCGATTGGCTAGACATAGAAACGAAAAGAGTGAGGTGTGGCTTGGCGGCGCTGACGTGGTCTGGCTTGTGTGCAGGTGGCCAGGTGACCACGCCTCAATCCACAAGCGGGACAGCACCGCAGCAGCGACGACGTTCCAGATGCAGCATCAATCTAGCCTCAGTGGGCAGGTGTGTGTGTGTGTGCGTGCGTGCGTGCGTGCGTGCGTGCGTGCGTGCGTGCGTGCGTGCGTGCGTGCGTGCGTGCGTGCGTGCGTGCGTGCGTGCGTGTGTGTGTGTGTGAGGAGAGATAGAGAGAGAGAGTCCCCACCCTCCCTAACAAATCGGGTAGGCCCATCTTTCAGTCTCGCGCAATACTGAGAGGCCTGAAGGCCGAATGATGCTTTGTGCTGCTGACGATGGTGAAGCATAAAACAAACCCGGCTGTAATACAAAAGCAAACTGTCTGCGCAGTACTAGTACGCTGCCCATGCAAGCCAGTAGATAATTATATCCTTGTGTTGTTTAGCTGGATCTCGGTATGAACGGGTCTTTTTATTGGTTTGTTGTTGTTTTTCGTCCATTTGTCGAGTACAGGCAGCTACAATTATGATAAAAATCGTAAACAATATGGCTTGAGGTTTTCGTTACGCCAGGCAGTTTTACTAGGGCGCTCCAGACCCCATCTTGTTTGATAGCCTCGAAACAGTAGCTTAGTGGATGTATGGGCTTCACTCGTTGTGTTTTTCTTTAAATTAAAGTAAGTAAACATGGTGCTTAACGTCCACAGAAACCATAAGGCTTATTAGGGACGGGGAGAAGGGGGGGGAGGGGGCATGGAGGTGGGGGGGGGGGGAGAGGGAGATTATATACCTATCGCTAAACTGTCACCACCAGAATGACTTCTGCATTAAGATGGGCAGCGATGAGAGCCATTTTAATGTTTCAGTAGGAAGTGATGGACAAAGTCACAAGACAGTGTCCACGAACCACAACCATTTCTGAAGAGAAAGGAGAGCCGAAGCGGTATCGAACCGAGGTCCTTCCGCTTACCAGCCTAACGCCTTACCGCTAGGCCAAACCGGCTCACGTGTTTTTCTTTCTTTCTTTTTTCTTTGATATAGGCAGCCACCATCCATTAAGCAGGAACTGCTTGGAGATAACACTACGGTTGCCCTACAAAGTAATAATTGTGAAAACAAAAGTGGGGTGGAAATAAAGAGAACAGAAAAATAAATAAATAAATAGAATTAGAAATTTAGAGTTAGCCAGGGGGAAAGTGTAAAGAGTTTCGTCCGGCCAGACCAATCTGGCGACGGTAGCGATCTCCAGGGCTGACCCCTGACCGGCACAGCTCCATCCTTCACTTATCCACTTTTCATTACTACACGTTAAGCCCATTCTTAACTGGGCGAATGTTTGTTTGCCGTACATACTTCGGACACTTCGACGAACTATGATTCGTTTCTTAATTGAACTTTTAGTTCACCGAATATGGTTCGGACAATCCAGACTTTACTTCATTCTCAACTGGCTTGTAATGAGATGCAAGCTTCGGCCCGAACTTGCGGCTGACGTGCAGCTGACAGCATGATCAAAAATGTAGGCTAAAGTCAAGTCAAGTCAATATACTTTCATCATCCCTCACAGGGTAATTCAACTAACTACTATCTCATTCTGGGTCTCCGAGACAAGGCTGCGCCTTCCACAAGTCAACAAATAAACAAATTCCCTCCGAAGCGATTGAAGAACCTAGCGACACCGTCATCCATTTTTATTTTTGTTTTTTTCTTCATCCACAGGAGAGCTCTGCTCTCGGCCAATCAGAGGCAATGATCGTCGAATAGGGCGAATGTTTCCATAACATGTTGAGTGAAGCTTTTTGGACCCCGAATATAGCTTCGACGAATACTTCCAACTAGGTTCGCGAAGAAAAGTTCGCCCAATTAAGAACCAACTAGGTTCGCCGAATACTTCCAACTAGGTTCGCGAAGAAACATTCGCCCAATTAAGAACGGGCTTTAGACTTAGAGATTTAGAAGGGAACAGTAGCTGATGTGGTAGGTTCTTGAGGAAGGTCGTTCCACACTTGAATGGTCCAGGGGAAAAACGCCTTCTGCCTGTATACTGTCCGGTGGGATGGAATGTTATATGTGAGGTCATGGGGTTATCGGGTGGTTATCCTAGAGCGGTTGCTTGGTGAGGGGCTGTATTTTGAATGGCTGTGGATGAAACCGTGGTGAAACTTGTAGAAGGTAATGAGGCGTGCCTGCTTTCTCCGCTGCTCTAGTGTTGGCCAGTGCAGTTATTCTCGCGTGGTGTCCACATACGCTGATCTTCTGTAGTCCCCTTTCACTCATCTTGCTGCCCGTCTCTGAACCTTTTCCAGTGCCTTGATGTTGTTGGCTGTGAAGGGATTCCAGACAGGGCTGGCAGACTCCAGCACAGGTCGTACAAATGCCTTATATGCCTAATTTGGCAGCCTCGACCACACTGGTAATCTTGATGTTGCACCTGAGGAAGAATAGGATCTTCTTGGCTTTGTTGCAGACATCGGTGATATGGGAGTTCCAAAGGAGGTCAAGGGTGATCGTAACTCCAAGGTATTTTGCCTCCGTTTCTGTGCTAAGAATGTGACCGTGGTAACAGAACCGTGCGACGTCGGGTATGTTCATTGCAGTGCACTTGGAAAGCGCGCTTCCAGTTTGCTCCCACGCTGCTTTGCTTGCTTGTTTGTTCGCTACTCATTTTAGTCGGTTGTTTTTTAAGCGAGGTGCTAATAGAATGCTTTCGAGTTGTGGTTTTGTCGGACTAAATCAAATGAAATTCTTTGTTCCAGGCAAAACAGTCGTGACTCGGACGGTTTCATGCGCGCCATGCTGCAAGAAGAAGATCGACAGCTCACCGAGCTGAAGGTGGCCACTGAATGGCGTCGCTATGACGACATACGCACTCGTATTGATCACTTCCTGCATGACGTCAAAGGATCTCAGCGACGATGTTCACTTCCGGTCTTGAGCGGTATGGGAAAGACTGAGAAAGAGGAGACGACTAACAACCACGACTGATTAATGTTTGTTGTTGTTGTTGTTGTTGTTGTTTTGTTTTGTTTTTTGTTGTATTTTTTTTTTTTTGGGGGGGGGGGGGGGGGGGGGGGAGGATTTGACAGTGATGGCATGCAAGGCTAACTATCTCTGCTGAAGAAAAAAACTGAAATCTTGCAAAAAATTTTTTCTCTATAATGTAATGATATTCATTTTTAATGATAACGATAATAATTATAATAATAGTGGGTGTTTATCAGCCCAGGAGTGTTGTTTTTGTGGACCACTTTTATATAGCGCTATTCTCCGCCTTCCAGCAGAATCTCTCGTCGCATGTGATTTTACATGAGTGACTGTCGCTTTTCATAGCGCGTTGAATGTACGCGCATTGTCCCCGTGGTATCACAGTAGCCTACACACAAACGATCCCGGTTATTCTGCCATAAATGCAGGTGGCAGGTTACAGCTAAACATACATCCACCTTACGCATGTCGCTTCGAATACAGTGACGTTGTAGCAGTTTTATGGTGTGCAAAAAACATGCTCGGAGATGGTAGCAGTATCGCGTGGCACCAGCCATGTAACAACCAAACAACGCTGTAAGTACACTTACTGTAAACTACATCTGTTGCGGCACGTTTTGTCACTACGGCACGTTTTGTCACCAGCGAAACAGCCACTGTACCTTTTTAACTTAAATATCAGTAGGCCTGTGTGTGCGCGTGCATGCACGTGTGTGTGTGTGTGTGTGTGTGTGTGTGTGTGTGTGTGTGTGTGTGTGTGTGTGTGTGTGTGTGTGTGTGTGTGTGTGTGTGTGTGGTCTGAATTCATTGCGCTTACTTTTTGTTTTGTTTTTGCTTTAAATAATACTTTACGTTAATTGCATTGGTCGGACGTCGCTTTACATGTGTATAGAATATTGTGTTTAAGTAAATATGTATAGTTAAGTGGGCGTTCAGGGCGTCGATGAGCGTATGATAAATGCACATTATTATTATTATTATTTTAAATATGCGTGTGTGTGAGTATTTTGATATATATATGCATAAAAATATAGCCTTTGTGGATGTTATTCCCCGTAGTAAAACGCCTCAGGGATAACGGAGGAGTTTGCATGAGTGTATCTCTGTTGTTATTATTATCATTATTAATTGTGTCATCATTATTATTCTTAAAATTCAAAGATGAAAACGGACACAGGAATATGCAAGCCAGTATACTTGGCTACAGCAGTCGTAACAACAATAATAAAGATGGTGATAATGACCATAGGAGATTTGTACAACGCGTGCCATGACTGAATAGGCCTCATGCTCACGGCCCTTTGATCACGACAGTTGAGGCATGTAGGACAAAGGTTTCAGACAACAGACAGTAGGAAATGGATGACTTTGGTCGTGCGGTATTCTCTCACCTCTCGGTCCAATCTCCATTCACTAACTGTTCGTGTTGTCCAGCTGCAGTTGCTGCCTGGGTGTTGGTCGTGGCGCTTCAGCGTGGTGATGGTGTCGCTGTGTTGGTCGTGGCGCTAGTGGTGATGGTGTCGCTGTGTTGGTCGTGGCGCTTGTGGTGATGGTGTCGCTGTGTTGATGCTGGTGTCGAAAATAAAAAACAAAACAATGTAACAACTATGGAGAAAGGCGAAAAATAAACCAGAAGTAATGTATGGAGCCTTACATGTTGTTGAAGTTTTGCAATGTATTACTTCAATTGAAACAGGAAAAAATCAAAACGCACGCGCGCGCACGCACACACCACAACAAACACACACACGCACGCACGCACGCCCGCCCGTGCGCATACGGGTGTTTGGGCTACCGTGAAAACAGGTACTGCAACAGGGGACACAATAATAAATCAATTCGACTTGAGCGCCATGCCGGAGAGTTGCGTCCCCTACAACGCGATTCGTGACTGCGCTATAAATAAACGTTTCACTAATTTCGCTCACAAACCCACCAGTCTTTTGCAACGTTTTTCTTTAATGACGCTTTCAGTTTGATTGTGCCCTACTTCTTCCTCTTGTCTTCTTACTATTTAATTCTTATCCGCTGCTGCCTTTTTCTTCTCACCTAAAAATGACTACACCCAGGTATTGCCGGTTTCGATCAGTGTCTCCCGGGTAAGTAAACATGGTGCTTAACGTCCACAGAAAACTGTACGGCTTATTAGGGACGGAGAGGGGGGGGGGGGGGTCTACCAATGTCCGCAGAACTTATTAACTGGTGTAGCTTTGCAGGAAAGTAGTGGTGAGCCGGTTTGGTCTAGCGGTAAGGCGTTAGGCTGGTAAGCAGAAGGACCTCGGTTCGATTACGCTTCGGCTCTCCTTTCTCTTCAAAAGTTGTAGTTTGTGGACACTGTCTTGGGACTTTGTCCCTCACAATTAATGAAACATTAAAATGGTTCTCATCGCTGCCCATCTTAATGCAGAAGTCATTCTGGTGGTGACGGTGTAGCGATAGGTATGTTTTAATCTCTTTCCCCACCTCCATACCCCCTCCCCCTTTTCCCCGTCCCCAGTAAGCCTTATGGTTTCTGTTTCTTACTTTGCAGGGAAGTAAATTAACATCCACTGAAGTCTGAAGTAGCCCCGAGCTTACCCCGTAAGCCAATCATTAGATGACGCATTTGAGGTTGCTGGCTCGTTCCCGCGGCACCTGTTGTAACCAACAATTTGAATAAGGCTGATTTACTTTACAATCTGTCGCCTGCATTTATCCAAGTGACAGATTATCTTTTCTATTGCATTACTGGCAGCAGCGGATGCGGCTATTTCATGAACAGAAAAACACCGACATCTGTGTGCCAATGAACAGAAAACACTGACATCGAGTGTCAATGAAGACTGACAAAGACACTGATATTGCGTGTCAATGAAGAGAAAAACACTGACATCGTGAGTCAATGAAGAGAAAAACCACTGAAACAAAACTACAGTCGATTAGGGCAAATTATATTCATCTGAACACTGGATCCAGACACAAATTACTGTGCGTCCCACTTGTCCGCAACACATGGTGGTCACATCGAAAGCTTAAGAGAACTTCAAGATCAAAACTTAGGGGTAATTCCATTTATCAAGCTACAGTACGACACTTAAACAACAGTTAAACTATTAGAACGTCACAAAATATATTCTGCACGAAAACCCCGAACAATGGCCGCCACGTTCACCCCGAAAATTTGCAGGCTCTGTTTTTGTCCTAATAAACAGCGTTCTTTTGAACTTTTCATGTGTTTGGATCTTGTTTTAGAACGTTAGCAGTCCTTGTTTCTTTCTTCTTCTTCTTCTTCTTTTTTTTTTTTTTTTTTTTTAATGAAAACGTCAGAGCCCAGCGCTGAAATCTCTATCACTAAGAGAGTGAGTAAAGCAATCTCCAACGACGTCAGTGACACTGACTGCCACTAATGCAAGTCAACAAAACGAGAGAGAGAAAAATCCAGTGATAAACAAAAGTGCCTGCATTGTGTGTGTGTGTGTGTGTGTGTGTGTGTGTGTGTGTGTGTGTGTGTGTGTGTGTGTGTGTGTGTGTGTGTGTGTGTGTGTGTGTGTGTGTGTGTGTGTGTGTGTGTTTAAATCAGAAATTCAGATCGCCATTCGGAAACTTCAAAGTTGTTAAGTTTTTGTGTGTGATGTACAATATCACGTCAATCAAAAAGCGATCTGTCAAAGTTGCCCTTGTTTTCATCGCTGCCACTTCCCTGTATCAGCCGCTGCAAGGGATTGCAGTGTCGTCGGGTGGTGTTCGTTACGCTGCATCAGGCGTGGTAAGTAACTTGATGTTTTACGCCCAGTCAATCATCATCAGGCGTGGTAAGTAACTTGATGTTTTACGCCCAGTCAATCATCATCAGGCGTGGTAAGTAACTTGATGTTTTACGCCCAGTCAATCATCATCAGGCGTGGTAAGTAACTTGATGTTTTACGCCCAGTCAATCATCATCAGGCGTGGGCGTAGGCAACAATCACTTAGATTTGGTTGGACCAGTACAGCAAAGCCCCTAGGCAGTTCACGATCACTCAGGCGCTTGACCCGAGTATAACAAAATACAAAAGTGGATTCAGTTCCGAGTTACATCAACAACTCTCTTCTTCTTCTTTCATTTTCAGCGTTCTTCGTAAGTATATTCTGAGTGATCATTGTGTAAACGACGGTCAAAAGACCAAGCAGTTCTCAGTCTATTTTTAGCAGTCTTATTTATTTATTCTTACTCCCAGTGCCCACTGCTCTGATGCATGCATAATTACAGTAAAGAAGAGAGAGAGAGAGAGAGAGAGAGAGAGAGAGAGAGAGAGAGAGAGAGAGAGAGAGAGAGAGAGAGAGAGATGTTTTATTGAACTATCAATCAAATTGTAGATTCACACACTCAGTCTACTAATCAACCAATAATTACAGCAGTCCGGGTATCTATCAGTCAGATTATGCATTTGCTCGCTTAATCCTTCAGTCCACGAATCAATCAATACATAAACAGATCAGGTTAGTGAATCTCCATACACTCGCTAACTCCACCGGTTAGTCAGTAAGATAAACAATATAACCTCAAATCAGTTCATCCAGCATTCAGCATTCACATCTGTTTCATGTGTCAGTTTGTCAGTGTCGTTTCTCTTTTGCAAAAAATCGTACAAAAGACGGGACACTTCCCAAATAGTTGTCTCGTAATAGTCGTCTGACATAACGTGAGAAACATCAGCAACCGCCGCCGTGTGTGATCCATTAAACCACGTCTTTTCTGAAATCCTCATATATGCTTTACACGAAAAAAGAACATGCGACTCCTCCTCTATTTCATTCTTGCACACAGGGCACAATAAATCTCTCGGAATAATATCATTTCTGTATCTCAGCCTGTGTACTAATATCGGCGATATACCAAATCAGATTTTAATATAAGCTTCTCGAAAATAACGCAACTGCAAAAAATTTACTTCTCTGGATACTTTGTTTGAAAATCGAATAAGATTCAAAGCGTTCTTTTGAAGTGATACTAGAGAGAGAAAGAGAGAGAGAAAGAGAGACAGAGACAGAGAGTCGGGTGTGTGTGTGTGTGTGTGTGTGTGTGTGTGTGTGTGTGTGTGTGTGTGTGTGTGTGTGTGTGTGTGTGTGTGTGTGTGTGTGTGTGTGTGTGTGTGTGTAAGCTTATTATTATTAATAGTAGCTTATATGAATTTATCAAATATTCTACTACCTTATCGCTGGTTACATGCTTAAAAATACATGTATAATTAACTGAATGATGTATGCGCTGTATGCATGTGTGCGTCTGGTGCTGTGAACACAGAAGTTTTGTGCGGGAGGTTTTATGCTTCATGCATACATTTTCACTCATTCATTCATACTTCATATATAAAAAATGTATATTGATGATGCCTTGTACATTTTTTGTTTTTAATTATTATTCATCAGTAGCGTAGCAAGGACTACTTGATAGGTTTTGACTGAACCTGAACTACAATCCTTGTAAAATAAAGTTTTCGAGTTCTTTCTCTCAGACGTGTGCTATCAGTTCCACTGCAAAGATTACCACAGTCGACTGCCTATGTAACACAGGCCCACAAACCCCAAAAAATGTTCTGCAGTCCTGCCCCCTATCCAAGGTAGCACTGACACAGCACTGGCCCCACGGAGCCACGCCTGCAGAAACTCAGCTGATCAAAAGGGGACCTGGTACAGACAACCAGCTTCATCAGTGCCAGCAAACTAGATGATTGAGGACAATCTTGGAACGCTGATAAAGAAGAAGAAGAAGAGGATTCGTCATTGTTTTAATTCCTTACCTCTGACAATTAACGTCATTTGGTTCTGTTTCACTGACGCGCCTGGGCTCCTGAGTTTTCAGGCTTACACCTGCTATAGGTTGGTCAGTCCTTGATACAATCTCCACGACTGAAGAACTCTGTTGCTTTCTGCACTGTCTCCATGGACAAAGCATCTGAGGGACGTCTGCGGTCAAAGTTTGGGCACGGCATTTCTTCATGAACTTGAAGCTCATACCATACTTCTTCCACATGCATTTGGCGTTGTTTTGTCTTGTGCTTCAAGAAAGAAGAATGCTGCCAGGAATTGCTCTTTTCAAGACATGGCGCCTTTTCTTCGGCTTCAACTCTTGGTATGTTTTCCCAACTTCTTTCCTGAGAGCTGCTGCATAGTGCAGTTCTTTCCGCGACGTGGAGGGAAGACTGTTTCTCTCTTCAGATCGCAGACTTGGTATCCATCAACCGGTTGAGATGACCACTGCAGACTCAGCTGGGTCCTCATGCAGGATTTCTCTAGCTTTTCGGACCACCCGATATACAGAAGAGGGTGCAAAGGCTTGACAGTTGCTGGGTGTCTGATCTCCCTTTGGAAGTGAAGAAATTTACTGCCTCCTGGTGTCTGACCTCCAGCTTCAGTTGGTGTGTTTCTGATCTTCTGGTCTTTTCCCCCCTCTTCTTTTGTTTGGATGTTTCTTATTCTGCCAGATATTTTTCTGATTATGACGACTAGGTCTGTAGCCTACTTCTGCTGGAGCAGTCTGTCTCTTTCCCTCTTCTCTTTCACTTGTGCTCGTATCGGTGGTTTTCCAGGTTTGTTTTCCATTCGTTTCCCAAGCATTTTCTGCTGAAGTTGCCATTCTTGAACCCGTTTGCGTGTCTTGATTCTTGCCTCTGCTTCCTGGTCTGGTGTCTGATTTTCTATTGCAACTTGCAACCTCTTGTTTTCTTTCTCACGACAGGATCCTCTTTCATTTGCATCCTATACTCCTGTTTTCCCCACAGAAGAAATTCCATCAGGTTCAGAAGATGAAGCTGCTGTCCCTTGACATCCATCTCCGCTTCCTTATTCCTGGTGCTGGCAAATCGACAGGAAGCCCCCGACCGATTCCTTGATATACCTGTCTGAAATCAATCAATATTAGTATTATATCTGGAAGGTAGCAGATGCTGATATGTTGCACTGATATTATCCATTTTGTTAAATAATAATCAAGCATCCAACGACCTGCATACATACAACCAAGACTTTATTGCCCAGTCCGGTCGTTTTGCCATGGAATGAAAAACTCAATTAAACAGATACTGGCATAAGATCATTCTCTCTCTCTCTCTTGATTTTTGATTGATTTTTATTGTTGTTTTCATGTTGTTTAATATATAAAAAATACATACCTGTTGTTGCAAAACGAATTAATTAGTAAATTATGTTTGTGAGCATTTACTATAAGCCTAGCTTGTTTAATGCTCATACAGTGATTTTGATTGTCCATATTTTCATGAATGTAAATAAACTTTGTTTAAACAAAAAACAAACAAACAAAACAAAAAATCAGATGTGACACGCTACCGTTTATTGCTTACTTCACTTCCAGTTAGAATTCCCGCGTAAAACGTCATCAATATTTGTGTTACTATGCTTAGTTTTAGTCTGGCGCCTTCTATAATTCATCATGTTGACGTTTCGCCTCAGATTTTGATTCTGAAAATTGGCCGTCCCGCATGTTACATGTTACAAATGCGACACCATCTAAAATAATTACCTTAGATCAGTACTTTCAATATTATTTCAGAAAACAACCTATTATTTCAAAACAAAACTGAATGAGATTAAGGAATATTTTGCTAATGATGTACTTGATGTCTTGACAAAAGGTAAACTAGCAAAAAGGTGCAAAGGAAATGTGACACCACACGTACGCATGGGACGGGTATACTTACAGTGGCATTATTATGTAACAGAGCAACATAAACACAAACAGTTGTAGAAAATATATTTCTTGATACAATCTCAACTACATACAAGCAAATTTAATTATGTGTGTTTGACTTTTTGTCTTTATTTAACGTTTCAAATGTGGTGAATGCTCGAGTGCAAATTTATGGCGGCATTTTGACATCAATTCTTCAAGTTAACATAATAATTTTCAAACTGCGGACAATTCATACATCTGGCTCTGATGCTGTAGTTTCTTTGGTATACATCTAATAAGTATATAATAAAATCTTCTTTCTGGAAGTATTGAATGATTTAAAAATACTGATAAATGAGGCCCACCCCAGCGTGTCTCAAGTTCTGGAGAACAGCTCAGTTGCAGTCTCTTGCCAACATCAACATAACTATACACACACAACATATTTCCTGTGTGCGAGGATGTGCCCGTGCACCAATGGTGTTATGCCTGCATGTTTGTATTCATAGCTGTGTGCGTATGGATAGGTCTTTGCGCACGGTCTTGTACACATAAGAAATTAAAATTTTACTGTATTTTATTGTTGTTCAGCTCATAAAGTCAGTGTGGTTAGCTCATTTCGTTGGGATAGCCTACCGTAAACAAAATTGCTAGACGCCTCATTTATTATAATAAAAAAATATTATTATTATTATTATTAATGTTATTGTTGTTGTTGTTGTTTATAATGAAATGACTATTCAACTATAATTGATTAGGATACCTGTCAGCGACATCGTCCTAACTCATGTAACAAGGTTTCAAACGCACTAGACTGAAGAAGTGTAGCCATAGTCAAATAAGTAGGTCAGTCAGACTCATTTCCGTGGATGTCGCTTTTACCCCGCTACTGCCTTTCTCCAGCCCCCCCCTTCCCCCCCCCCCCCCCCAACACACACACCGTCACAAGTGTAGCTCACCTTGCCCGCCAGCCTCGCTGTAGGCCCGCTCCTCTTACCTCCCTCCACCCTGCCTTATTCTCCAGTAAAACAAACTTTTCACATATCAGTGGACTAATTTTAGCTGCGGCAACTTTCCCGTCCCAGCTCCAAGTGTTGGCGGTGTGTGTTCCCGGCTGGTGTTTTGGAGCAAACACGGGGAATAAAAGCTGCCGCAGCAATTACCGCTAATGCGCCACACGAGCAAACACGGGGGACACATCGCTACCGCCGCCACTTCTCCGCCATAATCATATTTTATTTTGTACCCAGAAAATGGACGCCGCAATTCACCTGCCAAGTTCTACCACTCTAATGCACCGTGGACAGGGCGGGGAGAGTTGTCCGCCCTGCGCGCCGATATCTCTGCTCTCG
>OY757544.1:14721081-14733581 GCA_963584105.1 Alviniconcha strummeri
CTTAATTGCTGTTTGAAGATTCTGGCTGTCGAGACATTCTGTTCGTTCAGTGCACTCCATTGCTAAACGTTTGTTAAGAACTACGAGTACCCCTGTAAAGGCAGCATTCCAGTCAGTCTAACAGGCTTTGTCAACACGCTTTCTACCGAGCTGATTGGGGACAACTTTGGCGTGAGCCGGCTACGCTGCACTTGTTGACTGTCATTTATTTCCTATAATAAAATGCAATTACCACACACACACACACACACACACACACGCGTGCGCGTGCGCGCGCGCGCGCACGCAAACACGCACACACACGGGGGTGAGGTGAGGGTGAGGTGGCAAAAATAGCAACCAAATTCTCTGAATGAAGACTTTTTTCTGCCCCCCCCCCCTCCCCCATCAACTCCCTCCCCCCCATCACCCCCCCCCCCCCCCCAGTTCAAGTTATTTCAATTAACTGATATGACATGATACCCCAAGACAGGGTGAGAACTATGTTCAGCCGACTCCATGCCATAATGACAAGATGTCGAGTGCTTTCATTGTTGTCGGCACGATGAATGACAAGCTGACAACCACCTCGTCTCAGCAATCCACCCGACACTACCCGATACCCCTGCACTGCCAGCATGGCGACAGCTTCGCCCCACTTTGTTTGTCTTCTTCGCTGAAGAGCTCTCTTGAGTGTTTTAGGAAGGTGTCTTCGTCATCTCAGATGATTTTGGTCTTCAGATGCCGCTTGCCTCTTCCATTCACAGATTGTCGTCTGCTACTCTTGATCGCGACAACAAGTGAGTCGGCGCGTCTTTTTGGCGGCCGCCATGTCAACACTGCACATTCCTCAACAAATTGTCATGTTGAAGGAACAGCGCCCAAATGACAGAAAATTATAAATACACACTGAGCTGTTTATTCGTAGCATTGCCAACGAGGATATTTCACAGAAAACGTGTGTGGATCACTTTATTGTTTTCTTTACTTATTTACCAGTCTGTTTTTCTCTACAGAAAGGAATAATATTAAATAAAAATGAGTTTGTTGTTGCTGTTTTTGGTTTGGGTGTTGCTTTGTCACTTGATTAATTACATGTTCAGCAGCAAACTGTTATTTATATCGATAATCAGGGATTGTCTGCGCATTTAGCCATATATTGTGATATTTTTGTCCTTTGCGTCGCTGTTCTTTAAACATTTAGTACGTCACTGATGACGTTAAAATCTTCAAAGCAAATTATAAAGTAAGAGCTATTACATTTTAATGTTTTATTGTATAAATTCCGAAACTGATTTAAGCAGAACTGTGTTTTTTCGCAATATTTGTTCTCATGTCTGAGTAATGGTAATCAGTTATTCAAACTAAAATTAGGAACGGTATCTGAAACAGGTGCACTAATATGACGTAATAATTATGAAGGCAGAATTTATGTATGTTTTTTAATATTTTGGGTATATGTATTTCTATAAATTTCAAATATATATATAGGTACAGATCCTTTATTTAATTTTACTCGTCAGATTTGATTTTATGATTTAAATGTTTCATTTTGACTAGATTGACAAGTCTTTCATTGTTGCTCAGAATGAATAAACAGAATTTATATATATACCAAATACTGTTTATTCACTCTGAGCAAAAGAATTGTCAATCCAATCAAAATGAAAAATTGAAATCAGAACAAAAATCCAAAAAATCTGACAAGTAAAATTGTATATTATATATGCATAAACTGTATGCACAGTATGCACAGCTGTTATCCATTGTGGGAACAGGTGTACTGACATTTTTTCTACAATTGTTATATTTGTTATAGTAAATAAAATAAAGTCTCTCTCTCTCTCTCTCTCTCTCTCTCTCTCTCTCTCTCTCTCTCTCTCTCTCTCTCTCACACACACACACACACACACACACACACACACACACACACACACACACACACACAAACAATAATAATAATAGTAATAATAATAAAGAAGACGTGACCAAAATAAAATAAAATGAAATTGAATAAAACTTCAAATAATATAAAATAATCAAATGAAACAAAGCTAATAAAATAAAAGACAAGAAGATTTTTTTTTTTTTTCTAAATCATAAAGTACAAAATCACAGTAATCTGGACTTTATACAGAAATGGTAACGTCTTTGTGTAGTTTGTTGTACATATATGCTTTTTGGTGATGTTTATTGTTATTTACCATCATGTGCAAGGAGCATGTGGCTGTGTACATGGAATTAAGCTGCGCTATGCAAGTGAACATTGACACTGACATCCGTGTGGCCCGCTACGCGTGTCTGTGTGGGTTATCTTGCAATTGTGTGCGTGTGTGAATGACAATGTGTGTAGAGTGGGGGATCGGGTGTTTTGAGGGTGAGATTTTCTTTTTCTTTGTTGGAATTGGACTTGTTTTGCGTTATTGATGATCGGATTCTATAATATTCCTTCTTCTTCTTCTCCGCCTCTCTCTCTCTCTCTCTCTCTTCAGCAGAGGGAGGAAGGAGTGGGGTGTGTAACCAAAGGGGTGGTCTTGATTTGTCGCTGTCTACGAACTGTCATTGCTTTCCAAATTGTAAAATATACTTTGCTCATCGTTCAGTTAAAAATTAAAAATCTCCCCCCCCCCCTCCCCCCAGCCACATCCGCCAAGAGACAAAAATATAAGTTTCAATCATCGGCCCCTGTTTTGCTCCATTGACTGAAAGGAGCTGCAAGACGCCGTTTAAAAAAAAAATGAACACTGTTTTTACCTGCCACGTCCCAACGGAGCCAGAGTAGGCTACGTAGGCCGCATGAGACGACGCGACAAAGAGGCAACTTGCCATGCCCACATAGTGTAGCCACAGCAACACCACACCTGTTCTATCCGGTGCCACTCCAGGCACGGGCAGCTCGCGTCCACGGTCCTCTATTGCTTGCCATCTCCGCAAACTTGTTGGGACGTCATCGCAGATCATCAGCTTCAGCTCTTCTCGACCTCATACATCTGCAGCTTCAGCTCTTCTCGACCTCATACATCTGCAGCTTCAGCTCTTCAAGACCTCATACATCTGCAGCTTGAGTAGCCAGCGCGGCTTCTCTGACTGCGCTAAGTAGTAACAGCAGTTCCATGATTTATGCTGCAGTTCATGATCTCAGTACAAAATGATTCCGTTTTGCTAACAGCTGTGAATAAGCACGGTACATAATGGACCGGAGTGTAATGAAGCGGTGACGACAGTATTCATGTTCATGATCATTTCCAAGTTGAAGCCAGGTCAAGTGTGACGTGCGGCATGGAGTTGGAATGAAGTAATCTTCTCCTTCGTCTCTATCGTCTCATCTTCCTTCCATTTAAAAATAATGGCGCTCAGCGGGTCGCTAGTTTTATTGACTGTGCCGGAGTGGTTCTGGAAAGAATGTGTGTAAAGTTATTCATGCGAGCAATTGATCACCGGAATATCAAAAGGGGATCAATAGTTTGGCAGTGTTGAGTACAGGCTTTACAAGGAAAGTAATTATTAAACATAGCATCAGTGTTCCATAAATATTCCGCCATGCAGGCCCTTCGTTTGGGGGCAGCAACCATAACAGACAGACAGGCAGCCAGACAGAGAGTTGTACATATCGGATCGCTCTGCAGCTACTTACTGTCAAACCGACGTTTCCAGTGCACAGAACCTAAACAACGAGCGTAGCGACTGTAAGCGAAGTGACCTTTCCGCATGGAGTGAGGTCCAGTGACTGATGTGAATAGTTTAGCGGTCAGATCACCCCACTAATGGCCCTGTCACGCGGCGTCAAGATGAGATCTGCCCAGTCTGATATCGTCTCTTTCTTGTCTCGTGTCGTCTGCTGGCCGCTGTCTTGGCTGGCGTCGAGGACCGTTCAGTGGGTGGACAGCGCTGGCAACGTGGGTGCCGAGTACAGCCACCCGCTATGAAACACAGCCCGCCCGTCAGGCATGTCTGAAATGGGTGCGGAAAAGTCCAGTGTGCTTGTGTCCTTCTACAGTCTGTCCACATAACTGGTGTAGGCTTATCACGACCAAAACGTTGAGCAAACCCTCATGAGAAACTTGCTAAAACAAATAGCAATCTTTCCTCCACTTTTATTTTGGCTGCGTTCTGAGCAATGTCAAAACTGAAAGCATTTGACTGATCAGATATGTCGGCAAGCACATTTCAGTAGCAAGATCAAATTTGCCTCTCGTTTTCTCGGGTATTGAATATAACTGGTCAGGGACACAAAGAGGAAGTTTATGTTTAAGAAATGAAAGTTGACTGAAACGGGAAGGCATATTTTGGGCAGAGAGTCAACAAAGCTACAGTCTCTTGTACTCCCAAGTTTTAAAGGGGAACTCCTGACAGCTTTGGATTTTCACCCGGGGGGACCTCGACTTTTGGGTCTGCTGGGGTTAGAAGAGAGGGTCCTTAATTAAAAGAATTGTTTTAATTAATTTCTTTATATCAGAAAACAGAGGCAGAATTTCTGTCAGTAGACCAAGCAAATAATTTTACAAATGTCTGCACATACTTGGCTGGGGAAGACAGTTTTGGCAGCTCAGCTTATTGGGACGTCTACGAACAGTTTTGGCAGCTCTCCGCGGTACCACACCCAAGGATTTGACCTTAAACATCCGAGCAAGGTCACGAAAACTGTTATCAAAATGCACAGCCTAATACTGTTTAGTATAACGCAAAGTTAGGTACTCTCACCCAAAAAGAAAAGCCAACGTTAAAGAACTCTGTCCTTCTCAAAACAAAAATTGCACATCCGAAAACGTGCGAATTTTCGGGGTCCCCTTTCAACCGACAAAACAACAATTAAACGTGAAAAATTTAAGCATATGGCTTCTGCGTGTGTCCCGAGTGTTAGGGTGTCTTGCTTTAGAACCCTAGCAGTCATCCTTGTTTCAGTTTTTTTTTTTTTTTTTCCCCTCCCATTTTGGTCCTTACCTGCCCAAGGTGTTCGAGGCAGAGGTGTGCGACAATGGAGCTGCCACGCTGAACCATAATATGCATTAGATCCTGCTAATCGTCCTCTAAATTAAATAAAAGTCAACAGTGGTGTTTAAAAACAAAACCCTTGATTTCAAATTTGACCGTTTTGAGGCGACTAGTTCCTCTAAGGTTGCGCCTTGTCTGATAATGTGTCAAGCAATCTGCGTGTAGTTATGTCGACAGTGACATCGTATTTAGAAACCATACACAGGCTGAATTTGAACACATACACACACCTGGTATGATTTTTGTTGTTGTCGTTTCCCTTTCCTTTGTGACCATAAAATTAAGGTTATGTCCACTAAAACTAGTGTGAAAGTGGTCAAGATAAATGGAAGCGGTCACATTTGGAGGTTTGGAAGACCTTGCTTACAGATTTTCCGAATCAATCCCTAACATTAAGTTAGTTTTTCCCCTCAGACAGGATAGGGGTTCTACAGCCGAACAGCCGTCACAATATGTCATAGAAAAATGCCTACAGACTCGCACAATTTTTCATGCGTCAAAAAATAAAATAAAATAAATGAATAGACCGACAGAGCATAAGCAAAAAAGGAAAAGAAACAGAAGCATGAAGGTCAAAAAGCACACACTCAAATATCAGTATGTAATCTCATTTACGAACAGAGCCAGCGGGGACAGAAGTTGGACAGTTCGTAACAACTCTTGCGGTCAAAGTTTTGCTTTCGCCTCATTTATTCTCATGGCATCATTGGTCCCTTATACACATAGCATACCAGTCTGATTTAATCATAGCACGATAAGAAACATTTTCTGTGATGAATGCAATCCACCAAGAGAAGACTATGACAATAGTGCCTCCACAATATCGTTATGCCACCAAGCGGCTTCGATAAATGAAGACGAGTGTTATTTTCCAGTGAATCAACCACACAGCACAGAAAACTGTCACCTTAGATCATATCGCTGAAATAGTAAAGCTGTGACATTTCTTCAAGTGGACACTTCGCTTGTCCAAAACGCAAATAAACTGTCCGCCGCCAGGAACTGACATCTGTGGCTGACACGTAGACGTTCCATAGCAAACACGTATCACGTGCACTCAATCTCTTGTCTCGTCACCACCTCTTTTTGTCATTTTTTTCTTTTCTTTTTTTCTTCTGATCATGTTTTGTTGTTTCTCTTATTTTGTTGCTGGAAACTCACAACAAACATTATAGTCGCTGTTCTATGAAAAACGACAGAGGTAAATCAAAATACAAATTAATTAAGACACATAACACGTGATCAAATCACAATTAAACATCAAACATACATCCGATTTGTTTCTGCTGCATGAACTGATACAAATAAACAATTGCAAAATGCTAGCATTTAGCAGAGCTAACAACTGATGAAATGCAAAATTAAAAGAATGTAAAAACCGAGATGACCTTGCCACCACCAACATGGGGCCAAAGGACAATCAAGTTTCATAAACAATATTGATATCAAACACAGGTTTTATTTGCAAAAGAAAGGCCATGGTGATGTCGTTGAACTGTTTTCGTTTTTAGACAATTGAGTGTCGTTATGGAGGTTCAGTGTCACGAGGGTCAAGGCCAAGAATGAGCACAGTATCACAGGAGTTCACAAAAACATGGCACCCAGTAGGTATATAAAATTACACCACGTGCAGTTTTAACTCTTCAGCTGATTGCCCTTTGACTTCATCAATCAGTTTGCCGCACTCCAAATTACAAATCAATAATGATGAACAAACAAAAGAAACAGAAACATCCAGAAAGTTTGGGGCGCGTGATAACTTGTGTATTACACAATCCATGACAATTAGCCTGTGGTTTCAGCCAATGGTAGCAATCATACACAAAAAATGAACTAATTTTCAGGCATATTCAAAACACAATAAAATCTGAACTGATAGTGATCAAGTGAAAAGTTACTGAATGCTGCCTATCTTACCTCAAATCACACAGACCCAATCAAGCCGATTTGTGGCCACAAGTCGGATATGTTTCCTTGCTCTTGGACTCAGTATGGAATGCATCATACTGACGATGATAGCGATTGTTAAATGCTTTGACCAGATGATGACTCTCATCTCCGCGGACTATGGGATACGCATCTTGTATGCATCTAAATGAGCTAAGGTTAGAAAATAATAAATTCTGGTTCAGAATATTAAATGACACTTGCTCTATGCTGCTTGCATTATATATTCAAATCAAATCATTTCACACACATTATTGACATTTCTTTTGATTTTGTTTCCAATAACCAAATACATAACATCAACACAAGCCAGTACTACCAGAACAAAATAATAATCTAAAAACGTGAACGACCTTGCGGTTTACTGTCTTATTCAGTAATGCACTTTCACAAAACGAAACAGCAAGGATGAACTAATGTCACGCTAGAAACTGTCTGCACAACGATAACAATAAATTGTCTTCCAACACTGACTGAAACACACAACTCATGATGAGTACGTGGTGTTGAGCTTCTACTCCAGTCGTTGAGCTTCTACTCCAGTCTTGAATGGGAGTAATCAATACAAATCAATAAAGCTCGTTGGCTTGCGTGTCAATAGTACAGTACATGGCAAGAGTGACTTCTGGCTAAAGAACTCGTGCCACCCTTGTCCATGGTCGGCCAGGCATGTGGCTGTGCCAGCAGTGAGACAGCTGTTCCACTGATTGGATGGCTAATCTATCAATGAGAAAGCTGTGGATGATCCAGCAGAGAAAACACTTTCAAGCCGAGGCCACGCCACTCGATCAAGCGGAGACGCTGCGAGTTCCGAAACCCATGCGTAACCGGAAGCTGATCTCAGTTTGGTTGGAGACAATTCTCGTCCACGATTTGATGAGGTAACAGCTTAGTCCACACCACCTCCCTCCAGTGAGGCCAAAGACTGCCTCGTCATCTCTCAACACTGAGCCTCATCCATCACCATCATAACGGTGGCGGGGTGAGGGGACTCCAATTGCTTCTGCTAGGATCCCGGGCAGTGGCTGCGCTGTAGGCACCGAGGTCGTAGGGGTGGTCGCAGCCCGGTTGACCCGGTACCCCACTAGACGTCTGCAGAGTGCCCCCGAGACTGGAGGGGGAGGAGGAGGAGGAGGGCCCGGAGGCGGCGGGCAGGGAATAGGCACTTGGCGCTGATCTCAGGTAGGGCATGGCGCAGCTCTGGCTGACGTTTCCCAGGTTACCAACGGCGGACGGCATCCACATGCCGGGGTACTGGCTACCCATGGACTGGCCCATTCCCACTCCTCCTGTGGCCCCCCCAGCCAGCAACCCTTGGGTTCCCATCCCCGACACGTTGGCGGCCCAGTTGTCGGACAGGTTGAGCATGGACAGGTTGCCCATGTCGCGTGGGAAGTTGCCACCTGAAACAGTACAATACAATAACAGAACTGTTTCCTTCATAACAATAACAGTGACGGCTTGCAGGACTGGACAGTCACAGCTCACCCAATGGTTGCCCGCGGCTTCTTTGATCTTCATCCTCGGGTGAAGTGTACACACAACTTTCGTGCCCCCCACCCGCACCACCACCACCAACACACACGCGTACGTATGTAAATTTCAATGTCGGTGCCCACACGAATACTTTTTTTTCTTCTAGTGGCAACACTGTAGCGTCAGGGATGCCCCCACCACCGCCCCCCAATACACCTCCTGTGATTTTGGTCCAGTCGTCGGGAAAATAACTCGGTTTTTGGACGAGGGTAACGAGAACGCAACACTGTAGCGTCAGGGATGCCCCCACCACCGCCCCCCAATACACCTCCTGTGATTTTGGTCCAGTCGTCGGGAATAACTCGGTTTTTAGACGAGGGTAACGAGAACATCTGGCGTCACAAAAACAGGATTCCCAGATGTTACACGCGCACGACTCGGATCGTTTGGCATGCTGAGAGCAGACTCCGGGGACATCGGATGCTGCTTGCTGACTATGCAGGGAGAGGTTCTGAACTGTAGGCCAATCACAACTGACAGTTTGCTTACATCTCTATTTCATTATTTGCAAACGAAGGGAAAAAGTAGGATATAAGCCCGTTCTTAACTGGGCGAATGTTTGTTCGCCGAACATACTTCGGACAGTTCGACGAACTATGATTCGTTTCTTAATTGAACGTTTAGTTCGCCGAACATGGATCGGACAGTTCGACGAACTTTACTTCGTTCTCAACAGGCTTGTAATGATACGCAAGCTTCGGCCCAAACTAGCGGCAGACGCGCAGCAGACAGCATGATCGAAAATGTAGGCTAAAGTCAAGTCAGTATATTTTAATCATCCCTCACAGGGTAATTCAACTAACTACTATCTCATTCTGGGTCCCCGAGACAAGGCTGCGCCTACCACAAATTAAAAAAAAAATCCCTCCGAAGCGAGTGATGAACCTAGCGACACCGTCATCCATTTTTATTTCTTCCTCATCCACAGGAGAGCTCAGCTCTCAGCCAATCAGAGGCAATGATCGTCGAATAGGGCGAATGTTCCCAGAACATGTCGAGCGAAGCTTTTTGGACCCCGAATATAGCTTCCCAACTAGGTTCCGAAGCAAAAGTTCGCCCAATTAAGAACCGACTAGGCTCGCCGAATACTCCCAACTAGGTTCACGAACAAACATTTGCCCAATTAAGAATGGGCTTTAAAGTGACGGGGGCGGAGAGTACAATCCAGTTCTACTACTGTGCTGGGCAGCTCTTTTAAAAGGCTGTACAAAAACAGAAAATAAAATCATGCCCTCTTAATACTGTGGGGGCCCTATTCAGGTAATACTGTTGGAGCTCTAGCTGAATACCACTGCGGGGCCCGAGTTGGGCTAGCACTGCGGGGCCTCTATGTGGAGAATACTTTGGTGCGATTCATTAGAGAGGACTGCATGGCTTTTGATCTGGACAATAAGGTGCAAACTCTCTGTGCATAATACTCTTGTTGTTTTGTCAATCTGCCTCAGAAGCGGTTTTAAATATCCCACTCGCAGAAATAAGCGATTAACAAACAAATTTAATAACATGAATTAAAGATAAATGGGGGAAAGGATTCAAAATGATAATGGCCAACACACAAACAAGCATGAGCAATTAGCTACATGCTTTAATGTTCGCAGCCATATATCCACCGGTGGAGAGAGAGAAAAAATGATGCTCGTCTCAATAGGAACGGAATAAAGGTTATCCAGAGGCATGAGGGGCAAACAGAATGACAAGCATTGAAAACTGTGTCTTTTGGAGTTTCCTGTGCTTTTGTCCTCATATCGTTGCCCACCCTGGGTTCATACAAAAAAAAATCCTTTCACAATTCGCAAACTTTTCACAAACATTTGCAGTATGTATATGGTGCAGAAAAGCAACACGAAGGTACACAACCCTTTCACACATCCAGTAAAGGGGCCAATGCACTCTATCAGTCAAAACTGACAGGAAGTGTGTTCTTTGTGATTTTTTTTTTATTGATTTTTTTTTGGGGGGGGGCACCTAATGCATCTCAATAAGCACATAGCCTACCAAACAAAAGCTTTCAAACTTTATTTGAAATCACAATAGCCTCAATTGGGTTTCACCAATTCAAACACGTTTTCATGACCTTGGTTCTCTTTGTCGGTCAGGGGAAAGCCCTAAGTAACAGCGAAAAGCGGGACCAATGCGATAAAACAAGACGGTACTACAGACAAGCATTCAGCAAGAAAAAACAAAAACACGATTACACTAAACAAGACACGATATACAAAAACAACAAACTGAACGTTTCCCTGACAGAAGAAGTTTGTCTGAAGTCTAACCATTTTGTCATTATAACTGGCAAAAACACACTACAAAGAAAGGCTCACGAGCTCAAATATTCCTTGAAGAAAAGAAGGGGCATTTAAGGCTGATATTGACAGTAGTAAAAGTGTATTTGTCTTCGTTATGAGGCCTGTCCTTTAACCTTTCGCTTCCCTGGCTGTGCAAAGTTTTGTGAACGAGACAAAAGAGAACGCGGGCAAATTGAGCGGTCACTAATGACGTGACAAAGGGGCAGCCAGCAGAGACCACCCGGCTATCCCACGCCTAAAACGTGACGAGGCGTCACCCAGGTATGTTTGTAACTGACGGGCGAACAAATGTTTCGGGAGGGAGAGGGAGAGGGAGGGAGAGAGAGAGTTTTAACGCTACGTCAACTTCGGTGTCATATCAAGGCGAAACAAAAATCTTCAAATGAGAGGTCTTAACCAGTCACTGGTCGTGGCTTTTTGTTGTTGTTTTTTGTAAGCGCCTTCGGCTCATCTGAGATGGTAAGCCAAAAATATTTATTGTTATGAAACACCGACACATTACCTTTAAAAGGATTGCCAAATAATAAAGAATCAGTTTCCGGCAGTAGGTGGAAGTGTTTAAAGCTTTATTGTACCCAGCTCCAGGCTTTTAAGAAAGAACCTCTAGTAGCTCTAGATTGTCAGTAGTCCAAGGGAACTTACATTTCTTCAGCCATGGTGTCCACATAGGGGTCGGGAGTAATTCGCAAAAGAAATAAACGTCTGTCACTATTCTTGGTTTTGTACGCGCCTTGGGCTGTTAAAATATTTTTGATAGGGGCTCACAAATTTCCTTTATTAAAAATATCCCACCGTTGGGCCAATCACGTGTACCACAAATATGCTTTTCTTTTATTGGTCCCCTTGACTTCGTTTCATAACTTCTTCCAGCCTAATGGGGCTGATAGCTTTTGTTTACTGAAACATCAGAAAAGTCCGACATTCCATTACACTTTTCTCTCATAGGGAAACAAACACATATCATCTATACTACGAAGGCTGTTACATTTACCGGCAAACTGTTCACAAGTCGTCCCAAAGTCTGGACACGCCTCTGCCAAGAAGGTGAGCGCAGAGCTTAAGATGGTGTCAACAGTAGGCCTGATCCCCTGCCCCCGTTCCCGCCCCGCCCGCCCGTGGGGGTCAGTGCGGGTCAGGGCTGCACGTCGCCACATAGATACATCCTGAACACTCCACAACACATTCGACCTGACCACACTTTTTTTACAAAAATCTCACCCACTTCAGGCATCCCATGGTCGCTGTCGATATTGCATACAAAACTGACGCGCTTAAGGATTGTGACTTACTTTGTAGATTAGCCAGTACTGTTGCCTATAGCCTCCCATCACAAGCAAACAGAAAGAAATACAACGTAACCAACAAAACTGCCCTGTGAGGGCAATTAGTATATTAACGTCGCAAGTATATTAACTTGACTTGAAAAGCCAGCGTGAAACAAAACAAGCAGAGGGGAGGGTGTTATACTTATGATTGACAATTAAATAATGATTTATTTTTATTTTTTAAATAAGGCAAAGAAACGAAAAACCTTGCCTTGATATTGTCGTGATCCTCACGATCAATCCAGTGAGGATGGAAAGTAATAAGAAACAAGAGGCATGGGGTCTGTGAAACTTCCGCTCTTATGGTCCAGCTGACCTTCACATTCATTCATACATGTTTTATCACTTTGATTTTCTTGTTGTTGCTTTGCGCTGTGTTGTTGTTGTCGACGTTGTGGTGTTGGTGGTGGCGGGGGAT
>OY757544.1:14736081-14884081 GCA_963584105.1 Alviniconcha strummeri
TGACCGTAGTAAACCGCTTGCATAAACTGCTACTGACATCAGACAAATATCATTACAATGATAAAAGTTAATGAGAAAACATGACAATGTACTAATAATTAGTAATGATCACTACCGATCATTGTAAAGTCTTTTTGGCACTCGGTTCAGTGGTTTGCCAGCGTCAAAAGGACGTCGTTGTAATCACTGTATGTTTACAATCATTACTACATCATTGTAATTATGTCACTTTGATGCTGCTTCGAATGGTTTTGAAGTGTCAAAGGAACATAATTACTATGACGCGTGAGTAATGATCACGAATATGCAGCTGAAATTAGCGATGATCTTTGTGGTCATAATTACAATGATGTGGTGATATTTACAATTATACAGAGGTATAATGGACAATTACGCGTTTTGGGCGCTCCTAAGCCGCCACAGACAACGGCATGTTCTAATTAGTTAGCCCTCGCTAGGAATCAGCTACAGCACTGCCAAGTCCATCCCATTTCTGTGTGAAAGGTACTTATGTGTGTGCCGGCGTTTAACGCTGAAGATGTCTCCGCGTGTCCCTTACAATAAAAGCATCGAATTTCCGTTTACAGCGGCTTCGCTTGGCCACAGGTCACAACTTGTACCTGACTGACCTCACGCTCGGGTCCAAATGACCAGTGGCCGGCAGAGTCCTCTCCAGGCCATGCCCGGACCACTGTGACTCGGACCACAGTGTGTCCGTGTTCCGACGAAATGGTCCGCCTGATGCCTATCGCAACAAACACCAGCCGCCAAGTTAATAGGCCTATGCGACTAGACTCGTTCTTCAGAGGATGCGATCTGCCAACCTTCACGTACACACGTGGCTTACAGAAATTGGATTCTTCTTTCATTATTCCACAGTTCAGATCAAGATGTCATCTACACGCTCAGAAGTTTCCCGAACGTTGACTTTAAGACGGTTCAAATGATCGTCTAACCAACAATGTTCAAAGCAGATAGCTGACCACTGCTTTTTCTTTCTTTTTATACGCTTCTCTTAACCAGGCAACAGATGGCGTTGTGTACAAGGCTTTCTATCCGCAGCTAACTGGCTCCTCAACGCTTCAGATGTTCCAAGACGGAGGCCATTTGACATGATGAGATCAATAGGAATCTTCCAAGATGTTTGACGAACATGATCCTACATGCGTAAGTTAGTGATTAAAAGCTAAGCTGACAACAACAACAACAAAAAGCAAACCTCCATTACACCGTGTCCACTACACTCCATTATATCCATTATATCAAGTTCGCGGTAAACATTATGGCACTCCGTTCGACCGTGTCAGCTACACTCCACTTCTATCAAGTCGGTGATCAAACGTTAAAGCGTTCAGTAAAAAAGACAAAGTAGCACTCCATTCGGCCGTGTCAAGCAGAAACCCGCTCTATCGAGCCGTTTCATTAATTTCCCGCAACTGGCTGTTTTACATTTACACCATCAAATCCGTTCAGCGTGCCATGTAGTCTACAGGCCAAAGCAGTTTAGCGACGACTTCTCAGTTTCAGAAGTGCGAGCGAAAATGGATATTTGATCCGTCACCGTGCCAACTGCAAGACACCAGATTAACTCCATCCACACGCAAGGATGTTGGTGACGGGCTGGGCAGTACTATCACACTGACAATTCACGATGCGACATCACGTCCGATTTTGTGATACCGGCCTGTTCAGACAGTAAAGCCACTCACCGTGGGGAGGAGAGCGTCTTTGGTAGGGGTTGGGGTATGGCGAAGGGCGGGCGTTTCTGAGGCTGAGGCGGTCACAGTTAGAGTTGGACAGCGGCCCCAGGTGCGCAGTGAACTGATGAGCTGGGGGTGGGACTAGGGAGTGGCCTCCTGGAGGCAAGAACCACGCACCAGTGACTGAAACAGAAAAACCAAAGACCAGTAAGTACGAATTGACTAGGAACGTATCGAAACAAATAAAAGATTCAAAAGAACGCTATTTATTAGGACAAAACACAACATGCGCATTTCAGGGATTATCCCCTTCATCAAGCTACAAAACAGTTAAACGGTGAAAAACGATGAAAAATGAGACGGAGAGCTAAGCCACTTATCTGTTTTTGGTTGAGCTTTGTTGTTTTCGTGTCCAGTCCACTCGGGATTACCCCAAAATTTGCATGTTGTGTTTTGTCCTAATAGCGTTCTTTTGAACCTTTTGTGAGTTTAGATCTTGTTTTAGAACGCTAGCAGCCATTTTTTTCCAGATCGTTTTAAGAAAGTATCGAGCCACTCACAAAGAATTAACGCTAAAAAGCCCAGTGTTTACCCCTCACCCCTCAAGAAGAACTAGAACGAGGGAAGGGGGAGATAGGAGAGATAGGAGAGATAGGAGAGAGAGAGAGAGAGAGAGAGAGAGAGAGAGAGAGAGAGAGAGAGAGAGAGAGAGAGAGAGAGAGAGAGAGAGAGAGAGAGAGAAACAGAAACAGAAACAGAAACAGAGAGGCAGAAAGAGACAAGAGACAGGGTGAGTGAGAGAGACAGAAACACAGAGAATCAGAATGGGTTTATGATGATGTGATTCCATCAACTTCAATGCTCAGTGCGCTGAAGGGAGGCGGGGGAGGGGGAGAGGAGGGAAATAAAAAGTCATAAAAAAAAGACACATGGTGCAAAAGTCATTCAGAGAACAGGTGCGTTTTCAGACGTCTGCGGAACGCAGCCAAACAGTATGCTTTCCTGATTATTTGTGGTAGGGCATTACAGAGCTTGGGAACAGAGTTGGAAAAGGCTCGGAAACCAAACTTTTCTTCTACTACTTTTTCTTCTTGTGTGTGTGTGTGTGTGTGTGTGTGTGTGTGTGTGTGTGTGTGTGTGTGTGTGTGTGTGTGTGTGTGTGTGTGTGTGTGTGTGTGTGTGTGTGTGTTTTCATCAGCCCTTGGAATCCGTAGGCGTGGTTTGCGATGATGAGCGAAGGGTGGTCGTGCAGAAAAAATATCGGGAAATGAGTTCCTGCAAGTATTCCGGCGCCGTACCCTCGTGGCATTTGTACGCTAAGGGCATGATTTTGTGATCAATTCGCTGTGTCACTGGCAACCAGTGTCTTCGAGTTCTTTCTTCTGTGTGCGTGCGACAGTCCTTGCAGTGCTGTTTTGGACTAGATGGATGCGATTTCATTCACCTCTCTCTAAGCTTCAGGCCCCTGTTTCAGCCTTATAATCAGTAGGGACAAATAACGGACAGATTTGCGAACCTGTACGCTAAACGACACATTTTATTCTGCTATAAAAAAGCATATTTTTGTTTTAAAAAAGTGTATATAATCTCATTAAAATGATGCACTGAAAGTAAACACGATTTATTAACAGAAACAACAAAATATAGTTTTATCAAACAGCACACAAATACTCAGCATACAGCAGAAATCGCTCAATTCCACAATGCATGAATATGGACATAAAGCGCTTAGTGTTGGACCTGTCAAAATGATACGTACATTATGCCTTAAAATAAGCCCTTCAACACATGAAATACGGTGACAACACGACCTTTCTTTATTTTCATTGGCTCGCGTGCTGTGTGTGTGTGTGTTTTATGGAAAGACTGCTAGGCCCTTATCATTGGATGGGGTCGTTGACTGCCTATGGATGTGATGTTTTTGTTGTCTTGTTGGAAATGTATCATTGTACAGCGTCTAGTACAGTATTATGTATGTAAGTGAATGTGCACCAAACAACTTTTTAATGTGATTTTTAATATCATTATTTCGCGTTTTATAGTTCTGTTCTTGGTGCCGCAGATTGCATAGTGTGAAGACTGATGTATGCATACAGCTCATTCATACATGTCGGAGGACGGACGCGGCCGGAGGTGGGTCAAGTCAAACAGAGCGACGGTCCAGCGAGGAGCCGGTCCAGACTCAGCGACACAGCACCTTCTGTCCTAAGCATGTTGTTGTCTACTTACCTTTTGTTCCTTTGTTTGGCCATATTGTGCATTTCTTTTCCGCATCTGCTTATTAGTACCACCACTTTAGCGTGAAACTGACGTTCATCAGAGGGCAGAGCTGATAGCCGTGCATAGACATATCATCATCATCATTTTCATTACTAGTAGTAGTACTAAGTGTTTACAGCATCACGCTGTTTTTCGCTACAGTAAAGTGTGGCTCTGCTATAAAAAGTGTTCACTGTATGGAAAAAGGTAAACGCCTATGTCTACCGATAAACTCGTCACAGAGTTGCTGTTTATGGGGCCTACTGAATGTATGGACATACATATCAGGGTGCAAGCATTGGTCCTGTACTTTAGCGAAGTCGTCCTCTTTTCAAAGTTTGTTGACGGTGGGCGGTTTGAGGTGTTTATCAGTGAGAGTGGATAAAGGGTTCAGCAATCACCCTGCACCAACAGCAAGGTGTCGACTGTGTCAGGTTTCTATCTCTGCGTGGTCGTGATTTACACTCACGTCAACTACACCCTGGACAACGCCAAAGTGACCCTATCTGTAACCCTCTGCCATTTTCCTCTCCGTTGTACAGTTTGACCACAGAATTATGGTATCGCGTACTGACCATGTCAAACGCGCGCTGCCTGCCCGTGCTGCTCAGAGCTCATTCACAGCTCAGTCCGTAAAATAGTCATTATTAGTTTTATCTACATTATTATTATCATAGCTAGTTAAGTTTGTTCTTTACTGTGTGTCTGTAAGTCTGTACCGTACCTTTGACACCTGCTTCTTTCCTGTCTCTCGTCCTGATTTCTTCTCGTTTTTAACCGTGCCTAAAATTGTTCAGGGCATAGTCCTTTGGAGAACCAGATCCGACATAGTAATAAGGCAGTTGGAGAACTAGATCGACATAGTAATAAGGCAGTCGGAGAAATCAGATTACCATAGTGGTCAAGCCGTCGGAGAAGCATTTGGCACAGAGGGAAAGTAATCGGGAAAGTAGTCTGGCACAGAGGGAAAGCAGTCGAGAAAGCAGTCTGGCATAGTTGTAAGGTAAGGTAGTCGGCTAGGAAGCAAACGGATCTATTTTAGGTTTTGCCCTTTTTCTTCAACAATTATGGTTGACGGACACTGCCAGTGTCTAGAGACTTTGTCATGAATAAATGAAAGCACAAAACAGCTGCCCATCTGATGGAGAAAGCGTGGCGTTTTTTCCTCCTGCTGGTATTTCGGTGCCGCCAGTTACACGGAGGTAACTTAACATCAAAATGAATCCTTCTCCAAGTTTGCCTTGTATTATGTTACAGGCACAGCTGTCTGCCCGCTCACCCCCCCCCCCCCCCCACCCCACCCCCATCGCATGTTTGTTCGGCGCTGTTCTACAAAACTGCAAACAGAAAAGAGGCTATGCAAGAGGATTGGGGGTGCGTTTGTCATATCGATGTTGCTTCTGGCCAAAAATGACAGCAAACACAACCGGAGCCATAAACAACACTCAAGACAGTGGATGAACAGAGGGCGCCGCGCATAAAACATTAATTTATCACGACTCGCCAGAGCTTAACTCACCCACAGCATCCCTGTTTTTCTTCAGTTGAAGACTGACTGGTTTAGAGTTTACGGTGACAGCAGTTGTCCAGTTCATTGCAGACAATTAAAGTTTGGGCATGACTGTAATTAAAAGACTTGATGGTGACGGTCAGACCGAGTGCTAAGCCGGTTTGGCCTAGTGTTAATGCGACATTGGTCCGATTTCGCTTCGGTCCTCTCTTTCTCTTCAAACTTATGCTTGATGGACACAGTCTGATTGTGACTGTGTTCATCCACTAAGAAAGAAACGTTAAATCACTCATTAAGTCACTGCTCATCTCAGTGCAGGAGTCATTCTGGTGGTGACAGTGTAGCACCAGGTTTTGTTTATTAGCATATTTGCCTCCCGCCCTCCCCCCATCCTCGTTGCATTCCTTCTGGGCGCCCGTGTGTGTGTGCGTGTGTGTGTGGGGGGGGGGGGGGGGAGAGGGATTACATTTTTGCTGAGCTTGTAAAGTGCGTTGTGCTCACCCTAGTCGGTGAGAATCTCTCAGATACGGTGCTACAGAAATGACCATTATTATTATTATTCTCCTGGTATCTCGGTCCCCGCCAGCACCTTTCCGGAGACAAATCATCGTTAAAAGTTGTCTAGCGAACGATTTAAATTGGACCATTTCCATTGTAAAGTTGGAAAATATTATGCAAAACCAAAAGCGCAGGAGACTTTCGCTTTGTCCAACAGTTTGCCTCGAAAGCAGCTGACAGCAGCTTTTGGGCAAGCGCCACGAGGTCAACCATTTGTAATCCGTCCACAACCGGGAAATCAGAACATGGCTTCCGCTTCAGCCGTCTCGACACATCCACAAATTAACAATACATGATAGTTTCTGTACAACAAATTATTTTTCGTGAGAAATGAAACAGATTTAACTACGCAGGTTTGTTCTGTTCAGTTCACCAGCTGATCCATAGCAACAACAAAAAACAGGCGTAAAAATAAATGCTTCATTTAGTGCCATGCTACAAAAAGAAGTGCATGCGTGACAAGGAAAGGTGAGAATGAACCATGCGTAACCCCGATGATGATACACAGGGATCCACATACGCCAGTTGGGCCAGGGAGCGGGGTGACACAGCATCCCCGACAACCAGGCAACAGCAGAAAGCTCGTCCTCGGTCTTCAGACCAGCGGTGCAAATTTATTGACTAGTTCTCTTCCTTAGTTATCGCCCCCTTGTCAAAACGGCGTTGGGTTCACGCGGATTTGTTGGGCCTCTATCGGACGTTGCCGCTGTGTAAATTTACCACCGGTGTTGTCGTTCGCGCCTCACCTGATAAGTTTTGGGTCCACTGCTAACAGCGGTGTGGAGTAAAAAGCCGTGGGCGCTGAATGCTAACACAGATCGTAACGCCACCGGTCTTTGCCTCACTGCCCACTGCTTCTTTTCTTGTTAGGATTGTGCCAGTCTTTCGCTGTTTTTGTACGACGTGTGAAACGGGTCACAAGTAACATCAATAAGCTCCCACCGGCGTATTGGTTCACTCCAACTTGAACCTGTTCCTCAATCTCTCATGGCAAGCGCCAAGTCACTAGTGTGCTGTCGGTCAAATCAACATAATCATGTATCAATACGGTCAGCTCAGTGAACTTTAACCGAGCAAGTGAGTTGACCACGCGAGATTAAAGCAGAAGCAGAACAATGACAAATCATGAAGCTGTGCTTAAATGGGTGTCGAAGCTCAGTTTCTCATTGCGCAAACTGAATACACTTAACTGTGCCAATGCTGACTAATTCAGTGTTGCCTACCGATAAATTATCTTCAACCGCTGCCAGTGTATAATTTTTGTAGATTTACGTATTCCTGGTTCCACGAAGAGAAATGGTAACTTTGTATAAAATATGTGAGGGAAGCGATTTTTTTTAATTAAACTATAGGCTATAGACTGTTGATACTATCTTATTGCTTTACTTGTGTAATCGCTTCTATTTCTGTATTTTCATCCATATTGTATCATATTACTACCCTGCAGATTTTGATGTTTTTGAGTATTGAACAAACAAAAACAATAAAATTGGAGGAACCAACCCCTCCAACTTAAACTTCAGGATCAAACTGTCGACCAAGGTCCATTTATGAACCGCGATACTGTGGTCGCAAACTGACGGCTACTGCTGGCTGCATGACTTTGCGCTACGGCTGTCTAGTTGCACATTAAGTCATTGATGGACCAGCCCATGTACTCCAACACTTACATACTGTAATTTAAATAATTTAATATAAAACTGGCTTCTCGTCTAGCCCATTACTCAAATCAACACATTGCATTGAACTAATAATGAAACTCTAATGATCATCTTCATACTGCTGAAGTGTCGTGTGAGCTGCGCTGGCAGAGGTTTGATACTAGTAATATGAAGGCAAAGGCAGGGGTATTACCGATTACAATTTATATACTCTGGTACGTATACTCTACTATGGTTCTATTTCTGGTCAAAAATCTCTGCCCCCTCACCCCCCTTCAATCCGATAGGTGGATACGTCCTACAGCACCTGTGTGCAGGTGCATTATCACCAAACTGTCTATAACTCAATCCAACTTTTGTCCGCACGACTCCCGTTTATCGAAACGTGGCGATACTGAACTACGAAGTTAGGCACACGACCCTCGCTGTTCTTTCATCTTGCATGACTTCAGCGCGAGCTGTCGGTGGGCCTCAATTGCAAGCGGGGGTATAAGGGGCAGGCTAGAAACCACTTGGCCACGATGTTAGCAGATTATTAGAAATTAACGTTGATTTACCGGCAAGATAACGGCCGCAATGCCTGACGAGGGTGGAACGTCAACTGTCGTGCACGTGTTCCACTAGGCTACAATCTCCCATGGGCTTCTAACGGGTCCAGTGTGGACGCCTGTTCTTATTTCACTCTTCCACCCGAGACACTCTGTTTTAAAGGTGCAAGCATCGTAAAGAATCGGCTGTAGAAAGCTGAAAGAAACAGTACAACAAACTGAGCCATCAACACAACTGGTGGAGAATTCTGAGTTTGTCTATTTAATCACAGAATGGATTCTTCCGAACTAGAACTCCTACCAGCGGTCACATTTCAAACACACAGCCAATTACTGCCGCTTTGGAAGTGAGCGTTTCACCATATCACAGTATGTCCTGTGTGACACGCGCAGTATCATCTACTCATGACGTAACTTTGTTTGTAATAGGCGATATATAATGTATGTAACATACGAAAATATAAACAAAGGAAAAAAACAGGACAAGCAGATACAACAAGGAAAGAAAAAGAAGGTGTGTGTGTGTGTGTGGGGGGGGGGGGGCAATAGCCCCTACTTTAAAGTGTGTGTGTGTGTGTGTGTGTGTGTGAGAGAGAGAGAGAGAGAGAGAGAGAGAGAGAGAGAGAGAGAGAGAGAGAGAGAGAGAGAGAGAGAGAGAGAGAGAGAGAGAGAGAGAAGGAAAGAAAGTCAAGGAGAAAGAAGGAAATAACAGCAGCAGCAACAAACGAGATCTAAAAGGTCGAGGCTGCACAGTAATGAAATCGATGTAACGCAATCAGGCACATTTACGCAAGAAAGTAATCACACAATTTATTGAATATATATATTTATACTTTAAAGGCACTCACAGTGCGAGAGTGATCTCCCCTGGCCGTCACATGACCCGTCATCAATATAGTCCCGCTGTTCTGGTCTGAAAAAGACATTACACCTTTGCAATAGCACCAAAAAAATACAAATGCGACCAATTAAAAGTCATTATTGCATAATAATATTTTTTGTTGTTGTTTGTCTTTGTTCTCATTTATTATTTCCAGGTTTAAAAAAGTATATAGTATCACCGACATAAAACTGCACACCACGTTTCACAATATCAACACACACACACACACACACACATATATATATATATATACACACACACACACACACACACACACACACACACACACACACACACACAGAAAAACAAGGCTCTCTATGACTCCTGTGCACTTTGTTAAGAACATGCTTGGACTTTGTTATACTTTCTCTCTCTCTCTATATATATATAAAATCTCAAAAATTAAGAATGCATAAACATAAACATTCTTGTATTCGTCCGCACGCACACAATCCAGTAGGAGTCCAGGTACAAACTGTGCAGAAGTGCGGATTAACTACATGGCGCCATCGACATGTAACTACATGGCGCCATCAACGTGTAACTACATGGCGCCATCGACATGTAACTACATGGCGCCATCGATGTGTAACTACATGGCGCCATCAACGTGTAACTACATGGCGCCATCGACATGTTCCTAAAAACATGCACAGTTGCAGTCAGCGGCAGGTCATTAAAAGCCTTCCGTCAAGAAAAGTAATAGTAAACCCGACATTTCTTCTGACAGTTCTAATCTATCTGGTCGATTTTCGAAGTCGGCCCAATAATTATACAAGTGGATTTACATGCAAGGGATTGTTCCTACAATTTAGCGGGGCATTTCAATAAAAACCAAAACAGCTATGGAGGTTTCAACTAGAATTCCAATTTACACCGAGAAATATCCACCTGAAACAGACTCCACTTTATCCTTGTGATATTTGAATTCAAACTTGTTGGGATGTACTAGCTACTGGATTTCTCTCTCTCTCTCTCTCTCTCTCTCTCTCTCTCTCTCTCTCTCTCTCTCTCTCTCTCTCTCTCTCTCTCTCACACACACACACACACACACACACACACACACACACACACACACACTTTCTCTCTCTCTCTCTCTCTCTCTCTCTCTCTCTCTCTCTCTCTCTCTCTCTCTCTCTCTCTCTCTCTCTCTACACATTTTGTTTTTTAAATTATTTTTTATCTGCATGCATTAAATAACACTACAACATTTTCCATGATTACCACTACTACAACCTTATAACGAATGAACACATTGCCACACACAGTCCTACCTTTCTTTGGCGTCGAGGAAAGC
Source organism: Alviniconcha strummeri (assembly GCA_963584105.1). Taxonomy (NCBI): domain Eukaryota; kingdom Metazoa; phylum Mollusca; class Gastropoda; family Provannidae; genus Alviniconcha; species Alviniconcha strummeri. The sequence goes on from OY757544.1 coordinate 14,746,498, forward strand.
TTTCGCGAATGGGTTATGTTTTATTTTCAGTGCTGTAATCTGAAAGAAAAGAAAGTGTTACGTGTTTATATATATATCGATCAGTTGCTCAGTATTACTGAAGAATAAAGAGTAGGGCGGGGGTGATCCTTTAATACATCGGATATATCATCAGGAACTCTTCTCCTCTCTTCGTCGATCATTCCTCTTCGCTCTCTTCTTTCAGTTCGGAACTGAAAACACGCATCTTCTCTTCTGCATACTGATTTGTCAATTTTTTCCACCAACCCTCACCAGTAATGCGTGTATTTGTAGTGTGTGTGTATTTGTTGCGCACGCGCGCGCGCGCGCGAGTGTGTGTGTGTGTGTGTGTGTGTGTGTGTGTGTGTGTGTGTGTGTGTGTGTGTGTGTGTGTGTGTGTGTGTGTGTGTGTGTGTGTGTGATATAGAATACGGGCATTTGCAGACCTTTGTAAACGCTCTGGGCCCTTGCCATAAATATTATATTCTTATTATTTTCTCTCGCTAGTCAAATAAATGACTAGGAGATAGATAGATAATTGGTTTTTAACGCCCAGTAAACCACGATGGTTATATCAAGGCGAAACACACCCTGACAGAAGACAACATAAGCTAACATGGTATATAATAATAAATAATAAATAAATAATTCTTCTAAAGCACTATTATCTAACCAAAGTTAATTTACTGCGCCGTACAAACAACTTATGACAAAAACCACATTAGCATACATTTCAATAAACAGAACCTTCAATATTTAGTCTACATTATCACCTAGCAAACAATAACTATACCACACACACACACACACACACACACACACACACACACACACACACACACGTGTTAAAACCAGCATATCGTCAATTAAAAAAAAAATAGAAGAAGAAAAGCAGAGGCAGTGGGTTATAAAAAAATAAAAATAAAAAAGCGTATACCTTTCCATAAATGTTCGTCTCCTTCAGACAATCATAGATCTATGCAATCCATGAGGGGGGGGGGGGGGGGGGGCTGAAACTGGAAGAAGACGGCGAGAAGGGGTGGAGGGGTCAGGCGGAAGTTCCGTCTCTCAGCGAGATCGGAGGCAAAAAATTAGAGCACCCCCACTCCTCCCACCAAAAAGCGAAAAACAACAACCGCATGTTAGCTTTGAGAAATCGAAGCCTAAATAGTTAACATTTGCAGCCAGTTCGCCTGATAGCTGAAATTTGTAACTAACTCAGACCTTAAGTTATTAAGATCAAAGCGAAAAGGTGGTGTGGAAGAACTCCTCATGACGGACTCACCTCTTCGTTTTGATAGGCAGTAACGGCGATGAACTGGGTCTCCGGGAAGCTGTAGGTCAGCAGAGTTTTTTCCTGGTGAGGGTTTCGATGGTCGACCTTGATGATGTGTAACCGTGGCTCGTACTTGTGCAGAGAATTCAACATTATCTGAAACCCAAAATGACATCGTGTTATGTTCGTGATTAAACTAACCGCCCCAACAAATTGCCAAAAAATGGGGAAATAATTATTCTACCACCACCTGAAGGCTGACGGTTGGAGCTAACGAAGTTGTGTGAGACTAGACCAGATATGATACAAAATTATTAATATGACAATAGATATTGCGTTATTACGTTAAAGAAAAAAAGCAAAGGACAGAATTATTCAGATAACATGCTTGCTTGCTTGCTTGCTTGCACGCTCGCTCGCTCGCTCTCTCTCTCTGACACACACACTATTGGAGCCCACCGCTACATAGTTAACGCAACACGTAAAACAAACGGCAAAATGAAACGAGGACCGTGAAACTGATCACACTCTCAATGGAAGAGCACGCAAGAAGCGAAAAGTTATGACAATCAATGCAATAAGTACTCGTGTCATTGCCCTAATACTAGCACCTCTTTGAAGATGCCGTGGGCGGTGCTGTGGCGGTGCTGTGGCGGGGTGGGTGGGAGCCAAAGAGGTCGCTCTCTGAGCATAGACGCATTTCGTCGTGCCATAAATCTTGGGCCGCGTTGAAGACGGATGACGGGAGTACACACACTTTGATCCGTGTGCAATAAAAGTATTAAACCGCAAATCCCTTTTACTCTTCACCCTTCACCCTTCACAACTGCGCTACAAACCAGAGCATGAACTCGCGACACTAGGAACGGACACACAGGGCGAATTCATGGAGCTGCATGGCTCGGCTTCAGTGTTAGTCGGCTTCCTTCTATTTTATCTTAGCAATATCAAGCATTTTTACTCGTAGATATATAGAAGAATAAGAAACTTCTTAATAACAGTAAGCGGCAGTTGGCACACTGAGCAGCGTCCGTTAACTTATCCAAAGGGATGGGTGCTTCAACTCACAGCCGAACTCCAAGCACTGGTTTACAACATTCTTCCTTTGGAGGTGCCGGAAAGCGATGCTCGGAGTCAGCTCACAGCCCTGTGGCGCTCTATCCGAATCGCCGAGACGAAAACTCGCTTCGCGGGCCACGAATCAACGTGTCATCATTGATGTTCACTTTTTCTTCACGAGGAGCTAGCGACACATTATATTTTGTACGTAATTTCATTAACTTGTTGATTTTCAGAAACTTCAAGAAAAAAAGTGAAAATATGTACACATAAGCAATCTTCTTCATTCTGTCTTTTACCTCCGGAATTCTTTTTCGTCCTTCGTTTTCTGTAAAATGGTCTGGTCCATGAGTGATGAGTCCATCAGTAACGCCGGAATAATTTTTATTGTTTGGGGAAAATCGCATCCTGTGAATCCTAGGAGTGTCCGGATGATGATCACTTCTGAAGGAAATAAACCGACTGCTACCCACAATTTTGATGAAGAAAATCAAGATATGCGACAAAAGGTTCAAAAAGAGGGCTAATTTTTTATTGGGACAATACATGTGGCATGCCAATCTTCAGGATAGACCCCTTCTTCAGGCAAGACACAGAATGTTAATCTACAAGATCCAAACACATAATCGGTTCAAAAGAACGCTGTTTATTAGGGCAAAAGACGACATGTTCACTGGACACGAAAACAACATATCTTAACCAAAGCAGATAAGTATCCCAAGTTCTACATCTCATTTTTCACCGTTTAACTGTTAAGTGTCGTTTTGTAGCTTCATAAAGGAGATTAGCCGAAATTCGCATGTTGTGTTTCGTCATCATAATTAGCGTTCTTTTGAACCTTTTATGTGTTTCGATCTTGTTTTAGAACCACTGGACTCACTTTTAGAATGGCGAAGATGACTTCTCTGATGGGCTGGACTTTAGTATTTAAAATCATATTCTTTAAAAACGCTCTACCGGTGCGGAAGTGACACTCTTCGGATCGTTAAACGGCGGGGGGTGGGGGGTGGGGGGCGTATACAGAATCATAAATTAACAATAACACTGTCTCGGGGAGGAGGGGCGGGCGGGTATACAGTATCATAAATCAACAGTAACACTATCTCCACGCTGTACATCACATCCATAGTAAAGGATAAAGAAGACTTAGACCCCCGACTAAATAAAAGGAAAGCAAGTCTGGTAGGCTGTTTTCTGTCCACTAGAATGGGCGCGGATGGCAGTTGTGGTTGTGAACTAGCTAACAGCCAAATCCTGATTTATAGACTCCAACGTGGCAGCCAACTGGGGACTGTCAAAGGCGCGTTTCGCACGGCAGCGAAAAGGCCAGCAGATTACTGGGGCGCAAGGAGGACTCTCCGCTTGACGACAGCTCGTACATTTCCTTTAATCGTCAACATTCGCACCTCGGAAATTCTGATATGGGGTGGGAATCGGGTGGCAGCACCTCTATTGCAAGGACTTGATGTAATTCAAGTACGACCGAAAAGAGCCGGGAACGGTTCTGCGCTTCACGTCTGCTTTTCCCCCAATTGCTTACTAACTAATCGTATATGCGCATAAAAGCGACTGGGAAATAATGTTATTTAGTGCATCCGCATCAGGATGGATCAGCCCATGCAAGATCACTGTTGAGTGTCCAAGCGTCAGCTACTAGCGTGTCCAATGGAAACTTTACTTTTCTTTAAATGCGCTTTTTAAGGTCGAGAAGATAGAACACGATGAACATTTTCAGTTTTTCTTCTTCCTCAATTAACAGTCAAAAACATTAACAAATTCTACAGGCTGGTGAGAAAGAAAAAGGTAAGAAGAAGGGGGAACCCAACTTAACTTTGTGTTTTGCATCAATATTCACGTAGTCTGTCGTACTAATTACGAAGCGTGCACTTTTTCTTTTTACCTCTTTGGTGGTCTTTCCTTTTTTCTTTCAATGCTGCCATTGTTTCGGATTTTAAAATACAAAGAAAAGAACACACACACACACACACACACACACACACACACACACACACACACACACACACACACACACAGAGTATGTGCTGGAAGTGACTGATTTTCATCAACTATTTGCTGTTGTTTTTTCAATCTTTTTTCGCTTTTCCTTCTCTAAAACAAGCAAACGGAAGGCGGTTTAGTTGACTAAATCAGCCACTAAATCAAGTATGTACTTTCTGCTTATAAAAATCATCATGAATTTCCTAGCCAACAGAAGTGTGCATTAAATCTAGCCGAAAAACAACTCGTCTTAATTTGATGTAGACAATTGCTTGCACAAGAGCGATTAAATACAGTTTGTTTTACTCAATGAAAAAATATTAGAATTTAATTGCATGGGATTGCTAATAAAGTATATTTAGTTCATAATTACACGTATAAAACATGTCTACAAAAAGTTGTTTCTTAGACAACCTTTCGAATACACGCTACAGGCAGGGGTAGGGGTAGTAAGTAGCAAAACAATTAGTCAGAAGATTGTAATCACTCCTTGTATGACCAAACGACACTCAGTCCACCTTCACATTTACAGCAACAATCTTATCTTTCGTTCCTTTTCTGTTTCCATCTTCATCGGCCAGATATAACGGATAGTCTACGCGAAGTGCCGCGCCAGCCACAACTGCCAGTACAGTCGTTACGCGGCCTGTGTAAGCCCAGCCGCTGACTGCGGTGGCATTGGTGCCAACGGTTGGTTGCGCAAAGTGCGCACCACCGCGCGCCTCTCTGCGAGACTTCGTTGCTGGCTGTATTTTGATGGCGGGATCAGTTTAGACAACACTGTCGCGGACTGTTCTGTTGGTTTCTTCAAGTCTGTGAGCTCGTCTCCTCTGAGAAATCATGTCGGTTGGTCGTAATGTAATAAAGTATCGGCAAGTCATGTAAACCGGCTATGACACTCTTTTAAACAAAGTAGGAATTTCTCAGTTCCATTCGTTTATTATTTTTAACATTCAAGCCGGTGTGTGTCCTCTAAAGAAAAACAAGATGCCAAGAAACAAGAACCCGACACCAACAAGAAAAACTAAATTTTTAAAAAAGGTTAACTACTTCCCTCAGTTCCAAACTGATGTGCACCCCCCCCCCCCCCCCCCCCCCACGCCATCCCATAGTTTCCAACATGGCTGTGGCGGGCTGTGTTTGTTCAGGCGTTGTCAGCACAGCAAAGCCCCAATAATCTACCCGTCCTTTCACCGTCAATACGCCGCGCTCACGACAAACACACATGGCGGGAAGAATCACCCAAAATTAAAACAGCATTTAGCACCTCAACACCACCTCTCTGTTCAAGCTTGGAAGCAAGGACGAGTTTGGCAGCTTCAAATATACTTACTGTTCAAATCGAAAACCAGATAGGAACAATGCCCCCCACCCACCAAACACTTGCCAAAACATTTAACAAATACGAAAAAGCTGAAGAAGTTTATTATTATTTTTAAATGAAGAAGACGTATTCTTAAGAAACCTTTGATGAAATAAACACACACAAACGAAACAACACAACGAAAAAAACATTTCGTCGGGCTTTTCTTCCGTACGATCAAACTACCCCGGCGGGGCCTGCCCAGCTACAGAAAAGCTGCAGGAGACATTTTTCTTAGGCCTTTTTCTTTTCTTACAGTTTCGTCAGTTGTGTTGGGCATCATTCGCGCCGGCTTCAGAGGCGTTGCTTCCACGCTGCTCGTCCAAAATTCCAACCGTACCCACACCCAGGGGCCATTCCATATCGCAGCCTTGCCGCCAGAGGTCCACAGGGCGAGACGTCAGGTCCTTGGTAGGTTACCATCTAAAGGGGACACAGAACTGCTGCCGAGTCTCCCCGGTGGTGTTCAGTGACGCCTGTTCTGATTAATGTACGCGGAGTCGGCAGTGAGTGAGCGTCCTCCCACCCTCCCCAGAACAGACCAACACTGTGTGGCTATCAAGCCCCCAAGTGGACTCTGACGCTGGAGGCTTTGAGCGACCAGCACTGCAAGGAGGGGGCAGGAACGTCGAGGTCACCACAAAACCACGACATGAAGGGCAGCAAAGACTGAGACACCTTTATTATCATGCAATAATGGATGATAATAAAGATCAATCTCATCTAGTTCTGTTTGAGACTATTGACTATTGATACACTTCAACAGATTGGTCTGTTCACTATTCACTTTACCAAACCGGTTGACGTTTTATCATCGGCTTACGTAAAAGAGCTTCGGAGAGTGGACCAAGATTATGGGCAGAAATGCAGCATTTTGGAACATCACACTGGAATATGCACCATTTTACGTCACTGGGTACATGACGGACAGATGAAGCTGAAGCGCTCAAAGCTGAGGGGCACCATCAAACAGAGATCACAAGTCATTACAGGGCATGTAGAAAGGCGCCACATTTGAAGAAAGTTGTATCGAGTCAAATATATTCAGTATGTCTCCTAAGCAAAAAAAAAAAAAAAAAGTCTATCTATATGAATGCAACATGCTGTTGTTGTTGGGCGGTCTTTTTAACTAACAATAGTTTCTGTTTAGCTCTGTTACTACCCATACACAGTGAAGGGACCACATTCAGGATCAGGAGACTACCAGCCAAGCCCACCCCCTCCCCGAACTTGTCTCTCAGATGTGTGTGGCTCTAAGAAAGCTATGAAAAGGATGAGAGTGCTTGCGTCGCCCTGCTTGAGCCACATCAAAGGCTGTGGAGCTGGCTAGAATTGATTGCGAGATGAACATAAACGGGTGGAACAAAGGCCGAAATGTAAGCCGCTGGAGCTTTGTGGGTGTCCGAGCCACCCGGTTTATGCTCCATGAAAAGGCAGGTTTAATATTGACCAAAGAGAGATTCTGTCTTTGTGAAATCTCCCCCGCCAAAATGAAGTCTCGTGTGGTATGATATTGCTGGTACCGTTTGTCAAGCGAAGTCCCTGTTGGGGAAGTTATTTCTTTGCGTGTTAAAGTCGTGGGTGGCAAAGCACGTTGATGTCCCCGTCTTCAAACGAGTAATTAAAAACAAAAATAAACTGTTCCTCGGCGGTGGCCCTGACTAAACTAAGAGGCGTAAGCTTCAAAGAATGTTATCCTTCAAAAGAACCTCACAAAAGTTTTTTCCCCCTTCGTTTATAGTTGTCGGCCAGTTCGGTCTTCTCTCTCTTTTTCAAATGAGAAGTCATTGCTACTGGAACATGTGTTTGTTTGTTTGTTTGTGTGTGTGTGTGTGTGTGTGTGTGTGTGTGTGTGTGTGTGTGTGTGTGTGTGTAGTGTGTGTGTAGTGTGTGTGTGTGTGTGTGTGTGTGTGTGTGTGTGTGTGTGTGTGTGTGTGTGTGTGTGTGTGTGTGTGTGTGTGTGTGTGTGTGTGTGTGACAGTAAGATTGTAAAACCAGTGATTTCATGACAGTTCCGGAAATGTTTAATTATAGTAAATTCACATAATTCATCCTTGGAGACTCGAACTGGAATTTTTTCCAAGTCGGTTACCCTGTGGACACCCCTACAGACAAGATTTAGGACAGTCGTGATTTATTGTCATCGTTTCTGAGTATTGTCATCGTTTCTGATATCTAGTGAGGGTGGAGTTCAACAGTTCTTTCATTTCAGCAACTGCTGACGGCTCGTGCCTTGCCATGCCACCCGTCACTGCCACTCGGGTTACAAGTGGGTCCTTGTGGATCAAAATCATTTCACCAAACTGTGTTCCGCAACTGTTCAGATAAAACTGTCCCGAGATGTTGCAGTTATCCAGCCTATTCTGTATTCAGTCGTCGTCCTTGGTGCTCCTGCCAGCCTTTAGGCTGACAGTGCTATGCATGCGTCTACCATGCGATCACACAACTCAGAACTGCGTCACTCACTCGATGTCTACCACCTAGGCAATCGCGATGGTGATGTCAAAGCGAAGTTCAGCTGAATCAAATCACAAGCAAAAGCCTGCTTTCCTATTCCTGACACACATCACCCCTTTGTGCTGGGAGAGGAATGAGTAAAATGAAGTCAAGGGGCCCATTTGACAGCAGAGATAAAGCAAATGCCTGCTTCCAGGCTGACTTACGGAGAGCCTCATTTAGTCCACGGCATGATCACTCGCCATGGGGTACGGGGAACGCGCAACTTAACGTCCCTTCTGCACACAACACACAGTTATCAAGTTTTCTCTAAAGCCTGCGTATAGTCTAGCATGCTTCGTCTGCTGCAGGAATTAGGGAAAGTATGCCAGTATTGAGCCTCTTCCTAAATTGAGCCACCCCACCTTCAACGTTTTGTATGGGGAGCAAAACGTTCAACAAGCACCGCTTGATTTCCCGCCACAAATCGCGCGCGATCACTCTGCAAACTGGAGCAGATTGTGACAGCGTTGAGACGAAATATTTGGTATTTCCTGTTTCGGTAGTTTCTCGTATTTGTTCTGACTAATGATAAATCATCATGGGGGAAAAAGAAGGACTGTATCGATCTAAGTTATTTTCAGTTGAAATATGCAGCCATTTCCCTGTGTCTTAAAGTAAAAAGTCTAAGGTTTTTAAGCATGCAAAATGACCATCGAAATGACTGACAAATGAGTCGCTAGTTTCAGATTTTATTAAATTAAAAAAATAAAAATAAAAATTTAATTGGGTTTTTACGGTTTTATTTTCTGTAGGCTTCCCCGGAAGTGACGTCAGTCTGGGGAGTCAGTGCGGTTGCCATCTTAGATTCTTCAGTAAACTGTGTATGCGTGTGGTCAACAAAAAAGTTAACTATGCCGGCCTACTGTGTTGCCGCGAACTGTAACAATTCGCAGACGACCCCAGGTATAACAATGCACGAGCTCCCGCGCAATCGACCCGCAGTGAGGCGAAAGTGGAAGTTTATACAATTCAAACAAGCTGACTTTCTTGCTGCGCTGCATCACGCCCATTTGTGTAGCGAGCACTTCAGTGAGTGCGATTTCGCAAACCCCATGGAATACTGCATGGGGTTTTGCTTCGAAGCTGACTTCGAAGCTGTTCCGGTACTCTTTCAAAATCCTGCCTGACAGGCTCAAACTGATACGGCTGTATCCTTGTGGGTCTCTCGGGCAAATTGTCAGTTTCGTCTTCGGAGCTCGAGTTGACCATTTTGCAGCGATTCCCCAGAGTGACGTAGTAGGCATATGGTCAGGCGATTTGGGCGTCATGGCGACGCTTTTGGTACGACAGAAAATGCCTTTCTTTCGTGCATTTATAACCCTCAGATCACAGTTTCACCTACATCATCGTTCTCAGCGAGCGTTAACGGAAATCGTGTCAAAAATCCCCCCTAACCTTGGACTTGTCCTTTAAAGGCAGCTTCACGAACTCATATGCAGCTGTTTGCAAACGGTGCTTGTTTGTTTTATAGACACCCATTTTTGCTTATATTGGGTACGCGGGATATTCCTATAAAGGGCGCAACTGGCCTTGGAATAAGGGTGGCCCAATATAGGAAAAAATTCAAGCGGATCACTGATCGGTTCAGGAAAAACAAAGCCTCATGAGGATCAGAGCCTGAGACAAGTTTTTTCAGAAACTGTTTCACGTAGATGAATGAAATTTGGTGTGTGCGTGTTACTGCTCATTAACTTCAAAAACATTACGAAATATATATATTTTAGGAGAGTTATGACCCTTTGTGGTGGGGTGTAGTGATTAAATAAATTTAAACTTCACAGATTACATCAAATTCAAGCACAAAATAATACCTTTAATGCACTATTAAAACTGTTGACGTCCAGGATCAAGACAGTCAAGAGGAGGGAGGTGAGCTGGACTCTCACGAAGAAGTTACACAGTTTTGCGGGTCCAGGCGAGATCAAGAGAAGGGAGGTGGTGCTGGACCCTCAAGTTAGCCCAGAAGATATCAAGAGCAGGGAGGTGGAGTTGGGCTCTGAAAGTTGGGACTTCTTTTGCTTTGAGTTGTTACTCAACAGCAGTGCTACGGACGTTGTCCTTGTGACTGTGCTCCGCACAGTAACTGAAACAGCAATTGCGTAGCACACTAGTTGCTACGCAATGGCGATGGGACACCGCCTTAACACTTCCATTGTTCTGGCGGCGGTCCACGGCCTCCTCGGTCTTCGGGTCGGTGCACGAGATCGAGCCTTCACTCTTTTGACCCCTTCCACCCCGTCCCTAACAAGCCACCTCGCCTCTGTAGACGTAAAGCAAAATGTTTACTATTTCTGTTAAAGATTTCCATATAAAAATCATTCACATCATTTTCAGATTACTCCAACCCTGTCACTCACTCAGCCACAAGCCTACCCCCCCCCCCCCCACACACACACACACACACATGCACGCAGACACGACTACCCCCCCCCCCCCCCCCTGACAGTTTGAATTAGTGAAATGTTGAAGATGAATCCTGACATAGTTGAAATTCATTCATCGGTTATAATGAAAATTTCATTGAATTTTACAGTTGTGTTGTTGAGGAAGTAATATGTCCTGAATGCTTTTTTCAGTGTGAAAAAAGAACCAGACTGGCTATAATACGGGTGTGCCTAACATTATCGGAGGTGTGGCTGTTTTGGAAGATTCTTCCAATACTGAGCCATTTTTATATATTTTATTCAACAAACAATACAGACAAGTACTGACAATATTGTGTTTGTGCAAAACGCTACGCAATAGTGTGTAAAACCGCCTGACTGTGTCTGTGTCGCATTCTAACCATTACATAGCAAACGTGTGGCTGGGGGGGGGGGGGGGGGAGGGGGCGGTGATGGGGCCCAATATTGGCATACCTCCCCTATATCTTCTGAACTGCCGCCTTTGTGCTTCATTCAATTACATCGCGTAATAATAATAAAACATGATGTAACGTGTAGCTGGTAATTGAATGACTTGTCTCATTCGAGCTGATATGACTCGTAGTTGAATGAACGTTATATATAAAACAAATCGACCAATCTGTCATTGTCAGATTTAATAGCGTCATATTGTATCACGTAATAAATGTTCTACATGTGATTTTGTTGCTGTGTCACACGAACTTGTGTTTCGTCTGCCTTATGTTTCAGTTATTTCCTGGAATCTCTGGCTGTTTTCTATTAATTATTTCTTGAAAATCTGGCTGTTTTCTACAAATATTCTTGAAATCCCTGAGAATGTCAGGTCTGCATGAAATCCCTGAGTAATACCGTACTTACATGCATTACTAACAACAATACAACTGCCGACTTCACAATCATTATACACAATCAGAGGTCCAGTCTTAATGTGGCCTATATTCACCTAACTCAGAAAACACGCAATTTGTCAAAAAACATGTTTGCGACAGCATTCCACAATGCAAAGCAAAAAAGAAGTACAAAGACAAACAAACAAAAAACGGGTAACAGTTGTGGCAAAGCATACGTTTGTTGTGCAGATGTAAAAGTCATCTGCGAAATAGGCCACTACATGTCAGCTCGGTTTGTACTCCAATACCATACTGAAGAATAAATCGACAGAGAAGACAAAAAAAGAAAGAAATGTGGACGTTGTAAATCTGCCAAGAAAAAGACCGCAAGTGAATGAAGCAATCATCATCTCGAAGACTCATTCGTAGAGTGGATGAAGCTTGTCTGAGTGACCCAAGCCTTTCCACTGTGCTTGTAGTGTGACGCTCCCGACCCTGGGTAGACCCAATGCGGTGTGGAGAAGACAACTCCCAAAGGTCTATGGCACATTCGAACCCATGATCTTTCTACTGGCATTCCGAAGAAATAATCACTAACACCACGGCAGCCGGTTTATTTGCTTTATGGTTTTTGGATTTTTTCTCACGATTTTGTCCTCAAGATGTACTTTTCTCTCCAGTATATCACGTGCAAAAACAGTAACGTTAAGAAGAAAGAAGTAATAAAATTTAAAAAAACGAATGATACGACAAAGCGCTCTTAGGATAAGTAGAGGGCATGACTGTACGATGACACTTGCTGTAGCAGTATTGGTAATAAGAATGAGACGCTCCCTTTACAGGCTTTACGGAGGTATTCAAGACTTGTGTCGTGACCCGCGCGGTCAGATGATTAATTCAATATTAGGCAGTGAAATATCTCATCGTTGAAAAGAGTACTATGAATCCTACAACAAACAAATACACGAAGAAGGTAAAAAGACAGGAACGAATAGACGGAACAACGGCAAAAGAAGGAAAATGAAAAGAAAACAGGCGGACAGAAAAGGGAGAGGGAGAAGGAGAGAGAGATAAAGAGAGACAAGACAGAGTTATTCATGCTCGTGGAAGCCTACGCTACATCAAATAGCAAGTGTTAAAGTCGCTACCTTGGCCTGTTGGAAAATGTCCGGTAAACATGCACCGCTTCAGTTACTTTGAAACAATCCTCTCCCCCAGACGAACGCGGGTTGCAAGCTGGTGAGGCGGGAGTGACCTTCCGTCACGTCCGTTAAGCAGCTGGAACGTCCGTTAAGCGGGAAAGCTGTGGGGACGGTGGACGCCGCAGCGGTGGCCTGTCAACCATTTCCTGCGGAGATTTGAACCCACGTTCCTAACATCGTTCCAGCGCCTCTGTGCGGCAGTAGGGCACGTCTGGCTAAACAACGACACCCTGAAGCTCGTGATTTGCTCACCTCCACCACTTCTTGATTGGCCATCAACAGTTGGCGATTATTGATTGTTTACACGGTCTGATCTGCAGTTAGCACAAAGCACACTGACTACCTTCTTCCCCAACAACCGTGTGAACATTGGAACATGCATGTTGCTCGTGCTGTGACGGGCACCAGTAACAATGGGGGTGAAACACTTCCCTTGCTCACATTCATTCATAACGGAGTCTCCGGAAGCGAACAGGACTTGTGGGCTGCGGTGGCCTAGCGGTACTGCTTGCGGCTGGTAAGCAGAAGGAGCCAGGTGTAGGACCCATGGACCTGCAGATATAGGTCCATGGTAGAACCCGCCACAAGAGTTGAGCGGTTAAAGAAAATGTTGAAGAGAAAAAGGGACACAGCTTGCTTGTGGCTTTGGTGTAACGGTGAAGTTTGTCTGATAAGTTCAGAAGATGTTGAAAAGCATGCTGGAGCATGCGTTCTTGGCCTACATAAGCTATAACAGTATAAGGCAGCTGGAAATAAAAGTGCAGGGGCATGTTCCTGGCGGCTTTGTCTCCACATGCCAAAACACGGGAGTGAAAACAGCGTGATGTGAAACAAATCTGCACGTATCTGGAAAACCTAAGAAGGTTTGAGAATGTTCGCAAACTTTTCAAAACTTTATAACTGTTGTGTTCGGTTTACATAATGTTGGTGAGCAGTGGGCAGTTTTCATTACCAAACGATACTCGACGAGGAAGACCCGGGACAGTCAAAGTTAACAATCAAAAGAAAAAGAAGAAAATGTAGGAAAAAACGCAAATTCGTCGGCAAACGAATTTCAGTCTGACCAGCTTAGAACGGCCGAGTCAGGGTCATCACATGTAATTGGGGGGGGGGGGGGGGGGGGGGATGCGTGCTGAGCGTGTCTTGTCCAACATTGCAGCATGCTTGTCAGTTTTTTTAGTTCTTGGATTTGAACGTCCCAATGAAGACAACTGGTGGTACTGGGAGTTAGGCCATCCGCCAAACTTTATAAACGGCTTGTGCAATGAGCACCACGACCAGAACTGCTGGCGACATGTTAAAGGGGGGGGGGGGGGGGGGGCACTCCATAGATACTATAGCAAGCGTAGATCACTAACTACATCCGATCTGGTCAACAAAAGAACGAAAATATCTACAGCGCCCTACCTATCAAAATCAGCACACACAAAACCCAGTTAGTTTTAGCTTTTAGTACTTCACTTGCAGAAGATCCTGGCCGCCTTACTGGGTAAAGCTACAGTAGCACTACCCACTGGTACGGCTGCCCTGGGTGTGGGATTTTTAACGTACACACAGACGCTGATGCGTGCGACTGCACACGGGTGCTGTGGAACATCCTAAAGCCCGTTCTTAACTGGGACAATGTTTGTTCGCCGAACATACTTCGGACAGTTCGACGAACTATGACTATGAAAGTTTCTTAATTGAACTTTTAGTTCGCCGAATATGGTTCGTACAGTCCAAACTTTACTTCGTTCTCAACTGGCTTGTAATGAGATGCAAGCTTCGGCCCGAACTTGCGGCAGACAGTATCATCGAAAATGTAGGCTATAGTCACGTCAATATACTTTAATCATCCCTCACAGGGTAATTCAACTAACTACTATCTCATTCTGGGTCTCCGAAAAAAAGCTGCGCCTCCCACAAAGTCAACAAATAAATTCCCTACGAAGCGAGTGAAGAACCTAGCGACACCGTCATCAATTTTTTTTTTTTTTCATCCACAGGAGAGCTCTGCTCTCAGCCAATCAGAGGCAATGTTCGTCGATGGGGCGAATGTTCCCAGAACATGTTGAGCGAAGCTTTTTGGACCCCGAATATAGCTTTGACAAATACTTCCAACTAGGTTCGCGAAGAAAAGTTCGCCCAGTGAAGAACCAGCTAGGTTCGCCTAATATTTCCAACTAGGTTCGCGAACAAACATTCGCCCAATTAAGAACGGGCTTAAGAGAGTCTGCCCTAAAAATTGACTCTGGGAGAAAAGTCCCTCCCGCACTGGGGAATCGAACCCGAGTCAGTGCTATGTCTTGACCTTTCGGTCCGACGCTCTACCGGCTATCCCGTTCCTATGACAACTTGGCACACAGTGCTATGCTACAAAATGATGGCACTCTCTCTCTCTCTCTCTCTCTCTCTCTCTCTCTCTCTCTCTCTCTCTCTCTCTCTCTCTCTCTCTATATATATATATATATATATATATATGGAGAGACAGACAAAGAAAAAAGAAAGAGAAAGAAAAGTGTGTGTGTGTGTGTGTGTGTGTGTGTGTGTGTGTGTGTGTGTGTGTGTGTGTGTGTGTGTGTGTGTGTGTGTGTGAGGGAGCATGCTATGAAACAATTCATATATATATTTTTTTTAAAGTCGGTCTTTTGGGCCTCACCTGACCTTGCACGTCACATCTCATTTACTGTAATAATATGGACAGCACAGTAACTAAATAACTGACGATATATGAAATGTCAGCTAACATGTGCCGCGGTCAAAATCAAATCATCAGTGACATACTATCTATGTAATACGTCTGCAACAATCCTACAAAAGTTTGTACTTAATCAAACATAAGTCTTTTTTATTTTATCATTCTGCTGCAGTTTCGACGTTCATCTCAAGGTTTAAGGTTTTGAAGGTTTTATTGAGCTTTTTGCCCCTGGGGGCTAGAAAGCGAAGTTACATTCGCACACGACATTCCTTATGAACAAGTACTACTAATAAATAACTACCACACTTTATATATAAGAAAGAAAGAAAAAAATGCTCAAACACAAATCAAAGTTATTATAAATATGTACGGCTAAGGCGTAAAAAAACAGCATTTCTTATTTCGTTGTGTTTCCGTTATTGGCTTAATCAAAATAATTCAAAAATACTAACTAATAAATTTAGCAAGATTAACATTCTTAGATTTTGATGTCATATTCATGAGGCTACAAAATCTGGGCACGTTGGGATGATGTGAATAATATTTATCAACATACTTAGTACGATTTCTCTTCTTCGTTGGAACAGTTAAGCAAATAGTGAAATTTTCCTACCTCACCACTGTCACAAACAGTACATATTCTTTCATCCCTTGGAATATCTAATGATCGTCTTTGCTGGATTGGCAGTCTGTGGTTACTACGCCTAAATTTTAATACTCTTTGTCTTAGGATAGATGGGAGATAGGTTAGATATTCCTCAAAGCAAAATTTCTTTTTAAATAAACGATAATCTGCTACTCTGCTTTGCCATTCTTGTATAAATTGGTCCATTAGTCTTTGCTTCACTATACGTTTAAAACTTTCGATGGTATGGATTTCGTTAGAGCAAATATAAGATAATCCTAAACTATCTAATAACGATTGCACTTTCATAAGCCATGGGAGTTTAAAATCGCTTGCATTAAACAACTTTGAACATAGCTGAAATATTAGGTTAGAAATCTTGGGCGATTCAGAGTCAGAGGTACTGCACAAACCATATCAAAATCTTAACATCCTGCATTTTGCTTCAATTTCTATAGGATATCTTCCCACTTCCCCAAGCACCATACATGTTGGGGTTGTAACTAAGATCAGCTGTAGTTTTGAGATTACATCCATCTTCTCGCACGCCCATATTTCACAACCATACAAAAGGATTGGGTGCACACACTTTTCAAAAAGTTCTAATCGTATATCTAGTGGCAAATTTAGCTGCTGACATTTCCTTAACAATGAAAACATAGCCCTGTTTGCAAGCCAAAACTGTAACTGTTGTGCCTTTTTAAACTTATTATAGTGAAATTTTACTCCCAGATATTCATAATCCCAAACAACGTCAACAGTTTCCTCATTAAAATTGAATTTCGGCATTTTTCTGATGTGTGATTGTCGCGCGCGCGCGCGCGCATGTGTGTGTGTGTGTTGTGTGTGTGTGTGTGTGTGTGTGTGTGTGTGTGCGTGCGTGTGTGTGTGCGTGCGTGCGTGCGTGCGTGCTTGCGTGCGTGCGTGCGCATACGTACAATCCTGACGGGAAAACGCGTCATATAAATTAAATTAAATAAAGCATGTTGTAACTTCTGTTAAACATCTCCAATGTTTTTGAAGTGCCCCATGGCAGTTCTTTTGTAAAGTAACAATGTGTATTGTATTATCTGATCAATAGATATTTATAAATTAATAGATATTTAAAAAAATAAAATAAGGCTATTGTCAACCCGACTTTTCACTCAGGACAATAAACAGAGTATTTTTATCATCATTAATATTTAATCTTATGGTTACAGTTTACTATACCTTTGATTAGGATGTTTAAATTTCTCTTCTTTTCTGTAACGAAAGAACTCTTCATCGTCAATATACTCCACAGAAGAATGAAGAAGAAGGCCACAGAAAACGAACCCACCGTCCTAAGGTAATATTATAAAGGTATGCCTTTCTTCAACGGCAATTGACAGACTGTTTTTCATGTCACTGCAGCTTTTGACATACTATAAGCATTATGGGAGAACAACACTGGTGCTGTCTCTTGCTCAAGTTTGCTGTGGTGCACAATTTCAATGTTTGTTTTGACAGACGTCTTTTGCTAATACTGTTTTTTTCTACATGCTCATTCAAAAAAAAAAAAAAAAAATCTTTCTTCTCCAGTATGCCACTTAATGGCAACAGCTATTGCTAGTTTGTCCATCCAACCGTTACACTACCAACAACACGTGCATGTGCTCCACATCACACTGTGCACCACCTCAACTGTGCTTGACTGCCTAACTGTTGGTGAAACAAAACAAAAAAACATGTACACTGCCACTGAAATTTCCCGAAGCCGTTTCGGCCTCCAGAAAGAGTATGGGGGTAAAGGGAAGCTAGGAATCGCCTACTGCGAAGCAGACACTACAATCAGTGACGTGAAAAGGAAAGGAATGAGAGGACTGCAGGCAAGCAACCACCTCTCTTTGCACGAAAGAAAGCGCTCCCGCAATGCCCAGGTGCGCAGAGGTGTGCGAAAAATAAATGTCACCATAGCTGTTGACAAGCCCAGCCGTCAGCACTCACCCGCCTTCACGCACCGAGGCCGCCAGCACTCACCCGCCTTCACGCACTGGAGCCCAAGTCTGTACACCCTGTGCAACGCTTCATTAGGTTTCACCGTGCACTAGGAACTCGGATCGGTCTGTCTAACTTTGTCTTGGGTGCATCTGTCTCTTTTTCTTCCATGCACTTGGACTGTAGTTTATTTCAGGTCAATTCATCAAAGAAAACACGTGGAAAAAAAGTGTTGCTGTGCGTGTGTGTGTGTGTGTGTGGGGGGGGGGGGGGGAGGGATTAAAATATATGTTCAGAGCACCGTGTAGTGTTCTGAAATCCATCAAATCCCAAAGCATCGCGTTTTAATAGGTGTGTGTGTGTGTGCGTGTGCGTGTGCGTGCGTGCGTGCGTGCGTGCGTGCGTGCGTGTGTGAGTGAGTGAGTGAGTGAGTGAGTGAGTGAGTGAGTGAGTTACGATTTTGTTGCTGCCTTACACCATGTTACATGAAGAGATAGCCCGGATGTCTTTAAATCAAAACGTGTACAAAATTCAGTTTGGTCGACATTTACATCATTTATATCATAAACAGAAAATAACTCGCTTTTTTACCACAGTGACAGCCGCCGTGAGGAGGACCCCGTTCCATGATTATTCTGAACGGAAACCACAGGTGGGGCTGCATGAGACAGCCAGACATATAGCTTACATTTTCAGTATCAACGTCTCCAGTTTCGTAGTAGCATACACTGACACCCAAATTCCGAAACAGTGGGATCCAGTCCTGCCAACTACCAACAGCAACATCGTCATGTCAAGGCTGGCAGGCTGACCAGCACAACAGGCTGTCCACATCATCAAGGCTGACCAGCACAACAGGCTGTCTACATCATCAAGGCTGACCAGCACAACAGGCTATCCACATCATCAAGGCTGACAAGCATAACAGGCTATCCACATCATCAATGCTGACCAGCACAACAGGCTGCCCACATCTATCAAGGCCGGCCAGCACAGCAGGCTGTCCACATCATCATGGCCGGCCAGCACAACAGGCTGTCCACATCAAGGCTGACAAGCACAACAGGCTATCCACATCATCAATGCTGACCAGCACCAAGAGGCTGCCCACATCATCATGGCCGGCCAGCACAACTGGCTGTCCACATCAAGGCTGACAAGCACAACAGGCTATCCACATCATCAATGCTGACCAGCACAACAGGCTGCCCACATCATCATGGCCGGCCAGCACAACAGGCTGTCCACATCATCAAGGCCGGCCAGCACAAAAATAAAGAATGGGGGGCGGGAGGAGTTAAAATCGAAAAGAAGCAGTGGCCGAAGCATGCGAAGCTCTCTCTCTCTCTATATATATCCTTCTCCTGACAGGAGTTACCTTCGTTAGATCTTGATTGTGAGTACCAAAAAACAAAAACAAAAAAGGGACTAAAGAAGCAGAAGAATAAACAAAAGTAAGGAAAGAAAGAAGGCTGATAACACAACACTCACCACTCAAGCATTATGAGCAAACACTACCCGTTTAACAGAGCAAAACAAGGAAAAAGAAAAGAAAAAACAACTAACATGCAGACCAAACCCAGCCGTAAACAGCATGGACTAAAATGTTGCTGAACCATAGTTTGCACTACCTGGTACCTTTCTAAGGACAAAGATGACCAGATGCTCTATACAAGCCTACTGTGGAAGTCCTCGTCAGCATGCCAAGACGACCACCTGCACGTTTGCCTCGCGATGTTAGAGTGTGAAACTGTCGTCACCAGACACTCCCATCTCGCAACATGAAAGGCAGTGATGTGACAAGACGTGAAGTTTGTGGGGCTGCTCTAGATTATGACACAGATCGCCTTCCGCACACAGTGCCTGCTTTCCATGAATCAAGAATATCGCCCGGCGTTGAGCCCATAAAACCCACGTTATGTGGATAAAAAGCGGTATCCAATGTCAACTGCTCGCTGTGAGAGGTTCGTTTCATAGGTAGTGCAGCGAGGGAAATTTTCAGAGAAGAAAGTAACAGTTTTGCGGATGTTACCTGAATGAGGCACCTAGCCCAAGCGATTTTAATCACGCGTGCACGAGAAAATCGTCGACGTTACTTTTACAATATTAAGAGAGATTTCAGGAGACAGCTGGAAAATTGAGGACACTATTAAAAACAAATGAGGCCGATCTAAACTTGTTTTTTGTTTGTTTTTTCAGCCGGTAACAAAGCAAGTGACACCCAGTCAACAATTTTTTAGGGTGTTATATTATGGGATAAAAAGAAAAGAGGGTGTAAAGAAGAAAACAGTTCTGAATACATTTTTTAGACGACGCACTTTTAAAAAGCACTGGTAACCCCTACTGACAGTACACAGGCTGGCGCCACGGAATAGCCTCTTCCGGTTTGTTGCAGCTATCCCCCCCCCCCCCCTTCCACCCCCTATTGTTGTTGCAGGCCCCACCTTCCCCTCCACCCCGTACTGTTTGTTGCAGCCCCCGCTCAAACTAACATGCAGTGGTGTAATCGTGCGTATCATCTAGAAGAAGACAGTCCTATCTTAACCCGGTAGATTTTACTTTAAGAGAGAGAGAGCAATAAGCTTTCACTGCAGCTGTCACCATAAAGTTTGATCAACAGTAGACGCTGTTCCCACATGCAATGCGTGATACATGTTCACGATAAACTGAAATGGTGTCTCAAAATAACGCAAACATCAAGTAGTTAGGAAAGAACCCGTGCAGTTCTCTCCATACCAGTGAGCGCTACGAACATAACTCTACACCATTTTCGATGCTGCCGTGAATAAATAGAAGCACAATGTCAGTGTGTCATCAAATTCAGTAAGTGTGCGTGTGAGTTAGTTGGAGTCACAGACTGGATGGAGAATATTTAAGGATGCCTGCGTATGTATGCGATGTGTGCGCGTGCGCATATCTATCGTGTGTGTGTGTGTGTGTGTGTGTGTGTGTGTGTGTGTGTGTGTGTGTGTGTGTGTGTGTGTGTGTGTGTGTGTGTGTGTGTGTTCCGAGCTGGAAGAAGGAAACTGGTTTTTAACACCCAGTCAACAATGACGGTTTAATTCAGCGTGAAAGCTGGAAGTGGAAGAAGAAAGAAATAGGTGAAATCGAGTGTACTAGCTGTTAATATTTGAATGTGTAGATATCGTCTGATGTTGTGTTTTATAAAACTGCTTTTTATTTTTCTGACAGGGCCGAAACGGAAGTTTTCATTTTTAATGGCATTGCCTAACTGTTGCAACTTGGCAGCAGGAAACCGGGTGAAATAACCTAAAAACTATAACTGAACGTGGCTGTAACTTGGACTGTCCTTACATGTTATGTTTTTTAGATCGCCCGCCTGCGGTTTGGTCTGACGACGATTAGGCTGGCCAGTCTTTTTCATACCTTCATATGGCTCATCACAGAACCTTAATAACAGTGTGCGTGTTTGTGTGTGTGTAGTAGTAGTAATAGTAGCAATAGTATCAAGGAAGATCGTGTAACATCATGATGAACCATTTAACTACTTTTTTTTTTTTTTTTTTTTTTACATGATCACTTTCAGATTGGTTGGGGTTTGGTGTTTTGTCCCTGTTCCACTTGTCTTGTATTCGTATGACCTGCCTCTTTCCACATCTGTGTTTCTTTGGGAGTGCGTGCGTGCGTGCGTGTTGTGTGATGTGTGATATGTGTGATGTGTGTGTGTGTGTGTGTGTGTGTGTGTGTGTGTGTGTGTGTGTGTGTGTGTGTGTGTGTGTGTGTGTCTGCGCGCGCGCGCGCGCGATAACTCTGTCTCTCTTTCACCCACCCGCCCACCCCAAACACACACACACCCAACACCCAAACACACCTTTGATAGCAGTGGAACCATTATGCGTCCGAATGATGGTGTGGGTTTTTTCAGGTACTCTGGTTTGCCGTTCCATTCCCTTGAGATGTTTGGAACTGGATGCTTTTTTCTACCTTTTCCAAGGTCGGACTCCTTTTGTATCCACTCCAAAGCTCAACAATTCCCCCCTCTCTCTCTCTCCCCCCCCCCTCTCTCTCTCCCCCCCCCCTCTCTCTCTCTCCCCCCCCCTCTCTCTCCCCCCCCTCTCTCTCCGCCCTAATTCAGTAATAGTGACGTCATAATATCCATTACATCATGCCTATTTGACTTACACGTCACTGTCATGCCAACATTCTTCCACACTCGGAAAGCATTCGGAACCGCAACCGGGTAAGTACAATATTTTCATTGATTGTCGTTTTAACTGTCGTTTTCTGGCTTTGAAAAGGGGACTTACCTCAAAAATTCGAACGTGATTATTTTGCAATGTCCTATTACATTAGTGTTCTTTTAACCATTTATGTGTTTAGATCTTGTAGTGACCGCGTTTATAAAAAAAAAAAAAAAAAAATCAAGAATAGTGTCACATTGTAAATATACAGAAGATTAGGATTCACAGATTTCCTTTAAACGGCGTGAGAGAAAACTATGGGGACAGGTGAATATTTAAAACACAGACGGATCGAAGGAGCGACAGGAAGAGAGGAAGATTCTGGACACTAAGTAAGTAAGCAAACATGATGCTTAATGGCCACAGAAACCACAAGGCTTATTAGGGACCGGGCCTGGACACTCTCTCTTCTTCTACCTAATACTGGGCTGTGCTCACATAGTAGAGCGCAGGTGGCCCAACGAACTTCAAGCACGGCAGCTTTGGCCCTTTCCCTTAAAATGCTCTTCAAAATGGTTTAATACTATCCACAGTCTGGTGGACTGACTATACAGCAGTCGACTGAATAGTGGAGCTCTCGCTCTCTCTCTCTCTGTTTTAAGTAAGGCATCAAAGGTGCAACTACAAATAATCAGTTGATTTACTCCGTTGCAAATACTGAAACCAATCCATTAAAAAAAAATCAAAAAAAATCTGAAACAATGACTACTAGCATTCAAAAACAAGATCCGAACAAATAAAAGGTTAAAAGAAGCGTTATTTCTGATGACAAAACACAACATGCTAACTTTCGGGGTAAGCCCCTTTTTCAATCTAGTTTCAAGTTTCAACACTTAAAGAACAATTAAACGGTTAAAAAAATATATAAAAATTAACAAATACGTATTTGCTTTTAGTTGAGCTATTTTGTTATTTACAGTTGTTTGGGTGCTCATTGTTGGGAAGACTGTTTCTTCCAAACACTGGACACCAAAACAACATAAGAAAATAGCACCCAAAAGCAGGTAAGTGTCCTACATTTCATTTTGCTATTTTTCACCGTTTAACTGTTTCTACCAAACACTGGACACCAAAACAACATAAGAAAATAGCACCCAAAAGCGGATAAGTGTCCTACATTTCATTTTGCTACTTTTCACCGTTTAACTGTTGCTTAAAGTGTTTGTTTTGTGGCTTGAAAAGGGGGTTTACAGCGAAAATTATGTTGTGTTTTGTCATAATAAATAGCGTTCTTTTTGACTATTATGTGTTTGGATGTAATCCATTCCAAACTGAAGAAAGCCAACCTGCCCAATCAGACCAAAGGAGAAACAATCGCACAGCATTCTCTAACCTGACCGCCGCCGTTCATTTTGTTGGTCAGTTTGACTTTGGAAAATGACACCGCCTCTTTCATCCAGTGCGCCCCGAAGTTGGGTGAGTCTGGGTGGATGTAGACACAGTTAGGGACAGCGGGCTCGGCCTTGCCTCCCGGCACCCAGTCACCGTTGACGTATTTCCATCTATGGGTGTCCACCTGGACGAAGTCCAGCAGGAACGTGTACATTCCGCTAGCGGCAAGGCCGGTAACTGAACATCGGAACACGGGAAACATCCGTCTGAAAATACACACAGTAACATCTAAGCAGTCCACCAAGTATGAAAACAGTCACACTGGAACACAGTCCACAACGAGTCATGGCTGAAAATACGTAAAAGGGGGCCGAACTGATAAAGCATCATGGCCTGAGAGAGAGAGAGAGAGAGAGAGAGAGAGAGAGAGAGAGAGAGAGAGAGAGAGAGAGAGAGAGAGAGAGAGAATGTTTTTCGCAATTTTTTCCCCGCCCTGTTCGTTAAAAATAGACGTTTGAAAGTAGGGGAAAAAATGACTGAGTGCCGCCATTTTGTGCCCAGAGGTATACGTCAGTGACGTCATAAACAAGGCCGGTAAGTGTGGCAAAACTATAAAATATATCACAAGCCAACCTTTTTCTGCTCTTCATTTGCAAAGCGCGAACCGCCATGGCTGGACCCAAAAAGTACTTCTTTGTATGTTATAAATACTAGGGAACAATCAAATGCAGCATGCAGATGTGCACATGTTCTACATCTTCTTTGTATGTGAGATCGTGACGAACGGTGGTGATACAGTGCACTACAAGTATTAAATTTATAATAAACTAACATGTACATCCTCAGTGTGTTTTATGTTTGCTTTGTTGGATTGTTTGTTTTCTAAATAAATACACACAACAGAATAATAAAGTGGTAAAAATAAATTTTTCTTTGCAAAATCTTAGAAATTCGCCCCGAGGTCCAAATGGGACATTTACACACCTGTCCACTGCATCTTAAATTGATGCCCATTATCATATATCTTACACAATGAGGAAACAAAGAGACAACACATTTTGAGAGAGCCAGTTTGAACACAACTGTAACATTGGAAATAGGCATAGCTAAACACAGCTTATATCATCATGTGAGGTGTGAAGGCGGTAGGCTGGTAAGCGGAAGGACCTCGGTTCAATACCGCTTCGGCTCTCCTTTCTCTTCAAAAGTTGTGGTTTGTGGACACTGTCTTGTGACTTTGTCCCTCACAATTAATGAAACATTAAAATGGCTCTCATCGCTGCCCATCTTAATGCAGGTCATTCTGGTGGTGACAGTGTAGCGATAGATATATATATACTCTTCCCACACCTCCATACCCCCTTCCCCCTATCCCTAATAAGCCCCATGGTTTCTGTGAACGTTAAGCACCATGTTTACTTACTTACAATACATTTTGACTACATTTTCCAATCACAACTATACAAAAAAATGCTCCTAAACTTTTCAGATTATTTGATCTGATTTTTTCCCCAGTCGGTTGTGATTTGCCATGTCCACTTATGCATCGTTATTAACCACTCCCTTTGTCTTTATCATTGCAGAGAACACTAGCCAACATTTAAAATTATCAATAATTGGTGATTAAAGTACTTAATTTTTGCTACTTTCTCACACTACAGCTATAATTGTAAACAAAAAGGCTAAAAAAACAATACTCTGTTGTTTTTTATGTCCGATCAACACACCCGACCTTTCAACACAACTGATTTTCTATAGGGCAGCTGGGAAAACGTCATGTTCACTTAACAGGTTTTGTCTCAGTTGTCTTTTTTTGTGTGTGTGTGTGTGTGTGTGTGTGTGTGTGTGTGTGTGTGTGTGTGTGTGTGTGTGTCCGTGCGTTTTTTTGTGTGTGTTATTTGTTTTTTCGTTAAATTCAGAAACTTTTATTTGTTGAAATTTGAGTGCATTGTCCCCCCCTTTTTTTTTTTTTTTTTTTTTTTGGTACGGCTCATGTAATAAACACAAACAGAGCAGCATCAGATGTGCACATGTTCTACATTTTCTTTGTATTTTATAAACACCGACAGAACATGTTCTGGCCAACTTGCGTCTTCGGTTCCGTTCCCCTTTAACTTAATTTAAAAACAAGAACCAAAGTGTGTGACGTCTAAGGAAAAGAAAGGTGCACGTTAACGCAGGCCACAAAATGTCGTTTCTGAAAACATACAGCTATTTTTACGTACAAATCAAAGTGCGTCAAGTCTGGAATATTTTTTTTTTTTAAACTGCCACATTTGAACACAGTCCAGGTGTGCTACTCAAAAATACACGTGCACACCTCATAACACTTACACACATAATAATGAATGTCACGTCTGAGCACAATCACATAAGGCGTTCAACACACACAATGTGTTAGGTCCGAAAATACACACAGCAATATTTAAGTTTAAGCGCAGATAAAAATCTAAATATAAATATTTAATTCCGCAATGAGTTGTTGTTGCTGGTGTGGTTTTCAAGCTTTAAAAAAAAAGCAAAAAAAAAAAAAAAAGCAAGCCATACTCGAGTAAGTATTCATATTTATACAGTGATCATACGGATTCATAGTAAGGAAATAGTTTCATACAAGCTCAAAAGTCTGTTAATCTGTCACGCGTTGTCATAAACCGGAGAAATGATTATAGTGTACACTGATGTTTGCAACATAATAGAACAATGAGGGTTTCGGATAACATATGGCTGCAAAGGCATAAAGCCGAGAAACTCTCTCTCTCTCTCTCTCTCTCTCTCTCTCTCTCTCTCTCTCTCTCCTCTCTCTCTCTCTCTCTCCTCTCTCCTTGATGTATTGTACTCCTCCCACAATATTTTAATAATCATGTTATTGACTGTACCAAAAAAATACCCCAAAAAATGAAGCCCCCCCCCCCCCACCCCCCTTTGATGTTGCTGAAATTAAGCCAAAGGGTTTTATTGATTGTACAACAAAACGTCCCTCCCTCTCTCTTTGATGTTGCTAAAGTTATGCCAGCCAGGTTAATATACGTAGCCTACTAAACGTAGTTGCCGTCCACGTCATTTGCTTCGTTTTGTTGCTTAATACATGTATGTCGTGGGAGAAAAAGGAAAAATGTACATAGTAGCAGCAGTATTAATGGAAGGTGCAGTCAGTCTCGTTCACCTCAGTTCCAGATTGACAAGCTTTTTGTTTTTCTCAGTCAAGGGTGGTCACAAATTTCCAACCACTGGAAGCCTAGGAACCCAACGAAAAAAGATTCTCCTATATACCGTCAGGCCAAACGTTAAACATCCTACGGCATGTTGGTTACCTTCTCTATATGGTTACCTTCACTCGCACACGCACACACACACACACACACACACACACACACACACACACACACACACACACACACACATATATATATATATGTGTGCGGTTGGAAATTTGTGACCACCCTTGACTGAGAAAACACACACACACACACACACATATATATATATATGTGTGTGTGTGTGTGTGTGTGTGTGTGTGTGTGTGTGTGTGTGTGTGTGTGTGTGTGTGTGTGTGGTGTGTGTGTGTGTGTGTGTGTGTGTGTGTGTGTGTGTGATACGTAGTGTGCGATTAAAATCCCCCCACCCCCTCCTCTCAAGAAGGCCGAGGCTGAAATACTGGGGACATTTCAACTGATCTTGTTGTCTTAATTCCTTTGTACTTGTGTGTGTGTGTGTGTGTGTGTGTGTGTGTGTGTGTGTGTGTGTGTGTGTGTGTGTGTGTGTGTGTGTGTGTGTGTGTGTGTGTGTGTGTGGCGACGGAACAATTTCCGCTGGTATTCTGCAACTCAACTAAGCATAACGAAGGAGCTATAGGTGACTGCTTTATAAACATCCGGCGCGAGATGTTAGCTTGTACCGAATCAATAAAGTCCACGGTCCGTAACGACTTTCGGACAATTTTCATATGTATGTCAGGTCATATTCCCTGAACACTGTGCAACAGTAATGAACGACAAGATTATTCTATGTGCATATAATTATCAAGATCATTTCTATGACTGCGGTCGTGGGACCGTTTTGTTCTTTCCAGAGGGAGTGACGAGTGTGTGTGAATTGGGAACAGCTGTAAGACGCTATCATGTGGGACATTTTCAATGACATTATTATATCGACTTTACGTCAGTTTCCGTCGTTTGTTCAGCAGGTGATAATTGAGCGTTCATCGCCCAAACCGTAAAACGGTAGAGATACTGGAGGAGATAAGAATATATATGTTATTACACATAGCCTTGTGTGGATGTGACAAGGAATTTAGATGATGCGATCTTTTCCGCTATACATCCCCGTTTGATGTGGTTTACCGCAGGCAATCGTCCTCATCAGCATCACCATGGGTTCTATATAAAGTACACGTCTGTACGGCCACGGTTTTCAAGATTAGTCATAAATCACGCCTATAAAAATCGTTTTCAATATTGTTACGCGTGTATATAGATATATAATTATCCTAAAGGCCAGTTTCCAAAGTGTGCCCTTCTCGTTGCACGTGCAGACAAATCTCTTGGAGAGGGTCAGTTGCACGCTTTTCATACAGGTGATGGAGAGACGTAGCCTATGTAGAGCATTAAGACGTCGTCATTTATTAAGAAATGTTTTCTGTTCTGTTCTGTTCTGTTCCGCCCCCCCCCCCCCCTCCTCTCTCTCTGCAGGCACGTTTACAACACAGGTACTCGTGGTGTTACAATTTTTTCTCTGGAGTAGCAGAGAGAGAGAGAGAGAGAGAGAGAGAGAGAGAGAGAGAGAGAGAGAGAGACAGACAGACAGACAGACAGACAGACAGACAGACAGACAGACAGACAGACAGTGAGCGGGTCTGTGTGTGTGTGTGTGTGTGTGTGTGTGTGTGTGTGTGTGTGTGTGTGTGTGTGTTGTGCGTATGGCTCAAAATGACTAAGCAAAGAAACAAGAACTGAAAAGAAACAATAATTGGCGAAGAAGTGTTGTTATTAGAACACCATCACCGTCATTCTCCAAGTTTCAGGTACTTTCTGTCACGTGTGTGTGTGTGTGTGTGTGTGTGTGTGTGTGTGTGTGTGTGTGTGTGTGTGTGTGTGTGTGTGTGTGTGTGTGTGTTTGTGTGTGAGTTAGGGATGTGTGGATTTGCCGGTGTGCGATGATTACAAACACACGATTTGGAGTTTTTGTGTCGATTTTTTGGTGATCATGTAAAGCGCGGTGTGCTCACCTGGTAAATTACCGCGCTATAGAAATGACCGCTATTATTATTAACAATCGAAGGTTTCGACGGGAATTTTTTATCTTGCTAACCATGCACCTGTTCATTTAGGCTAATTCTCATTTACTCTTTATTCAGTTTAATAGTTGCTGTTTTACATTAAACTATGTTATTTACATGGGTTTCGAGGAGTGTTTCACTAACTTAAAGCAATACCTGGCTCCTTTGCAACGGTCGGGGCGCTAGCTGAATCTACAGTACGAAGTCAGCGCCAGACATACCCAGTCAAAAGACTTTAATTATCCCTCACAGGGCAGTTCAACTTATCTAATATAAGGTTCGTTAATTTAAAAACATGTAAAAGGAACGACAATGAAATTGAAGAGAAATTAAAACCCTGGCTCCTGAACAATTTGACGCGCGCTTTCATTTGGTGGAAAAGCTGATGGGCGATTTTAGCCGACTATGAATCACTCATGGACAAACCATTTCTAACAGACCACACCAACATGTAACACTCTGTGCCGTTAAATACGATACATTTCACAGCAAGAAATATCAATAATAATAATAAACAAGACGAGCAAATATTCAATTTAATTGTATACCAAAATGAAATGAAATCAAAACCAGAATCAGAATCAAAATAACAATAATAAAACGACGATCTACTCATTAATTTCATAGAAAAATGGAAACCGAAACATGAGTAAAACAAATCAAAAATATGTATACTATATTTTACAAAATTCTCAAAAATATATGTATACTATATTTTACAAAATTCACAACAAAATGAACACTCAAAGATGAGCAAATGTGTAATGGACTCACAAATAAAATGGGGGAGGGGGGAAATAGAGCAATAAATGAAACAAACAAGGTCGACTAGATCTAACTTCATAGCAAAATGACAAACACGAGCAAACGTTCCCCCGACTCACTCTCCCTAAAAACTTTTGGCTTTTATGTTGCTTAACGTCCACGGAGGCGGGATGACCTATTAGGGACGGGGACAGAGTGGGAAAGGGGCCAGGGTGATTGGCTCGACCGCGGAAACCGCCCGAAAAAGACCGGAGAGACCGTGGACCGCCGCCAGAACAATGGAAGTGTTAAGGCGGTGTCCCCTCGCCATTGCCCAGCGACTTGTGCACTGCGCAATTGCTCTTTCAACTGCTGTGCTGGACAGAGTCACTAAGACAATGTCCGTTGCACCGCTGTTGACGAACAACTTGGACAACTCAAAGCAAAAGACGTCCAACTTGCTCAGCCCAACTCCACCTCCCTACTCATGATCTCTTCTGGGCAAAAGTGAGGGTCCAGCTCCACCTCCCTCCTCTAAGATCTCTTGATCTTTTGATCTCGCCTGTAACCCTGTTCCCTAAAAAAAGATCCCTCCCCTTAAATAGGGCCATTAACTGGGTTCCGGTAAAGAAGTTCCCTGCTCCTACACAAAGTGCGGAAACTCGCGTTGAAATACATATTGTCAAAGAGAATCCAGTATGGACAAGGCATAATAGTAGTAATAATTTCCATCAGGAAGACTCCTTCCTTCCGGTCTGCTCTCAATACGCTCTGTGTGTGTGTGTGTGTGTGTGTGTGTGTGTGTGTGTGTGTGTGTGTGTGTGTGTGTGTGTGTGTGTGTGTGTGTTGGTGCAAATTAACGTATTGTGCATCTTACGGTACGTGTACGTGCGTGCGTGCGTGCGTGCGTGCGTGCGTGTGTGTGTGTGTGTGTGTGTGTGTGTGTGTGTGTGTGTGTGTGTGTGTGTGTGTCCGTGCGTGTGTCCGTATGCAAATTAACCTATTGTGCATCTTACTGTGTGCGTATGTAAAACTATGCTTTTTCCCAGTGCTCTGCGAACATATTCTCGCGTGGACCTTTCAACAACAACAACAACAATGCGCATTATAAATTCATTCATTCGTTCAAGCGCCAGTCCACTAAAAAATGCTTTGCGTGTAATTTTCCTTGCGATAAGTATCGACGCATTTGAATTTAATGGTCCTGGAAAACGTCATATTAATAGAAGGAAAACACGGCTTCCATTGTGACCGTTTGAACACAACTGTAACATTGGAAATAGGCATAGCTAAACACAGCTTATATCATCATGTGAGGTGTGAAAAGTATTGCTTACATTGTTGCCTTGAAAACTGATGCCAACCCCAATGTTTTCAGTGAACACCGATTAAAAACAATATTCTGTAGTTCACTTTGACTATGTACTATGGAAACCATGCAAAAACACCAGCGTGCCCCCCTCCCCCCCCCCCCCCCCCCCCCCCAGGCCAGCTAGTTTCAACATAGATCAGCCCACCTGTCAGTTCCTAACTCAGCAGCTCATCGTTCATTACCTGTGATAACAAGTACAATCAAAAATAAGCAAAATAAGGTCTAATCGCCAAATTCCACTCAAAAGCATCGCTCCTTAAAAGAAACAACAGCAACTGGCTGTGGTTTTAGTGTCACTGACTCCTCCTACTTCTTTTGTGTCCTCCCCTGGACTCCAAAACCCGGGTGCCCGCCCTCTGCAGCAACCCGTTTGAAGCGCCACGCTCTGGGCGCTTTCATCCGATAACCGCCGGGTCACGTGACACAGCTATCCCCACTGTTGTTCGATCGAAGCGGCTGGCACAGAAACGAGACATGTCGGTTAAATAAAGCATGAATAGTTAATGACCACTCGCAGACAGTCTCCAGGAAGGAGTTCTGTGACACGTGCCCTTCGTGTTGCATTTCTGTTTTTCTACGACACGGGAACTTTTCACTTGCTCTATGCCTCACAGGTCTACGCGTGCCATTTCAATTTTTTAAGCGGCGGTCTGTGTAGGGCGAACCTGAACCCAGATTAGCTGCTTTCCTTCCATTGATCAAAGAAAGTGCTTCGGTGATAAAAATGGAGGGGAGGAGGAAGGCATGTCCTCGCGCGCGCGCGCGCGCGCGCGCGCGCGAGAGAGAGAGAGAGAGAGAGAGAGAGAGAGAGAGAGAGAGAGAGAGAGAGAGAGAGAGAGAGAGAGAGAGAGAGATGCACGGTGTCTCAGTAGCTCGTGCAGTCAACGAAGATGTTTTCCTAGGTGGGGAATTCACTTGGTTGTGATAACGCTTTTCACGCTGCAGGTCAATGGTTTTGTCCACGTTCCTCACCTGTCCTCCCAAAACCATCTCTAATTCTTCTGGAAAGTATCGGCTCATTACAATTATACTTCTAAACAATCAGTACCCCGCAGAGTGCTTGCATGTCAGCCGCAGAACATGAATCGCCGAAACATGTCTGTGCCAATAACTCTAGTTCACACTGGGGTTGTTTCAGCAAAGAGAAACCCGGTAACTCCTTATCCACTACACACCCAACGTTAACTCTTTATCCACTACACACCCAACGTTAACTCTTTAACGTTAAAAAGTTTAGTTTCAAAATCATCTGTGATAAAATTAGAAGTTTGTTCTGTGATCAACAAATGCTGCTTAAGGTCCACTTTGTTATGAAAGACCCCGACCATGCCCTTTATGGGGAGTTCGAACGCCTGACCCATGGACGTCGTTTCTGCTCCCTGGTATGCAAAAAACAACAGGAGAGGGAACTCGCTTGTCCCCACAGCAGCGCGACTCCCCAACAGGGCATGATCAGCCCTCTGTGCCAGCTGATCTGTTATGCATACTGTATCTAGGTTGTATTGTTTGAATGTGTGGTGGTTGTGTGACTAGGTTTGGGTAGTGTGTATGTGTCTAGTTGATGGCTGAGTGTATCTCGTTGAGTAGAATTAATATGGGTGTGTGTGTGTGTGTGTGTGTGTGTGTGTGTGTGTGTGTGTGTGTGTGTGTGTGTGTGTGTGTGTGTGTGTGTGTAGCTATGTGCTGGTGTGACATGAGTACCCACCCGTTTATAATTTATGTGATATTTTATATTTGTATTATGGATTTTTGTCCAGTATAACTTGTTTATGATTGTCGTAAACGTGTTTTGGCGTTCCTTTTACATGTTTTTAAATTAACGAACCTTATATTAGATAAGTTGAACTGCCCTGTGAGGGATAATTAAAAGTCTTTTGACTGGGTATGTCTGGCGCTGACTTCGTGCTGTAGATTCAGCCTAAGGTTGATTTATTTTATTTTATTTTTTAATTAAATTAATTCGATTTTGCCTTCCTTGACGGAAGAAAGAAATCTTTACTGTGTTTGACAGGGCTGATGGCGCCATCACATAACAACACTATAGTATATGGATGGAAACCGCAGGACAAGTGGAGATGCCGGAAAGCGGTGCTCGGAGTGTGGTCAAAACCAAGCGGTGCTCAAAGCCAAACGGTGTGGTCCAGTCATCTTTTTCAACAAGCGACAGTCTAAACCTAATCGATTACGACAGCTTATCAGCTGGCGAGGCCGCAGAAGCGGAGAAACATGAACTGCTGAGCCAGACGAGGACGACTACAAAACAGCTTAGTCCATGGGCCAGGTACCGAAACCCCCCCCCCTCCCCCCCCACCCGGAATTTTTGGAGACAATGATTTTTGGGATAGCTCAGTATGTGTATTTTCAATATCTGCTTGTCTGCAAGATGAACTACTCTGCTTTTAGGGATTATTTGAGATGGTACATAGCAGCTTAATTGTATGTATTAAAATGGGCGTGTCACCTACAAATCCCAAACAACAGGCAGCTATACCATTCTCTGGACACACAACAATACTGTACATGCTGGTATCAATGGATAGCACTGCTCTTGCGGCTGCTGTTGTCTTACCCAGGTATGGTGGCTGAATTACGCGTGTGGGATTAATGAAGATTAAAAAAGAAAAAATGTCACTTGCATAATTTGTACAATGCTCGTGTAAAAATAATGAACAAAAGTGCTTCATTTACCACCAGATGTATCATGGCGACTAAGTGAGTCACAGAGAATGTTTGATTAACACCTGCCTTAATGTATGACGTCACGGAATAGAATATACTCAAGTTCAAAAGTTAAGCAACCTCTTACAAAATTGCACATATGTTCAAACGTCAATAAACTACTTCCACAAAACTGCTGCAGGTGCTGGCTTATTCACTGGTCTACCTCCATTTAACCTTGAAATCAGTTTCACAGTACTCTATACCCCATGGAAGATAGGCAAGAAACATGCCCGATGTATGTAAAACTTACCAGTTTTGCCTTTGTTATGTCTCAGTAAAAAACAGTTTAGGAGCCTGATGCCACCGGATCGCATCTCTAGTTTGGCTTAATTCAACATGCAACTGCTGGACAGTTTCATGTATCAGCTTGCACTCAGCAGGCTCTTTGCTATTATGCCAAGAATACAGATGAACAGTTAGGAAATGTCAAAGATATTCACCAAAGTGATTATCCACATTGTCAATGATTTGACTTACCAGTTTTGCCATTACTGACTTTCTGAAATTGTTATCTGGCAAGTACCAAAGCCTGTGCCACAGAAGGTTGCCAAACCTGAATGTCCCTTACTTTGAGCGACACTGAATACATGTCCAGCTTAGACATATATGTCAGCCTCAAACCTGAAGCCATGAAGATTCTCAAGCTTGATACTTAAATGATAGTAATTTTCCTTTCGGGCTAGTCCACCTGGATTTCAGCCAGGTCTTGCGGCATGAAGAAACAGTCTGTCCAGTTTACCTCCCGCTTTTCCATTCACAGTATGCACGCCATGATCATCTGCTCGAGAAATGGTTTTAGTTGCCTTAACTGCGGAATAGCAAGAGTGCTTGAAAGCTGGCCCTTTCGATGTGCATTATCAATGTATCTCTGCATGGTGGCATGGTGACTGTTCAACAAGGATAAGGTGTGCTGACACATTTTGTTGACATCTATCACTTATTTACTTCTACAGAGAAGATGCGTGGAATGTTCCAGTTTCACAATTTTTTGCTTGACATGGTAATCTCTTTAAACGATTCTGCCCAAAACATACTGAACGATGTACTGAAAATAATTTTTATATGGTCTTGTTGGAAGCTTGCTCTTCAATGGTTTAGTGTCTTTGATGGTTTCCTGGTGGCTGTCTTTTCTCTAGTGTAATCTCTCCGACATGTGGCGTGGTAATGTGCTTCTCGAGAAGCCATGTCAGTATCTTGCACCTTCAAATGGATGTGCTGATCTTGATTTCTTTTGGTTGCTTCTTTGGCAGAATCCTCAGCTGTTTTTGCCATACATTTGACTAATGTTTTCAACATGTTGTTTCCTTGTATTCAAGTCTTTTCACAAACTGGGCAACAGCTAGCACTGGTGTTGCTGACGGATTTGCTGTTGTCGCTTTCGGGAGGATCTTACATCACTCCCTTCCGATGGGTTCTTTTGTATCAAAATAATTCTGCAGTCGTTCATAAGGTAGCACAATGTGTGATTCCCATGCAGATTCGATATATGCTCATATATTTCATCCACCATATCAGGACTGGACCATTGCACATGTTTAAGTTATTTTGTTCTTGGATTTGTATGCCTTGTCACTTCACACAAATCACAATCACAGTTTCTTACGAGCAAAAAGCTGGCTCACTGTTCTACACAGAACACAATCAATAGCAAACATCCCAGCCAAAACAGTCAATAATTAGCACATATCACTATCTACAACTGCAAAAGATACTTCCAGACAGATTCCCTGTAACGCATTCAGTACAAAATTAAAGAACACTTGATCAGATCACAAGTATGTCTAAATCACCTTTTTGAGGCACAGTAACACATGTTTTGGTGCCTATTTATATTCTGCAGGCACTCAACATGAGAACCTGCTTAAATCAGTTGACTATGAGCACTGTGACCTATTTTATTTCAGCCAAGACTAAGGCAGTTGAAAAGTATGGACAGGATTTGGAAAAAGTGAAGGTGAATGGACCGGAGAAGCGGAAAATAGGACAAGGAAGAAATTATGGCACTGACTAAGCATACTTAGCTATATTCTGACCTACTCCGTGCTATTAAGGGAAAACATTCGTCAGCTCTAGGTTTTTAACAGAGGGGACCTTAATATTTCTGCGTCCGCAGTGCCCAATAACAAGGATACATATAGGACAAAGAGAAACGGAAAGCTAGAACATATTAAACTGTTCAAATAAAACAATATATGGAAATGGCCTTTTTTGTCATAATAAATGAGTTGCTAAGAGACAAGGTCATCGCAATTTGGAATTTCACATAGTGCATTTATTAGAACCAGCACCACAAACACAAACAGCAACAGCTCACTTGCAGACAACCTGAACTGTGTACTTTGATGGTCAAGGTACCCAGAAATTACCATGTGGTAAAATCCCCCCCCCCCCCCCCCCGGGGGGGGGGGGTATAGGCTGGGCCATGGTCTAGCTGGGCTTCTACAGGGCTGCAGCTGTGCTGTTTCGCGCATCCAGTGTCTGTGATGTAAAAGCGGCAGCCTCCCACACTTTCCCTGTGCCTGTTGTCCGAGCATCGCTTTCCGGCACCCTCCTCCAAAGGAAGGATGTCGTAAACCAGTGCTTGGAATTTGGTCTAGGACATGACAGAACAACACCTGCTGCGTGGGACCCAGTTTCTGACATAACACGACATCGTCTTGCTGTGTGGGACTACGAGTCTGGCGTGACGGAACACCGTTGTATGGCATCATAATATGTTATCGTTTATGGGTCCTGACGAGGACCCAGCCTTGTATTGGACCCAGAATCTAAAGGTGACAAAACATCACCTTGCTGTGTGGGACCCAGAGTAAGTAAACATGGTGCTTAACGTCCACAGAAACCATAAGGCTTATTAGGGACGGGGAGAAGGGGGGGAAGGGGGGGAAGGGGGCATGGAGGTGGGGGGAGAGGGAGACTATATACCTATCGCTACACTGTCACCACCAGAATGATTCCTGCATTAAGATGGGCAGCGATGAGAGCCATTTTAATGTTTCAGTAGGAAGTGATGGACAAAGTCACAAGACAGTGTCCACAACCACAACCTTTTTTGATGAGAAAGGAGAGCCGAAGCGGTATCGAACCGAGGTCCTTCCGCTTACCAGCCTAACGCCTTACCGCTAGGCCACACCGGCTCACGGACCCAGAGCCTGAGGTGACAAATTTATAGCTCCGTCCTGTGGGAACCAGTCTGATGTGACAGCATACCGTCTTTCTGCGCAGTCTGACATGAGAGAACATCGTCTTGTGTGAAACCTAACGTGAGAAAACACACTGTTTTGGCGCAGACTGGCGCAACGAATGACGGGCTCGCCTTCATCTTTTATTGGTTGAAGAGAACGTTCACTCCCAAGCAGGCTAAAGTTTGCATGTGTTTTCCCAGCTACTCCAGTTTCCAAGGTCCTGTATCAGCGTAAATCGAGAAAGGAGTGTAAAAGCAAATGATAAAAGCTCATTCAGGTTAGCATTGAATATTTCGGTTACAGTTCTCTCTAAATTCATTTTCATTGCGAAATTAATGTTATAACAGTGTTATATTTTCTCTGTCATTCATGTGACTGAAAATAGGAAAGCCATGAAAGATTTTATCGTTTAAAAAATCAGGTTTGAGGGTTTTGGGGTTGGGGGGTGGGGGGTGGGGGGGAGTTCGTGGCTGTCACTGTCAATGGCTACCGATGAAAGTCTCAAAACAAATGTCAGATTTTCTCCAAACGTGGCAATTTTCCACGACGTGACTTAATGTTGATGAAGCACGGCTTGTAGTGCTGTTCTAGCAGCTAGCTGTTGGATGGCCAACAACGGTCATCTTCAGCAGAAATTGACAAATTTTGGTGGACTCTCTCTCTCCTTCATGTTAATGCGATAGGAAAAAAAATTGTTAAGTGCATCAGCTGGACTTTTTCACCACACTGTTATGGACTTTGTCTGAAGCAATAAAGAATCAACGTGTCAAAGTTTTCTTCCGTTCATTCGTTCTCTCTGTGTTCAATAGCATTTCATTCATTCGTACAATCGTAGTTTGTCGAGCTTCATGCCTGTTCATATCAGGTTTTCAACTCTAGTCAGGTTGCTTATATATATAAACAAAAATTATAAATGGAACAAGTATATATATAAATGGCGTGAATTTTTTTTTTAAATATAAAAAGTGTGCGCTTATTATAGTCAGGTCCGACGATTAAAGTAAACACATCATGCGGAACATTTTCAGATCTAGATCACTATTAATTTTCAACATCTGATGAAGTAAATGTTCTGTGCAAAAGAGAAAGCAATGCAAGTCATAAACGTACTCTTAACTACATGCTGTACAAAACTAACATTAACTGAGACGCACATTGATGACAACATGGTCAGATTGACAAACTATTATTAATGATTTGATTTTAGCAGTCCATATTTGCAGTTGTTTATGCGTGTTGTTGTCAGTGACTGTGTAAGGTGTTTGCGTGGGAATGCAAAGGGAAGGGCTGTGTTGAAAGTCCAGTTGCCGAAAATTGTACTCTCAGGAATTCTGCCTGTGTATTGATGGTGGAGGTAATTAAGCCAAGTCGCGAACTGGACACACGACGCGACTCTGGAGTAAGTGGTTGCTGGTTCAAATCTTGGCCCAGGAAGATCTAAACACATATAGGTTAAAGGGAACGCTAATTTTGATGTGACAATACCAAAAATGTGCGCATTTTCGAGGAAGCCCGTTTTTAAAAGCGACAAAACAACAGTTAAACAACGGTTATACGCCACAACCGGAAAAGTATATTTTCAGTTATCACCGTTTAACCGTTGTTTAACTGTTGTTTTGTCGCTTCCAGAAAGGGGCTTACCAAGAAAAATCAACACACGTTTTGTATTGTCCTGATCCTATTATTAAATTAGCGTTCCATTTAACCGTTCGCGTGTTTGGATTTTGTTTTACAATGCTAGCGGTAATCCTTGTTTTACAACGCTAGCGGTGATCCTTGTTTTACAACGCTAGCGGTTATCCTTGTTTTACAACGCTACCAGTCTAACGCTAGCAGTCATCCTTGTTTCAGATTTTTTTCTCCCCCGGTCCGGGAAGTGTTCCCCCACCAACACGCACACGCCACTTTAGAAATATGTCTGAAGATGACTGAGTGAAAATGAGGTTGAATGGACCACGAAGGGAGAAATTAGACAGACATTTATATTTTGGAAAGCAGCTTAGGTAAATGGACATAGGAGAAAAGACCCCCACCCCCTTTCGAAAATCAGAAGTAAGAAAGCTATGACAGAGTTAACTGTTTGCTTTATCAAACCACACAATTCTCACTATTGCCTTATTGGTGTACATCCCACACCTGACTACATGATGTACATCCCACACTTTGTTGTCTTACATCATTGCTTGTTTTATCTGTAATCGTATTGACAGCGGACACTTTACTGTTTTCTCTATTATTGTAAACTTTGTTGCTACTATTATTAGATTTTTAAAACATTTTATTGCTAGAAGGTTTTACATTCATCTGACATTTTATTGTTTTGTCTAAAAATAAGCCTGCATCCGACGCCGTAGACTGTTTTATGTGATGGCTAATTACCGACGTTGGACACTATGTAACTGCTTTTTGTCACACCCAGAGTGTAGTCTACGGTGGTCTGGTGCACAGAGTAGTGCAAAGAACAACTGATAATCCCACTTGTTGGCTGTGTGTTTCGTTGGCAAGTGATTCGTTAAATCGCAGTTGGTTAACACTTTGTTGGTAGGTGGCTGATTAGCTGAAGCGCTGGTTGCTAAATTTACAAGAAAATGCCTACTGTTTATCCTAAACTAGCAGTCAAATTAGTTCGCCTGATCCTTACATCTCAATAAATCTGTCAAATGAACTTCAATTCATCATCAGTTCGGACACTTGTAACCCTTTTGCAAGATTTAGGATTAGTTGATGAAACACAAATACGGCTTTGATTACTGACTTCACAAATATCGTTTACAAGTGAAAAATCACTGTGTTCCGACGCAAAAATCACTGTGTTCCGACGCAAATATCGCAGATTATTGAAGTGGGAACCACTTCAATAATCTGCGATATTTGCGTCGTAACACAAATGGGGGAGGCAAAAAAGAAAGTGACGTTTTCAAGGAAAGCATGATTAATTTGGACGTGAAATCAGCACTTGTATGACTTATAATAATAATCAGTAACGGTCATTTCCATAGCGCTGTATCTCACCGACAAGAGTGAGCACACCGCGCTTCACAAAATCATCAAAACTGTATACATAAAACCTAAAAAAATAATACACAAGCATAGTATTGTAGCCCTCTTACACCACACGCGCGCGCTCACAGAAAAAAATTAATGTAACGGTGATGGGGGAGGGGGAGCGGGGTGGGTGGGTGGGGGAGACAAAAGGAAGAAGACAGAATCTGAAATCACTTGTGCTATTGTTTGTAGCTAAATGCTGTTTTAACGCAGTTTTTTGCTAGAAGATGGATGTCAAAAGGGGGTGAATCCCACTGCTTTGGAGCGAAGGAAAAGAAAGTGTTGGCCAAAGTTTTTAGCTTTAACATGGGCCTCGGGCTTGATCGGAGTTCCAAAGAACTGCCGAGAAGCAGTGTACTGTGTAGGGCCCATAAAAGAACACAGTCATGTTTGATGTCACTAAGTATATAACAGTACAAGAAATGGGTATTAATTTGCAGACTGGCAGTGCAATTGATATTTTAATCTTTTCTTTCTTTCTTTTATATAGATATATGACAAACAGAGAAAGATAATGCTTCTCATAAGATCCCACAAGAAATTTATGCTTATCAAGCTTTCGCCTCTTTGAGGATTCATCAAGAGTAAAATGTAAATAAAACCAGGCTCAAAGAAGTTCACACACAAAACTACAAAAGCCTATTCAAAAAGTTGTTTTGTTTAAAAAAAACTAAAATCGTAACATTTGTTAAGGTGAACAACAAATGTGTGTGTGTGTGTGTGTGTGTGTGTGTGTGTGTGTGTGTGTGTGTGTGTGTGTGTGTGTGTGTGTGTTCGTGTGTAACATTAAGGTCCAACTGTAGATCTGTTTGTGTCTTCTTTTTTCTTACTTTATTATTTTTGCGGCTTCATCTGCGCGAAAAGGCGCACTCAAATGATGATGGGCAGAAGTCTGCATGCGATTCAAAGTTTTTTTTTTTTTTTTGTTTTTCCCTAATCTACAAGAAAACAAAAACAAAACAAAAAAACATTGTGTTAGCTATTTATTACTAATGAATAGCTAACACAGTGGGTTTTCCTCGTGGTTTGCCGCAAAATAAAACACTCGTTGTGTAAATGTTGTCGCAGTCGGCTCGTCAGGACTAGGTGTCTACGACAAAACTTACACAAATAGTGTGTTTTTATTTTTCAGTAAACCACTCCAACCCTTGTGACTTTACTACTTTAACCGAGAATATAGATCTGTACATCTTACTGCTTTATGTCTACCTACTTCGGACACTTCGCTGGGTTCTGTTGTTTTATCTAAATCAGACTCCTTACCGCTTTAATCTATAAATGTCTACATCGGCGTCTGACATTTTGTTGCCTCTATATCATCTACATCGCACACTTTGATCTATGATTATACCTGCCATATCCAAGTGACTAAGTCTGTTGTTCTGTGTGAGGTTACACCCGTATCTCACACCAAAAACTCCGTTGCTCTGTGAGGTTATACCTGTATATCACACCATACAGTCTAGTTACTACGTATGTTGCTCCATATGAGGTTATACAGGTCTGTATCTCACGCCATGCATTCTAGTCTCCGTTGCTCTGTGTATGATTATACAATCTGTATTTCACACTTTAAATTGTATTGTGCGCGATTAACTTGTTTTTAGCTATAAACGTAATTTGTTTAAACTCTCTCTCTCTTTTTCTTCTTTCTTTCTTTACGTTCAATTATCATACGTTTACTTTAATTTGAATTTTATTCAGTTACATGTTACATTGATGATGTAGGTTTCAAAGCAAAATTTTCTTTTAAAAGTATTATTTTAACACATCAAACAAGGGAGTTAATTACCGCTCCAAAAACGTCACACAAACAACAACAATGAACAAAGACCAGAGTTGCCGTCAATAACTGTCTCACTGGCATGCGAATAAATGCAAGGTACATCCTCAGAGGTTAAATACCTGCATCTCACACTCTTCTGCTTACTAACTCTCTGTTGCTCCATGTATGTTTATAGATGCATCTCACAATTGACGTCGTTATTAACTCTGCTGCTCAATACATTTTACATGTATACCTGAATCAGTTTTTACACTCTAAGATCAAGTTACTGTCTTCACTGCTCCATATACCTATTTTTCACAATTGTGCATATCACGCATCATTGTCCATACAACATTAATATTTAGTCTACTTTTCAGTACACGTCATTATAATTATGCAACATACGTTCAGTCAATAATGGACCTTTGCGATTTAACTGAAGTCATTGGTCACCAGTATAACTCGAATAAATGCACAGATACGGTATTTAAATTTGGTCTTTGATGTCAAAGTAACCTTGACGTTGTAGTGCGACACCCGCTTTCGATGTCGCATCAAGGCACATTACACTTGACATAGCTTCAGGTAGTCAGCTCGTTCTGATTCTGAAAAGTGAACTATGGCATAGTTAGTAGTAACTCTGATTCTGAAATGTTAAAGTTCTATACAGAGTAAACTCAGTGTGTATTTGTGTGTGCATGCAAGTGCGCGTCTGTCTGTCTGTCTGTCTCTCTCCCTTTTCTCTGTGTGTGTGTGTGTGTGTGTGTGTGTGTGTGTGTGTGTGTGTGTGTGTGTGTGTGTGTGTGTGTGTGTGTGTGCGTGCGTGCACGCGCGTAATGGTAAGCAGCAATACTCCATCAAAAAATTATTTCTTAATTACAAGCAGTTATATATTTATGACAAGATTCCTCCTTCAGTATTATTCACGTCATTAACCGATGAAGAAGAACTATAAATTATATAATAATAACAAAATTGAAGACTGTGACAATCACTATCATATTCCATCATACAAATGTATTTTCACAATAACGTAATAATCACCAACTGCCGATAATATTGATTAATAATCAGAAGAAGAAAAAATAATTATAATAACGACGACAAATGTGACCATCATCAAATCATATCTTTAGCAATAACGTAATAAATTATGACAGTCGTAATAATACAAGAAAATACTCCGGGGTTTTATGAAATCTTTGATTTTGCATAATGCACAGTAAGTTAAGAGATACTACCTCTGTGCAGCAATCAACTAACTGTATGTCAGTCCTTGCAAATGCAATCCCGAACTGACCCCAGGCGGTTGGCACGATCTTAAAATCCAAGGACTAACTTGCAAAATCAACAATAAAGGAGGAAAAGTGAGGGGTGTGATGTATGGAAACTGAAAGGCTGCATGCCATCAAATATCTGTCTAATCGCCTTATTTTATATTTATTAACCGCTGGCAATATCTTTTTGACTCTTCTTATCATTACTTTCATGTCTTGAACCTGGACAATTTAGAACGGAGGAACAGCAATTTTCCTCGGCAATTGTTGGCGGCAAACAGGACTGAATGAGGTTTTGCCATTGTGTGCCGACAGACGCTGGTGTCTAATTTAGCACGTGTAACTGTATGAGGTTCACGTGGCGAGTGCAGCACCAGCTTAACGTGAACAATGGGTGGCGACACTGTCTTTCTCAGCAACGAACTTCGCCGGCAGCTTAAGTTACAGTCATAGTTCTTTTTATTTATTATTTATTTATTTTTTTATTAAAATATTCAGGTTGTGATTTGGCCTTTTACTTCAAGTACATTCTAAACTTTAGCTACGAAGCTGTGCGTAGTAGAATTATTATTTCCATACCCATACATTATTTAGTTTGAAATGTTACGTTCATCGATAATCGTAAACAGTTGTAGTTTTTTAATTAAAGGGGGGCCGGGGTCGCAGGCAGGATGTGTATAACAAATATTCCAGATAAAAACAACAACAAAACAAGACGTCTGACGACAAAGAAAAACGACAGTAAAG
Organism: Alviniconcha strummeri; assembly: GCA_963584105.1. Lineage (NCBI taxonomy): Eukaryota > Metazoa > Mollusca > Gastropoda > Provannidae > Alviniconcha > Alviniconcha strummeri. The sequence continues at coordinate 14,790,062 of OY757544.1, forward strand.
CAGCTGACATCCATTACAATCATGCACCATTAAAAAGAACAGAGAAAAACTGACAGTACGATGCCTCTCATTAACGTCGACCCAACGACTGACCTTCCGTTCTTGGTGACGATCATCTCATTGGTGAACTCTTTAAATTTGGTCCACAGGTCGCGGTCCTCCAGACGCACGGTGATGTGTCGCTCCGTGGGGTCGCCCTTCTCGCTGCCCGCCAGCATCTCCGTGTCCACGGCGTTCAGCAGGTGGTGAACGTCGTTCCCTGTTGTCACCGCCGGCGTCGTGCCAGACGACGACGACGATGACTTCATATTTCCGCTACTGCTATCCGGGCTCCTGTTGCCGTTGCAGCGCTCTGCGGCGCTGGGGTGGTGCAGGCTGGGAGGGGCCGAGTCAAACATGGGGGGCACTAGCGGGGTCTCTTCACGCTTCAGCGGCCCGTCCCGGCCGGGCAGCTTGTCGTAGGGCAAGAGATCCGTTGCGACACTTGCAGGACTCGGGCGCTTATGGGGGTCTATGATTCGCGGAGGAATCGCACTGAAGATTCCCTCTAGTTCCAGAAAATTCTGAGGGCCCTCACTTCTTTTGTTGTTATGGTCCATTTAGGCACACGTCATTGCAGGAGGCTCACGTGAGTGTATTCTTTGGATGAAACAACAACAAACGCCAGTTACAGCATTCTGCTAGTTTTGAATGGAACGCAGAGCACTTTTACGAGTATCCCACACTATACAGTGTGTTGGCCTGTCTTCAGCCTGTGTTAACGTAACTTAATAAGCCGAGCTGATCACTGTTGATAGGTGTGGCTTTCGATGCCCAGAGCAGCACAATATTCCCGACGAACTGCAGACGGATAGCGGCGGCGAGAGTACTCTGGCAGCATGAAAGGCACGGGCCACACGTTTCTCGATGCCACAGTGTCGCAACACAAATCTCGATTTCTTCTTCTTCGCCGTCTGCTTATGTTTTGGGGTTTTTTCCCACCCCCTTTTTTTACGCTGTCTTTCTCTCTTCCTTTGACGACCCGAGCAGTTGTCAGTGTGGCCGGGTAAACCAGTGCTGGCGGGGTAGGGGGGCGCTGTGTGTGGTTTCTTCACCTGAGTGTGGAAGCTAGCACGTCACTGGGGTGAGGAGCGCACGTCTCGATTCCAGCCTGGCTGTGTGCTGTCTGGCGCAGTGTCCTGTCACTCTCTCTTCCGTCGCTTGCAGCACTGTAGTCTCAGTGTGTCAGTATCCTCCCTGCCGCCTCGGGCCTGGCTAGCACAGCGCTCCGCTAAATGGCCCGTTCAATCACTTCCAGTTTGTTGACAAACTTCGAACGCCTCTGTCGATGAACCATCAGTACTCGTTCGTAGAGCCTTCCTCTGTGACAATCACGCGCAGCGCCGACACCAGCCAATCAAACCGTGGTTTCCTTCACAGGGCGCGAAGGGGGCGGAGTTGTGTGCCAAGCTGATTGGTCGAAGGGCGGGTGCCATTTGATTTCACACGGGTAAGGTAAGGCTTTCGTCTTCTCGCGTCTTGGCGGCAACCAAGCGGGGGGGCTCTCCGCTCGACTCTGCAGATGTGACACACTGGTCAGTTTAAAAAAGAACAGAAAAAAGCGAATGAAATTCCGGACACCGGCGACCTTTCACCTGGGATGTGCTCGGAAGGGACTGACTTCGTGGCCTGTCCGTGCCATGACGGACACAGTTTTTGCCTGTCACTGGCGACGCTGGGAAGGCGAGCAGTGCAAGTGTGAACCACGCGGCGAAGGACGAGAGAGAGAGAGGGCGGGCAGGGACGTGTCCCACTCCCACCCAAACAGATCCCATGTGACAGTTTCTTTGGCCTGAATGTGCAATTACAAAAGAAGCCGGCGCTTAGAGTAGCAAGGGAAAGATACAAACGGCAAATAGGATTAGGTCAGGATTAGCTCTCACTTCAGCAGCCTACCAGCCCCTCAGCTACTTGCTACCCCCACCCCCGAATGAGGAGGAAAACATGTCAAGCAAGGAAAAGGGATTTTGACTTTACGCGAAGGAAAGATATTTCAAAGTGACGTTTTGAGTTTCAGTCCCGGCCGGAGAACCGTTACATTTTATATTTTTTTTATAACCGATCACAAAGAAAACAAGTCATGCCGATCGTATGTAGGCCTAATCATGAAACAAATTCACAGACTTTATAACTGAACTTTCCTTCATCTACATACTGTTAAGAACAACTGACCTAAGCGGTAAATTATCCACCCAACGCAATAGCGTGGACTTGAGTGATCTGCTGCAGTATAACATGACATAAAAGACACTAGTTACGAAACATTCAGCTTGTATTAAGTAACTAGTTAGTCTGGTCTGCGGCAATACTTTGACGAGTGCATAGCATTTATCTTTCTGCACAGCCAAACACACACACACACACACACACACACACACACACACACACACACACACACACACACACACACACACACACACAGCCTGGTGTGAGCCCCTCTTCGTCACATGGGCATTGTTACCTGCAACATACCTCGCTTCACCATTGTCTTCCTTTGACAACTGCTCGATCAACAAACATTGATGCGAAGAAAACGACGCTGTGGTACCCTAAAGCAGTCTTACAAACGTCTATTTACAGACCTGAAGAAAACAACAACTTTCTTTTGTTTTGCCCTAACAGGACTTTGCGACTGACTGGACATTTAAAAGCAATCATCTGTCTATGTGTTTATCTATCTGTCCGGTGGTGTGTGTGTGTGTGTGTGTGTGTGTGTGTGTGTGTGTGTGTGTGTGTGTGTGTGTGTGTGTGTGTGTGTTTCCACATAATAATGTTTGCACATCGACAACTGTAAGAAATAAATACTTCTCATAAAAATTAACCATCTCAAGAGTGATTTCTTTAACTGTGTGTTGTTCACGTGTCCCTTGAAGTTATTATTATCATCATGCTATACCTTGAAACCACACAATAGGAGTGCGGTGATAATAAACTTGGAAGATGTATGCAAGTTGCTACACACTCGTTATACTGTAATTGATGACGGCGGTAATTTACCTTCTTCTTACAGGTGAACCGAACCTAAAAGTCAGCACGGGTTCTGGCGATTGGCAATTGAACACACACACACACACACACACACACACACACACACACACACACACACACACACACACACACACACACACACAGCGGTTTTTCACTCCACTTCTAGTCCTCTTTCTTTACTGAAACTCGATGTTTGACCGTAGCCAAAACACGACGCTGAGTGCTGCCATTTTATGCCCAGTCGACTGACGTGTGTGGCAAAAGGATCCAGTACGTCACGGGCCAGTCCTTTTCTGCTTTTCGTTGGGAAAGATCAAACTGTGTGCTGCGCCTCGAGGAAGTCAAAGTCGAAGCAAAATAACTGCTCTTTTTGTATAAATTCTGACAGACCAACCAAATGAAGCATGTAGACGGAAATATTTGCACATTTTCTACGTTTTCAGGCCAGCTTGCGTCCTCAGCTCTGTTCCCCTTTAAGAAGAAGAAGAAGAAGAAGAAGAATGGTATGCTACGTTTTGCCCATTAAACAATCAGGTCGCCTCTCTCTCTCTCTCTCTCTCTCTCTCTCTCTCTCTCTCTCTCTCTCTCTCTCTCTCTCTCTCTCTCTCTCTCTCTCTCTCTTTCTCTCTGTGTCTCTGTCTGTCTCTCTCTCTCTGTCTCTCTCCCTCCCCACCTCTCTCTCTCTCTCTCTCTCTCTCTCTCTCTCTCTCTCTCTCTCTCTCTCTCTCTCTCTCTCTCTCTCGCGTGCTCTCTCTCTCTGTTTTTGTCACCGGTGGTCGAGCTGTTTGGGATGTTCGTCCAGTCAAAGATTTAAATTAGAGAAAGATTCACGCGCTTGTGGGTGCAGAAAAATAGCTGTAGAAAATGTAACACAAAGGTGCATACACTTTGCTTGGCGAGCCTGTCAATAACTAGAAGTACTGCTTTATTTTGTATCGGTGTTGTTTTGTATATCATGGACATATTTTGTCTTCTTCTTTTTTGTTTGTTGTTGTTTGTTTGTTAAATATATTTTTTGGTTATTCTTTTACCAATTTTTTTAAAATTTGTTGTGTCAGTGTGTGCCCGTTTCGGCCAGTCCGTAATGATTTATTTTGTATCAATGTTGTTTTGTCTCCTTTTGTTGTTATTATTGTTTGTTTGTTTGTTAGATAAATATTTTGGGGGTTTTCCTTTACCAAAAATACATTAATTCAGTTTATTGTGTCAGTGTGTATCCGTTTCGGCCAGTCTGTGATTTCTGTCACTCTTGAAGCATACTGACTCTTTTTTGTCCCTGTTGGTGTAGCAGTTTCTGCAAAAGAATAAATATTGTTTAAATGTAAATGCAAGTAACTGACGCAAACTAACACAGTTTGTATGTGTGTCTCTATCATCAAAAGTAGGCTTTGCTGGGTTTAATTTCTGTCATCGTCTCTCGCTTTTATTACTGACTGTCCAGGTCTGTTTCACAAACGTTCATTGACTATTATGTCGATGCATTTGTCTTAAAAACCAAGAGTGCAATGACTCGATCTGTGTCAGAGTGGGAGTTCAGCAGGAATGTTTGTTTCTTCTCCTTTTCTGAGGGGACTCCACTTGTGCAGACGGCAGAAGTCATTTGTATATTAAATCAGTATTGCTTTTCTTTGTTGGTCTCTTTGTTTGAATTTGTCCTCATTTGAGTTGGTCCCAGTGTCTGAATAAAGAACTGACTGAGATAAAACATATTAAAACATTTTTTAAAATAATTTTCTCTTTTTCGTACTGTTTTAACTTGGTTAGATTTTTATGCTAGAGGCTTCTCTCTCTCTCTCTCTCTCTCTCTCTCTCTCTCTCTCTCTCTCTCTCTCTCTCTCTCTCTCTCTCTCTCTCTCTCTCTCTCTCTCTCGTAAAAAAAATTCCTTTTTTTTCTCCCTTTTTGTTGTTGTTGTCAGTGCCATTTTACGATGCATTTTTTATTATTATATTTGAATTCTGTCTCATGCATACTTATAATTATTTAAAAGAAATGCAGAGGAAAGGATGCGAGCTCCACACTCATTTCTATATAAGCACTTCCTGACACTTCGGTATGAAAAGAACCTGCATGATGATGGCGCCAATATGAAGCTCGGTTCCTCGCTTGGGAATGGTTTTGCGGGCCGATTAATTTTCTCTAGTGGCAAGCAGATGGTCTTCGGTTCGACTCCGATCTTCTTTCTCTTCGAAAAGCTGTGACTTTATTTAAGGACACTGTCTCGAGACTTTGCTCACCTCAATTAGCATTTAAGATAGCTCACGTCGCTGCCCGTCTTACTGCAGACTGACTCTGGTGGCGACAGTGTAGCAATAGCTCCCTCTCGCTCACTTCCTGGGATGTCGGTGCCTGTCTGTAATAGGAAAATGGAACAGGCCATTGAACTAAGGTAACTAATCATGGCTCCTACATATAGGCCTAGGCCTCTTATTCCTGCTGTCTTCCTGTTGTGGATTTCCATAGGCTTCTTTGCGCGCGTGCACGCGTTCATGTGCGTGTGCATCTGTGTGTGTGTGTGGGGGGGGGGGAGGGGGTCGTTGTGAGTGTGCTAATTTTGTTGATCAGTGCTTTGCTATGGTATGCGCCTAGTGCTGTCGTGTTCCTCCAGGTCAGGAACATCATAAATGACCTTTACTACTACTACTACTACTACTACTACTACTACTACTACTACTACTACTACTACTACTACTACTACTGTTTTACCCTTCGCCCTGGAGCAGGGAGCTTCACTTCAGTGTTAGTGCAGCTCCGTCACTAAACCAACATCAAGACCGGCCTCCTGTCCTCCGCCGATTCATTAAAACGAAGCATAGCCTGGGGAGCCCTCTCAAGCTACTGTTGCTCTTGTTTGGTGGTGGTTGTTTTCATGCTGTGTTGTTCTTGTTGGTTTAAACCAAATTTATTCGTATATCGTAATCATGAACTCAACAAACAAGTACAGGAAACACAAAAGCAATATGTTTATTTGATTGTTACATATAGATGAAATGATGATAACAATTTAATAGTTTAGAGGGCAAGATGACAAATTATTGTTAAAAGTAAAAGGCAACAAAAGAAACCAAAGGCCAAAAAGAATCAACACACGTTGGTGGAGTTTTTATGTACCTTGTATTTACACGCATGCCAGGTGAGTTACCGTAGGAGACTCAGGTCTTTGTTGTTGTGTTTGTGTTATGTACATCGAGCGCTAATTAACTCCTTTGTGTGTTGATTCTGCACGAGCGCTCTGGGATTCGTTCAATCTCAGATTTTTTCAAAAGCCAAAAAGCACAACAAAAACAAAACGGGGGGGGGGGGGGGGGGGAGGCAAATAACTAACCGAATGGTTTAGTGAATGTTAGCATAATTATTGATCTGAGAGAAAGAGAGAGAAGGGGGAGGTTTAAAGCATATACTCGCTTGTATTATAAACACCTTAATTTTAAGCAGGCTTCTACAGATCAGTTTTGGTACAAATATCATGGACTATAGCAACAACAAAATCTTATTAGTTTCTAAATGTAGCTGGTCTTTTCCGAACAGAAGTGTATTGATGTTTCTTTCGTTCTCATCTATTTCTATGGGTTTATTTCAAATGCTATTATAAAGGGGACAGTGTAGTAGGGAATGCTCGGAAGTTTGTGCTGTATATCCGCATGAACATACGGTGTCACCTAACAGGTGGCGTCTGACTAAGTCATAATTTAAGTAGCTAATAGCAAGTCGAAGTCTACAATGGTTATCTTGTTCCTTTCTAAAGCCAAAGTAATAATATATAGGAACCAAAGTGTCATTCGTTGATAAATATTTTGTCAGCAGGCTAATTGAAGGATTTGTTTGTATAGTTTGAGGTAATGTGTTCCACAGTTGGGTAATTGATGGAATGAATGAATTTGAATATAGTTCGGTTTTATGAGCGGGAATGACTCGTTCATATGGTCGTCTTCGATGACATGGATTTGTTGTGGAAACTAGATATGGTACTAAATTAGACAGGTATCCGGGTCATTGGTGTTTAATCATTTTGTGAAACATAGTAGCTTGTGGCGTTTCAATCTTTCTCCTAATGTGCAAAATCCAGATTCTTTATACAACTTTTCGTGGCTTGTACCTCTAACAGCTCCTACAATAATTCTTACAGTTTCTAAATGCAGGTTTTCGAGCATGTTCGAAAGTGTTCCAGAACAGATACCCCAAATAGTGTCGGCGTAGTCAAACTGTAGTAATATGAAGGATTTGTTTATTGTTTCCAATGCCTTTCTGCATAGCTTGTACTTAAAGGAACGTAAACATAAAATAAGAAGGGTTACTTTTCTAATTATACTGTTTATATGGGTTTTTTCCCCATTTGTAGTTACTTTAAAAAATCAATCCTAATCCTTCCTTGTCTTCGAGAACAATATTTCCAAATGACAATTGGTAAACTGGATGGTTGTCTTTCTTAAATGTTAACAATTCAGTCTTTTCTACGTGTTGTTTTTGTCAATGGTGTTGCTGAACACGACGTCATTGCAGCCGTTGAAATATGACACGGATGGACAGGATGAGTAGAATGTGATAAATGGGATGTGTCCATGCAGTGGTGGATGTATCAGTGTGGTCACATCAGTTTAAGTTTGAAGAGGACTTGGGGGGAAAATGCAACTGAGCGAAATAAAAAGGCAGAAAACAGCAAAGCACGATAGGTGAAGCAGGCAAAGTTGTACTCTGACGTACTCCAGACCTTCGTTTCTGCATCCGTCGTAGCCCACGGCGGCCATGGCCGTGTGCAGCAGTGGACGTACCGGTGCAGGCGGGTTGAGAAAGTGAGTTCCAGCTACCCGTGATACCAGTCTAGCAGCAGGATGAGAAAGTGAGTTCCAGCTACCCGTGATACCAGTCTAGCAGCAGGATGAGAAAGTGAGTTCCAGCTACCCGTGATGCCAATCTAGCAGCACGGTGAGCGCCTTACCAGATTATCGTACCGCTATAGATTTAATCATTATGACTGTACAGTAGTTGTAGTAGTAGTGTGTAGCAATACTAGTAGTAGTAGTCCTGTAGGTAGTATTTTGTTATGTAGCATTGTTATAAATGATTCCGTTATCATCCTATGATTATTTTTCAGTGCCAACATATCATATGATCATCAAAGTTAAAATAAAATATATGATAAAATTCAACCAAATAGTTTAGCAACTGAACACAGAAATATATCTATATACGCACGTGTCTTAATTTTTTTTTTTTTCTTCTTCTTTTTTTTGCTTTTTCTTTTCTTTTTTAACGCAAACAAAGCAAAAACAAAAACAAAAAAGTAAGAAAAAAAAGCTCTTTACGGGACAAAACAAAGTGAACATCTTTGGAACAAACGGTTGTAACACATACGAACAAGAGAAGGTAGAGGAGACAGCACTACGTGTTGGAGAGGTCTCTTAAGCACCATGTTTACTTACTAACTTACGTCGGAGGTTTTAGCAGGCGGTGCGTGCACAGTGAAAGGGCGAGTTGAAATCTTGGTTAGGATACTGATTCATTAAAGAATTAGCCAGTGAATCGAATCATTCCCAATCCTTTATTTTCGCTGTACACTCTCTTTGTTCTTTATGTGTGGCACCCACATTTTTCTTTGAAGGAATTAAAAAAACTTGTTGACCTGACTTGTCCACAGACCACAACTTTTGAAGAGAAAGGACAGCCGAAGCGGATTCGAACCGAGGTTCTTCTGCCTTACCGCTAGGCAAAGCCGGCCCACAAGCCTCCGACAGCAACTGGGAAAGCTAAGTACTGCTTTGGCGCCTATCACTGAAACATTTGGAAAGTGGAGAATGGTTGTTCAATCATCCTAACCGCTAAAACATGACAATGAAACGTTTTCTTTCTCCATTCGCTCCGCCTCCCTTCGTTCACACACACTTGATCCCACTAACAATGTAGTTGACAAACGAGAGTTGCGTTCAAAGGAATAGACGCACGCCTGCGGGCATGGTGTTTGTGTCAGTTACCACTAAGCGAGAACTCCGACTTGTGGTCAACGAGGGGAGGGAGAGCGGTCAGACTGGACCAGACAACCCGGCGCCCGATACATTCACAGCTACATGAGTGTGAGATATTGAACAACTTCATTACACTGAACCACAACATTTGAACAAGGCGTGTAAGAAAAATCGTTTTATTTTGTCAGTAAGGCAACTAATTCAGTGGATGGGCAGGGGTCTACTCCTTTCCGAACAGTCAGTAAAGACTTGCTGTTTATGGCCTCACCGTGTGATTGCAGCCTGTGTGCTCTGTCTGACACGATAGGTTCGGAGTCAGGTAAATTATAAGTCACACCGCCACCTTTCACGTTTCTTCTATGACACAAACTGTTCAAGTTTCACAAATCTGAAAAAGAATGACTGCTAGCGTTCTAAAACAAGATCCAAACACCTAAAAGGTTGTTGTTTGAGAATGTCCATTGGCGAATGTCCTTCGGCGCTGTGTGCTGTGGTGGTATCACGAGGACCAGTGACCACGAGTAAGCGTGTGTAACTCGCCTTTCTCTGGCTCCCCCGCTGCCTTGCGCGATAAACACTGCCTTCTCCTGCGCTGGTATGTCTGTAGTATTAATGGATGTTCGACTCAAAGATACACTAAAAAAATGCTTTCCATTTATATATCTGACAGTTAAGAAATATATACTTATTACCCAGTGCAGCGCAAACTGTATTCTCTCGATCCAACTGACGATGTGAAAACTGCAATGGTTTACACGATATATACAGCCGCCGCCAGTGAAGGATACACAATGTATACACAGGATGTGTATCCCTCTCTGGCGACTAAATTAAGTACATTGTACATACAGGTTGTGTGTCCTTCACTGGTGACTAAACCAAGTATACTGTACATACAGGTTGTGTATCCTTCACTGGCGACTAAACCAAATATATTGTACATACAGGTTGTGTATCCCTCACTGGTGACTAAACCAAGTGCACTGTACACACACGCGTGGAGAGGTTTTTTTAGAAGGCAGTCCTCAGTGAAGGCAAGAATAAATCTTTTGTGTATCCAGTCGCCATGTAGTGAAAGGAAAACGACAACTGCTTGTTTTGCGCAGTGGCCAATAAAGGGAAACTGACAGCTACCCGCATTACTCAGCAGCCAGTAACGGGAAATTGACAGCTGCCCGCATTACTCACCAGCCAGTAAAGGGAAATCGACAGCTGTCTGTATTGCGCAGCAGCCATTAAAGGGAAAATGACAGCTGTCTGTATTACTCAGTAGCCAGTAAATGGAAATTGACAGCTGTCTGTATTGCTCAATAGCAATAAAGGGAAATTGACAGTTGTCTGTATTGCTCAGTAGCAAGTAAAGGGAAACTGACAGCAGCCTGTATTGCTCAGTAGCCAGTAAACGGAAACTGACAGCTGCCGTATTGCTCAGTAGCCAGTAAAGGGAAATTGGCAGCTATCTGTATTGCTCAATAGCCAGTACATGTAATGTAAAAGAGTATTTGTAAGGCGCTTTCACCTAACGTGAGCCCGCCAGCTGTGTTTTACCCGGTGACTAGTAACGGGAAATTGACAGCTGCCTGTATTGTTCAGTAGCCAGTAAAGAGAAACCGATAGCTCTCTGTTTTGCTCAGTAGCCAGTAAAGAGAAACTGACAGCTGTCTGTGAGTGGCCAGTAAAAGGAAAACAGCAGCTGTCTGTATTACTCAGTCAGTCAGTGGTCAGTAAAGGAAAACAAGTTTTCCTTACTGGCCATTGACAAAGAAACGGTAAACGATTTTTAACATTTTATTTGCGCACTCCTTGTCTCAGTCAAAATAAGGAAACAAACTATTTGTTTATTTGTTTTCTTTTTATTGACTAGAAAATTAAAGATTTCTCTTCTTTCTTTCTTTCTTTTTTGTTTTGTTTTTGTTGTTGTTATTGTTGTTGTTGTCTTTGTTTTTGTTCTTTTTTCGGGGGGGGGGGGGAGGGGGTGCATACATGCACACGCACCTGCTTGCGTGCATGTGTGTACCCAGTCGCTAGAAATTAACAAAAGGGGGAGGGGGGTATATCCATAAGCCAATAAGGAAAACATCGGTTGTCTGTCAATTGACTAGCCGCTGTGGGAAGGAAACTGACCAGTTGCAACTGTAAAAACAAAGCTAAAAACTGGTGTGAACGCTGAACATTCCTCCTTTTTAAAAGTGAGTATTCATACAGTTTTACCAGCAAATATACATAGGCTTACGCCCCCCCGCCCCCCCCCCCCCCCCCCCCCCCCCCTTCAAATTAAAGTTCAAAATGTAACATTGATCAAACGGTCACCTTTCTTCTGCTAACAGCAGTGTCTCTTTTCTGCGCACTGTACACTGTTGCTGTACTGACATGGGCAATGTGTGCGTGCGTGCCTGTGTCTGTCTGTCTGTCTGTGTGCGTGGTACAGTGTGTGTATGTGTGTGGTACGATGTGTGTGTGTGCGTGCGTGTGTGTGTGTGTGTGTGTGTGTGTGTGTGTGTGTGTGTGTGTGTGTGTGTGTGTGTGTGTGTGTGTGTGTGTGTGTGTGTGTGTGTGTGTGTGTTGTGCTGCGTTGTGTTTCTCTTGTACTTGCAAGCCGGTAGCTGGACGTGTTCAGTTTGTTTTTCCCATGAAGAATTAAGTCCTAGATCTGAGCGCGGTGTTAGACACCGGCTGGCAGGCACAAGGCTAGCCGGTTAGCGGTCAGTCGCCACATCTAGCGGCTAACTTCCAACACACTGGCCAGTGGCTGTGGAGAGAGAGGGGAGAGGGAGACTGGACACCAACAAGTCACACAACCAATTGCTCAATTTGCCACACATTACAGCCGGGTAATTTCGGTCGTCTGCTAGAAGCATAGAAAAGAAGCAGACCACAGTGTAAGAAAATGAAGTCAATAGAAATTGAGTAAACGTCGGTAGCTGCTTATCGGACAAGGTAAATGGAACTTTGGGGTAGGACTGTGTGGAGGGTGAGTGGGAAGAGGAGGGGGGGGGGGCGGGGAGTGGGGTGGGGCGGGAGCTGAGGACGCGGATGCTGATCAGTTGTGTTCTGTTTTCATGGGTGAAGGGTCCCTCTTCTCAAACACATAAATGACCGGAGTCCACTGCATACAGCTGAGGGGCGGGGATAGCTCAGTGGTTAGAGCGCCGGACTCGTGATTGAAAGGTCGCGGGTTCGAATCCCTGCTGGAACGGCGGGAGAATTTTCTTCTCCAGGGTCGACTTTCTGTGCTGACTCTTATTTCGGTATCCGTTCCACCCCCGTGTTACCACAGTAGCACGTAAAAAATCCCGGTCATTCTGCCAAAAGTGCAGGTGGCAGGTTACAGCTAAACACGCATACACCTTACGTATGTGGCTTTTATTGAACCGTGCTTCGGCATTGGTCACAACTTGTCCCTAATATATCAAATGACATCAGAGGACATTAAGCATCAACTCATCATCATCAGCAGCATACAGCTGAAGACTTTGTGTGTGACTCATGACCAATACACACACACGCGCGCGCGCGCGTGCGCGCATTGCCCGTGTCAGTACAGCAACAGTGTACAGTCAAACAGAACTATATACAATAGTTGAGTGGCCTCCAGCGTCGTTTCTGTTTCCACTGAAGAAATAATAATAATGAGTTTGAACATTTAACGGTGCCTTCCCTCATACAGTTTTGTTACAGTTTGTCCCTAATATGTCAACCCGACATCCGAGGACATGAAGCCCCACATCATCATCAGAGAGAGTGAAAGAGGAAGGAAAACAAGGTACGGTCAGTGAGGAGAGGGCCTGACGCACCCTGCCGGGACAGGACCGGGTACCCAAATTTTAGTTACAGCTGCAGGCTGTGCGACGGGACACACGTTTTGTCACACCTCTGGCCACACTGATTGTCTGCTCCATGGCGACAATCCGGTTATATCACGCCTGTCGTCTTACCTGCACTTGACAGTTCAATGGATGATTGGTTCCTGCTAGACAGTGCAGCCGTAACCTCCTCACTAGACACGATGATAGAGTTCTCGCACAAAACGAAGCTTCATGCTTTGGCTTAATGCAACGACTGACCATCTGCAGCGCAGATCATTTAGGGTTAACGTTTTGAAAATATTTATAGATTAGAAGTGTTTACTCCTGCTGGTTTTGACCTACCCAATAAACAAACCTGAACGTTCACACAGCTGTCATATCAAATTTTTCATGCAGAATATATGTCTGCCTGTTGATTACTTTAAAAGCTGCGCAGTTTGTCACTCCCCATAGTATATTTTAGATGTGGAAAAAAGTGTGCTTGACCCAGATTTTGTCCCGGACTTCGACTGTGAACACAGCAATGTGCAAATTATTAGTCATTTTGCAACATTTGAGAACTAAAAATAATAGGAAACGGAGAAATGTTTATCCCTTCACTAATTTATCATGTCTGCGAATGAATAAAGTATGTGAGGGAAGCAGCGAGTGAACGAGTGAACAATTTAACGCGCCATTACACGATTTCTCTACGCACGTATATAGTGTAAAGGGAACTTCCCCCACTTCCATTCACCCATCACTAAAAGCACCATGAAAGAAGAAGGAACTCAAAATACAGAGCTCAGGAGCTGTGTGAAAGATGAGGTAGCCGTCCTGGGCTCCCTGTCCCTAATAAGCCTTATGGTGGACGTAAAGGAACAGTTAAAGAAGAAGAAGGAACACGAACTATCTGAGCCGACATGGCCTAGCGGTAAGGCTGGCAGCAGAAGGACCTCGGGTCGATTCCGCTGCGATCAACTGATTGATTCTTGGGGCTTAACATAGTAAACATTGTGCTTAACGTCCACAGAAACTGTAAGGCTTGTTAGGGTCGGGGAGAATGGTGGGAAGGGGGTGCGGAGGTGGGGGAAGAGGGGGACCTATCGCTACACTGTCACCACCAGAATAATTCCTGCATTAAGATGGGCAGCGATGAGAGCCATTTTAATGTTTCAGTAGGAAGTGATGGACAAAGTCATAAGACAGTGTCCACAAACCACAACCTTTTTGAAGAGAAAGGAGAGCCGAAGCGGTATCGAACCGAGATCCTTCCGCTTACCAGCCTAAAGCCCGTTCTTAATTGGGCGAATGTTTCTTCGCGAACCTAGTTGGAAGTATTCGGCGAAGCTAGTTGGTTCTTAACTGGGCCAACTTGTCTTCGCGAACCTAGTTGGAAGTATTCGTCGAAGATACCTTCGGGGTCCAAAAAGCTTCGTTCAACATGTTCTGGGAACATTCGCCCTATTGGACGATCATTGCCTCTGATTGGCTGAGAGCAGAGCTCTCCTGTGGATGAAGAAAAAAACAAAATAAAAATGGATGACGGTGTCGCTAGGTTCTTCACTCGCTTCGGAGGGAATTTGTTTATTTGTTGACTTATGGGAGGCGCAGCCTTGTCTCGGAGACCCAAAATGAGATAGTAGTTAGTCGAATTACCCTGTGAGGGATGATTAAAATATATTGACTTGACTTTAGCCTACATTTTCGATCATGCTGTCTGCTGCGCGTCTGCCGCAAGTTCGGGCCGAAGCTTGCATCTCACTACAAGCCAGTTGAGAATGAAGTAACGTTTGGACTGTCCGAGCCATATTCGGCGAACTAAAAGTTCAATTAAGAAACGAATCATAGTTCGTCGAAGTGTCCGAAGTATGTTCGGCGAACAAACATTCGCCCAGTTAAGAACGGGCTTAACGCCTTACCGCTAGGCCAAACCGGCTCGCCAGGGCTCAACATTCCTTCAGATGATGCTTAATGTCCTCGGATGTCGGTTGACATATTATTAGGGACAAGCTGAGACCAGTGCGTGAGCATGGTTCAATATTGCTTTACGTCCACGGAGAACAATAGGCTCGGTAGGACGGACAGCCCAGGACGGCCACCTCGACTCTCACACAGCTCCTGAACTATGAGCTTAACATGGTTCGGTTGTGTTGCTTAATTTCCTCGGATGTTGATTGACATGTTAGGGACAAGTTGAGACCAATGTGTGAGCATGGTTCAATATAGCTTTACGTCCACGGAAACCAGAAGGCTCGTCAGGACGGACAGACCAGGACGACCACCTCGACTCTCACACAGCTCCTGAACTATGGCTTAACATGCTGCTGCTGTTGTGTTGCTTAATTTCCTCGGATGTCGGTTGACATATTAGGAACAAGCTGAGACCAGTGCGAGAGCATGGTTCAGTATGAGTATATCTTTACGTCCACGGAAACCAGAAGGCTCGTTAGGACGGACAGCCCAGGGCGGCCACCTCGACTCTCACACAGCTCTTGAACTATGGGACTTAACATGAGTTTTTGGTGCTTAACATCCACGGAGGCGAGAAGGCCTATTAGGGACGGGGACGAGTGGGAAAGGGGGATAGAAGAGTGAAACCTCGAAACAGGCGCCAACCCGGAAGGCCAAGGCTGCCGTGGACCGCCGCCAGAACAACAGGATGTTAAGGCAGCGTCCGTCCTGCATTGCGCAGCGACCACAGTACCGCGCAATTGCTGTACCAACTGCTATGCAGAACAGAGTCACAGAGACAATGTCCGTAGCTCCGCCGTTGGGAAACAACTTAAGCAAGAGAAGTCCAACTCTCTCTCTGGCCCAGTGCCACCTCCCTGCTCTTGATCTCTTCTGGGCTAGCTTCTTCTTGAAAGTCCAGCTCACCTCCCTCCTCTTGATCTCGCCTGGACTCTGGGCTTAACATAGTAAATAAACATGGTGCTTAACGTCCACAGAAACCATAAGGTTTATTAGGGACGGGGGGAAGGGGGTATGGAGGTAGGGGAAGAGGGATATTATATACCTATCGCTACACTGTCACCACCAGAATGACTCCTGCATTAAGATGGGCAGCGATCAGAGCCATTTTAATGTTTCATTAATTGTGAGGGACAAAGTCACAAGACCGTGTGCACAAACACAACTTTTGAAGGGAAAGGAGAGCCGAAGCGGTATCGAACCGAGGTCCTTCCGCTTACCAGCCTAACGTCTTACCGCTAGGCCAAACCGGCTCACAGCAGGGGGTTCAGCAGGGACCATAATCTATATGGCCTACTGTATATTACAGCTTTAGGGACGGCCGGTTCTACTTCGGTTCTCCTCTCCCTTTAAATGTCTGTTGACACCGTCTTGTGACATAGTCCCTCACATTAAAATGGCTCCCGTCGCTCAGCATCTTAATGCAGGAGTCATTTCTGTGGTGACAGTGTAGCGGGATCTCGGTCCTCGCCAGTATCTTTTTGGAGAAAAAAAACTCGGCGTTAAGCAAATTTAACCAACCATACGCACCCAAACTGAGTAACTCCATTTGTTAAGAGAAGCTCTCAGCTGTCGCCTTGTCGTTACTTCAAAAGCAGCTACAGTGCTCTCACTCTCACCGTCCCCAATAAACCTCATGGTTTCTGTGGACGTTAAGCAACACGGTTGCTTATTTACTCACTCTCATATATAACTATGTCAGCATGTCCCTACTATGTCAGCTCACCATCTGAGGACATTAGGCCCCGTACAACCTCTCTCTCACTTGTTATCCCCAGCGTGCTGCCCAAGCTGGAGTGGTTACAGCGTCGGCGGCCAAAAAAAAGTAAGTTGAAAGCGATGTGCCACTCCAGCCACCTGGGGCCATATCCCACTCAAGATACCCGAAGTACAAGCAAAGTAAGTCTGGTTCGCCAATAGCCGTGAGATCAAAGAGCACGCCATCTTGGTCAGCGCGGTTGCTTTTCGGGCCACCACTCGCTTTGTGATCAACCCCTCACGGTTCTCATGACGTCACCATCTGCGTCGCGTGCAAGGCTTGCTCGTGCTGCGTGAAAGCCAAACCGGAGAGAAAGTGTGCATTGAAGTTGTGTCTGGTAGCTGATAGAGCTCTCGCTCTCAAGATGGTGAGCATCTCCTCGTGGTTGTAAAATCCCTGCGGTAGTAACAAAGGAGTCTTGAGGACCAAGTTGTCGCTAATTGTTCGCCACTAAATTTGGCACCTGCATCTGTCGGCTTGTTTTACTGTCGAGGGAGGCTGTGTCCTTTGATAGGGAGGAACCCGCGTTTGATCATTCGTTGTTAACTCGTTTAACGCCGAGTTGTCTCCGGAGATGTATTCGCGGGGACCGAGATGTTGTGGGGAGGAAGGGGGGGGGGGGGGGAACTATTTTTGGTTTTGCATTAAGGTGGGTAACGAAGAGAATCCCAATTTGTATTTTATAGTATTGGTGAGAAAGCGAGGAATCAAATTGACGTTGTCCACTAGCGTTGGGCCCAACCGGTGCACGACTGGAGTTGAATTACATCGAAACTTTTAAACACAGCCGCCATGCAGAAACTATCATTGTCTGCAATGTACCATCCAACTGTTGTCACCGTAAGCTCAAACCCGACTCTTTTGAACTCAGAAAAAGACACAACAAAACTATGATTATGTGGGTGAAACAGCGCCTTGTACATCTAGTCTGGTTTTACGCCATGGTTTACTTGCATGGTACTGGCGTGTGTTTGCTGACTACTTTCGGTAGACTTGTTAAAGTTCACGTCAACTTGTCTCGGAAAAGATACTGAAATTCCAGAGTGGGGGAACTACACCTAAACCGAGGTACACTCTCACCTCCAGAATTACTTTTGTGGCAGTGAGAGCCATTTTAATGCTTCAGTCATTGGTACAGTCTTTTGGAAGGATTTCAAGTCAAAGAATTAAATTACAAAAACTTTTGAGAAATCTTGATTTTGTTTGGGGTTGTAGACCGTGTTAGATTTGATTATCTTACTTGCCAAGTTCTGTATCTATGAATGTAAAAGGCAGAAAAGTATGCCCATTCTGTGTGTGTGTGTGTGTGTGTGTGTGTGTGTGTGTGTGTGTGTGTGTGTGTGTGTGTGTGTGTGTGTGTGTGTGTGTGTGTGTGTGTGTGTGTGTAGGCGTGCCCACGCGCGCGCCTCCGGGTCCCATTCAAGTCTTTGTCCTAGGTGCCACAGTAGGCTGCCACAGTAGCAAAAGAACTGATATTGAGAAGGCCCGATTTTTCATCTCTTGCCAGACGCGTTTCGCTTTTAAAGGAAAAGTCCAATGTTTTTAAGTATGCAAAATGACTATCGAAATGATTGACAAATGAGTCATTAGTTTGAGATTTAATAAAATAAAAAATGGAGATTTTTTTAATTTTTTTTAATCGATTTTATTTTCTGTAGGCTGGCCGAGACTGCTGTCTCGGGTTCTCCAGCAGTCACGTGACTTTCTCGGAAGTGACGTCAGTCTGGGAGTCAGTGCGGTTGCCATCTTAGATTGTTCATTGAATGTGTATGCGTGTGGTCGACAAAAAGCTGTACCTATTGCCTACTGTATTGCAGCAAACTGTAACAACTCACAAGCAACCCAAAGCATAACTATGCACGAGTTCCCGCGGAATCGACCCGCTGTGAGGCGAAAATGGGTCAAATTTGTACAATTCAAACGAGCTGACTTTGATGCTGCGCCTCAGTCACGCCCATTTGAGTAGCGAGCACTTCGCTGAGTGCGATTTCGTAAACTTTATGGCGGAATACCAAATGGGGTTTGCTTCAAAGCGGAATTTGTAGGGCTGTCCACAGGGTAACCGACTTGGAAAAAAATCCAGTTCGAATCTCCAAGGATGAAGGTAACGAGCAGCAAGCGCACAGCATGATACCAAAAACTGAGAGATACACTGATACCCTGAAACAAGCGCTAACAAGGCAAAGACAGACAGTCTAACACGAATGCCTACGGTAGAAAAAGCCATCAAAGAAAGAGACTGTACACAAATGCCTGTGGCAAAGAAAGAAAGAACAGACCACAAATAACAGTTGCAAAGAAAGAAACAGCAAACCACAAATGCTGGTGGCAAACGAAAAATAGCTTCCCTAGTCAGGCAAGCAAACAGCTGACACCAAATGAAAGAAACAAAACAGCTGAAACCACCTCAAAACCCCAAACGGTCGTCTACCTGCAAGCATAAGGTGGAAAACAAAAAACAAAAAAACAACAACACCAAATCATAGCAGTCTAACAGACTACTGTCTGCAACAAAGGAGTGGACTACAGTCATAAGAGCACAGAGCAAAAATAACTGTGCTAACGACAAACAGATGGAAAGCCAAACTTTCCATAACTAACTCTAAGCTAACCCCTCATTAACCCGGCTTCCATCTAGAAAAACAAAGGCTGCAGACTGATAAAGCAAAACGCTAATAAGGACTACTGATGACAAAGCATCGGGATGTAAACAAATGCAGACGACAAGAGAAATACAAAATGGCTGCACTAATCAGGCAAGTTAACAAGCGGGTACGAAATGGCCAATAAACCAAAGAAAAAAAAAAGAAAAAAAAGAACGCATGGTGAAAAAGGAGGGGAAAAGAGAGAGAAAACAACAACAACAACTCTTTCTGAAAAGAAAGAGGAGGCAAATTATGTCAGCGAGCAACGGGACAAAGGCTGGATACACGTAATCCGTGTACACGAGACAACCCACTTACACATGCTCACGAACTACCCCACACAAAGAAAGAATGAGAGGTCTCGTTAAACATCGAGACTACCCACCTCACTCGTACATCTTAAATGAACGATATAACTCGAGAAACAAAAGGGCAAGCCAAGAGAAAAAACAGTCAATGGCAAGAACCCGTAACTAGCCCAACCCCAAACCCTAACCCAAGGAGGCCACGAAATCGCTAGTCTGTTGAACTAGAACGAACAAAACTTTTTCATTTTTACATATGATAATGATGAAACAAACAAGGATAAATTGGGAAAATAAAATAAAACACCCCATAAAAGGCAGGCTCCCTGATGAGGTCTAGCCTGTTGTGAAAACAGAACGAAAAAGACTGAAACGCCACGCACTTAGCAAGGTTTGAGAAAGATGAAATAACAGGGATGAAATAAACAAAGGCCCAACTACTGGCAATGGCGTCGGAACTTCATCCTTGGAGATTCGAACTGGATTTTGTTCAAGTCGGTTACCCTGTGGCTACTAGCCATTTTGCATCGACTCCCCAAAGTGACGTAGTGCGCATATGTGCACATGATTTTCAGCGTCATGGCGACGCTTTCGGTACGACAGAAAATGCCTGTTTTCGTGCATTTATAACCCTCAGATAACAATTTCATCTACATCATTGTTCTCAGCAAACTTAACGGAAATCGTGTCAAAAATCACCCCTAACCTTGGACAGGGTGTAGTAAACGTTAAACGTACCCCCCTTGTTTTAAATGTGGTGCTGAGACTGGGGAGTTAGCTTAAGGACAGGGTGTAGTAAACGTTAAATGTACCTCCCTTGTGCGAGAAGAAACTGAGTGGACGATAGACCGAAAGGTACTAACATGTTAATGATGGAAGAATAGTGGAACTGGGCGGTAAAACCGACTGTTTGCGTGGATTGGATCCAGTAAGATTATGAATGCCGTGTACGTTCAAAATCAACAGAACACTGGCGAAAACCTTGTAAGGCACACCGACACCTCTGTGTGACCGTTTAACCCCATCTTGACCGTCGGTCAACTCCTTCTCTCCTCCCGCCTTCCGATGGTCCACTTCACCACCTCCGTGCAGACGACATCCTTGTTGGGACTTTACTGGTTTAATGACGTCCTGCCAACGGGGACCCTTCCAACCATGGACCTCATGCTTCCAACGACGCGGTAACTATCAAGTGCGAGTTGGCGTCTGCGCTGAAGCCGCCAGCTTTATTGTCTTCAGTAATATCACCACAGGATAGAGCAATGGTCCATACTACACTCTGCGTCACAGTTGTTCACATACTCCAATCAAATGTAGTCACCATCTAATCAGTGTAATCCGTACATCTCTCAACCTACTCCAATCAGCCTTGCCCTCTTCTTCCCACTTTTGATTACTGGTTGACCTCTGTTATCAAGGAGCCGATCTGTCATTGACCTGGTACAATACCCATCTGATCAAGAATGTACTCTTTCCACCCGGTGTGCAGTACCCTACTACAAAGCCTGTCTTGGAGTGGCGACTTTTGGGGTTTGCCGAGCCCCTTGTCTTGATGGGGGGGGGGGGGGGGGGGGGCGTGTGCGGTGGAGGAGCTTACCGCAGGGCCTTATAAAGTTTATGACCAGGACGGGGACGGTCCTGCCGGCAGCCTTTGATGCCGGGGCTCAAACCGTTAACGAGTCAGCGTTGGAGTGGGTGCATGGGATGTAATCTCTACATACACTACCTTGCTTCGCATCTGGCTCACGGACATGATTTCATCTTGAACTGTGTTGTTTTACTGAAGACAGTAAAGCCAAACCTAACCCTGCATGATGAGTCTATGTAAACTCCAAGCAGCGGTTTACGACATCCTTCCTTGAACCACTGCCGTATTTAGTTACGCCATAGGTTTCAGAAAACTGTCAGCTAACGAGCATTTTTTTTTTTTTTTTTTTTTTTTTTTTTAACATTTTTATTGGTACTCAGACAGTAGTAAGTTTGTTAGAAACAACTCAAATTATATCAGACGTTTGTCGCTTCTGATAACTGACCATGTTACGGCTTATGCCAGCTCAAATCAAGTAAAACCAAAATCGTTTGAATCGAGACGGAACTCTTTTTTTTTCCTTTTTTTTTTTTTTTCTTCTTCTTTTTTTTTTTAACCCGGTGTGGATGCGTCTTATGTTTAAGCCCGTTCTTGTTTGTTCGCGAACCTAGCTGGAAGTATTCGGCGAACCTGGCTGGTTCTTAATTGGGCCAACTTGTCTTCGTGAACCTAGTTGGAAGTATTCGTCGAAGCCCAAAAAGCTTCGCTCAACATGTTCTGGGAACATTCGCCCTATTCGACGAACATTGCCTCTGACTGGCTGAGAGCAGAGCTCTCCTGTGGTTTAAAAAAAAAAAAAAAAAAAAATGGATGACGGTCTCGCTTCAGAGGGAATTTGTTTATTTGTTGAATTGTGGGAGGCGCAGCCTTGTCTCGGAGACCCAGAATGAGATAGCAGTTAGTTGAATTACCCTGTGAGGGATGATGAAAGTATATTGACTTGACTTGACTTGACTTTAGCCTACATTTTCGATCATGCTGTCTGCTGCGTGTCTGCCGCAAGTTCGGACCGAATCTCATTACAAGCCAGTTACAAGTAAATTCTTCGAACTGTCCGAACCACGTTCGGCGAACTAAAAGTTCATTTAAGAAACGAATCATATTTCGTCGAACTGTCTGAAGTATGTTCGGCGAACAAACATTCGCCCAGTTAAGAACGAGCTTTAAGCTAACTCCCCAGTCTCAGTACCAAATTTAAAACAAGGGAGGTACGTTTAACGTTTACTACACCCTGTCCTTAAGCTAACTTCCCAGTCTCAGTACCAAATTTAAAACAATATCATACTTGCAAGTGGGACGCAATCGCTGTCGCGTTTCTTTCACCCAGCTTTCCTCGCTACTTTTCCAACACACTTACGAAAAATAGTGAAAAAGAACAAAAGCTCGCCAGTTTACAGAAAACATCCATGGCATTTCATATGAGTGTTCGATTTGTGTATGTTAGATTGGTGGGAACCTACGATAATTTATGTATTTCAGACACATTAAAAAATAAAAAAAATAAAAAAGTTTTACACACAGTTATTGAATAATAGAAACTGTTCAAGGGCATAAAATGTTGAAGCCGCCAAAAAGAGAGTTGCGTCCCCTGAACGTACTCCCTTCGGACTGCTGTCATAATTATAGTGTTTGTGCTATAACAGGCAGAAGAATTACGCCAATTGGAGCCATCAGCAAATAAAAAAAAAAAAAAAAAAAAAAGAAGTTTCAAAGGGTTCTCTGCTTAAAACAAAAGTCAGTTCTCTATTTTTCTTTTTCTGTCTCTTAATTTTTTTTATTTTTTTTATCTATTATTTATCAGTAGCTTAGCAACGGCTAGTTGTTAGACAGGTTTTGACTAAACCTAGACCGCAATCCCTGTAAAATAAAGTTTTCGAGTTCCGCGAGTTTTCCGGTGCGTGTGTGTGTGTGTGTGTGTGTGTGTGTGTGTGTGTGTGTGTGTGTGTGTGTGTGTGTGTGTGTGTGTGTGTGTGTGTGTGTTTTCGAGTTCCGCGAGTTTTCCGGTGCGTGTGTGTGTGTGTGTGTGTGTGTGTGCGTGCGTGCGTGCGTGCGTGCGTGCGTACGTGCGTGCGTGTGTGTGTGTGTGTGTGTGTGTGTGTGTGTGTGTGTGTGTGTGTGTGCGTGCGCGCGCGTATGCGTGTGTGTGTGTGTGTGTGTGTGTGTGTGTGTGTGTGTGTGTGTGTGTGTGTGTGTGTGTGTGTAAGGAAGAGAGAGAGAGAGACTGACAGTCAGTGCATTAAGCCTGCACTATTTACGTTTATTTTGCTACTGACCGTAATTCAAATTTCCTGTGTGTGTGTAAAGAGGACGAAGAACTATTCTTCATTCTTGATTCTGTATTCTTGACTAATTTGACAGAGTTCTCGAACTGCAAGGATAAGGCGGACTAATCTGACAAGGCTTTTAGCCTTTAGCCAAAGTAGTAGGCCTAAGCGTGTGACCTCAGCTCCACCCATTTACCTATTATCAAAGGGGTGATCAGCTTCATTTGAACCAATCACTTGTCACCAAAGCACATAACTAAAATGAACTGATAACATGTGTTCTTTATCAATACTCTTTTATCAGTAAGCTACCGTCCACTAAAATGACAGATTGGGGGTTACCTCAGGGTGTATTAAACAAGCTCTCAGACCATCATGCTGCCAAATCCCCCCTAGTGTGCTAAGCATAATGTTAACAGATAGATAATTGTTTTCAACGCGTAGTCAAAAATGACGGTTACGTAAGGGCAAACTGACAGTCTGTAACTTTCACGTGATTTTTCCTGTAGCTTGCTGATTTACTTTTAGTTTGTAATGTGACGTCATCATATATTTTGTGTGTGTTAACTGTAGAGGTTCGAATTACCTATTCAACTGTTTTTCTATAGCTACCAAATACAAGAGTTTTCAGCGTTCCATGGCTTCGCTATGTGTCAACGGACTAACTATACTATGCTAAAAGTATCACTACTCCCTAATCTGCTGGCGTTTGGATTGCTAATGCAAATTGTTAATTGGTTTAAATGCCATATCTCCAGAAGGCAAGCACCTAAACTCAGTGTCAAAATGAAAAACTTTCAGACTCATCTGATGATGTGGGGCTTAATAACCTCGGATGTGGGTCTGACATATTAGGGCGACTCATCTGTAGCGTCCGGGAAGCTATACTTGGTTCGACGAGCCGATGGCAGTTATGTGTCAAGAATGTGTGTCAATTTTTTTTTATATCAGTTAGATATATGTTAAGAATGTTTCTATTTTGATGTGTCTCTTTACTCTAGGCAACCTCGATTCTTGATTTCAGTAGATTCATTTGGCTTTTGACGTATTCTGGTTCTTTTATTGCTTGCTTATCGGCCTTTCATATTGTTTTCCTAACAGCAAACACACTTTTTCGACACAGGGATTCTGACGAAAGTTGACAATTTCCCTCCAGTGACGAGAAAAACCGGCCCAAACCAAAATAACACCCTGATACATCTTGCATTTCTGATGGTTTGAAAGTGCAATCGTGTTATTATTTCGCGTGAGTCTAACAGAAATGTGATTGAAAACTGACACGGAAAGACACAAATGAGTTCACGCAGATCAGTAAACAATTTTTTTTTTTTTTTTTTTTTTTTCACCACAAGTGGACATATGCAGAACGGTAAACCGTGGGTTTTCAAGCACGTAATTCGTGGGGTGGAAATTAAAGACCAAAAATCTACCAAATAAGAATCATAAAATCACAGTCAAAGAGTGTACTAACGTTAGTTCCTGACGGTGTCACTGTCTTATAAAGAGAGGTTTACCATATCCCTGTTTTTCATGCAGAGTACGGGTGTGGAAAAGTATGTGCACGAAAGTTAATCTATCAGTTGATAGCCTGGCAGCTTGTGGCCAGACATAGAGGTATAGGGTGCGTGACTATGGTGAGATGGCGGGACTTTACTGCCTTCTATCAGTGATTATATCATGTACATCATCAGACTTGTGTTCCTTCACCGTCTCAACTCCCATCTCTCATCTTTGTCACCGTGGAGTTAGGATAACCGTGGGTGTTAATCCATTGTTAATCTTTCTTCAGACAAAACGCGCCCTATCGCTAGTACCAGATGAAAAGGAGAGGGGGGGGGGGGGGGGGGAGGAAGATAACAGCGATGATTCGAAAATTCTGAGTCTTGCTCGCCAAACAGCCTTGTTGCCGAACAGGGCCCCAGCAGAACTGTTTAGTGCAAGTGAGCAGGAAGTTTTTTTCGCGGCGCGGGCAAGCGCTGAGGAGTAAGTGTCCCTTGGACGTCATCGTGGTGCGCGTGCAGACCAATCTTCACGCGATGTTTGTACCAATCATCATTTGTTGTTAATTGTATACATTATGGAATGAACCTAAATCAAGCTGAGTTGGAAGCAAATGCTGTTAGTACTGATGAAGAGCTGTTTTCAAAACCTGATCACTTTGCCTGATGAATCTACTGAAGAGTGAAGTACACCCCCAAGAGCAATCCACCGGTTATTCAATGAGTCAATAGCAAATGTCAGTATTAAGCAAAAACAAAAATCTTTAACTCTTTGCAGACTAGTATTCAACTGAATGTTATCACAGAAATATGTATCTGTCTCTCTCTTGTATTTGGGTGTAACTGTAAGTATGCGATCCCGTAAATAAATCAAAGTGCTCGGTGCTTCATCACAATGTTTATATTTATAACCTGCTTCTTCAAGTTATTGGAACTTAGCAAATTAGGGTATTTTTTGTTTTTGTTTTAATGGATTTTTTTACTTACATGTTGTGTATGAAGTATGAGATTTGAAAAAAGCAACACAAATCTGGTACATAAAATTTATTTCTAAAGGAAACGCAGAATGGAATCCATGGATTTTTTAGTTGCTCAATGTGCCACAGCACTTTCAGAATATACGAGGCACAAGTATAATCACTATTCTCATCCTGTCCGCCTTCACTCCCACGGCCATATACCATATCACCGCCTCCCACACATCCACACGCACACATACATACACCCACCCTCTCTCTCTCTCTCTCTCTCTCTCTCTCTCTCTCTCTCTCTCTCTCTCTCTCTCTCTCTCTCTCTCTCTCTCTCTCTCATAGACTGACACACACACGCGCGGGCGCGCGCGCATACACGCACGCACGCACACACACAAATAACTGACCAAGTCGGGTAACCTCATAAATTATTCCTAAAACAGGATGAAAATCGGCATGAAATTAGTGAAAGCTGTTACAGAGAGAGTGACAGACAGACAGACAGACAAGCAGGCAGGCAGACAGACAGAGAGAGAATTAGCTTAAACGATTGTACATAATTATAGTAAAATGTAAGGTAAGAGATCAGAAATTAAAGGTCTCAACACACCAACACATTCACCCTAATCAGTTAATGCCGCAGTTACTCCCCCCGCCTCCCTCACGCACACACATTCTCTCGTTCTAACAACACTGGTATATACTGTAGTAACTAAGTGCACAGCCGGTGCACTTGAATAAGATGGAGAAAATAAATAAATAAAATAAGCGTAAAAAAAACTAAAACTTCATTCTCAACAGACTGGGCCGGGGATCATTCTCGAGTCAGCGCCGCGGAATACGATACTTTGCCTTTTTACTGAAACTAAATGACAGACGTTTCGCGGGATTCTTGGCTTTTATTCGACCAGTGGTGCAGTGGATTGAGCCCATCTTGATTTGAGCCCATCTTGTCGCCGTGAAATGCGAGGTTTTGACTACTACTAGTACTAGGGAAATACAGCTATGCGCTCGGCCAGCAGCCCAGCTGACGTGTTCCCCCCTACTTCCGGCAGATTTCACACGCCAGTCCATTGTGCATGCGCGAAAATCTAAGTGAAAGGGGTCTGTCGAACATAGATCCTGGAGTGTTTGGAACAGGTAAAAAGAATCTGATCCGCAATTTTTCTTGCACCAACAATAACCTTCTCTCTCTCTCTCTCTCTCTCTCTCTCTCTCTCTCTCTCTCTCTCTCTCTCTCTCTCTCTCTCTCTCTCTCTCTCTCTCTCTCTCTCTCTCTTTTAGAAGTTATCGGTGTCACTAACGCCTGTTTCGTTCTCTCTTTCCCGACTTTTGCGCTCTTTCCCCGCGTTTTAGTTTGACGACGCCGATGTGTTTTTGACGTCTCGGATAGAACTCCAGAAGTCCTCAGGTCACAGAAGAAATGTATAATTATTGTTTTCATTTTTTGTCACGTACCTCACCGCCCCGCCCCCCCCCCCCCCCCCCGCCCCGTCTCCCCCCCCCCCCTTTTTTTTTTAAAATTCTGTGTTGGTTACCTACGTTGAGAGAACATGTGAAGAGGTATTACAGCGTTTCAGAAAAAAAGGGTGGTCTACTGGGTTAACAGCTGAAGGATATCTTGGCCACACCTGGGGAAGTTAGGACGACGTGGAGGAACGATAGGCGTAAAGGTGGTAAGTATTGGGTTAAAGTGCCTAGAAAGGCAGTTGTGGGGTACAAAATCGCTCCAAATCGTTTCAAAACAACATATAGGTCCGTACTAACGTTCGAAGAGAAGAAACAGTCTATTACTCACTTGTTCAAAACTTTTTCAGGGCTTCGATTAGGTTGTAATTCGTTTATTTTGGCAAAAAGGTCGGAAAATACGGTCAACTGAACGTTTCAAAACCAGCGCCATTTTGAATGCGAGATTACGCGACAGCTATTTTAAGCTAAAGGTCAACGGTCGGGCAGTGACGTCACAACAGACAAGCAACCAAACGTGGAAGTCGGGTCTGTGTGAGTGTGCACAGGGCAACCAACTTGGACAAATTTCCAGTTCGAATCTCCAGGGATGAAACTCCTTTTCAGTAGTTGGGCATTTGTTTATTTCCCCCTTGTTATATTTCATCTTTCTCGAGCTTTGTTTGGTGCGTGGGGTTTCGGTCTTTTTCGTTGTGTTTAGCTTTCACAACAGGCTAGACCTCATCAGGGAGCCTGCCTTTATTGGGTGTTTTATTTATTTTTCCCAGTTTAGCCTTGTTTGTTTTATTATATGTAACGATAAAAAAGGCTTGTTCGTTCTAGTTTAATAGACTAGCGATTTCGTGGCCTCCCTGGGTTAGGGTGTGGCCGGGTTGGGCTAGTTGCCAGTTCTTGCCATTCCCTTTTTTTTTCTTTTGGTTTGCCCGTTTGTTTCTCAAGTTGTATCGTTCATTTACGATGTACGAGTGAGGGGGGTAGTCTCGATGTTTACCAAAACTGCTCATTCTTTCTTTATGTGGGGTAGTTCGTGAGCGTCTGTTGCCCTGCCGTGTTGTTGTCGGCTGAATGGATTGTATTGTGTACACGGATTACGTGTATCCAGCCTTTGTCTCGTTGCTCGCTGACATTTCTCTTTCTTTTCAGAAAGTGTTTTTGGATTGCTTTTCTCTCTTTTCCTCTTCTTTTCCACCATGCGTTCTTTCTTTTTTATCTCTGGCTTATTGGCCATTTCGTACCCGCTTGTTAGCTTGCCTGATTAGGGCAACCATTTAGCATTTCTCTTGTCGTATGCATTTGTTTACATCCCGATGCTTTGTCATCGGTAGTCCTGATTAGCGATTTGCTTGATCAGTCTGCAGCCTTTATTTTTCTAGATGGAAGCCGGGTTAGTGAGGGGTTAGAGTTAGTTAAGATTAATGTTAGTTAAGGTTAGTTTGGTTTTCCATCTGTTTGTCGGCACAGTTATCTCTGTGCTCTTATGGCTGCAACAAATGTAGTCAATGTAGTCGTCCACTCATTTGTTGCAGACAGTAGTCTGTTAGACTGTTGTGATTTGGTAGTGTTTTTTTCTACCTTATGTTTGCAGGTAGACCACCGTTTGCGTTTTTGAGGTGGTTTTAGCTGTTTTGTTTCTTTCATTTGGTGTCAGCCGTTTGCTTGCCTGATTAGGGCAGCCCTTTTTCATTTGCCACCAGCTTTTGTGGTTTGGTCTTTCTTTCATTTGGTGTCAGCTGTTTGCTTGCCTGATTAGGGCAGCCCTTTTTCGTTTGCCACCAACATTTATGGTTTGGTCTTTCTTTCTTTGCCACAGGCATTTGTGGTCTGTTCTTCTTCTTTTTTTTCTTTTTTTTCTTTTCTTTTTTTCTTTCTTTTTTTGTCACAGGCATTTGAGAACAGTTTCTTTCTTACACGGCCTTTTCTGCTGTAGGCATTCGTGCTAGACTTTCTGTCTTTGCCTTCTTTTTTCTTAATGTCCTCAGATGCTAAAGAGCATATTAGGGACAAGCTGCGATGTCGACCGAATGGTGCCGTGGCTTCGGCGCGGCCCCGAGAGAGTGCCGCTATTTTTCCCTAAACCCGGTGTTCGTTGGTCTAAAATGTGCATAGGCCGGCCGAGTTTCTGTTTACTTTTCGGCTTTTACTTTTCTCTCGGTTGTTTTCATTGATTTTTTGCCTCGCTTTTGTTTTGTTTCTTAGACAAGGCAGGGGTATTTGTTGGTAGTTCAGTAGTTGTAGCTCCTGTTTTTCCTTTCTTTTCTCTGTGTTTACCATGTCCATTCGTTTTTTGTTTTGTTTTTTGTTTGTTTTCTTTTTCTCCCTTCTTCTTCTCCTTTTTCTGCATTTATTACGAGTTCATTCTTGCTGAGGATTTGTGTGTACATTTTCCTCATTTGTTGATTTCCCTTGCAATTTCTGGAGAGTTTCTTGTGAAGGAAGTTTTTCCCCTTTTTTAATCTTTGCACTGGGTGCCAAGGTGTCAAAATGTATTTTCTGAGTCCTTTGGTCGGACCACTCCACAACGCATCGCTTCCAGCCGTAAGCTCCGCCCCTCTGGCAAGCGACCCGAAAAGATGGCTGCAGCCGAATCAAGAAGTACTCTCGATCTCTTGCCAGAAGACCTGTCGCTGTTGTTTGGTCAAAGCCCGTCTATTTTAAAATAGATGGGCTTTGATTTTGGTGAGAGAAAACTCACCCAAAGGTCAAAGCGGGACCCTGTGTTGATAATATAACTGGTCTGCAGTTAGTCTTATCATGCCCTCCTTGGTCAGATGGGAAAGGGAAGGGACAGTTTACATCATAGGGAGGGAGTGCCGTCGAGTTGGATCTAAAAATCCTGGTCCGCCGCCACTGTCATCGTCTCCGCTCACCTCCTCTTCTGGGAAGACCTCCTCATCTGAACTATCATATGGCATTTCGCTGTCTGAAGACTCATCAGAACTCATTTTCGCCAAATATACGCTCGCACTGTGTACGCTGAACTCAAACAAAATCGAAAATAGCGGCAAAATGGAAAATGCTGCATGACACATTTGCGTTGCGTAACTGTAATCGAAAAACAATCTAAATGACGTCGTTTTGCACACAAACTGCCCAGACAGAGTTTCCTTGATGTATTTCTCGCACAAAAATACTAGTTTGTTTGTTTGGTTTTGTTGTTTTTTTTTTTTTAATGCTAAAATGGCATGTTTGTCCATCGATCACCGGTGATCGAAATTCAAGGGAAAGAACTGCAAGAAGTTACCATTACTCATTTCCTCACTGGGGTATTTGCTCTGGGCTGGTAACAAAGAGTGCCAGGCGGGCGCTACCGTGCGCAGACACGCACGCACGCTCGAACCCATACACACTATTATTAAACCGATAATGCAATGTTCCAAGTGAATGAACAATATTTCGGCCGTTATACGGCACGTATTTTGTGTTTAACCATGTAGTCCTACATTAATAATTATACTTAGAGGATGAGGATTAGGAGATGTTGAAATGTTGAAAGGGTGAGTGAATGAACTATCACCTAATCAGTGATGAGAATAATGGGAACGATGGGGGAAGAGGCAGAGGAGAATGATGACGACGAAGACTGGCGATGACAAAAACACTGATGCCAAAGATGCCACCACATGCACACAATCATTGACTTTGACAGCTTACAAAAGAGAAAACCGAACGCATGCATAAATTAACTGGATGATACGTTTTGTACTAAGGCTGACATATCTTGGAACACACGTAGTAGTTCTTTGTTATCACGCTCGGGTTTAGTTGATCATGGGGTCGACCACAGCCTTGATCCAAGCTTTACAATCTTTCAGCCTTGTTTTTGGCTTCGGAAGCGGCTAGAATGTGACACCTGCACATTTGACAGGGTATCGTTCGTCTGACTTACACTGGCCATAGCAACAATTCCGTTTTCCTGTTGTTGTTTTCTGCCATGTCGAACACTGCCAACTGACCACTTGCAATGTCTGGCACGAAGGCTTGCCAGACCATTTCAGGCTTTGTCAAAACACGTGGGCACCTCATTATGCTGCGGCACGCGATTGGCTGAAATCTAAGGGTGTGTCTGCTTTGACTGACAGGAGTGGAGTCGTCTATTGGCAAGGACGGAGGTTTCATCCGAAGAGACCGTTCCTTCCATCTACCAAGGATCAACCTAGCAAAAGCCGGGCGATGCGTGACTGATACCCTTAGTAAAAAGTTCATGTCTGTGTGGGTGTCCACAGGGTAACCGACTTGGAACAATTTCCAGTTCGAATCTCCAAGGATGAAGCTTCCTTCGACTGCTATCTCTCCGGAAGGTGTGAAAGGAAAACAACGCGGTCTGCAGCTCTGCGCATCCCACGGCCGCACATTCGCGTGGCATTTTCGTTGTGGACTGAATGATGGTGAAAACACGCCTCATTCGCCATTCGCCTCAGAGTCTGTTTGTGACGTCAGAGACCTACGTCACGGATCTCGCGCGTATTTCGAGATTAAAACGAGCAGACGAAATTCGGCCTGATCGGCATGCATTTCTTCCTTCGTAAACATACTTACTTTCATGGCAGTGACATTTTATTAGATTTAAAGGTCATGTTATGCACAAGACTTTCATAATTGGGTCGATTTTCAACGCTCCTTTGCAAACAAAAATTGCCTTTCTGGGCCCTTTAAGCTCAAGCTATTTTTAGCTCACTAAGATTTTTTTTATTTTTTTATTAGCTGGCAAATCAAAAAGATAATGCTACAGAATATTAATAATTAAAATAAGAAATATTTTATACCCCCCCCCCCCCTCATATCATGGTTTAGACATAAAAAAACACACAGACAAACTCATGTTTTCTTCATTTTAACTGCTAAACTGAGATGCTCTCTCACTGGACATGATCAAGAATGAAAAACGTTTTTGTTTTTTTGTTTTTTAATATGACTTCATTAGAACATTAAAATTTCATTCTCAATCATAGGCATAATGGTGCCGAGTATCACCAAGTCTCTCTGTTTGTGAATAAAATACATTTTCCAAAGGTTTTATGCGACTTGTGAACAGTTTAAATGCAGATACCGCTTATATTGTTTCTTTCAGTGTCGTTTATTTGCCAGCTTAATCTAGCTAGACGTTTGACAAGGTGAAACTGCTTGGTAGTGATGCAGAGGTCAGTAACACTACACCAGTGACCACTTGGTTGGACGGGCTCTGCGGTTGTTTTTGTTTGTTTTGTTTTGATGTGTGTGTGTGTGTGTGTGTGTGTGTGTGTGTGTGTGTGTGTGTGTGTGTGTGTGTGTGTGTGTGTGTGTGTGTGTGTGTGTGTGTGTGTGTGTGTGTGTGTGTGTTATGTTTCTTGTGACCGTCGACTTTTCCTCTTGTGCGTGAGTGTTACTGAGTGTTACAGGATGACAACGGGAGTGTTCAGAGTGTTTAGGGCGTTTGCCTTTATGTGTTTTCTCCTCTGGCCGGCTCTGTAAAATGTGATCATGGAGGACCTTCATCTGTAACTTACACCCCTGATTACCTGCTGAGTCTGATGCGATTCTGTTAGTAGTTTGGACCAACCGAACAAAAACTTTCCGACTAAAATGAAGTCCAGGACTTTTACAGTTGACACCTGGCAGGGACAGAAAAGGATAAAAGGGACGGTGTAAACTGAAGAAACAGAGGCAGCAAAGCGCAATTCCCTACGGTTATACTGTTTGCGGCTATAATCTGTAACTATATGAGTAGCGTTATAAATTGTTTGCCTGTGTGTTTGTACTTTCATCTATTTTTCTGAGATATGTTGTTTTCATATTTTGTGCATGTGAACCCGTCAGATGGAACTGCCCCTTGTGGGAGGAATAAAGTGTTATTGAATTGAATAAAACGTGAACATGTGAACACTGACACTACGCTTAGACAAAAAGAAAAAAGTGAACGGTACGTTTATAATCACTGTGGACTAAACACAGCACAAATGAAAAGAAAAACGGGTTTTGGAATTTAAAACCAAACATAAACAAACCCTCTCCCTGCCCCATTTGGAGATAAAAATGCAAACGCAGCCTGTCAAACAAATTCAGAAGACGAGCTGGTTGCCGCATAAACTGAACCAAATTAGCAAGGGTAGACTACATCAATCGTTAAATACAATGCTGCTGCTGAAGATCATGATTCTCGACTGACAACAAACGCGCAGTGTCACTGAGTACTCGGCGCAACCACTGCTTGGGGATACGCTACACGTCCACGTCTGATCCTTGGCCGG
Organism: Alviniconcha strummeri; assembly: GCA_963584105.1. NCBI lineage: Eukaryota > Metazoa > Mollusca > Gastropoda > Provannidae > Alviniconcha > Alviniconcha strummeri. The sequence continues at coordinate 14,823,528 of OY757544.1, forward strand.
CAAAGCCTCAGTAACATCATGAAAGCTGTGCATGTGATTAAGGTTGGAGGTTGGAGGTCTGCCTGCAGATAGTTCAGTCCCAACCTATCATCATGTCTATTCAAACGGGAGCTTATAATAAAAGAAAACTCACTTTGTTGCTGATTCTAACAGCGGGTCTGAATAAGCCAAAGATAAAATTAAAAAAAAGACCTATGGTGGAAGAGACAACAACAACAACAACAAATAAACACTTTCTGAAAAGAAAGAGGAGGCAGGAAATGTCAGCGAGCAATGTGACAAAGGCTGGACACTCGTAATCCGTGTACACGATACAACCCACTAAGCCGTGACAACAACACTGCGGGGCAGCAGACGCGCACGAACTACCCTACACAAAGAAAGACCGAGCGGTCTCGTTAAACATCGAGACTACCCCTCTCACTCGTACATCGTGAAAACAAAACAAAAGGGCAAGCAAAGAGAAAAAACAGTCAATGGCAAGAACCGGTCACTAGCCCAACCCCAAACCCTAACCCAGGGAGGCCACGAAATCGCTAGTCTATTGAACTAGAACGAACAAAACTTGTTCATCTTTACATATAATGAAACAAACACGAATAAATTGGGAAAATAAAATAAAACACCCAATAAAAGGCAGGCTCCCTGATGAGGTCTAGCCTGTTGTGAAAGCTAGAGTAAACACTACGAAAAAGACCGAAACGCAACGCACCTAACAAGGCTCGAGAAAGATGGAATGACAAGGGGGGAATAAACAAAGGCCCAACTACTAGCAATGGCGTCGGAGCTTCATCCTTGGAGATTCAAACTCCTCAGGACACCCCTACAGACATGTATTTGAGCCCAAACGATAGCTCAGCAGTGTGCGATCTGTGAAGCATTTTTTCAAATGCTTTGAGCAGAGCACATCCTGGTGTTTTGATTCCCATTTCTTTGTGGCTAGGTCCCATTGATTCATTGCCACTTGCCACTGTCGTTTACTGGCTTCATTTTTAAAAGGAAAAGCATGGAAAGAAAACTCCTTTGTCAAATTTTTACTGCAACCAACTGCAGCACACTCGCTCGGCATGCTTAAAAATTTGCCAGACTACTTTCGATTCAATTTTGTTTAAGTCGTTACTGAGCCATGCGGGTCAGTTGTCTTGACTCACGGAGGTCACGTGACAGAAACCCGGGATTTTCAGCTGCAGACGACGCAGCTGCTCGAAGCGTCGTGTTTGTTTTCATTCAAATCAATACTTTTACGTACCTCAGGAAAACGTCAATGTATCAACCGAACAGCGTGTATGTTAAACTTTGTTTCTATAGTACAATGTAAGTGATATTTACGACTTAAAATCAGTGATCAGAGGCCCTTTAAACAAAGTAAATCGGGGGAGAAAGAGAGCGAGAATCCTACTCCCTTTTTCTCCCTTTTTATAAAGAATCTACTGGGTGCATCGCAACCCCCCCACCTCCCCCCGCCATCCTCCCCCACCCCCCTACCCCAAGTCTCCACTTCGTTTTGCTGGTTGTGTGAGGTAGTTTGGTGTTACGATATTGTCGACGCTTATTATCATGACGGCAGTGCTATGAACGAGCCTACACACATATGAAATGAAGACACAGCGGCTGCGAGCCTAGTGGCACCGGAAATGCAGACAAATGTTTTTCCCCTTTTTACATCCGTTATCTTTTACTCACGAAATCGTCTTTGCATCAATTTTATTTTCATTTGTAATCGTAGCGACTGTCTATTCATGGCCGCATACCGAATTCTGATTGAAATGTTTGCCTTGCCCTGCCATGTTTTTCGATGCACGGTCTGCTCTTATTATTAGTGTGACGGTGGTAGGCAAATTGTGTCAGAAGCGTACCTCACTCCATCTATGGAAAGGGCGGCTAATTAATGCTGTGTTGACACAACGTGTTGGAGTTGTCAGCTGCTGCTGCAGTCGCACCCTGCGAAGGCGACAAAATAAATGTTACCTCTTTTCTTCTCCGTCCAAGTGCCCGCCCCTTAGCACACCGGCCAACGGTTGCGCCTGAGGGTGGCCCGAGCGGGCAGGGTTCGGATCCCGGAGAAAGCAAAGAGAAGGGGATGTATCGGTACAGTGAGAAAGCAATTTGGCAGTGAACTGTCGATGGACAGTTAGACTGCGGACTGAGGAATGTGCTGATGTACTCAGTGACTGCAGCGGAGGTCTTTAATGAGCCTGGAGGGAACATTTTGTTACACTGAATTCACCCGGAGTGAGTAGAGAAAACTTTCCCGCTCCATCCAACTTCTCACAAACGGTTTTGTTGTTGTTGTTATTGCTGCTGCTGCTGCTTGACTCGTCCTCTCATGGTGATCGGCGGCCAGCGCCTTTAGGTTTGATTTTTTGCGTCATGGCGGTTTGCCCGCTCATCCACAAAAAAATAAGTCACACTTGTCCACCCATGACACAATTGTTCAACGATCCGTTTCCCCACTATCCCATTCTTCCTCTGTATGGGGAGCACACAATAAGCTATTTCACTAGCTTAATAGCGCACTAGCAAACGCAACTTCGACAGCGTAGGTAAGATCATTAGCAGCTGGCTTGCATGCGTAATATGAAAGTCCCAAGCATAATTATAATGTTCAAAGCCGAAATGAATTAATGGAATGATAACTTCTCAAAATGAGGCTAGTAGATCATTTCATATGATTCACTCGGACAGAGTGAGTTCGTGCACACAACAGAGGGTTCCGGACTGCCCGCGCAGCTTCAACCAATTAAAACGCCGCAAATGGTTGTATGGTGTACACAGAACGCGCCGAGATTGAATCTCTGGCAGCAGATTCTTGTGGCACCAGCCATGCCAGCGCTGTAAGTACACCACTACGGTGGATATTCAAAAACGCGCTGTAAAAAGCTATTCACTCATGTGAATGCGAGCGCAGTGAGTCTTCTCAAGAGCGGAGAATAGCGCTATACAAAAGCGATCAATATAAATAACATTCCATGTGAAAAGTCAGAGGAGCAGCTGCCGTATTTTGGCCAGAACCTAAAATTATAGTAACAGAATAAAAATTGGCTGCGATTCCTAGCACTACCTTCAAAATAAATAATGTTGCACGTTCATTGATGGCGAAGTCTTGGCTGCCGTAAAATAATAGTAGTAATATTCTAATAATGATAGATAATTCTGGCACGCCATCTGAGATGAACCCAAGGCGCTTACCAAAAAAAGCACTGGGAATGAAGGGGTGTAAGGGTGACATGCTAAGTAAAGTATACATGCATTTGTACAGTTAAACCATCAACAAAACTATACAAACACTCTAAGCCATTCTACACAAATCCACCGTTACATAAATTCTAAATAATTTAGCAGGGTGTCCGGGCATCACTCCCAAAACTCTCTCCTCCTCACGCACCCCATTTACATCAATTTAAATGCTGGCATCAGAGTCATACCGTGCATTCCACCAGTCGACACAGTGTCACATGGTTATCAGATCATTGTGCATTTCACCAGTCGACACAGTATCACATGGTTATCAGATCATTGTGCATTTCACCAGTCGACACAGCAGCACATGGTTATCAGATCATTGTGCATTCCACCAGTCGACACAGTACCACATGGTTATCAGATCATTGTGCATTCCACCAGTCGACACAGTATCACACAGTGATCAGATGTTTGTGATTTCCACCAGTCGACACAGTATCACACTGTGATCAGATCATTGTGCTTTCCACCAGTCTACACAGTATCATATGGTGATCAAAAATCGTAAATAAGCATCACACTGTGATCAGATCATTGTGCATTTCACCAGTCGACACAGCAGCACATGGTTATCAGATCATTGTGCATTCCACCAGTCGACACAGTACCACATGGTTATCAGATCATTGTGCATTCCACCAGTCGACACAGTATCACACAGTGATCAGATGTTTGTGATTTCTACCAGTCGACACAGTATCACACAGTGATCAGATCATTGTGCATTCCACCAGTTTACACAGTATCATATGGTGATCAAAAATCGTAAATAAGCATCACACGGTGATCAGATCATTGTGCATTTTATCAGTCGACACAATACTATCATTATGGTGATCAGATCATCGTGCATTCCAGCAGTCAACACAATACCATCACTATGATCATCGTGCATTCCAGAAGTCGACACCATACCATCATTACGGTGATCAGATCATCGTGCATTCCATCAGTCGACATAATACCATCACTATGATCCTCGTGCATTCCAGCAGTCAACAAAATACTATCACTACGGTGATAAGATCATCGTGCATTCCAGCAGTCGACAGCCTTGGTCTTGGAAAGGACTAGGAGCTTAGAGCGAATCTCTGACGGCACTTTTATTTTTGTTGTGTGTAGTACACTTTTCTATTGGTGTCCATGAACAGTGTGGCACGAGGCAGAGAAAATTATTTTTGAACAGATCCATGCACTTTTTACTGACCTTCAGTGGTTCCGCACGGTTCTTATTAATGGCAGCGTATTTAATTAAACCAATTCAACTTATTTCTCCTCTTGTGTTGCTTGCATCGTTCCCGTCTATGCTATAAATATTACTGGTACTGCCTACACTGCTGGAGCGCGACGTTAGTCCGACGTACCATAGACCTAATAAGAGAAACTGATTTGTTAATCAAATGTGTGTCGATAGTCCAACGTGTCGATAGTCCGACGTACTCTGTAGCGATGGTCCAAATACGAAAACTGTCATGTTTGTCCGAAAGATGCCAGCCCGACGTATCAAACTTAGCGAGGATGCTAGCAAAATCCAATCTGATTTGATCAAAGTATATACTCTCTGCATACGGTGTACATATGGTTAAACGCTTTAGTCTTGGAAGGAAGGATGCATCTGATGACCACAGGGCAGGACGATCTGTGACAGTTACCGAGAGCAAAATTTCTTAATGTTTCGGCGCGCAGTTGACGAAGATCTACATGTTTCAGTATGCGAGCTAAGTACAAGTTGTGGCCTTCTATGTGGAGCTGTTGAAATGATCATCCACAACTTCCTGAGAAAAAGCTCCGCAAAAGGTGGGGACCCATTTTCTGACCAAAGAGCAGAGGAAACAATGAGTTGCATGTTCATAGAAACTGCTCAGATGGAACCATACGACTGTGCAGCATAATAACCCGGTACAAAATTTGGCTCCACCTCAACTGCGTCGCTAACAAGCGTTCCAGTCAGATGTAGGTGGACGAAAATGAACCCAGACCCGTGGTAAATAATCCGAGATTTCAGAGCCTCTCTCTCTCTCTCTCTCTCTCTCTCTCTCTCTCTCTCTCTCTCTCTCTCTCTCTCTCTCTCTCTCTCTCTCTCTCTACTTTTTTCCCCCCACATGGTCCTGTTGCCGTCGACATTTTACTTGAGAAAACCACCATGCTGATTTCCACATACTACACCAAAGCGGGTCTTCCCAAGGTCATCGAGTCCGTGCATACCATCGCCCAATGACCGAATATAGGAAAAAGCCTCCTGCTCGATAACACTAATTCCTAGATGGCCAAGGTCTACAGCAGCAAGACATTTAGGTCGTGTTCATTGATTTCCGTTTTACGTCACTTGCAGTAGGACTTGTCGGTTGGCCCTCTATAAGATGTAAGGCCTGCTGTGAGTAAATGCGTGCGCGTGCGTAAAAGCAGTGCTCGAAATGCGTAATAGAAGAGATGCAAGCGGCATGTTAAGCTTATTCATTTACAGTATGACTAAGCGGCAGAAAGGCTGAGGCCTGCAGCCCCCTCTCCGGCAAACAAAACTAAAAATAAAGAACAGCAACAATACAATCTACGTTAGAACATTTTCATGTACTTGTTCTGTTGACACAGTGATCAGAGTGACACGTGGAGAGCTCCAAGCAAAAATTGTAGGTACGCTGGAAACGCTGTAATAATAATGATGATAATAATGTAACCGAGAGCATTGTGTGTGTCCAGGGCCATGACTCCTTAATCTTTTCTTTCCTGTTGTCCTGCCTCTTTTTTGATTGGGTAGAAGGTTTATGGCCCCAATTATCTAAAATGTTAAAACTTGTGCGCTGGGCCTGCAGCGTCCTCTTTCCCCCAGTGTCCCTGCAGAGGCAGGTTGTTTGTTTGCTGTTGCGGCCTGTGTTCATGCGTTCATCTCAGGGGAGAGTGTACACTGTTTCCTGGATGGTGTAAATAAAAGTTATGTTATAGCAACCTCTGACTTGTGACTCTTCATTCAGGCTTCCAACCTGCTTCCCTCACTCCCCAGCCCGTTCCCCTACAATAATAATAAACTTAAACTTTTTAAAGCGCAAAATCCTGTCCCTAGACACTATTCTAAGCGCGCGCGCGCACGCACGCACGCACGCACACACACACACACACACACACACACACACACACACACACACACACACACACACACACACACACACACACACACACACACACACACACACACGAACCCCTACACACAAGCATTCTGACTATACAAAGCTAAAATACACACAGCTTTGAACGGGTAGCAAACACCCGGGAGACTTGGAATGGATGATGACATCAGCACGGAACAGAAAACATGTTTTGCGAAAAGAAATGTACGCTAAAACCAAAGGCACCTGCTCCAGCTCAGCTCAGTAAATTATTGCACATAGTACACGCGTCTGCGTAGTTTTCTGTCAAGATAGACCGCCAAGGTGAACTCGAGTTAAGATGCATAAAGTCAATAAAGGTGCAGTTGTATGCAGTTAATAATAACAAAAGTAAATCACAACAAAGGCATATTCTTCCAACTGCATATGGCGTGATGCAGAGAGTTGGATGCCTTAGTGAAGGGACCACCCAGATGTTTATAGACGTTTTGAGTATCTCCACAGTATCTGGAGAGTAGCGTAGCGTTCCGCTATCCGTCCAATCTGCATCAGCCTATTGTCTGTCCTTCCCGTCGTGATGGGGGCGGGTTTTGTGGGGCGCTTTTATCCCGTGTCATGTTGCTACCTCTGATCCTATCTGGATACCAGCTACCCGCTTAAGCGGTGAATTATAGAAGTGGTTGCTAGTACCGAGCTGTGAAGTTTGCAAACCAGCGAACGAGCAACCAACCAGCTAATAAAACAGCAAGGCAACCACCAGCAGTCTGCTCATATGAAACAAGACTATGCCTGAAAAAAATGCTGTTCTTGGGTTTCTTTCATAATGATCAGGGAGAGGAGGACTGTCAGTGAAGGACGAAAATAATTCTTCTGCTTAGCATAGTGGTTGCACTTGCAGAAGTGGAATAAAACAATATATTAAAAAAACAAAACTGACCTCGGGTCATTCTTAATGAGCAAGGTCATGGCGGGCCACGAGATCGAAAGTTCTGTACTGACATGGTGTTATTCATAATGAGCCAGGTCATGGCGGGCCACGAGATCGAAAATTCTGTATTGACATGGGGTCATTCATAATGAGCCAGGTCATGGCGGGCCACGAGACCGAAAGTCTTGGAAGACTGCAAACAAGCTTCAACTAAATGACAGCAAAACTGAAGCCATGATCATACTTTCAAATAGAATGTTTATCCACAGTCTTTTGCTGTCTGTCATTCACATCGGAGACGTCGATGTCCCATTTGGGCCATCTGTTAAAAACCTCGGTCTCAACACATAAGCAACACATGCAAAGCCGCATACATACAGATCAGGCATATAAGTTCCATACGACACTTTCTCACCACTCAAGCAACCCAAACCCCTGTATGCTCTCTTGTCCTCTCTCGCTCAGACTACTGTAACTCTTTGCTTTCAGGCTGCCCTCAGTACTTACTAGACAAACTTAAAAAAGCTCAGAAAGCAGTAGCAAGGCTTGTGTGTAAAGCTAAGGAACCTGACCACATCAAACTCTGTATTGGCTACCAGTAGCACTTCGCATTCAATACAAAATTTCAACTATCTGCTACAATTCCATCTCCGGAACAGGCCCTCAGTATCTGTCCGATCTCCTTCAACCTTATACAGAGGTAAGACAATTCAATCTGCATCCGACACAAAAACCTTTGTCACCCATCGTGTAAACACAAAAACATTTGGCGAAAGATAGTTTTTTCACGCTGGCCCATCTGTTTGGAACAATTAGCCTCAGACACTCCGCCACTCTGATTCTGCCTCCTCTTTCAAAGCCGCCTTCAAGACGCACTTGTTTAATAACTATTGCTACATCCGATGCGCGACTCTGTGTGTGTGCGTGCGTGCGTGCGTGCGTGCGTGCGTGCGTGCGTGCGTGCGTGCGTGCGTGCGTGCGTGCGTGCGTGCGTGCGTGCGTGCGTGCATGCGTGCGTGCGTGCGTGCGTGCGTGTGTGTGTGTGTGTGTGTGTGAGTTTAGTGTTATTGTAAATCGCCCCTTGTGCGGTAGATGGACGTTCTAGAAATCCTCTTCATTATTATTGTTGTTGTAGGTCTTTGCGGACGACAAATGGCCGAGCAATCACAAAAACTGACAAAAATATGTCAATCATATGTGTACATGTACTGCTATGTGCCACTTCATATTTTCTAACCCCAGTATAACAACAAAATACCTTTTCACAGATTTCCTTTGTTGAGCCAGTGGGAAAAGCAGTGGCTACGTGGTTAGTCAAGACTCGGCGAGACGAAGGACCACAGTTAAAAGTGAGGAGGGAACGGAGTCAATCTTGTGACTCGCCGTGACCTAATTCAATTAACCAGTCGCGGCGAGCTTGAGCGACAGGCCGCTTCAGCCAGTCAGAGGCTGTGAATCGCCGATAACGCGGGAATCCCGCGAAGAACTAACTGGACAAAGTTTCCTTCCACACGCGCGCCTGTGTCGACATACTCCATGACTGTAAACAGCACTGTAAGCTGCGTATAATTATTGCCTCTTTAAGTCAGACTTAGCACTTACGGTACCCAGAACGACAGGGTGGTGGAGTATGGTTTATTCCATTCCCCAAATGTCGCCGCAACAAAGGAAAATGCTTTAGTAGGTGTGGGATCTGCTTAGGTTGATGATGGTGATGTCGAGCTTCATGTCCTCGGATGTCAGTTGGCATATTAGGGACAAACTGACTAATGCCTAAGTGCTGTTCAGTGTTGGTTTACGTCCACAGAAACCGTAAAGCTCATTAAGACGGAAAGCCCAGGACGGCCACCTCGACTTTCACACAGCTCCTGAACTCTGATCTGCTTAGGGTTGACTGTTTCCTTTATAACCAAGCAACATGTCATAACGGTTAACTCCAGTTTGATCTCGAACTTAAGATAAACTGTTCAGTTCTTTTTGTGGCACCTCGGTGAGGAATCAGTGGTCGAATGTCACCAGGGGGCTACCATTGTTGTGATCAATGTGCAGGATGTTCCGCTATCCCCTGGCAGCGGTAGATGTCTGGCTACATCTAATGTGTGATATAATCGAAGCTTTTTTCTTCTTTTTTTCCATCTTTTTCTTTCTTATCCATGACGAATCACAGCTTTATCACAGCTGGCCCATTGGCACTATTATTAAGTAATAGTGCACAAGTCTTTACGTTGGCTGGCCCTGGGTTAACATTGTTTGTCGTGTGTAGTTCCATTTGAATTTTTCAGAAATTACATGTATTTTTGGTTGTATGTGACCTTGAATTGTTCGTTTATTTCTCAGAGACTGCTTGAAGTCGTTTAGTTTGGTGACATTGTCTTCGGGCAGTATTTTCATGCCTGACTAAGCAGGTATTTGCATACTTTTCTTATGAGTTTTGATTTGTTTGGCATGGATTGCAATGGCCAGAATATTCAGCCATTCAGCTCATTTGCTTCTCCAACCCCCCCCCCCCCCCCCCCCCCCTTTCCACCGTGTGTTTCAAGTTCCTCTGTCTTCTTTTTTTACCATCATTTCCATCTTTTTTTGTCATTGGCCTCTTCAGCTGTTTGACTGCCTTGAGCTCAGTTGAAATATCGTTCACATAGGTCACATCAATTGAAATATCGTTCACATGTGTGTGTGTTTGTGTGTGTGTGTGTTGCGTGCGTGCATGCGCGCGCGCGCGCGCGCGTGTGTGTGTGTGTGTGTGTGTGTGTGTGTGTGTGTGTGTGTGTGTGTGTGTGTGTGTGTGTGTGATGTGTGTGTTGCGTGTGTGTTGCGTGTGTGTTGCGTGTGTGTGTGTGTGTGTGTGTGTGTGTGTGTGTGTGTGTGTGTGTGTGTGTGTGTGTGTGTGTGTGTGTGTGTGTGTGTGTGTGTGTGTGTGTGTGTGGATGTGTGTTTATGCGTGTGCGTGTGCGTGCATGCGTGCGTGGATTTGCGGATTTCATCTAGGAGAACGTAAGGTTTGGTGTGCGTGCCTGTCTGCGTATGTATGTGTGTGTGCGCGCGCACTTTGGAGATAGGCCTACTCTGTCTAGGAGTGCTTTTGCTGCAACTGTTTTGGTGAGAGCGTACTGGGGTTTGTCTATTCTTGATGTGTGTGGTCTCTGTTGTGCGCCTTTGTAGGGCTGTCAGTCCTGTTTATGTACACTCGTGAGGTTTTCTATGTGAGGTTCGGCACAGCAACAACTGTCATTATTGTTGTTATTAAAGCCACATCCATTGCCAGAGTCAGAGCTTTCATCAGCTGAAAACCAACAAACAGGTACTGAAAGAGCACCATTGTACACAGCACAGTTTAAAACTGTCATTATTGTTGTTATTAAAGCCACATCCATTGCCAGAGCCAGAGCTTTCATCAGCTGAAAACCAACAAACAGGTACTGAAAGAGCACTATTGTGCACAGCACAGTTTAAAAGGTGTAGGTTAGACTCACGGTAAGCTTACTCTGTTGCCTACGTTTTTCACATTTCAACGTCAAAAGTCCTAGTTTATTCAAATGTAAAGACACAGCGTACACCTCGCCTCCTTTCTACTCTTTTGTCGTTGCGACACCCCACCCTTACACCTTTTTCTCCACCCTCCTCCTCCCCAGTCTTATGTTGGCAGTCTCCACTCCTCCTAAGACCTCCCCCTCCCACCTCCCCCCCCCACGCCCACCCCACCCACCCCGGCGCACAATGCCTTGCCAATCTGCCTTTCTTTCCCGAAGTGTCATGAATTTCACAGGAAAGTGCAATTATTTCATTTGTTTTGCCCCCCTTTTCCCCAGTCTCTTCTGTCTTCCATCTGTACTTGTCTGCGTGCCTTCTCTTCTTTTTTTCTTCTTCTTTTTTTCTCCTTCTTTTCTTCTGCTTTTTTTTTTTTTTTTTTTTTTTTGGGGGGGGGGGGGGGGGGGGGGGGGCTTTGCAGCACACAAAGGACAAGAGAAAAGGTTAAGCGAAAACAAACAGGTTTTGTGCCCTCCCTTGCATGTTGGCTTCAGCAACTTTGGTAACCAATTTTGTGTCATCACATCAAAATATCATTAGTGTTACCATTAGTATTACAGATCCTATATTGTCCATAACAGAATAGAAGCCTCTGTGCTCAGCACCAGTCGGTTGCAAAACGACTAAATCTATAGTTCCGAGAAGGCAAGAAACTGAAGCGCGCGCGCGCGCGCGCACACACACACACACACACACACACACACACACACACACACACACACACACACACACACACACACACACACACACACACACACACACACACACACACACACGGCGCGCACGTGCGCATGACGTTGGTTGCTAAAGATAGAAATAAGATGACTTATGCCGAACAATAGGGGAGGATGGGACGTAGCGCGAAGCACCTGCAAATCTGTTTTTGAAAACTCTTCTTCTTCTTGTGCCTAACACAGTTTAAAAACAACACATCGTTGTTTATCGAAACAACACATGCAGCATACAATTTTGAAGAGGCTAGTGCATGCCCATAAATTGCAGTTCGTCAGCACTTCAACTTGTTTTCTTCAACGAGTAAAATCTAAAGCAAGAGCAGTATTTTATTACTCTAGTTGCCACACCATTGTATCAGGAAGAATCGTGGCAAGTGTGATCTGAACCCGATGCAGCGGAAATTTTGGAATTACACTGAACAATATATTTTATTTACTTTTGACTTTCGGACCCATTTAACTGTTGCTGAATAGTTGATCATATTTTGATTGTTCATTTGAAATTTGTCAACAGAACAGCTGATCAAAACCGTAAAAGGGAAATTATGCATCGCTGCAATGGCAGTAGAGACAGACATAAAACTGCAAAAGATTAAATAGCAATAACGGATATTACAGATGGCAATTCAGACAATGAGTGGCTTGTTACATCTAGTACAACAGACCTAGATAAAATTTGTGTCCAAACATTTTTCAGTAATGGACAATGCCAGTGCAGACTAATGTGCAACCAATGTGGTGTCTGTGACCACATGGTAATAATTATGTCAGTGTATCCACAGACTATTTAACTTATCCATGCAGTCCAAATGAAGCTAAATTCAAATTTGACTGAAAGAGAAAGTAAACATAATATGGTTGAAACTGACAACAGTGCGGTGCAAACCATGCAAGTTATTCCAGCCTACAATAGTGACATTCATATTTTATGTGAAGATAAACAGCAGTTGAGGAAAACGGTACTGGCGAGGGTCAGCGAGTTGAAAGACCTTGTAAACAGAACAGAAACAGTGGATGCGCTAAACGTTATGCTTCAAAACGTACATATCAGCAATCACACTGTTGGTAAAGAATTGGAGGCGATGGGTGCAGCAAAGGAAGAAATGTTTACGTTACACATACATTTCCATCCAACAGAAGTTTGAAACGCGAAGAAGTACTTTCTTTACAAATATTAGCAAAATCCAAACACAAATGTTCAACATAACGCTATTTATTAGGATAAAACACAACAATCGAATTTTCGGGGTAATCCCCTTTACAAAGCTACAGAACAACACTTAAACAACAGTTAAATGTGAAAAGGGCTGAAAAAATTAGATGGAGAGCTAAGATAATTACCTTATTTTGGTTGAGTTATGTTGTTTTCGTGTCTAGTCTGAAATAAACTGAAGTTTAATCAAACCAACAGTGACCGAAATACCAGCATTAACAGATGATTTGAAAAAATGACACCCAGCATTCGTGCGGCCTGCTTTAGAGCACAAGATACTGGAACCAGTGAAGGAACCCTATGGCAACAGGGTGCAAGCTATGTCATTTGGTTCCATACACAGTGTGATGTTAAAGTAGAAAGATTTCATATGTCATTGTTGTAGACACTGCATTGTTTTGTCACAAAGCAGGCATGGATAGGGTAGGTCTCTCTCTCTCTCTCTCTCTCTCTCTCTCTCTCTCTCTCTCTCTCTCTCTCTCTCTCTCTCTCTCTCTCTCTCTGGTGTGCCAAAACAACCATAGGTTCATGTTGCGTTTCTTTATCAATAAACACAATGTTCATGAATACAAAACAATATGTGGATGAAGTGCCGGTACGTTATGGGATATATAACATATGGACTGATTGTTATGTTCACATGTCGGTGTAGATTTTGTACATTAACAGGCTATATGGGTCATTCTCCTGAAAACTGGTCAAAATTGTGACATAGAGGGTACAAATTCAGAGTGTGAATTTTTTTAATGCTATTATTTGGGAATGATAGCTTGACATCTCTTGTGTTCATAAAAATAAGACATAAATTGACAGGGTGACAGGAACTTGGTTAATTGTTCATTATGTTACGTCATAGGTCAGTGTCTCGCGTGTTACAGAAGACACCAGAAATGCATGAATAGAGTCGGTTCAGTGGCTAGTTTGACTCTTGCCTTTTTTATTATACAATATTTCCTAATTAACAAAGGAATATCTGTCACTTCTGACATTTTTTTTCCCCCTGCCTCTTTAACGATTTTGGTTTAAAATGTCTTCTTCGAAATACAGACATACACGAAATAGATTACTCATTTCTTTTCCTTATTTTTTTTCTTCCTTCTTTTTCCCCCCAAAGTAATTTGGAGGACGGGGCTGTGGGGGGGGGGGGGGGGGAGGATGCATTGCACTAACTTGGTCTGAACCGTATATATAAATATACATGTCAGAGGGATATTTATTATTTGCTTTCAAAAATGAATAACCTATCGCACTTAACTAGTAATCTGTCTCACATGTTACGTGCACATCATCACAAGTACAAAAGGATATAAAAATAACACACTTGAACTATTGACCAAAAAACTTAATAAACAAGTATATTCATTACAAAAGCAATGTTCTTTCGACATTTTCTTGATTGGAACCGGTACTGACCCCTGCTTTAGATATTGGGATAGCCAAGAGTGGCAGCAATCTAGTCCACAGTCCCCCAAGCCATATTCTCTGTCTCACGCCCTGTGTAAAAGCAAGAAAATCTTTTCACGGTGTCTTACCCTGTCTTGTGATGATGCACCATCAAGCTAATTTGGATTGCAAAAGTTTCAGAATTTCTGAAGATCTAGTAGAAACGATTGTGGCTTTGACCTTGAACATCGCAAAATGATATTTTTGAATGATACTCTGGCTGATGATGATGCATCACCATACTAAGTTTGACCGATCAGAGATATTGTCCGGGCAAACATTCACTGAAGTTCAGAACCTTCACTATGACCTTGACCTTGAATACAGCAAAGCAACCTTTTCACAGGACACTCCAGCTTATGAACATGCACTGTCAAACTAAGTTGGTCGCCCCAAAAAATCTGCAGTTCAGAACATATAATAGAAATAGTCATATTTGATTGTATGAGCCGAAATTCAGTTACTATGACCTTGACCTTGAAGATGGAAACCCATTTTTTGCATATGACGCTCTGGTTTATAATGATGTCTCACCATACTGGGTTTGGTTACAAATGGTTCAACGATGCATAAGATATCATCCAAACTAACATTAACTGAAACTTTTAACCTTGAACATAGCAATCCAACATTTTCACTGTACACTTCTTTGCTTATAATGATCTTCACTCAAACTGAGTTTGATTGCAAAGACTCACTGGTTTAGAACTAATAAAAGATATAGTAGAAACTGTCATATTTTGATTATATAAGCCCACACTGTGATCTTGACCTTGACGATAGAATCCCATTTTTTCGTATGACATTCCCGCTCATGGTGGTGCACCACAATACCAAGTTTTGTTACAAAAGGTTGCAAAGAAACACTCAGCAAACATCATGATGGGAACAAACATGTGTCATGAGCGTTACATCCCTCACCCCTGAAGACACCACAGTGCTTTCCCTTTTCTAGTAAAATAATACACCACACACAGCGCAAAAAGAGGTCACACGTTGCTGCCGCAAGTCAGCTGATGTGGACTGGTACGTTAGGGTAGGTCGAAAGTCAATGGTACAAGCAGAAATAATTATTTTGTGTGCTCGCACGTTACACCGTTGTAAGACACCACTTAAACAAGCCCTGAAGAAATGACTAATTTATTTCGTATCTACTCTCTTATCATCAATTAAGCATTAAAAATAGGGTGAAATGTGGTTATCTACTAAGCTGATGAAAAAAAGACAGTTTTTTAGTTTCCGTTGTGAACAAGTCACAAGATCGTGATACACACGTAGAAGACACCATTGGTAATGTGAGAGACACTGATTATCTTCCCTTTGTTTGGAGCTGTTAATAGCAAGCAATACACAATAAATATCATTTGTATGTAAGAACTGGCCTCCTTCTTTCTCATGAAACCTATTTTTATTAAAACATGAACGATTCCAAGGAAATATCTGCGATCAGCTAACCTTCCCAAAGCCATGTCACAAATGGCGGCCATGAAAATGTCGCGATTTTTACCCCCCAAAAAGGCTCACAGCGCAAGAAATAATGATGCATTTACCCATTGTGGCATTTCCCTTATTTCTCCAAACACATTACATCAGAAATATAGCGGTAGTTTAAAAGTTTCACCTTTTATTTTAACTTTTATTTCATCGGAAAGCGGCACCCTCTTTGGTCCAGTTTTTAGGAGAATGACACATATATAAACATTTTCAGATGAAGCCTCAAAGATGTGAAATCTTAAATTAAATCCCAGTGGGAACACTTAACTTGACACACTTTATTTTTCTGTACGTATATATAATTTTGTGTGTGTGTGTGTGTGTGTGTGTGTGTGTGTGTGTGTGTGTGTGTGTGTGTGTGTGTGTGTGTGTGTGTGTGTGTGTGTGTGTGTGACAAAACTATTGGAAAGGGCCCGCCCTGATAGAACGTACTGGGCCAGCCGCAAGTTGCTCATACTATGGGCGTAAAACACCAAGTTACTGACTTACTTGGAAAGGGCAGTCTAGAATATTAACATGGTGAATCTCACCACAGTAGCACTCATTGTTTGGTCAGACATTTTTCCGAATTTTGTTTGTTCATGTGATGTGTGGTATAACTGTTCATACTGAACTGAATCGTAAGAATCAAATAATTAGGCCTGTGTAATGTAAGTTGTAATGTAACCATAAGATACTGTAATAAACTGACACTGGATAATCATAGTTTTAGTATTTTGTGTCAGTTGCTGCTGTTCTACTTTATGTCTCCTCTCCCTGCTTTCATTATTTCTGATTGTAGTCAAAAAATCAAGCATTTTAATTTCTAATAGATGGTTCAGATCACTTTTGTCACGATTCTCTTGGATACAATGGAGGGCAACTGAAGTTATAAACTGCTACTCTTGCTTTAGATTTTGTTTATAGAAGAAAGCAAGTGGAAGTGCTGACTAATTGCAAACGAATTTACAGGCCTGCAATAACACTAGCATCTTCAAAATTGTATGCTCCATGTGATGTTTGAATAAAGTGAAGTTCGGCACAACTAGAACAGCTGAAACAGCAAGAACTGTTCTCAAAAACGGCTTTGCATGTGCTTCGTGCTTACCTTTCCCTATGGGCCCTTTTGTTCAGCTGTATATAGGTCATGTGACCTCTGTGTCTAGCAACCAGTGTCATGTAGTAGTCGGTCCTGGTGGGATGGCTAGCCGCAAGTTGCTCATACTATAGCTATGTTTGACATGTGCCCGTGAGTACAAAGTTCAAGTGGACCTAAAGAAATGGTTTGGGGCTTGGATCATTGCGATCTGATGTGTTGTTGAGCCAGTGGGCCTACATTTCCAGCTGCCCCATGAAGAAATAACGGATCAACAGATAAATGAGAATAACAATTACCACAGGTAAGGTTACAAATAACTGGTGTGAATAGACTGAGTTAGAAAGAGCTAAACCCGATGTAAGAAACCTTCATGAGGTCATTACGATGTTCACGATTGCGACCAAACATGGATTTCTAGCGTCAACATTCAGCCGAAACCAGTTCGAGCTCTGTGACCACAGGCTGATGTCAGAAGGGGACATCCTAGAATAAAAACGTCATCGTGCTTTTTCAGTAAGAGAAACAGCTATTGCCTCAACTCTTGGCCGCGGACAATGCTATGCTAGTTGCAACTGCAACGGGTGTTGTACAATAAACAGTGCAAATGCCGGACGTTTTGCATTTAGTGCACCTCCAAGTACCTGTTTACCTTCGTCTAGTCTTATTCTCGCTGTTTTATTATTTGTCATTTTTTACTTTGTTGAACCCGTCTGATGGAACTGCCCCTTGTGAGATGAATAAGTTTATATTAAACTGAACTGAAATGCCACCCTAGAAGTGACGTTAAAAAATAACTTGACTCCGCGATAGCAGTTAAATCCATGCAATAGGCTGCTGACATTTTGAAGTGCAGTTTTTATTTTTACCTTTAATCGTCCACCATTGAATAAAACGACATGATTTCATTAATGTGTGTGTGTGTGTGTGTGTGTGTGTGTGTGTGTGTGTGTGTGTGTGTGTGTGTGTGTGTGTGTGTGTGTGTGTGTGTGTGTGTGTGTGTGTGTGTGTGTGTGAGAGAGAGAGAGAGAGAGAGAGAGAGAGAGAGAGAGAGACAGAGACAGAGACAGAGACAGAGACAGAGACAGAGAGACAGACAGACAGACAGACAGACAGACAGACAGACAGACAGAGAGTGTGCGCCCGTGCGTGTCAGTGTTTGTGTGTCTGTGTGTGTGGGGGTGGTGCGTGCGTGCGTGCGTGCGTGCGTGCGTGCGTGCGTGCGTGCGTGCGTGCGTGCGTGCGTGCGTGCGTGCGTGCGTGCGTGCGTGCGTGCGTGCGTGCGTGCGTGCGTGTGTGTGTGTGTGTGTGTGTGTGTGTGTTGGTCTTGCTGTTTAGCTTCTTGAGATTTGAATTGTTTGTAGTCATTGTTATTGGCATTTTTCACTGGGGTGTCTCAGTTTGATGTGGATGTAACAAAAAGAAATCTGAAATAGAATGACTGCTAGCGTTCTACAACAAGATCCAAGCACAAAAAGGTTCAAAAGAACGCTTATTTATTATGACACGGACACCGAGTATGCACATTTTCGGGGAAATCCCCATTGTCAAGCCACAAAACGACATCTAACAGATAAACGGTTGACGTGGATGTAGTTTATATCTGAATTTTGTTCGGCCCTCCGAGCTACATTTTTAGAACCTAAAAGTGTGTGTGTGTGTGTGTGTGTGTGTGTGTGTGTGTGTGTGTGTGTGTGTGTGTGTGTGTGTGTGTGTGTGTGTGTGTGTGTGTCCGTTATAAATATTCTCTTCTTCTTAAGAACTGAAAACATAAAGTATTATTCGCGAACTTACTACAAAAACTACGATGTCATAAATTTGCAGATTAGTGGCATCCCCTAGGTTTTTCAGTCCCCCCCCCCCCCCGCCCCCCACCCCCAGCGTATAATTTAGCCAGTTTGATGAAGAGCAAGATAAAATGGCAAGCATTCCTTGTCCGATCGGGAGCAAAATGGCTCTGTGGAATTTGGGCACCCCAGATAAAGAAAAGTACTAGTTAACACTGAAGTACAAAGGCTCAGCTTTTACAGTTCTGTAGTTAACACTGAAGTACAAAGGCTCAGCTTTTACAGTTCTGGAGAGAAAATCTAAACAAAAAAACAACAACAAAAACAAAACAAAAACACTTCCACCGATGTGTTGCGTGACGGCCTGACTTCTTGACATTTACTTTGCCTGTCAGGAGTTACGGGACTTGCCTCGGTACTTACCTTCCCTGAAAGTCTGGATAAACATGGCTGCGCCACGTGCACGTAGCAGGTTTGCCAAGGGTTTAATGTGTCACATGGGAGCAACGACACCCAGTCCCAATGTGACAACAAACGAACAATCCGTCTGTAAGGGTAACGGGTGCAAGACGATAGCAAAATCTCACCTTTCAGTCTTGCTTCCAACCTTTACCAAAGACACATTCGGTCACCTTTTTCCATCCTCTCATTCCGTCATGTCACTTGATTCTGTTCAGGTAACCCAGTCTGATGCTGTGTCAAGTCCGATGGTAACTGTAAATGGAAAGGCGACATGCAAAGTACGAATACCGATTTTTAGCGTTTTATTACAATACAGTTTCTAGTTTGGTGAGAACTGAATTTGCGAAATTTCGGATTCGTTTTTTTCTCTCCAGAACGTGCACGTCAGAATGTGCACCGACATTTGGCTAGGTCCAAGAGTCTGTACGCACAGAGATATCTGTTCCGCAGTAAAATATAGCCTATTGAGGCAACAACTGACGCTTTCACTAATGAGCTGTATCGGTCAGCTGTGTTATTAGTGGCACACACTGCTCTCTGAATTTCCCGCTCATCCCTTGCTTGTCTGTTTGACGGGGTCATGCGACGAAATCTGAGGACAGAATGAGAATGTTTCTGTGATTTTTTATATATATATATAAATATTGTCAAAATACGGGGGGGAGAGGGGGCGGAGGGGGTAGAAAAAAACAAGAGATAACTGTCAACTAAATTTGTGTCAATGCGCTTATTAATTTCTGCGTGCGTGCGTGCGTGCGTGCGTGCGTGCGTGCGTGCGTGCGTGCGTGCGTGTGTGTGTGCGTGACAGCAGATTTTTGTGCACCGACATTTGATTGCTGTGCACCGATAGCTTCTTGACTTTTCGTTGAAAAAGATCTTCAACTAAAACTGCAGAAAGCATTATAATTAAGGACGTATCCCTGAACCTGTTGATGGTATGACAGCAGAGCTGGTATCGCCTTCTGTTCTGGGTTCTTCAGCTGTGAGGTGGTTTGGCTATTAAGATACGTGTTTGATCACACGTGTTCTTCGTGAATACGCTTGGACAGGACACAGTGTCTGATAAACGCACTCGGTGACTTGGTTTCAACAGATGAGAAGGTGAGAAAATATCACGTCTGTCCTCTACCAAACCTGGTTTCTGCGTGTTTCCGTCTGTCCCGCTTTCCTGGTTTCTACACACTTTGATTATGTCTCCCGCCAATCCCGGTTTCTGCACAATTCCATGTCTCCTGCCATCCTGGTGCCATACTGCACACTTTCGTGTCTCCTGCCATCCTGGTTTCTGCACACTTCGATCATGTCTCCCGCCATTCTGCTTCTGCACACTTCCGCGTCTCCCGGCATCCTGGTTTCTGCACACTTCCGGATCTCCTGCCATCCTGGTTTCTGCACACTTTGATCATGTCTCCCGCCATCCTGGTTTCTGCTTATTTCCGTGTCTCCCGCCATTCTGGTTTCTGCACACTTCCGTGTCTCTCGCCATCCTGGTTTCTGCACATTTTGATCATGTCTCCCGCAATCCTGGTTTCTGCACACTTCCGTGTCTCCTGCCATCCTGGTTTCTGCACACTTCCGTGTCTCCCGCCTTCCTGGTTTCTGTACACTTTGATCATGTCTCCCGCCATCCTGGTTTCTGCACACTTCCGTGTCTCCCGCCATCCTGGTTTCTGCACACTTTGATCATGTCTCCCGCCATCCTGGTTTCTGCACACTTTGATCATGTCTCCCGCCATCCCAGTTTCTGCACACTTCCGTGTCTCCCGCCATCCCAGTTTCTGCGCACTTCTGTGTCTCCCGCCATCCCAGTTTCTGCGCACTTCCGTGTCCTCTACAAATCCTGGTTTCTGCGCAGTTCCGTGGAAGTAACAGAAAACTAACGTTATACGAAATGAATAACCAAAGATCCTTTATCAACGATCATTTTCAGCACACATTGTCACATTGCGCAAAAGTATCCTCTTTCCAGTCGTGCATCCGACACACTGGAACAAGACTGGAAGCCAACTGTAAAAGTGAAGCAGAACAAGGGAGGAGCGGTTGCTTGCTGCACGTGTCGCCAGCTGAATGCTGTCCTTGTTCCGCTGGGGCCAGCCCCGAATATGACAACCGACTGTTGTTTCAACACCGGACACAACACGTTTCGCGCTCAGCTCTTACACGTCGCCTCCGCATTTCTTCTCACTTTATCGACCGCCAGTTAAGAAAAGATTGGCGATAACTCGAACATTTTCTCAGATGGACGGCGCACACACTTCAAAGTTTGTTCATATCCCGGCATGGTGGGCTCGGAACACAAGCTCAACCGCAAACAGATCGGACGCGGTGGAGCTATGTGAGGTTTGAAATGTAGCTGTTACGGTTTGAGAAGCGAATATTTAAGCGGTCGGATAAAGATACAGTGGGTCTAAATTAGACGTCAAGAAATAGCAGACAAAATGGTCTGGCGTGAGATGTGCCCCGGTATTAAAACTTCAGTAACATGACGTGATAGCAAACATTCGTTGTCCAAACACTGTCCAACAGCGCGAACACCCATACTGCACAGGTAGCGATTCCCCAAAGCGCGCACAGTCATATGTTCACCGCTTCCAATAGCCAACAGACCGTTCCATGTTCCTTAAGGAGAGACGGAAGTACTTTCTGAACAGGACTATGCTAGGGTGTGTGTGTGTGTGTGTGTGTGTGTGTGTGTGTGTGTGTGTGTGTGTGTGTGTGTGTGTGTGTGTGTGGTGTGTGTGTGTGTGTGTGTGTGTGTGTGTGTGTGTGTGTGTGTGTGTGTGTGTGTGTGTGTGTGTGTAGTGGGTGTGGTGCGTGATGGTATGTTAACCTTATTGATCATCTTAAGGAAGTGAATGGCATGGCTAATAAGATCAGACATGAGTACTAGCCTGTACGTCGATAACCCGCTTGACTGGGAACGGAACATCGTCAGGTGATCGCTGTGTTGTTGTGGGCAGCAGTGTCTTGCCCCATGACAGGAGTTTACCCTGTAGTGTCCTTCTTCTGCAACTATAATTTCCTTTGGAACACTGAGTCACAGAATATATCATGACGTAGCGGTAGTGCAGTTCTGCACGACTTGAGAGAGGGAGAAAGAGAGAGATGGATGGTTATCTGTATAATCAGAATAGTAGTGGTAGTGAACAATATAACCAGGATTAAATTTAAAATATATGCATATTCGAACCAAAATTACCGTTGGAGTAAACAAATTCTGTTATGGCTGATTTCAAGTGTGTATGTGTGTGTGTGTGTGTGTGTGTGTGTGTGTGTGTGTGTGTGTGTGTGTGTGTTAACACTGCATAACCTTACCTATCAACGACTAAAAAGTATCGGAAGGTATATTGGGGAGAAAATTTACTTTTTACTTGACGCGAAGTCCTTAAAGGGTCGGCCTGCCTATAAATAGCAGGCCGGCAAATTTAAAAACAAATTCTCTTCAAAGTATGACATTTCACATTGCTGCTGGTTTACCACAATAATAATAATAGGGAACTCAAAGAGCGCTTTCGGAAACTCAAAGCGCTTTACAACTTAAAGAAAAAACATACAATGCGCAAATACCCATAATTATATAACTCAATGGTATACAAGCGTACAAAACATACAAAAATTAACAAACATTTTCATACAAAGCATTTTCATACACACGCACACGAGATCGCGCGCTCGCACACACACACACACACACACACACACACACACACACACACACACACACACACACACACACACACACACACTCACACACACGTGCGTGCGTGTGCGAGTCCGTGTGTGTGCGTGCGTGTGAGCATTCATGTTGTATGCGTTGAATGTTGACAGTATGTACTTGTAAAGAACGTGTAAGCGCTTAGGGCCTGTGCGGGTCAGGCTCTCTAAGTATTCATTATTATTACACACACACACACACACACACACACACACACACACACACACACGCGCGCGCGCGCGTGCGCGCGCGACCGCACGCACGCACGCACGCACGCACGCACGCACGCACGCACACACACGGCTGAGAAGGACATGAGGAGAGGGGGGGGGGGTTAATCTTATTTCAAGACTCAAAATCTTTGAAGCGAGGACAAACTGAATACAAATGGGCGGGGCTTATCTAGTGACATGGACACTGCTATTCTTTCAGTTTTACACACATCAGTTACTTCAACATTTCAAGGCCAGCCGTTACTTTCAAACAGTTGTTAAACTGCGTCTTTCTCTTCACGAATTAAGCCCCTCAAAGCCCCGCCCCTTTGCCCAAATTAAAATTGACAACAGTGAGCATGCGCGAACCGAGGTTTTAACTGGCAGACTGTTGTTAACTACACGGAAAAACAAACCATTCAAAGGGTCTAGTGCGCCTTGAAGCGGAATACATTATATGCCACTCTTTTTGATGTGTGTGAGACAGCGAAAATTCCGTTGGACGATCTAAAACGATTCAACTGTTTCATACAAAAATGACGTTTCTCATACATTTGAAGATTGGAACCAACCAAAAACCGTAATGTCTATGTCAGGTATATACGGGTATTTTGCGTACATTTATAAAGATAATAATGTGTACTTAAAGTAAAAGTCCAAGGTTTTTAAGTATGCAAAATGGCCATCGAAATGATTGACAAATGAGTCACTAGTTTCAGATTTAATGAAATAAAAAATAATAAAGATTGTTTTATTGCGTTTTTAAACGGTTTTATTTTCTGTAGGCTTCCCCGGAAGTGACGTCAGTCTGGGGAGTCAGTGCGGTTGCCATCTTAGATTCTTCAGTAAACTGTGTATGCGTGTGGTCGACAAAAAAGTTAACTATGCCGGCCTACTGTGTTGCCGCGAACTGTAACAATTCGCAGACGACCCCATGTGTAACAATGCACGAGCTCCCGCGCAATCGACCCGCAGTGAGGCGAAAGTGGATTAAGTTTATACAATTCAAACGAGCTGACTTTCTTGCTGCGCCGCACTTCAGTGAGTGCGATTTCGCGAACCCCATGGAATACCGCATGTCGAAGTTGACACGATGTTCCGGTACTCTTTCAAAATCCTGCCTGACAGGCTCAGACTGATACGGCTGTATCCTTCTGGGTCTCTCGGGTAAAGTATCAGTTTCGTTTTCGGAGCTCGAGTTAGCCATTTTGGAGCGACTCCCCAGAGTGACGTAGAAGGCATATGGTCATGTGATTTGCCGGGAAGGAGTGTAAAGGTGAAGAAGAAGTATATGGACCAAAGTTTAGCAAAACATTTAGCAAAACTATAGATAATGGTAATTGTTTGTTGATCCTGGATCACAGCAAGGTATGCTTCGATACTGCACGGTGATTGGCCCTGAACAATAACAATATATTTTATTAATCCCAGTGGGAAATTAAAGCTGTCGTTCGATCGCACAACGAAGAACATTTCTCAATAATTCTAAATCATGAACCACACGCACATACACACTCTTAGATATACGCCCCCTTTCTCTCAGTCTGCATACACTAATACTTAACAATACTTAGTTGGCTCCAGACAGCTGGAGCCTGGTAAGAGAAAGAGTGTCAACATTAAAGTAAAAGTCCAAGGTTTTTAAGTATGCAAAATGACCATCGAAATGATTGACAAATGAGTCACTAGTTTCAGATTTAATGAAATAAAAAATAATAAAGATTGATTAACTGGGTTTTTAAACGGTTTTATTTTCTGTAGGCTTCCCCGGAAGTGACGTCAATCTGGGGAGTCAGTGCGGTTGCCATCTTAGATTCTTCAGTAAACTGTGTATGCGTGTGGTCGACAAAAACGTTAACTATGCCGGCCTGCTGTGTTGCCGCGAACTGTAACAATTCTCAGACGACCCCAGGTATAACAACGCACGAGTTCCCGCGCAATCGACCCGCAGTGAGACGACAGTGGATTAAGTTTAAACAATTCAAACGAGCTGACTTTCTTGCTGCGCCGCATCACGCCCATTTGTGTAGCGAGCACTTCAGTGAGTGCGATTTCGCAAACCCCATGAAATACCGCATGTCGAAGTTTGCTTCGAAGCTGACACGATGTTTCGGTACTCTCAAAATCCTGCCTGACAGGCTCAGACTGATACGGCTGTATCCTTCTGGGTCTCTCGGGTAAAGTATCAGTTTCGTCTTCGGAGCTCAAGTTGGCCATTTTGCAGCGATTCCCCAGAGTGACGTAGTAGGCATATGGTCACGTGATTTGGGCGTCATGGCGACGCTTTCGGTACGACAGAAAATGCCTTTTTTTCCGTGCATTTATAACCCTCCGATCACAGTTTCACCTACATCATCGTTCTCAGGGAGCTTTATATATATATAATTTTTTTAGCAAGCTCATTGAATCTGTGATGATGATAGCATGTCAGAGATCTGACAGTTACCTCTTGATACAATCCAGCGGAGGGCATGGGTGACTACCTCCATTGTCAAGCTGGAGGTTGAGACCGTATAGGCTACACTGTCTTTGTCAAGCTGGGGGTTGAGACCGTATAGGCTACACTGTCTTCATGGGTGCCGGTTCCCAAGAAGCCCAGCATAGCAAGCCTGAACGACTGTCGACCGACCGCTCTGACCTCCGTGGTCATGAAAGTGTTCGAGCACCTGGTTCTCAGGTCCCTCAAGGCAGCCACTGATCATCAGCTGGACCCGCACCAGTTTGCCTACCGGGCCAACAGATCCGCTGATGATGCTGTCGCGCTTGCCCTGCATCGCTTTCTGCAGCACCTCGAGACCCCCAGCACATATGCCAGGGTGTTGTTCGTGGATTTCTGTTCAGCGTTCAGCACAATCATCCCACGGAAGCTGTTTGGCAAACTGATCCACATGGGCGTCGAGAGGTCTCTGTGCGTGTGGATTCTGAACTTCCTCCAGGACAGGCCCCAGTCAGTGAGAATCGGCAAGCAAACCTCCGAGATCACCCTCAACGGCTGGGCCCCTCAGGTGTGTGCTCTCACCTTTGCTGTCCTCACTGTTCACAAATGACAGCTTGTAATCAGAGCCCTCTGTTGTCATGATTAAGTTTTCAGATGACACTATACTGGAGGGTCTGATCCAAAACTATGATGAGTCGGCCTACCGTGGAGAGGTTGACAGGCTGATGCTCTGAGAATGACTTGGAGTTAAATGTGTCCAAAACAAAAGAAATGGTGTTTGATTTTAGGAAGAAGAAAACGCCTCTTGTAATCACTCACCATCGCTGGCAAGGTAGCTGAAGAAGTAAAAACATTCAAATTTCTTGGCACAACCATCTCCTCAGACCTAAAATGGGACGAGAATATTAGCTCCGCCATCAAGAAAGCCCACCAGCGGCTTTTCTTCCTGAGACAGCTAAAGAAATTCAAAGGCATTCATTCCATCCTGACTCAGTTCTACCGCGCTGCGATTGAGAGCATTCTGACAGTTTCCATCACTGTTTGGTACAGCAGCGCGTGTCAAAAGGACAAAGATCAACTAGAGAGGATAGTCCGAACAGCCTCTAAGATAATAGGCAGTGACATGAAACCAATTGCCTCCATTCACTCCCTGCGATCAGACCGCAAAGTGATGTCCGTAGTCCAAGACACATCGCATCCAGCCATCCACCTCTTCCAGCCCCTTCCCTCTGGACGCAGATATAGGGCCATGAGGGCTAGAACCTCTAGACTTCAGAACAGTTTTTACGCGCAGGTGTGTGTTTGTGCATGTGTGCGTGCAGGTGGGTGGATGTGGGTGTGGGTGTTATTTTGGTGGTGCGGATGGGTGTATACCTCTAATTATGTTCGTTGGTGTATGTCAGTGTTGTTGTTTATGTTTGTATGCTTACCGCTTCCGAGACATTTTCTTTGTTGTAAAACTTGGTGAATAACTAGAATCTGAATCTCTGAATCTGAATCTGAATCTCTGGTAGTCGCACCTTGTTTGACCATATTCACCCGGACTGGTCGTTGGTGATTGAGCCATCAGTGTACATCTCTCTCTCCTTGCTGTTTTCTTGAATGAGAAGCTTGATCTCTGACTCTGTTTTACCTGCTGGCCATTCTCGACAGTGCTTTCCCAAGTTTTCTGGCAGGAGTGTCTCATAGGGACACCGAAATCGGTTTGGGTAGTTTTACCACTCCTTGGTTTGCTTGAGCTCTATCAGCTGGCATACTTGCAGTATTAAGTCCTCTGCTTGACCCATGGCTGACCATGTAACAAAATTTAAACACCATGAAGACCCCCAACTTGGATTTCTCACTATCGTGGCAGTTGAAGCAGTAAAAGAAAAGAAAGACTTGATTGTCTGGGAAAATTACTGGATGTGCAACCTGGGAACCATCTTCAAGGGGTATGAACACAAGGAAAGACTTGAACACAGTACTCAAAGACAGATCTTAAAGGAATTAGAGAGAGAGAGAGAGACAGACAGACAGACAGACAGACAGACAGACAGACAGACAGACAGACAGAATGGTTATTAAGAAAGGCCATGAATGAACATAGTCAAGCAACTTTCGATCAACGTAAAGTTAGAGGTACAACATCTGTCCTGACCAGATATTACTGCGTACAGTAAAAGCTTTTGTAGAAAAGTAGGGAGTCGGAGTTGGAGATCACACTGGTTTTTCAGAAGCAAACAAAACTGAGAGTTAAAAAAGTGATGGACATCTGACACATTCGCGTGGTGTATATTTATCTCTTAGGTCATAGTACATAGGACATGATAATATGAAGTGAACTTGGTTTCAGTTTCGTTGTTGAGAAAATGGACATTCTAGGTCTGCCTGAACAGCACAGAGACAGACAGACAGACAGACAGACAGACAGACAGACAGACAGACAGACAGACAGAGTGAGAGAGAAAGAGAGACAGAGAGAGACAGAGACAGAGAGTGGGGGTGAGAGGGGAGTGTTTTAAATATCTGCGTGTGTATGCGTGTGTGTGTGTGTGTGTGTGTGTGTGTGTGTGTGTGTGTGTGTGTGTATACGCACGCACACACACATACAGACGCACGCGCTTCTACAAATCCAAAGCTGAAGAGCTGATGAATAAGAACAGTACATGTGGGGAAGGGGAAGAGGAAGAGAAAATACACAGTAAGACGTCAAAGTACGAGTATCTTACTGATTTGTCTCTTCTCTTTCTTTTTTTTCTTGGGGGGGTGGGGGGGTGGGTCTCTGTTTTGTTTTTAATCTTTTCGTTACTGTTTATTACAGTTACACGTAGGCATCCAGTGCAATAGCACACAATATATTTAGTGGAATGCAACGCTACCAATGAAAGGCTTTGAACGCAAGTATATACAGTACCATAAAAGTGGAATCCTAAAGGAAATCAACTGTGTTTGATATTAAGAGAGAGAAAGAGAGAACACACACACACACACACACACACACACACACACACACACACACCACACACACACACACACACACACACACACACACACACACCGGCACACACATCACGCACCTATCAAATGGAATAGGGCTGAGCCAGTCGAAGTGATACAGGCTGAAAATATGTGTTTTCAGAGCACACTTTCGTTACGTCAAAGACATTTTCGTGAAGTTAAACTAATCTAAAACGCAAAAAAATATATACAAAAATTGGCCCCAGTGACGCAGACAACGCTGTATGAGGCGGTAGGTACTACTGAAATAAACGGCACTTTCATACGCAATTTATTTGTTACTTCCGCGGATAACAAATTGTAGTCACTTTAATTTCTTTTACCGATGAAACTGATTATTCTTGACAGTAATTCAATTACTCAGGAAGCTAAGACCTTTAACGAAAATGTGGTGGCCTATGCTTCATGTGAAAATAAAATTGTATATTTTAATATATCCCAGCCTTATCGCAGGACGGGAATGAGAAGGTAGAAGTTAGTTATATGTTTGATTTTAACGTTCCGTCAACTGCATAGGGTCACCTCAGGATGAACCATATATTCACAATTCATGTACACCATTTCAAAACACAAGTCACTATAAACTTTTGAGCTGAAAGTCCAGCCACTCAACGCCTGCAGGAACCGCCGTGCCGCTGCATCGACGTCTGGAAAACATGAGAAGCCGCCATGGAAACCGCCGTGGTAATCGAAGTAGATGGAATATGTTCCCTGATCCTCTCTCACATGATGCAGATTCGGACCAGACGACCAAAAAGATAACGAAGAGAAACGTCGGCTCATGTCAACGATGCAGACGACAAATCGGCATGTGGCAGGGCCTACACATGTAAACATTTGTGTCACGTGACTATCACAGCCAATCACGAGTGCTCGACTAAAATGTGTCCAGAATTACACGAACTTCGAACTGTCGAACGGGCTCGCTGTGTGTGCGTGTGGATAGCATTTTCTAATTTCCGGACACGAGGGAGCGGAGTGTTCACATAGTAATTAGTAAGTACCTGGGTAAAATCCAAGGAGACGGTCGAAAATTCCTGGACCGTTTTAAAAGTTATTTTGGGTCACAAATATCATCACAATCATTAAATGAGATCCATATCTACCGATTACAGCCAAAATCCGCAACAAAAGGTGATTTTTTTCATATATTTTTGTCTTTGATTGTCAGTTCCAGTCGGCGCATGTTGCCCTTTGACGTTTGACCTAGTTTCCCAGTAACAACGTGAACGCTTCCTTAGTGCTGATTTTGGCAAGACAATCGTACTCACGACTCAACGTTCGCAGATTGCAATTTTTCCGTACATTTTCCGTGGTTTTTAATTGCCGTAGCATGTTTAACGAGGCCGGTTACCTAGCCGCACTTCGTCGGCTTCGTTCGCCATTTGCAATCCGTGACGCCGACTCGAAACAATCAAAGATAAAAAAAAGATATGAAAAAAAATCACCTTTTGTTGCGGATTTCGGCTTTAATCGGTAGATATGGACCTCATTTAATGATTGTGATGATATTTGTGACCCAAAATAACTTTTAAAAAGGGCCAAGAATTTCCGACCGTCTCCTTGGATTTTACCTGTACCTGTATGTATTCATGTTGTTGAATGCAGAATGCCCGTTTTTCTCCATCTTCCTTCCCCCTTCTTTTCCTCTCTCTCTCTGTCTTTCGGGGGGTCAGGTCACGTGCTAGTGCTGAGTTTCTTGCATAGCTTCATGTTATGCCTACTGTGACAGCGTACTCATTTTGCTTTTCGCGGTCGAGCCTTTCACTCTCTCGACCCCTTCCCACTCTGTCCCAGTCCCTAATAGGCGAACTCGCCTCTGTGGACGTAAAGCAACACTAAACCAAACTTACACTGTCAGTACTTACATTATTAAAAGGTAGAGATGCCTATTGCCAGTACTTAGTTTCATTACTAAAAAGCAAATATGCCTATTGTCAAAGCTTACTTACATTATTAAAAGGCAGATATACCTACTGCTAATAGGCCTACTAGACCATGAGCCAGCCTATACCCCCCCCCCCCCCCCCACACACACACACACACATGGTAATTTCTGGGTACCTTGACCATCAAAGTACACAGTTCAGGTTGTCTGCAAGTGAGCTGTTGCTGTTTGTGTCTGTGGTGCTGGTTCTAATAAATGCACTATATGGAATTCCAAATTGCGATGACCTTGTCTCTTAGCAACTCATTTATTATGACAAAAAAAGGCCATTTCCGTATATCGTTTTATTGTATGAACAGTTTAATATGTTGTAGATTTCCGTTTCTCTTTGTCTTGTCTGTATCCTTGTTATTGGGCACTGCGGACGCAGAAATATTAAGGTCTCCTCTGTTAAAACCCCAAAGCTGACGAATGTTTTCCCTTAAAACCACGGAGTAGGTCAGAATATAGCCAAATATGCTTAGTCAGTGCCATGATTTCTTCCTTGTCCTAATTTTCGCTTCCCTGGGCCATTCACCTTCATTTTTTCCAAATCCTCTCCATACTTTTCAATTGCGTTAGACTTGGCTGAAGCGAATTCCCGCGTTAGCCTGCGAAATAAAATAGGTCATACTGCTCATAGTCAATTGAATTAAGCAGGTTCTCATGTTGAGTGCCTGCAGAATATAAATAGGCACCAAAACGTGTGTTACTGTGCCTTAGAAAGGTGATTTAGACATACTTGTGATCTGATCAATTGTTCTTTAATTTTGTACTTGAATACGTTACAGGGAATCTGTCTGGAAGTATCTTTTGTAGTTGTAGATAGTGATATGTGCTAATTGTTGACTGTTTTGGCTGGGATGTTTGCTATTGACTGTGTTCTGTGTAGAACAATGAGCCAGCTTTTTGCTCGTAAGAAACTGTGACTGTGATTTGTCCTGAAGTGAACGTGTGCGGTTGATGAGGTATACAAATCCAAGAACTAAATAGCGTAAACATGTGCAATGGTCCAGTCCTGATATGATGGATGAAATATATAAGTATATACCGAATCTGCATGGGAATCACACATTGTGCTACTTTATGAATGACTGCAGAATTATTTTGAAACCAAAGAACCCATCGGAACGGAGTGATGTAAGATCCTCCAAAAAGCGAGAACAGCAAATCCGTCAGCAACCACAATGCTAGCTGTTGCCCAGTGACAGATGTCTTGTTTGTGAAGACTTGAATACAAGAAAATAACATGTTGAAAACATTAGTCATATGTATGTCAAAACAGCTGAGGAGAAGCACATTACCATGCCATCTGTCGGAGAGATTACACTCGAGAGGATGACAGACACCAGGAAAACATCAAAGACACTAAAACCATTGAAGAGCAAGCTTCCAGTAAGACCATATTAACATTATTTTCAGTACATCGTTCAGTATGTTATGGGTAGATTCTACCCATAACATACTGAACGATGTACTGAAAATAATGTTTATATGGTGATACGATTCGTTTAGAGATAAAGAGATTACCACGTTAAGGAAAAATTATGAAACTGGAACATTCCATGCATCTTCTCTGTAGAGGTAAATAAGTGATAGATGTCAACAAAATGTGTCAACACACCTCATCCTTGTTGAACAGTCACAATGCCACCATGCAGATATGCATTGATAATGCACATCGAAAGGGCCAGCTTTCAAGCACTCTTGATATTCCGCAGTTAAGGCAACTAAAACCATTCCTTGAGCAGATGGCCATGGCTTGCATACTGTGAATGGAAAAGTGGGAGGTATACTGGACAGACTGTTTTTTCATGCCGCAAGACCTGGTTGAAATCCAGGTGGAGCAAACCTAAAAGGAAGATAACTATCAAGAATACACAGACCTTGAGAACCTTGATGGCTTCAGGTTTGAGGCTGACATATATGTCTAAGCTGGACATGCATTCAGTGACACTCAAAGTAAGGGACATTCAGGTTTGGCAACCTTCTATGGCACCGGCTTTGGTATCTTTGGCTGGGGAAAATACACCCAAGCTATAATGATAAGCAGTAAGAAATTAAGAGTGTAATGTGTTTAATTTTTGTTTATAAATCAAAATCAGATAACAATTTCAGAAAGTCAGTAATGATTTGTCAAATCATTGACAGTGTGGACAATCACTTTGGTGAATATCTTTGACATTTCCTAGTTGTTCGTCTATATTCTTGGCATAATAGCAAAGAGCCTGCTGACTGCAAGCTGATATATGAAACTGCAAGCTGCAAGCTGATACATGAAACTGTCCAGCATGCTGAATTAAGCCAAACTAGAGATGCGATCCGGTGGCATCAGGCTCCTAAACCTAAACTGTTTTACAGAGACATAACAAAGGCAAAGCTTTTAAGTTTTACATGATTATAATTATTGATCGCTTTTATATAGCGCTATTCTCCGCTTTCGAGCAGACTCAATGCGCTCGCATGTGATTCTACATGAGTGAACAGCTTTTTATAGCGTGTTTTTAAATATCCACCGAAGTGGTGTACTTACAGCGCTGGCATGGCTGGTGCCACGTGAAACTGCTGCCATCTCGGCGCGTTCTGTGTACACCATACAACCATGCACCATGTCACTTCATGCAAAGCCACATATGTAAGGTGTATGCGTGTTTAGCTGTAACCTGCCACCTGCAATTTTGGCGGAATGACCTGTACACCATACAACCATGCACCATGTCACTTCATGCAAAGCCACATATGTAAGGTGTATGCGTGTTTAGCTGTAACCTGCCACCTGCAATTTTGGCGGAATGACCGGGGTCTTTTACGTGCTACAGCGGTAACACGGGGGTGGAACGGATACCGAAATAAGAGTCAGCACAGAAAGTTGACCCTGGAGAAGAAAATTCTCCCGCCGCTCCTGCAGGGATTCGAACCCGCGACCTTTCGGTCACGAGTCCGGCGCTCTAACCACTGAGTTATCCCCGCTCCTGTACATACATCGGGCATGTTTCTTGCCTATCTTCCATGGGGTACTGTGAAACTGATTTCAGATTAAATGGAGGTAGACCAGTGAATAAGACAGCGCCTGTAGCGGTTTTGTGGAAGTAGTTTATTGAGATTTGAACATATGTGCATTTTTGTAAAAGGTTGCTTAACTTTTGAACTTGAGTATATTCTATTCCGTGACGTCATCCATTAATGCAGGTGCTAATCAAACATTCTCTGTGACTCTCTCAGTCGCCATATATACGGATATTTGGTGGTAAATGAAGCACTTTTGTTCAATATTTTTACACGAGCATTGTACAATATTTTGTAACGTGACATTTTTTCTTTTTCAATCTTCATTAATCCCACACGCGTGATTCACGCCACCATACCTGGGTAAGACAACAGCAGCCGCAAGAGCAGTGCTACACATTGATACCAGCATGTGCAGTATTTCTGTGTGTCCAAAGAATGGTATTGCTGCCTGTTGTTTGGGATTTGTAGGGGACACGCCCATTTTAATAGATGCCATTAAGCTGCTATTTACCATCTCAGATAATCCCTAAAAGCAGAGTAGTTCATCTTGCAGACAAGCAGATATTGAAAAGACACATACTGAGCTATCCAAAAATCATTGTCTCAAAAAATCCCCCCGGGGGGGAGGGGGGGGGGGGAGGTTCGATACCTAGCCCATGGACTATACTTACAGCACTCAGACTCAGAGGCATATATATCGACTACCAATACGTACAACACTGGCATGTAAATACGACTACTGCCAATACTAACTTACCGTGCTCAAACTATCAATAACCACGGATATCTCTTATAGAACGCAAATTTGCTAAAAGTTGCAAAAAAAGGAAACTCGGTGACAGCGCTAGCGCACATCATTCGCGTCCATACATACAGGCATACATACACATACTGTATTGTGACAGGAACTGTCTACCTAGGCTTGTGAAAAGGCCTGTCTAAAGAGAAAAGCCTTGAGCTGGGTTTTGAACTCAGAGTGGGGATATTTTGCAGACCACCAGGCAGCCAATTCCAGACAGATGGAGCGACGAAACTGAACGAGCGCTCACCAAAAGATTTCAAATTAGTTTTAGGAATTTTCAAAAGTTTCTCGCCTGAGGATCGGAGGGTGCGTGATGTTTGATAGAGCGAAGCTGAAAGGTAAGAGGGGTTAATATCTTGCACTCGCAGCGGAATTTTACATGCAGTAAGTGCAGTTCATTTAACAGTGGTGTTATGTGATCTCGCTTACATTTCTTCAGAACAAGCCGCGCTACACTGTTCTAAACCCACTGCAGTCGAGCAATCAGTCCTGTAGGCAGACCGGCCAACACTGAGTTGCAGGTATCAAGGCCGAATGCCATAAAAAGCAGCGACAAGTCTTGCAAAAGGGCTTTTTGAGAGATACGGTCGGATGGACGCAAGGTCTCTTAATTCAAGGAAAGAGGCGCAACAGATGGTGCTGATTTGATCCTTCACGGTGAGAGCCTGGTCAGTTTTAACGCCGAAGTGTTTCGAAGTTGTTTTGAAAGTAATATTGCTACCCCTAAATGTCTGCCAAATCAATGTCTGCCATTCTGAGACAAGATGAAGCGCTAACAGCTATTATTTAAACGTCATCAATACACGTCAGACTGGCTGACTGGACAGAACGAAATTTGTTAGGTGGTGCACATTGTGAGAGCTCAGTATTATCAGCATACTTGTGAAAGTCGCATTCATGATCATAAATTACACCAGACAGAGGTTCGAAGTACAGTGTGAACAAAACAGGCGTCAAAAAGGAACCCCGAGCTACTCCATACACAAGGGAGCATAAGCAGACACAATGCCATCAACAATAACAGACTGACTGCGATCACGAACATAGGCTGCAAACCTTTCAAGAGCAACGCCCCGAAGACCGAAAGTCACCTTTAACCTTTCAAGCAGAGCTGAACGATCAAGCGTGTCGATCAAGGTGCGCTGAGGTCAAACTGAGCAGTCAGAGAGAAGCCTCTCATCTGCCTTCACTAACAGGCAGTCGGGAACACTTAGCACAGCAGTCTGAGTGCTATGATCCTTCCTGTAGGCTGACTGGTGCATTTCTAAGAGACTATTATAAAGTGCTTCTGAAGCCGTCTCAGAACAACCATTTCAAGAACCTTTGAAACAAATGGCAGGCTGGACTTTGGTTTCAAATATTTCAAATTATTTGTATCAAGTGCACACTTTTTCAAGAGTGGTAAAACGACCACCCGCTTGAACTGCTTTGGGACTGTACCTATGGAAAGAGAGGCACTAACAATAGCTGTTATCAACGGCACCGGATCATCATGTCTATACTCCGTCTCGTACACTACGCTTTTCTTCTGACACCCGCATGCTGAAAATCCAAAAATACAAACGCAAGACTTCTGGCTTTCGCACCTTTTCTTGCTTCGGACCCCACATTTGGAATTCACTCCCACAAGACCTTAGACACTGCTCAACCCTTTCATCTTTTAAAGCCAAACTGAAAACCTTCCTCGTGTATGTGTGTGTGTGTGTGTGTGTGTGTGCGTGCGTGCGTGCGTGCGTGCGTGCGTGCGTGCGTGCGTGCGTGCGTGTGTGTGTTTCTGTATAATACTTTATGTAAATTGTTTTGATAGGACTGTGCTCTACATGTGTATATAATATCATATTCCGGTTAATATGTATCATGTGAACGCTCAGGGCGTTGATGAGCACATGATAAATGCACATTATTATTATTATTATAAGGCATTGTTCGAAGAAGGAAGTTGGGATAGGGTCCAACATGCAGTTCTTGGCTGGTGATTGAACAATCAGCCCAAGAATATCTCATGTAACTGATTCAAAATGACAAAGGCTTGGGGCTACTCACTACTCAGCAAATGTGGATGATTTACAAGCATGAGAGTCCAAATCATCACGTAGACGTCTTATTTTGCTGGAAAAGAAGTTACAGTGCTGTGGCAGTTATGAGCGAGGGGCATTAGACGGAAGGTGTGTAGTTCGTGATTTGCTAACGTTCATTAGACATAGTGAAAAGCTGCCTGCTTGAACAGACGGAGTCAATTCTCTTATTTTGCTTAGTGCTGTGGCAGTTATGAGCGAGGGGCATTAGACGGAAGGTGTGTAGTTCGTGATTTGCTAACGTTCATTAGACAGTGAAAAGCTGCCTGCTTGAACAGACGGAGTCAATTCTCTCAGTACAGAACCCTCTCTTAGACGCCTGGACACAAGACTGCACAGCAGCCCTCTCCTTAAAGGACAAGTCCAAGGTTAGGGGTAATACCCGTCCCTTATAAGCATTACGGTTTCTGTGGACGTTAAGCACCATGTTTACTTACTTAGGGGTAATTTTTGACACGATTTCCGTTAAAGCTCGCTGAGAACGATGATGTAGGTGAAACTGTGATCTGAGGGTTATAAATGCACGAAAAAAGGCATTTTCTGTCGTACAGGCGTCAGGCGGGATTTTGAAAGAGTACCGGAACATCGTGTCAGCTTCGACATGCGGTATTCCATGGGGTTTGCGAAATCGCACTCACTAAAGTGCTCGCTACACAAACGGGCGTGATGCGGCGCAGCAAGAAAGTCAGCTCGTTTGAATTGTATAAACTTAATCCACTTTCGCTTCACTGCGGGTCGATTGCGCGGGAGCTCGTGCATTGTTATACCTGGGGTCGTCTGCGAATTGTTACAGTTCGCGGCAACACAGTAGGCCGGCATAGTTAACTTTTTTGTCGACCACACGCATACACAGTTTACTGAAGAATCTAAGATGGCAACCGCACTGACTCCCCAGACTGACGTCACCTCCGGGGAAGCCTACAGAAAATAAAATCGATTAAAACCCCCTTTTTTTTTTTTCCTCATTTTTTTCTTCTCTTTTTTCTCTTTTTTTTTCATTAAATCTGAAACTAGTGACTCATTTGTCAATCATTTCGATGGTCATTTTGCATACTTAAAAACTTTGGACTTTTACTTTAACAAAGATCTCTCTGTACACTGTGAGGGGAGTCTTTTTTTCATCGTCGTTCGGCTCGTATCCTCTGTCGTTGTGCCTTCCTGACCTCCTCACACATCCACGGGGCGGAGGTGCGGTCTCTCAAGAGCCTAGTAACAAACGGAGCGTGGTGGTCGAGGACCTTTCGAAGTCCATCGTTGCAGACGTCGACGAGGCTCTCCAGATCTAAGTCGTGACGCTGCTTATCTGTGCAATTGACCAGGGCCATTACATCAGCCTGGAAGTCAGAGGGGCAGACGGCCCTGATGTTCCTTTAGCTACTTGACGTCACGAGTCGAGAGGTAGGTGGAGGCTTGGTGACAGCCAGACCACAGACAAGAACGTGATGATCAAAAAGACCGGCGTGGCTCTGCACTCTCTCCAACGACCGAAGGCTGGTTTCGCTGCGGACCACGACGCAGTCCAGTATATGTCTACAACGGTGAGTGGGTACATTGACGAGGCCGTGGTCGCTCAACATAGTCTTCAGCCGTTTCACCTGAGGTTCAGAGCAGTCGTCAAAATGAAAATTGAAGTCTCCAAGAATGGAGACACCTCAACAAGAGTCTGTAGAGCTGGATATTGGTTCTGGAAAGTCCAGAAGGAATGTGAACAGCTTGTTTGTTTATTCTTCCTGACACTCATTTCAACACGCCCATACGGCGTGTGATCAAGGGGTCTAAATGTGACACAACTGGAAAGATCAGTCCTTGTGATGCAGGTGACACCTCCTCTCGATCCTGAACGGGGAAGCAATAAAAGGCAAACCAGCAGGGGTGATAGTAGCCATGTAAGGCTCAACGCCTTGCAGGTAGGGGCCAAGTTTAGGTCATTAGTACATCAACATTCTTATCAATGATCAGTTCCTGTATGTCAGTTACTTTTTGACCGCGAATTGAAACACACGACCATGTTTGCATTATTTACTCTTCCGTCGGTACCGCTTTCGTGGCAAACCAACACCGACTTGCAGTGAGCAAAGACCGGTCAGATCGGAGATGAGGCGTGCCGGTGTCACTGCCCTGAGCTGAGCGCGATCGTACTAACTGTAGCATGCCTACTGTCAATACATACAAAACTCTTATACCATACCTGTCATCGTGTTTCTCTGCATACACTCCATGTCGTATACTCCGTTCCAGTTCAGATTAAGAAAATTCGTTCTTGTGCAAGATGGAAACCTAAGGGCTTTGGTTACCGGTCGTTCTCTGTTCAGGCTCCCCTATTCTGGAACAGCCTTCCTGTTCACATCCGACACTGCAGTTCTCTCTCACAGTTCAAAACTACTCTCAAAGCTTTTCTCTTTACTTCTGCCTACTCTTAACTAGTCTAAAGCCCGTTCTTAACTGGGCGAATGTTTGTTCGCCCGAACATACTTCGGACACTTCGACGAACTATGATTCGTTTCTTAATTGAACTTTTAGTTCGCTGAATATGGTTCGGACAGTCCAAACTTTACTTCATTCTCAATTGGCTTGTAATGAGATGCAAGCTTCGGCCCGAACTTGCGGCAGACGCGCAGCAGACAGCATGATCGTAAATGTAGGCTAAAGTCACGTCAAGTCAATATACTTTAATCATCCCTCACAGGGTAATTCAACTAACTACTATCTCATTCTGGGTCTCCGAGACAAGGCTGCGCCTTCCACAAGTCAACAAATAAACAAATTCCCTTCGAAGCGAGTGAAGAACCTAGCGACACCGTCATCCATTTTTATTTTTGTTTTTTCTTCATTCACAGGAGAGCTCTGCTCTCAGCCAATCAGAGGCAATGATCGTCCAATAGGGCGAATGTTCCCAGAACATGTTGAGCGAAGCTTTTTGGACCCCGAATATAGCTTCGACGAATACTTCCAACTAGGTTCGCGAAGAAAAGTTGGCCCAGTTAAGAACCAACTAGCTTCGCCGAATACTTCCAACTAGCTTCGCGAAGAAACATTCGCCCAATTAAGAACGGGATTAACCCTTTCACAGGCATTGGATGCTGTACTTGATTTGATCTTGATTTTGCTGCTGATGTCTTCACTAGCTGACTGATGTGTAGTTTCGTTGTTGTTCTTTGGGGGGGAATGGGACGTAGAGAGAGAGGGGGGAAGCGAGGTGTTGCGAAATTGTGCGTATGTGGGTGTGGGGGTGCGTGTGTGTGGATGCAGAGAAGGAGAAAGGATAGAGTGAGATATGCAATGCATTATTAAATAGGTTGTGGATTGTTGCAATGTTTCATGTATAGCGCTTTCAGCATCTCACATGTGCAGTCATAGAGGGATTCGGCGCATTAGAAATGCATTTATTATTATTATTATTGGTATTATTACTCACAGGTTGCTGAAATGGTTACAGCCATACTTACTTATAAAGTACTCACTGGCAGACATGCCTATTGCCAATACATAATAACAATAATGATATACATTGTTCATACCAGAGGGAAATTAAGAGTGTTGTTCGAACTCCTATATTTAAGCACAACCAAAGATTTAATTTAAGTAGTATCCTAATAATTCAAGGTCACCACACACACACACATACACACCGATACAAACGCACACTCATTCGCATACGTACACCACCTGTATTTCAATCTAAATAAAATAATGCTGATTACAATATTTAAAGGCAGATATGCCATTTATCAATAGTTACAGTCTCATAAGCAAACATACCTACTGCCAATACTTACAGTACCCACAGGCAGGTATTTGTTTTGAAACTACCTCTGTGACTGGCAGACTTTGTATCATGAAGTTACACGTTTTTAACAAGAAGCTCTGAGGCAAATCTTTGCACCCAAGGCCCATTCCTGGCTGCTTAGCAAGCACACACAGAGGCGGAAAATCCACACAGTTCTAGAGAGTTCTTCTCATGATGTGACGAAAGCATAACCACGTGATAATCTCAACAAAAGCTGTCACAATTCATGCTTGCACAAAATCCGAGCCAAGTTTTGACAGTTTGCTCAGCAAAGACCTCAAGTATGTGGCTTTTCAGCTGTTACTACTTTCGACGGATTCTTTCTTCAACACATATAACGGATATTAAAAAAAGAAGTGTTGGTGTTTTCAACGATCACAGTTGTAAGTTTGTGAATTCCTAATCCGACTCTGCTTTCTACAGTTCGTGAACAGTAAAATAGGGTATTATCGTTGTCTATGGATTAGTCCGTATAATTTTTTTGTGGTGACAGTTTCCTGGGATTTCAGTACTTGCAAGTACTTCTTCAAAGAGCTTACAGAATGGTTCGGGTGGATAAAGCGAAATCACAACCACAGGATGTGTAAGGTTATTGCTGTCCATGGCTTCGTGCATGTAACCTTTTGTGGCGATAACCTCTTGGTATTCTGGTATCTGTCAATGCCTTTTAAAAATAGTTTTGCATTAAACTCAGCTTACAGATTGGGTTTAGCTGGAAACAAAATAAACTGATTTACGGGTGGTGTAAGGTTTAAGGTTAGCGAGACTTGACGAGCTGACTTCGCCAAAGTCAAAGCCAAAGCCGCAGGCTGTTTCGCACCAGCAGGAGAACCTGCGATATTTCTCGCACTGTAGAATTTGCAGCGTGTGATATGTCCTCAGTCTTTTCTCTCACGACCAAAAGCAGGACTCAGGCGCACGTTCTATTTCTGCCGCTGAAATGCAAGCTTTCAGAGCAGGGCAAAAGAATTGGACTGAAAGCTTAAACAAAGACGGCAGCCTGATCAATTTGATTATCTTCCTTTTTAAAAATTAAATATCATTTTATAAAGATATTTTTGATGTGTGTGTGTGTGTGTGTGTGTGTGTGTGTGTGTGTGTGTGTGTGTGTGTGTGTGTGTGTGTGTGTGTGTGTGTGTGTGTGTGAGTGTGTGTTGCAAGATCCAATACAAACCCAGTGCTACGGCAGCAAGGAGGAAAAAAGCTCAATCCTCACTATCAGGGCATGAATCCGTCATCACGCATTGTACATATCCGGGCAAGTTAAGATAGAAGTGGCCTGGCGTAAGCGTTCAGTCTCACACTCAAAGCATCGGTTTCCGGTATTCTTTGTCCAAGGAGTTTAAAATGCGGTCCGGTCCAACGCTAAACAGATGACGAGCACCGTGTGGCTTGTGCTCGTCCGACCGCAGGTTGTTGGTCGGTTTTATATAGTTCTATTCTCTGCTCTCGAGCAGAAACAGTGCAGAGTGATTTTGAATGAGTGACTGTACCTTTTTATAACGCATTTTTTAAAATCCATCGAAGTGGTGTACGTAAAGCGCTATTTGGTTGTTACATGAAACTGCTGCTGTCTCGGCGCACGTTCTGTTTTGCACCATACAACCATGCATCAGTTCACAGTGTCACTTTATGCAAAGCCACATAGGTAGGGTGCATGTGTGTTTAGCTGTAACCTGCCACCGGTGCTTTGGATGACCTGGATCTGTTACTGCAGTAACACACGGGTCGAACGAATACCGTAATAAGAGTCAGCAACAGAAACTTGACAATGGAAAAGAAAATTCTCCTGCCACTCCTGACGACTTCAGTTCCTTCAGTTGTCGAAAAATCGTGCATATGAACAGCCCACAAATTACTCACAGTTTTCCATCAATTTCCTTTATTTATTTTTTATTTGATTTTTTTAAAGTTGAGCTCTGCCCTATCTGACACCAATTTCTCAGCGATGTTATTAGGCGTTCGACATTTCACGTGATCCGACTGGTTCTTTGTGGAGAATGAAAGTTGGGGAGTGACCATGCACTTGGGCGATGACAACGACCCATGTACACTGGCTTCTCTGATACGTAAAATATGACTATGATATAAAAAGAAGAAGGGAAAAGACCATTACCTTGTCACGATGGAATTCTTCTTCTACAGTCAAAACAGTAAAAAGTTTCAAATAGACTTTGGTGTAAGTCGAAACTCCTCTCTCTCTCTCTCTCTCTCTCTCTCTCTCTCTCTCTCTCTCTCTCTCTCTCTCTCTCTCTCTCTCTCTCTCTCCGCACCAAAGTTGCTCTCTGTATGACAAATCTTACAACAAATAACTCAAAAACGGAACCTAGAGCTGATAGATGTTTTCTCTTTAAAGCGTGACGTTTGTCAGAATGCTTCGCCCACAGCTTTAACCAGGCGTGAAGCCACGCCCCCTTGACCTAGTTCCTGTCGCGGCGTGTTCACTCGACACTCAAGCAGAAATGCGTCTTGAATCGCGCGATTATTTGAACTTCACGACGACATTTAGGAACATTGATATGCCAGATGGCACCACTCGTAGACAGCGACAGAGAGCAGACTTTTTTCAACAATTCTTTGTCTTCTTCCTTTTTTTTTTAAATTTAAAGTCTTTTCACATGAATAATATTAGACTGGTCTTACAATTATCATGCTAACAACATATATCAGCAAGCTGTACAAATACAAATTTGTAAAAAAGAAAAAAGAAACCAAAACAAAACCTTATTTGCAGTCAAGAAACAACCGTATATACATTTGTGTCTGTATCCATAGTGATAATTAGTTTCACTTGGAAAACTCACAGGAACACAGATTCACTCCCACTCACAGGAACACAAATTCGCTCATATGCTAATCCGTTCATATACCCTAAATGTCGTATGCTCTTACGATGATACTCAAAAGATATTGTATAGAGAAACTCTCACTTACTTTCTGACAAACTTAATTTGGCTGTCACACAAACTTTCATTTCATTTTTTTTTCTTTTCTTTTTTCTTCTTTTTTTTTCTTTCTTTTTTTTCTTCTACGAACTCGCGATCTACTGATCAGCCCCAAAACGACGCAAAGACACTTTTTGTTCACCCTCCATCCCCTTTCCACGGTAAATTTTGCAACTGCAACAGTACTGGCATTTGTACTGCTTCGCAATTCTAATTTCAACTTCCACTGTTATACATAGCGTGAAGCAACGCCTACTCAGAAATCGGCCCGGAAGTGCGCTGCGACCTCTTGCGACTTCTTTCGCGAAAGATTACAACCCCCCCCCCCCCCCCCCCCATGACATACTTATTTTAGCTATTACCCACACTTTCATTCCATCTACCCCTATATCTACTCTCATACACACACACACACACACACACACACACACACACACACACACACACACACACACACACACACACACACACACCTCCTACCCCCCTCACCCCATCTGATGTAAAACAAAACAAAAAAAGAAACAAAAAACTACCAACTCACACACTTAATTCAGAGTAAATTACCAAAGTATTGATCAGGTGATAAACCAAAGAAAGAACTGACAAATTATTTTCTTACATGAGGTTTCGTAAAAATAAATGAACACGTCGATATCACGACAATTCTGGAAGCAAATGGACTTCATAAGCTCACAATTGAATAAAATATGATATACTGATAGTTTTTCTTGATATCTTTTCTTTTTCTTTTTTAAAAATCCCCGTGCTTTTTTAAAAATCGTGCTTACGTATACATTTGTTATTCCATCCTCAAAGCAAAAACATACAACTGGCTCCCTAACACACACACACACACACACACACACACACACACACACACACACACACACACACACACACACATGACCATCAACAACTACAAACAAAAAGGAACTGGGCACGTCACATCTCTTGCTAATGGTCATTTCACTGGCTTTCACACACACACTTTCTGATAGTAGGTTCCCCCAGTTTTGTGAAGGCGTCCATATTGTGCCGTTTGGCAAGCCAACGCAAACACTTGAAACATTCTTTCGTTGGTGAAAAGCCTGCGGGCGTCCCCACAGCCAGTCCAATGTCAGCAAAATTATATCTTCTTTTTTTAATTACTCGAAGCGGTCGGAATTTCGCACACAAAAGGAGCGTCTGAGCCAGTAAAAATGATCATTAGCAAGCGATGTTACGTGCCCAAATGCTATTTATTTGTAGTTGTTGCTGGTGTATGTGTGTGTGTGTGCGTGCGTGCGTGCGTGCGTGCGTGCGTGCGTGCGTGCGTGCGTGCGTGTGTGTGTGTGTGTGTGTGTGTTAGGAAGCCAGTTGTATTGTTTTTACTTTGAGGATGGAATAACAAATGTATACGTGAGCACTGTGTAAAATATGAAAATCTTCGGTAATATCCAAGGAGGCGATCGGAAATTGTTGTCTACATGTTGTTGATGGCTTCTCGTTTTGCTGCTCTATCAGCCCGTTCATTAAAAGTTAGTCCACAGTGTGAAGGAATCCAACAGAAAGTGACACCTGTACCTGTTATGTTTAAACAGTGAACCAAATGCTTTATTTCATAAATAATATCAGATTCACATTTACTATCTGTGGAATTCAATGAATACAACATTGCCCTTGAGTCCACACAAAAAGAATATTTAATAATGCCACTGGTAAATTAACTATATATTTATCGTATGTAGATAGCTTACCAATGGCGTTAGTAGTGCAACTAATTTTGCAGTAAATTTAGCTCCTCCTTTTCCTAAGTAGAAATTCTTTTCAGTTTTAAAATCTGGTATAACAAACCCAGCACCTGCTTGTTCATTTTCTAATACTGATCCATCCGTGTAAACTTTCAAATGATCTGAATATTTGTCAGCAAGATCTGATTTAACTATATATTATAAACTATGTGGTTTCTCTTATTTCTTCATTTCCTGTATTCTATATCGAAATCTGCCTTCACCAGTTCCCAATCTGCAGTTGGAGAATGTATCATTTTGGGGGCAACTTTCCTGAAATTCATTTGTGTTTTCT
The DNA here is from genome assembly GCA_963584105.1 of Alviniconcha strummeri. Taxonomy (NCBI): domain Eukaryota; kingdom Metazoa; phylum Mollusca; class Gastropoda; family Provannidae; genus Alviniconcha; species Alviniconcha strummeri. The sequence goes on from OY757544.1 coordinate 14,868,509, forward strand.
CAAACAAATCAGAAGCGTAAGTGGCTAGAGATAATAGACTCAAATTCTAACTACCCCTTTTTGAAAAATGTTTTTTAGACCTTAGCTGAACCTTATTTGTGTGATTTGCAACGGTCGAATTTCTGATAATGTACTTATCTGCTGGAAGGATGCCTTCTTCTCTGTGTGTCCCCAAAAGTGCAGGTATTCCAAGAGCATGTTTAATTGCTTTACTGTCTAGACTGTAATTTCTCCAACTAGCTCTTCGGAGCGGATAAGTAGACCTCTTGTCCATAAGTCAGTTTCGAGCTTACAAAAGAGATTGCCAGATGAATAAGAGTTTTTATGTCTTGACCCCAGGGATTCTGTATGATAATTTTCAATAAATTAAAGCATTTCTTTGCTTTACATAACATTGTTTTCAAATGCCTTTTCCAGTAATGTATTGTAAGATATACTCCAGGGAATTTTATATCACATTTATATAGTAAATCTTGACCATTTAATTATAAACTGATGTAACTCCTTTGATCCCGAGCCATTATTAAAAAGAATCGTATTTGACTTTTCTGAGGAAAATTCTAAGCCATTGACTTTCACTTAGTTTATCAATCTCATTTTGATATAATATTCTGACACAGTTCACAAAACTTTGTGAAGTTCTTTTTCTAAGTGAGACATTTATCCGAATAGCTATATAATCTGTGTATTGAACTACGTTAGTATCGTAGATTTTGGTAGATCATGGACCATAATATTGAATAAAATCAACTAAACCAAATTTACCAGTTCTTGTACACTATTTAAAACATCATGAACACCAAGTTCTAGTCTTACAGTTTCTTAATGTAGGGGAAAACAAGCTGCCTAGATTACATAACTTCTTTTTTACTCAAGTTCGATGAAACTAACATTCTCCATCACTGTGTGGTATGGAAGTACTAGTGGTCACAAGAAGAACATGCTTGAAGGTCAAAGATCTCAAAGATCAAGGCACTGGCTAACAGGCGTCATTCTTCTGACTGTTGGAGCACAAAAACCATATGATATCGTTCCGAAGGGAGTACGTTCAAGGTACTCAGCTCTTTTGGCGGCTTGAATACTCTCTGTTATTCAGTGTTTGTTTCGATATTTACTCACCTGTGTTCCCTACTGACGACAGTGTTAACTACATCGCGGAGTCAGACTGAACGAGCGTCCCCTCCAGGTAGTAGACCGCCACTACGTCCCTCCACCCATCCTCCTACGTGGATTCTCTCACGATGACCACTAGAGCATGGATGAAGGGTCACAGCAGTGCAATAATATACAGCCGTGACACAGCAGTGCAATAATATACAGCCGTGACGCACTAGAACTGTTGACACTACAAAAACCTACTTCTTCATGATAACGTCAGTACTGAATGAATGAATGAATGAATGAAAATTTATATATAGCGCATAAAAAAACTTCCACACAAAACCTTGCGTGTTCACAGCGCCAGATACACACAGTGCATACATGTAAGCTCTCGCAAGCTAAAACTACCAAAGGACATGCACTCATACCCACCCACCCCTTTCCAAAAGTGGAACTATGCATAACAGTTAAATGTAAAAATATATACAGAGTTACAAATAATGATAACATTTTTTTTTTTTTTTAATCACACACACACACACACACACACACACACACACACACACACACACACACACACACACACACACACACACAGAGTAATTATGGCAACATCAACCTCACTTAACACACACACCAGCGCCGGCGCACGTACACAATCGCATTGACTATCATCCCTGGGTAAAGAAATGGGTTTTCAGCGAAGGTCTGAAAGACTGAATGGAGTCCTTCTCCTTGATGCTCTCGGGGAGGACATTCCAGAGGGAGGGAGCGACATATCTGAAGGCTCGCTGGCCGTACCGCTTTGTCTTGGAATCCCTGGGCCCGGGAACATCAAGGAGAGATCTAGATGCTGATCTGAGAAGGCGAGAAGGGTTGTGTTTTTGGAGAAGATCAGAGAGGTAGAGGGGGGTGTTATCATGAACTGACCGGTAAGTGGCAGAGAGAATTTTGTGGCGGATCCGTTTCTGGATAGGAAGCCAATGAAGCTGCCTAAGAATGGGAGTGATGTGATTTTTTTATATTTTTTTTTTTGCATTTCATGACAGTTCTTGCAGCAGCATTTTGCACTGCCTGTAGACGTTTAATCTGTTTTTGGGGCAGTCCCGACAGAAGGCTATTGCTGTAGTCAAGCTTTGACAAAATCAGACAGACAGCAATGCTGCTTGCAGCTTTGTAGGTGATGTATGGACGGACTTTACTCAGAGATCTGATGTGGAAAAAACAAGATCTGACAACGGCTGAGACATGTTGTTCCATGGAAAGCTCCGCGTCCAAAGTTACTCCAAGTGTTTTCACCACGTTGGAGAACGGAATAGACGCTTCGCCAACTGAAAGGCAGTCAACAGGGACAGTTTCTCTTCTAGATGATGGCCCACAGAGGAGTACTTCAGTTTTTTGCTCATTGAGTTTCAATTTGTTTTTCGTCATCCATATTTTTATCTGTCGACAGCACGACTCAACATTTCTCAGCGCACTCAGCGCAGACTCAGGTTCAGTTGGTAGGCACGAGTACAGTTCGGAATCGTCGGCAAAAAAGTGATAGTCTATGCAGAACTTATCAATAAGGTCTGCCAACTGCCTAGTGTAAAGAGAAAAGAGAAGAGGACCGAGCACCGATCCCTGCGGAACGCCACAAAGAAGGGGCGTTTCTGCTGAAAGGGCATGTCCTACAAGGACTTGCTGTGATCTGCACGACAAGTATGATGAGAACCAATCAAGAGCGGAACCATCCAGGCCGATTTCTGCATGAAGTCTCTGGAGGAGCAACGTGTGATCAAGAGTGTCAAAGGCAGCACTCAGATCCAGCAACACGAGAATAGCATTGTTTCCTCCATCAATCATTACCAACAAATCGTTAAGTATGCGAAGGAGGGCTGTCTCAGTGCTATGACCACGTCTGTATGCCGACTGAAACTTGACATGCAAACCGTTTGTGTCGAGGTGTGCCTGCAGCTGGTCGGCAACCGCTCTCTCAAGGATCTTAGACAAATAGGGTAGGTTGGACACCGGACGGTAGTTACCGAGGACATCGGGGTCGAGATTTGGCTTTTTTATCAATGGTTTAACCACTGCTTTTTTGAAAGCAATTGGTACAATGCCAGATGTGAGACTCAGATTGACTATTTTCTGAAACACAGGCAGAAGAACGTCAGTGAATTCAAGAACGAGTTTGGTTGGAGCCGGGTCTACGGTCGCTGTGGCTGACTTTGACTCGCGAATGAGTTTCAGGATTTGGTCTTCGGAGAGAGCGTAAAAACTAGAGAGCAAGTCACTGGAGTGAACACTGGAAGCGAAGTTTTCTGTCGTGTCTAACGGATCGTCATTAAATTCTTTCCTAGTCGTCTGGATTTTTTCTTGAAAGAATCGGGAAAACGATTTAGCAGCTTCTTGGGGTATCATGTCTGGCAGAGAATCGGACCTGTTCTCTCTGTTTAGCAGCGTGCTGAGAAGAGAAAACATTTTCTTCGAATCTGTTTCGGCGTCCTTTAATTTTGCATGGAAATGGGAGGCTTTGGCCTGCTTAATGAGCTTTGTTACGTTGTTTCTTGCCTGTTTGTATATCTCAATGTGAACTACAAGGCCGGTTTTCCGTTTCTTTCGTTCCGCGCGCCTCCTGGCCTGCTTCGCCTTGATGACAGCCTCGTTTATCCAAGGGGAGCTGGGACGGTCGGGAACGACTTTCTCTTTTTCTGGTGCATGCTTGTTTAGGAGACCCAGAAGGGTCGCATTGTACAGATCAAGAAGGTCATCAGCACCATCGGGAGAGCCTATCACAAGGGGGACTGAGCGATATCAGCTCGGAACAGTGATCTGTCAATGCCTTTAACATTTCTGCATTTCACCACCTTGCGGGGAACTCGGGGCCTCGAGAGGTTGGTTCCGATCGTAAGCAAGAAGTGATCCGACATGTACAGGTTATCAACATTGACAGAAGTTACAAGCGTTCTCGCTCTACACAAAACAATGTCTAAAAACAATGTCTAAAATGTGACCTTTTACATGCGTCGGCTCAGTGACAAACTGATCAAAGCCTAGCGGGTTGTACAATTGAACAAAACGCCGTGTATCCGGGTCGTTGGGCTTATCCATGTGGAAGTTAAAGTCACCAACAACAAGCACGTTCTCGGCAGGAATGCTGTCATCAGAAAGAAACATGCCAAATTCATCGATGAAATCACAAGTTGTAAGTTTGTTTCCGGCTGATGGAGGTGGGCGATATACACAACCAAGTCGTATAGTTTGTTTGCCTCTTGTTATGCACACTTCAATGTTCTCAAACGAGCTAAAAGAACGATGCTTGCATAATCGTACATTGAGATGTTGTCGGAAGATGAGAGCAACACCACCACCTCTTCCCGACACCCGCGGTCTGTGGAGGAAGGAGAATCCTGGTGGAGTCATCTCACCAATGCTGACGTCATCCCCCTCCTCCCTAAGCCAAGTCTCGGTGAGACACAGTACATCCAGGTCTCTCTCCACAATCATGTCGTTCACCTCCAGGGCCTTGTTGACAGCCGACCTGGCGTTCCACACACCCACGATGACGTGCGTTGCTTTCCTTGGGCGGGGTGCTGAGCTGCAGGTCGGTGAGAGCGGTGGAGACGAGGGGCTGCTGACGAGCCGAGCCGACAGTGAACGGGAGACAGGGACTGCAACCAGCGGAGACGTCACCAAGATGGTTCACTAGATGGTGGTCTGGTTGGTCACTGGGGAGGGGTGACACAGCGGTGGAGGGGTGGTCGCCTGGTTGACCACAGGGGAGCGGTGAGGTGGAGGGGTGGTCGCCTGGTTGACCACAGGGGAGGGGTGACACAGAGGTGGAGGGGTGGTCGCCTGGTTGACCACAAGGGAGCGGTGAGGTGGAGGGGTGGTCGCCTGGTTGACCACAGGGGAGGGGTGACACAGAGGTGGAGGGGTGGTCGCCTGGCTGACCATAGGGGAGGGGTGACAGTGGTGGAGGGGTGGTCGCCTGGTTGACCACTGGGGATGGGTGACACAGAGGTGGAGGGCAGATCGCCTGGAAAGGTTGACACAGAGATGGAGGGGTGGTCGCCTGGTTGACCACAGGGGAGCGGTGAGGTGGAGGGGTGGTCGCCTGGTTGACCACAGGGGAGGGGTGACACAGTGAAGGAGGGGTAGTCGCCTGGTTGACCACAGGGGAGGGGTGACACAGTGGTGGAGGGGTGGTCGCCTGGTTGACCAGTGGGGACCATTGACACAAAGGTGATAGGGTGGTCGCCTGGTTGACCACAGGGGAGGGGTGACACAGTGGTGGAGGGGTGGTCGCCTGGTTGACCACTGGGGAGGGTTGACACAGTGGTGGAGGGGTGGTCGCCTGGTTGGCCATAGGGGAGGGGTAACACAGTGGTAGAGGGGTGGTCGCCTGGTTGATCACAGGGGAAGGGTGACACAGTGGTGGAGGGGTGGTCGCCTGGTTCATCACAGGGGAGGCTTGACACAATGTTGGAGGGGTGGTCTCCTGGTTGACCACAGGGGAGCGGTGAGTTGGAGGGGTGGTCGCCTAGTTGACCACTGGGGAGGGTTGACACAATGTTGGAGGGGTGGTCGCCTGGTTGACCACAGGGGAGCGGTGAGGTGGAGGAGTGGTTGCCTGGTGGACCACTGGAGAGGGTTGACACAATGGTGGAGGGGTGGTCGCCTGGTTGACCACTCGAGAGGGTTGACACAATGGTGGAGGGGTGGTCGCCTGGTTGACCACAGGGGAGGGGTGATACAGTGGTGGACGGGTGGTCGCCTGGTTGACCACAGGGGAGGGGTGATACAGTGATGGACGGGTGGTCGCCTGGTTGACCACAGGGGAGGGTTGACACAATGGTGCAGGGTTGGTCGCCTGGTTGACCACAAGGGAGGGGTGACACAGTGGTGGAGGGGTGGTCGCCTGGTTGACCACAGGGGAGAGGTGATACAGTGGTGGAGGGGTGGTCGCCCGGTGGAGTGACGGCATGGTGTACCAGGCAGGGGGACAGGCAATGCCAGAGGCGATGCAGTCGTCCTGCCCGGGTCCCTCGTTTGGTTTTTGGCCGACTGAGAATACCGAGGTCGTTGATGCGTTGAAACACAAGTGCGCATAGTTTGAACTTTGTGCCTTGAGTCACAAACTCATCGATTAATGTTACAAAAGCTGTCAAATCCATGTTTTTTTCAAAGTCAGGGTTTGAACTGGTGGACAAGTGAAGAAACACAGAAAGTCCGTGCACGTGTGAGAACTTGCTGACCAGGCCAGCGGCCACAGCGATAACAAACAAGAGTCGGTGAACACGAATCATGGAGAAAGCCTCTAGCACACAAACACTCTCAATTCAAAAATCCAAAAACAAAACTTTTCAAAACGAAATCGTCATCAAATTATGTACACAATCAACTAAATAACACCACCGCTGTAATCTACAGCAGAAGACGATCACGCCAGTATCAAAGTTGAAACTTACAGAGAATGAAATCCAACAATAATGTACACAAATAGTGAGAGCGCAAAAACAATGCAGCCGGCAGGCGCAAGACTCACTCACTCACAAGGCCTTGTCACTGTGGCCTATCTAGAACAAAATGTCCATGTTTTCACCCACACATCCAGTTTGGCCTGTGTACATTCTGGTTGTTTTCTCAATGATAAAGTAGAAACTGGTAATAGATGCAAGGCCTATCAACAGCTGTCTCTTCAGCTCCCCCCCCCCCCCCCACCACCACCACCACCACACACACACACACACTACAGGCTCTTAGGACGTAGCTGAGAAAGTTGAAAAAAGTGTCAAGTAGATCGTATGAACATGTTTTACAGCCCAATTGTCATCAAATATTGTACACTCCTCATAGCCGATTCTTCATAGTATATCAGTATATCACAGGACAGCGAGTCAATTTTTTTTCTTTTTTTCTTTTCTTTTCTTCTTCTTCGTCTTTTTTCGTTCTTCTTCTTCTTCTTCTTCTTCTTCTTCTTCTTCTTCTTCTTTTTATTATGCCATTTAGTTGAGTAAGTAACACTTACTTCTGTTAAAAGGCACAGATTACTGGCCACGCCGAACTGGCGTGGCATCTTTTCACAGCCGTCAGTGTGAACAATGGCAGGCGAGCCATGTGCATAGTAAAAACGTTTTGTCGCCACTGTTTGTTTGTGCGCGCGCGCGCCTGTGTGTGTGTGTGTGTGTGTGTGTGTGTGTGTGTGTGTGTGTGTGTGTGTGTGTGTGTGTGTGTGTTTTTATTTTTATTTTAAATAAAATGGCTAGTGTATGACTATGACTCTGTGAAGCTGTCTTGTTTGCGTTTTGCATTATACAGGTCTATGATTGTATCACCTTTTTACACAAAGTGTGAGTCTACATGTCTCTTCATGTGACAGCATTTTCAAATTGATGTTTATTTTGATCATGCTGTGATATTATGTACTATGCTTGGGGGGTGGGGGGGGGGTAATATTATGTTATTGCTAGTGCAATGTTGTTTTATTTTGCTTGATTATGATATTGCAGATTTAGTCAGTCTCTTCGAAACATTTTGTCTGATGTTTGTGTATGTATGTTTTAGGTTTGCAAAGTGATTGGTTTTGTAGACTGACTTGGCGGAGGGTTGGTATGTGTGTGGGAGGAGTTTGGAATAGTGTATTAGCTTATGACCTGAGTTTGACTGTCCTGAGGTGACCCTGTATGGTTGACAGGACATTAAAATCCAGTTACTACTACTACTAACTTTTAACCAAATTTGATGATGATGATAATAATAATGTACATTTATCTTGCGCTCATTAACGCCCTGTGCGCTCACATGATACATGTTAACCTAAATATGATATTCTATACACACGTAGAACATAGTCCTATCAAAACAATTTACGTAAAGTATTATACCCCAAAAAATAATATATATATAAATACACCCACACGCACACACATCCCCCCCCCCACCCCACCCCCCACCCCCCACACACATACACACAATATGATACACTTTATGGGGTAGTTAGTAACTGATGGCAGGATTCATTATTGCAAGTACATTGTGTATCATTGTCAGTATTGTTAATATAATTGAGAACGCCAGTCTTTCTATTTTTACTTTATTTTTATTATAGTTTATACAAAAATATGTGACACTCACAAATCAAATTTTTCTGTCTCAGAAAATAAAAATCTGGATCCACTGTATTTCTGTAGGTCAAGATCTGGTACATCCACCTTCAGCAGGGCCATTTATCTTCTTTCAGCATTTTCCTTCTCCAAGTTACTTTCAAACTGTCTATGAAAACATTTATTTCAATCATGTTTAAACGTCGATTTTCTAAGGATTTACACAGCGTTGTTCGTTTGATTTTGTCTCTATTACCATTCCATATAAATTTATAGAATAAAAGCGTCAGATCTTTAATAAATCTATTACACGGGTTTGGCAGAGACAGATAAAGGTGTGTTATTCTAGACAGCATGAGAGAGTTTATTACCGTAATTTTTTCCGAGTAGGTTGAGAGTTCTCCCCTGACAAGTTTTCAAAAGAATCTATATTTGTTCTGTCTTGGGATTGTAGTTCAGATCCGTAATCTGTTGAATATATAATGCCCAGTACACTGAATCTAGTTGGATTCCACTTGAGTTTTAAATGCGGCAAAAACACTATAGCTGACCCTTTCTGACTTCCTAACCAAACTACTTGTGATTTGTCATAGTTTATTTTTAAGCCAGACCAAAGAGCAAATTCGGTAAGAATTTTTATTACATTTTCAAATGATTCTCTGCTGTCATCCAAATAAATTGATGTATCGTCTGCAAATTGTGATAGTAAGTATTCCACGTCTTTTATTTTGATTCCAGTAACGCCAGAGCTTTGACGGATTCGTAATGCTACAATTTCCGCACACAGTAGGTATATATAAGGGGAGAGGGGATCGCCTTGTCTACAGCCCTTTCTATATGGAACCAAGTGGAGACTTGTCCGTTGACAACAACTCAAGATTTGATATTTTTGTAAAATGTTTCAATCCATTTTTTTATATCTGGCCCAAATCTAAAGAAGCTGAGTGTTTTCTTGATAAAAGACCATGATACTGAGTCAAATGCTTTTTCAAAGTCTATTAATAACAACAATCCAGGAATATTTCTTTTCTCTGTATAATGGATTATGTCATATAAGAGTCTGGTATTTTCAGATATGCACCGACCATTGATAAACCCTGTCTGGTCACTGTGAATGATATTTGGCAAAACCCGTTTTATTCTATTTGCAATGCAACCAGATGCTATTTTATATGACACATTTAATAGCGTCATTGGTCTCCAGTTTTTTAGAAACTGTCGCGGTTTGTCCCCCTTTGGTAGCAATGTAATTAGTCCTTCTTTTTGCGGGGAGGGTAGGCTTTCTTTTCTGAAACTTTCGTTTATTGCACGCACGAGTAGAGTTCCGATATCGTTCCAGAAAAACTAAAAAAATTCAACCGTAAACCCGTCTGAATCTGGGCTTGTACCATTTTTCATCCGCTTTAATGTGGACAGAACTTCGTCTTTAGATATTTTGCCTTCTAAACTATCACACAGATCTTCTGTTAATTTTGGAATGCTCTCCTGTTCCTGGGTAATTTCTTTGAAATTAACATCATTAATTTGCTCTTCTTGTTTATACAAATATTCAAAACAAAAAAAATAGTTTGTTTCTTTTACTACGTCATCTTGCTCTGTCACAATCGTTCCATCTTGTTTTTCTATCTTCCTTATTATTTTACTTGTGTAGTCTCTCTTTTCTAAATTGCAAAAATATTTTGATACCTTTTCCCCTTCTCCTATCCATCTAGCTCTTGATCGTATCAACATTCCCTCCATTTTCTTTTTTCATAACTCCTGCAATTCCTTTTGCTTGGTTTTTAGTCCATCCTCATTTTCTCGCATATAATTTTTCTCCAGCAATTCGATGTCATTAATTAAAGATTCTTCCCTGTTTTGTTCGTTTCTTTTTTAAAATGTTGCATTTGAAATTGTCACATTTCTAATATTCATTAACATAATCGTTTACACCAGGCGTTTAGCTCTATCCAAATATCCACTAGCAAGAATTCATTCGTCATGTCAATCACTTTTTCTCTGTATTTTGGGTTATTAATATGTTTATACTTCTGTGAATCTAACTCAGGATTGAACACCAGGTTCCAATCGCCAGTTAAAGGACAAGTCCAAGGCTAGAGGTGATTTTTGACACGATTTCCGTTAAAACTCGCTGAGAACGATGATGTAGGTAAAACTGTAATCTGAGGGTTATAAATGCACGAAAAAAGGCATTTTCTGTCGTACCGAAAGCGTCGCCATGACACCCAACTCACGTGACCATATGCCTACTACGTCACTCTGGGGAATCGCTGCAAAATGGCCAACTCGAGTTGCGAAGACGAAACTGATACTTTGTCCCTAAATAATTTTAAAAAGGTGAAATCAAAGTTGTTGTTTATTAGTATTGCTAATCCTTTTTTACTTGAAGTAGAAGAATTAAAATATGCTTTATATCCCGATTCTGAAGTTACCAGACTGTGTATTTCTTCTGAAAAGTATGTTTCTTGTAAACAATGAATGCTATATTTTTTCTTCTTCAAATAGTGTAAAACGTCATTTCGTTTTTCAACATCCGCCAGTCCCCTGCAGTTCATTGACAGAATAGTTACGTCCCTAGCCATTTTCCCCTGTATGCAAACAGTAGTAAAGGTACCCTTGAAGGACAATGACTAATACACATGCATACCATCCGATCTACTCTCTCACGCATCGTACAGACTTTCCGTCTTCCGGACATATCCTTGTCCTGAACTCCGCGACATAAAATCTGCAAAAGTATTGTCCTGTACAGCTGCTTGCGTAAATATATAAAATGGTGGAAACAAGAGCAAAAACAACAACAACAAAAGGTATATTGACACGAGTAGTGGTGCTTTACAATCAACTTCTCACAACCATACCACTCCCACCAGTAAACATGTTCAAAGCTCAGTCCACTAGTCTGGCAGACAGGGGGCGCATACTGTGAACACGCTTTGAAGGCTGGTCGCTCTAAATGCAATATTTCCGTGGCAGAGAGGCCGATGTAGGGCCGGGTCGGTGTGAGCGTGCTACGGCAGCGACTGCATGCAAAGCGAACATTTTTTTTTTTTTTTTTTTTCTCTCTCTCTCTCTTTCTTTTTGAACAGTCATTCATAGCTATCTAGTGGCTCATGGAAAACACAGTCTATCAGTGGCACTGAGTGTCCCATAAGTGATTTACTTCTTGCTGTAGCCCGTGGGTCATGTTTCTGGTTTTGATTAATCTTCTTTTTATTTTAAGTGTAGGCCTACTGTTACTGAATATTCATAGTACCACCGTCCCAGCCCCGGCAGGCATCCATGTCAAGGCAATCATTAAATAAACGGAAAATGAAGAAGTGAAAGGGTTGGTAGAGAAGAGGATGGGGGTGGGGTGGGGGGAAGAAAAATGTTGTAATGCGGGGGAAAGGGGGGGAGGAGGGGGAATCAGACACATCGCACCAGAACAAAGTTATGTATATTGTTCATCGACTGTAGTCCAGCAAAGAGAGAGAGAGAGAGAGAGAGAGAGAGAGAGAGAGAGAGAGAGAGAGAGAGAGAGAGAGAGAGAGAGAGAAATAGACGAGGGAAGGCAACCCTCCTTTTGCTTTGCTGTCATACATTTAGATGCATTTTTGTTAATTTCTCCACTGGTCATTCGCTCGGGGTTTACTTGCGTTTCTCTTTTTCTGGCACACAGCCTAATGTTGAACATGTTGGTTACCTGTGAACACTGGAGGTCACTGACACTGACGCATGTTGAAGGTAAGGTGGGGGGAGGGGGGGTCCTGCCGTCCTCAGGAGACTCCTGGCTGACTGGCGGTTGTCGGAACCTCGGATGACTGCATCCGGCGGCTCTCGGGAGGTCCCCTAGGACCCTGCCGTGTCTCCCGGCGACTCTCCGGAGGATGGCGTGCGGCCGTGGGGGGGTGGTGCCCGGCGGTCCCCAGTGGCCGTTACACGGCCGTCAGGTACCCTCACCTGACGGTCTCCAGCGGTCTCCCGGTGGTCCCCAGTGGCCGTAGCACGGCCGTCAGGTGATGGTGCCCGTTGTTCCCCAGTGGCCGTAGCACGGCCCTGAGATGATGGTGCCCGTTGGTCCCTAGTGGCCGTAGCACGGCCCTGAGATGATGGTGCCCGTTGGTCCCTAGTGGCCGTAGCACGGCCGTCAGTTGATGGTTCCCGTTGGCTTGTGGCCGTAGCACGGCCCTGAGATGATGGTGCCCGTTGGTCCCTAGTGGCCGTAGCACGGCCCTGAGGTGATGGTGCCCGTTGGTCCCTAGTGGCCGTAGCACGGCCCTGAGGTAATGGTGCCCGTTGGTCCCCAGTGGCCGTAGCACGGCCCTGAGGTGATGGTGCCCGTTGGTCCCCAGTGGCCGTAACACGGCCCTGAGGTGATGGTGCCCGTTGGTCCACGGTGGCCGTAGCACGGCCCTGAGGTGATGGTGCCCGTTGGTCCCCAGTGGCCGTAGCACGGCCCTGAGATGATGGTGCCAGTTGGTCCCCAGTGGCCTTAGCACGGCCCTGAGGTGATGGTGCCCGTTGGTCCCCAGTGGCCGTAGCACGGCCCTGAGGTGATGGTGCCCGTTGGTCCACGGTGGCAGTGGCACGGCCCTGAGGTGATGGTGCCCGGCGGTCCACAGTCGTCCCAGGTGCCCGGTGGTCCCTAGTCGCCGCAGCCAGCACGTAATGTGATGGTGCCTGGTGGCCCCCAGCAGCTGAAGTATAGCCTTGAGGTGATGTCCAGCGATCCCAGGAGATGGGTTGGCGTTCAGCTGCATGTGGTCTGCGTTCCCGTGGCAACGGTCGTCGGTTTCGCGATGGTCGTGGGATGTCGCTGTTGTCTGCCTGGCTGGTCTTGCGTCTTATGGGAACACTGGAATGTGTGGATCGAAAAATGGAGTCCTGTTTCGGCGTGCTGACGGCTAGGCCGGAATTGTGGGTCTGCTGCTGCTGTAGTCTGGTCCGCCTCTGTGCGTTGTCGGGTGGTGCGAGGACTTCCGACATCTCTATATCCAGTACAGGCGCGTTACCTGTGGCAGCTTCGTCAATGATTTTCAAATTCCCTTCTGTGATCTTGACTATCTTCCCGTTCTGCAGCAAGGCGTGTATCATGCCTTCTTTGGTCCACGAGTTTTTCAACTCTTGGTGCTGTTGCACGGATTTGAGGCGTTTCATGTTGGTGGGTGTGAGGTCTTCGACTATGCCTCTTCCGTTCCCGTTCAGTAGTCTCTCTTCTGGATCACTTGTGTCTTGTGTTTCCGAGACATAAATTTCACAATGATTGGTCTTGGCCTATTTTCTCGTATCCCAACTCTGTGTGCGATGCTGATATATGTAGCAAGTATGTGTTTCAATCCAAGATATTCGTTAATGATAGCTAGTACTTTCTCTTCGCAGTCTTCTGTTGTATCTCGACCCCTATCTGGTCCCACTCCAAGGAATCGCAGATTGTCTCGTCTCTGGTACTGTTCCAGGTCGTTTCTCAACTCCCGTTCTCTTTCGACCGTTTTCCTCAGTTTCTAGACTTCGCATTCTAGTTCGTCAACGGCGTCTTCTGTGTCACTCACCTTTGTTTTGAGGCGGTCATCCTCCTGCTAAAGAGAAAAAATGTCTCTTCAAACCGTGTGGTGATTTGGGCAGACAAATTGGATTCACTGGCTCCTATCTTTCCATCCAGCATCCCAAGTTTGTACAGAATTTTTTTGAGCGAAACGCTGTCTTCACTATGGTTACCGTCGCTATTTGCAGTAAACGTCTTGTCCCCCCACTCGCCGTTGCTGCTGGCTCTACAAAACCCGACAGAGTGCTTTGTTTACTGCTTTCGGCGTTGACTCTTGGTTTTTTGCTGGTGTTGAGCGTAGTGTTTCCTACAGAACTGTTATTTGAAATGTTACTCACATCAGTGGACCCTGTTTTTCCGCTTTCCCTTAGGCGTGGCGCAGTGTCTTGTCGTGCAGCGAAACCAAATTCCTGCTCGTTCCTTTGATATTTTCCACAAAATAAATCCACGCACCTGGTCCGTAATACTCAGCGCACGCTCAATGTAACATAATTTGCAGTTTCATGTCCCTGGAATGTTTAACACAGGAGATAATTCATGTTTTTTTTCTCTTCCTTGTCGGAGCGACTTTCCTGTGCGTCCGCTCCTAGTCCATGGGCCAGGTATCGAACCCCCCCACCCCCCTACCCCCACCCCCCTCCCCGGGGGGATTTTTGGAGACAATGATTTTTGGATAGCTCAGTATGTCTTTTCAATATCTGCTTGTCTGCAAGATGAACTATTCTGCTTTTAGGGATTATCTGAGATGGTACATAGCAGCTTAATGGCATCTATTAAAATGGGCGTGTCCCCTACAAATCCCAAACAGCAGGCAGCTATACCATTCTTTGGACACACAGAAAAACTGCACATGCTGGTATCAGTGGGTAGCACTGCTCTTGCGGCTGCTGTTGTCTTACCCAGGAATGGTGGGCTGAAGTACGCATGTGGGATTAATGAAGATTGAAAAAGAAAAAATGTCACGTTGCATAAATTTGTACAATGCTCGTGTAAATATATTGAACAAAAGTGCTTCATTTACCACCAAATGTATCATGGCGACTGAGAGAGTCACAGAGAATGTTTGATTAACACCTGCATTAATGGATGATGTCATGGAATAGAATATACTCAAGTTCAAAAGTTAAGCAACCTTTACAAAAATGCACATCTGTTCAAATCTCAATAAACTACTTCCACAAAACCGCTACAGGTGCTGTCTTATTCACTGGTCTACCTCCATTTAACCTGAAATCAGTTGCACAACTTCTACCCCATGGAAGATAGGCGAGAAACATGCCCGATGTATGTACGGGGGCGGGGACAGTTCAGTGGTTAGGGCACCGGACTCGTGATCGAAAGGTCGCGGGTTCGAATCCCTGCAGGAGTGGCTGGAGAATTTTCTTCTCCAGGGTCTGTGCTGACTTTTATTTTGGTATCCGTTCTACCCCCGTGTTACCGCAGTAGCACATAAAAGACCCCGGTCATTCCGCCAAAAGTGCAGGTGGCAGGTTACAGCTAAACACGCGTACACCTTACGTACGTGGCTTTGCATGAAATGACATGGTGCATGGTTGTCTGGTGTACACAGAATGCGCAGAGATGGCAGCAGTTTCATGTGGCACCAGCCATGCCACTTCGGTGGATATTCAAAAGCGCGCTATAAAAAGCTATTCACTCATGTAGAATTACATGCGAGCGCAGTGAGTCTGCTCGAAAGTGGAGAACAGCGCTATATAAAAGCAATCAATAATAATAATGTAAAACTTACCAGCTTTGCCTTTGTTATGTCTCAGTAAAACAGTTTAGGTTCAGGAGCCTGATGCCACCGGATCGCATCTCTGGTTTGGCTTAATTCAGCATGCTGGACAGTTTCATGTA